>CM031237.1:643159373-644359373 GCA_018340775.1 Taxus wallichiana var. yunnanensis | reverse complement strand
GGTCTGTGTCACATTGGTCTGGCCTCTCTCAAGTTCATTTTATTTCTCTATTCTCCCTCAGCAGAGTATTTCCACACCCCTTTTTCTGGTGCTATCACCTCTGTAGTGTAGGATTTCCTTGTTTCCATGCACTTTCTCTTCCCCTGGTCTTTTGGAATCCATAGATTAGGAGTAGATAGTTGCATTTTCTTCCTTAGGAGTAGTTTAGTGCTAGGATTAGGTAGAGGAACCAACCTTCTTTGGAGGTCCATCTCAAGTATGCAAGTCCCACAACTTGAGATATGGTCCAATGTTAGCAAAAAGTAGGGATATGTCATCAGATAATCCTAGGGTGCTACTTTTTGTTATAAAAATAAGTTAGTAGGTTAGTTAATATATTGTTATAACAAATGTATAACAATATATTAATACGGGTTTGATATTGTTTTATATTGTCTATACTTCCTATAAAATAAGAAGTTGGTTTTCCTAATTTGATGGCTATATAATAGCCCTATACATTGTAATTCGATATAGCATAAATATACTCAGATTATTGTGTGCAACTTACTCATACCTAACAGTTCCAAGAGTCTTTTGCTTTGATCATGGCCTGTGGATATCCACTTTGATCAATTTTTGTAGACTACCTATCACTTGAAGGTGGCTTGGTGATATCCACTTTAAATATTGATAATCTTGATAGTGATTTTGTTGAGAGTTTTGTAGTTGATAGAAGGTCACCATGAGCCCTCCTCTTCTTGTACCAACACGATTCAAGAAACACAAAGAGACCCACTCAGTTTTGATCAAATTTCTGTCCAACATCTTTGATTTGTAGTGTACTTGTTGAGCAAGACAGGTCTCCACTACTGTATAAATAACAAATAAACAAAATTGAAAGAGGAAAATGTATTAACATAGATAATAAGGTCAGCAGCACACACTCAAGGTTGGCTAGTACCTGCACAACCAAAATAAATGGAGGAACGAAACTCTCCAAGTTGAGGTAACTAGTGTACATGCTAAATCAGAACGATGATTGCAAAAGCAGGGGGTCACTGTCGCATACAAATACTTCTCAATTCCCCAGCCCTAGACCTCCATTGTATCTAGGCCATGGTAAATGAGAACACAATGTCGTTAGGCATAGTTACCTAAGACTCCGGGATGCAGGGGTGGGGTTTCGATACAGCAAAAAAATTCTTGGAATAAAGAGTTGTATGAGATTGTTCAGACCTTGAAATAATGGAGGCACTATCTATTGCATAGATAATTTGTTTTGTTGACAGACAATCAAGAGTTGAATATATAAATTCTCAAGCCAAGTTATCTCATAAGCATGCCAAATGGGTCTCGTTTTTGCAAAATTATACATTTATAGTGCAGCATGCGAGTGGAAAAATAAATATAGTGGAGATGCTTTAAGTAGGAGATGCCACCTACTTGTTACAGTGACTAATGAAGTTATCGGATTTTAAGAAATGAAGAATGAATATGCAGATGATCCATGTTTCAACAAAATTATTGGTGCTTTAAAGTTTCCAACAGTTGCATGTGGGGAATTATATAATGAATACTTATTTTCTAATGGATTTTATTTGAAGGGACAACAACTTTGTATTCACATTGGATCTAGGAGGGAAAAGCTGATTAAAGAACTGCATTCAAATGGCTTGGGAGGTCATTTTAGTAGCGAGAAGACTTACACCTTGGTAAGCGACAAGTTTTTTTGGCCTCAGATGAGGAAGGATATTAATAAGATTGTTTCTACATGTAAAATTGGTCGAGTGTCTAAAGGCGGACAGCAAAATACTGGTTTGTATAAACCTTTACCGGTGTATGAAAAACCATGGGTTGATATTTCAATGGATTGTCTTGGGATTGCCTTGTACTTAGAGAGGTAATGATTCCATTTTGGTTGTGGTGGACCAGTTCTCTAAAATGGCCCACTTTATTCCGTGTAAGAAAACTATTGATGCAAGTAAGATTGCTGATTTGTTCTTTAAAGAGATTGTGCGTGTGCATAGGCTGCCTAAAACAATCACAAGTGACTGGGATACACAATTTCTTAGTCACTTTTGGAGAACTTCGTGGAGAAAGCTCGACAACAAATTGCAGTATAGTTCAGCCTATCACCCCCAGACTGATGGGCAGACGGAGGTGGTGAATGGAAGCTTCAAAAATTGTTGGGATGTTTAGTTGGGGATAGCCCAAAACAGTGGGATTCAGTCTTGTCTCAGGCAGAGTTTGCTTTCAATTCCAGTGTCAACTGGTCTACAATTAAATCTCCTTCTCATATTGTTTTGGGAAACAATTTAAAAGGAGTAGTGAATTTAATTGATCTTCCCATGGGGAAATGGAAGATTCGGAGGACTTTGTGAAGCATATACATGAAGTGCAACAAGAAGTAAGGAAAAGGCTGCAAATAGCAAATGAGCAGTATAAAATTCATGCGGACTTGCATTGGAGAGAAAAGGCATACCAAGAGGGTGAGCTAGTCGTGGTGTACTCGCTTAAAGAGAGGTTTCCTCAAGGAACTTGCAATAAGTTGAAACCAAAGAAAATTGGTCCTTGCAAGATTCTCAAAAAGATTAACGAGAATGCATACTTGATAGACTTGCCTGAAGAATTTGACATCAGTCCTATATTCAATGTTGCAGATTTTTATCCTATCACACAGGCTTGAAGGAAGTTCAAGAGGAGAACGTGATTGGAGAGTGGACCAGACACTTGCCAAAGAAAAAGAGAGAGCAGACCAAGAAGATAGTGCACAACTAGATTATTGCTACAAGGGCCAATAATTATAAGATGTATTTAGGGAAATGGAATGGACTACCAGATTCTGATAAGACCTGATCACAAAAGAGGAGCTCATGAAGCTAACAAAACTAGATTTAGCTGAACCAAGAGGTTTAGAATTTTGAAAGAAGGGGAGGATAATGTACACCTTTCCACCTTACTGTGAGATATTTTTGGAAGTGTTCTACTAAAAATGGTAAATTGTAATCATACTCTTGTTGAGTGGACTAGGTAAACGTAAATGGGTATGGTCTATTTTTAGAAAATAAAACGTCAATTTTAGGGGCAGTTAACTGCCGTAGAAGGTTTGGAGTTTAGTAGTAGTGGACTTTTTGATTTAGTTGTATGCATGTATAAAATATACTATGGGAGGAAGAAAAGAAAACAGTCTCCTCTTTTGGTTCAAATGAAATTTTGTAGACTGTTGGCTGGGAGTCCCTGTTCTGTTCTGTAAATGCATTTTTTTATAATACTTTTCTGCCGTCTAGCATAGATGACAGAGCTTCTCCAGACTGTTGTTGATATTTAGCCCCTTCCACTGGTATGTATGATAGTACTTATTTCTAGAGTACTAATAATTTTGTTAATACTGCTGTATTTTTCATCTAGATACAGCTCTGCAGGTAATTTGATCTACATCACCTAAGGGTGTTCGCCTCTTCCTCTAGAGTTTTCAGTTTCTCGACCACAAACCCTATCCTCTAGACCCACATCCTCAAAGGATTTGTCTCCCTGATTACTACTACCTATGGAAAGAGGACGGCCCAACCCATTTCTACAAATTCAGAAAAGTCATCATCCAACCTAAAAGATAATTGAGGGGTAGAAAAAGGAGAGCGACCTCTAATAGATGGATGGGAAATGGTGAGTCTGTTGACATGACTCCTAGAGAGCTGTTGATGCTCTTCACAATCTGCCTTGACCATGGTTAGGTCAACTCCATTGTAGTCTCCTTATTCTAAGCCCCCAAAACCCTTGAGCCCTTCCCAAGCTTTTGTAGTAAACTTATAATTTGCTTCTACTTTGTCTCCATGGATACATATTTTTTTCAATACTGGGCTATGTAAGAATGTCGTTATGTTTACTGGTGGTTCTGTCATCTTCCAGCTCTTCCCACTTCATCCCCTCAAGCTCTAGCTCACTATTCGCCTTAGAAGGGATTACATCACGTTTCTCCAAATTTTTAGTTTCCTCGAAAACATTCTTATCATATTTTTCTTTTGTTCCTCCTCCCGAGAAACCATTCTTTGGTTTGCTGAAAGGGACGAGTTCACTTAACAACAAGTGTGTCACGAGCCATACCTCTATATACCTATTGCTCATATCATAAAATTTTAAATGCCTTTGGATCAAGAGGAGAAAATACCAACACTGGTTGCTATGGTAATCAAAACAAAATGGTTAGAGAGAAAAAATTGCAAATGAAGTGAGAAAATAGATAAGATAAGATAAATATATTAATGTCCAACGAATGACCACAAAAAGTAGGTCAATGGGACTGCAGCCCAAACAATATACAAAGTGCGAGCGGGGACAACTCAAAACGAGTTCCCAAAAATAGAAAAGAAGAGAAGACAACAGAAATGAAACCCGAAGCCAATACCCCCACAGGCGGGGGCAATGGGGCAAGCAAATGAGGACCAAGGTCTAATCAGGAACGGTAGCTACACCCCTCCTAACATTAGAGGCCGACGAAAAGAAGCTCCTGATGGACTGGCAACCCGAAGAGAGGGGCGAAGACCTCCTTCCTTCTGAGATCTGAGACTGATGCGACGCGGCCAGGGGGACGAATGGAGCCGGACTGCCCTCTGGTACGTGTGTGCATCCGATTCTGCTGGCGGTGATCGAGGGAAGTGTGAAGGTCCAACCGGGGACGAACTGATCTATGCACTGTATCTGGGTCAGAAAAGCTCCGTCGCTTAGTTCCTCCACCAGTGGGTAGAACCGGAAAGAAGGCTGTAATTCGTCTCGTGGGGATGACTCTCGGAGGGGGATGAAGAATCTGGTCTCGGAGCAACAAAGACTCGCGGATGTAGAGGGCAAGACACCGTTGGTCGATATATCTGAAGAAGACTGGGAGAGTCTGAATCCCTCTGAAGAGACAGTGAAATCGTCCTCTGATCTCATAGTATATGGGGCAACGGAAGATGAAATGAGTCTCTGTCTCCACCTCATGAAGGCTACAGAGCCTACAAAGTCTATCATCCCGATCAATGTGGTGATCAGTCTCGCACCGAAGTTTGTGGGAGCCGACTCGAAACTGACCCAGAGGTATACGAGGGCATGCATCCAGTGGCGAGAGGTGTACTGAGGTCGGATGATGAGTCCATCTCTGATTTCAAGAAAGTGCTCTGCATAAAAAGACATCTTAGGGCGCAAACCCCCGGGGTTCACCCAAGTAGTCTGAATGAAGCTCCTGTAGATATCCTCCCGAGATGGACCTGTTCAACACTTGCTTGGTGGGCAAGAGATGACTGGGAGCATTTAGAGAATACTGGAAGGGGGAGGCGATCAATCTGGATACCAACTGAGTCCAACAAGGCAAAAGTCTCGGCAAACCAACAACGGCCCACAACTTGGGCAATACTCACAGAGGAACAATAGGCGAGATATGGATACCTGTCCTGCTCACCGGGAGATCACTAAACTTCCTGATACGGTGAAGAAAGGATGATATGTCAAATATAGTCTCCAAACGGAAAGGTCGGGCTCCGAACTCTGCCAAAATAATATGTTGAGGGACCGACTGTTTGCATTTGATGAAACGACGAAGGAGGATAAGAAACATCTTGGAGGAGACGTCCTGGAAGTGGTGCCGGAAACACTGTCTCTCGAGAATGGCAAGAGATCCATAACCTTTGTTCACTCTCGGCTGAAGAGCATGCCTCATACTAAATCTAGGCCCTGAAAACTGGACTCCCAGGTAGGTGTATGTATTAGTAATTTCAACCTTCTCGCCTTGTCCATAGCCCGTTGAAGACCATGACCTTGGTCTTACCTAAATTGGCCATCAAATGCCGAAGATCACAAAATAAAGCAAGTGCATCAAGTTGTCTCTGAAGCCCCTCAGGGGAAGAGGTGAGTAAAACAATATCGTCAGCAAATAGGAGAATAGAAATCAAGACGTGGTGAAGAAGGCAACCGTCCCCCTCCTGAATGTGATCCTGAAGAAAAGATTCCAGCTCATCAATGTAAATGCCAAAGAGGGTAGGAGACAAGGGGCACCCTTGTTTAACCCCAATGGTGCTCCTGATGGGATCAGACAATCCATGTGCAGTACGAAGACGACCAAGGATGGACTCATAGAGGCGCATGATGGCAATAATAAGAGTCTCAGAAATACCAATGTCTCGGAGTCGCTGGAAGAGGGCCATGCGAGGTACGGAGTCAAAAGCTTTTCGAAAGTCTACAAAACAACAATAGACTTTCGAAGAGCGGTGACGAGCCTCCTCAATAATAGCTCGAAGGGTGAAGATGTGGTCGATGGTGTGGTAACCAGGCGAAAACCAGCCTGACCTCTGGCTCTGAGCTGCTTCTGCTCCAAAATCTCGGACAACAACCCTGTGGAGGACTGTAGCATAGAGTTTGGAGAAAGAATGGCCCACCATGATAGTCCTGTAGTTGTTCGGATCAGAAATGGACCCAGCTTTGTGGATCGGGTGAATGATATGATGAGACCAGGTAGGAGGGAAGCCCACGCTAACCACCTGATTGAAAAGATCTGCCAAATAGTTACCAAAAACCTCAAAACCCTGCTTGAAGAACTCGGCCTGGAAACCGTCCACATCAGCTGCCTTGCTACAGTTCAAAATCCTTATTGCCTCTTTGATATTACGGTGAGTGAAGGGATTACCAGGCGGCGGGATGCCAATCTGGGTAGACTGCTGCCCCGGAACATCGTAAAGGGTAGAGGTGTGGGAAAAAATGGAGATAGGATCGATCGTTGTGGGGGAGTGGGAGTGGCGGGGAAAACAGTAGCTAGAAGGACCGAGGGTTAGTCCTAAGGGAGGTGGAAAGCATATATCTGCGGTGGGAAATGAAGGATCGCTTCTTACGGTGGAGAAGGCACCTGTAGGCAACCTTAAGAGTGGGGAAGGAGGGGAGGGCCTGGGTAAAAGCCTGGCGAAGGCGACGGTGAAGGGATTTGCACTCTACATCGTACCATTGGTTCATAATGATAGAGAAAGGTGGCCATAATGATAGAGTAGAGGTGGAGCATGGTTGTGACCGAACTTCCTCTTCGCCACATGTGAGGCTATCTAGGACACCTTTCATCCTTGGGATTCCCAATTGGGAGAGAATCCATATGAGAAAAGTTGATTGACTTTTCATTATTATCAAAGGATTGGGGGTTGGGTTGAAATGATGATAACAAGGGGCTGATTAAGGGGAGGTTCTATTGAGAAGCATTGACCCCCATCCTATGTCCATCAATTATAACTAACATAGGCACCTTCCTTAGCCAAGGATATAGCATCTTATCCTTAGTTTTAGTCATTGTAGCATGCTTTTCTTATTAACCCCTCAAAGTGGGTAAAGAAGTTATCGTGTAGCATCCTCTAAGCATGGATATTTGTCACATGAAAATGCTCGAAGGTTTGGCTTAAGCGTCTTGGTTTACTAACTAGATTCTTTAGGCGCTAGCTGTTGGGAGTTGAAGTGCCCCATTGCTTTAGATGCTTCACAAATATTATTGATTTTTTCTCCACCCACAAAGAAAGGATCTTGTGTCTCTTAGCCCACCATAGCATTTATTTAAGACTTATAACCTCAACAGTATTATTAGATTGAACTCCAATGATTTCCCCCTCAAATTTCTAATAACTATGCATGCCCCAACATTATCCATGTTTCCTTCAAGGTCCCATCAAAGTTCAGCTTAAACCATCCTAGCTCCAAAGTGGAGGCCAATTCCCATCTCTATTTACTTTTTTAGCATCCACATAATGAGGTTTCTCCTTTGGGGCCTTACACTTCCAATTTATGAGCAAGCAAACTTTGTTTATCCTACTAGGTCAACCCAAAATCTCCATTCAATATACACGTTCCCACAAGGATTTCCACTATTCTACCTAAACTTAATAGAGTTATCTTGATTGATTCTAGAAGATTCTTCTATTACTTTCCAATGGAAACAACCACCATAGGAAGGAGGGTCACAATTTCCATATTTGTTTTAAGACTATATTATGGAAAGGAGGTTTCCATTCCTCTCACAAGATGATATCATTAGCAGACTTCAAAGGTTGGTCAAAGAACTCATACCATAGGGTTTGGGAAAAATTACAATGGTTAAGCAAGTGGTCCCTTGTTTCTTCCACTTTCTTACAAAGGTGTAAACCAAAGCCTCTTTTCGTAAATTTTCATAAGTCAAAAATGGACAGTTAGGCAAGAGAAAGTATTGACTTGTGGCCAGCCCTCTACGGTGCCACACTTTAGACTGTAGTTTTTTGTTCTCAACTTTCAGGTTTTGCTCCAAGAGAAGCTTGTTACTGGATTTGACCTAGCAGAGGTTCAATCCCTTATACACCCATCCCACAAAATCGCTGCCTCCTACTTGGCTATAAGGTCGGGCTTGTTCCCTCATCCAGGTCAGGGTTCCATAGGTTTCGGAGGGGGTTTGGGAAGCAGTGTGATTGATCCAAAATTGGATCATGTACATCATTAAATTTGGTTGGTCAAGGTAATTGACTGTTAAGAGGGTTCAAGAAGTATTGCAACATGCCAAGTCTTGAAAAGCTTATAGTTTCTGGTACAAAGGCTTCTACAACATATGGTTTTCATCAAAAGTACATTTTGATTACATATTTGGGTTCCCTTTGAACATGTATACACTTTAAAAACAGCCACACAATTTCGAGTTTGTAAGCAAAAGTTAAGGCCTCCGGAAGACAAAGGACTATTTAGGGTTGTAAAATTGCGAATTAAGTCAGGTGCACACTAAGAGGTGGTTTGAAAACTGCCGTGATGGTTTTGCAACTGTAAGTGGCAATTTTGCAACCTTAAGTGGTGGTTTTGCAACCACCAAATTGTGTAAAGCAGTGGTTTCCCTGCATGCAACGCACCTGAAGCTTAAGATGTAGAGAGATGGTATCTTTTAATCTTTTTGACTTTTGGGCTTCTTGTTTGAGTCTAGGGAGTGTTGCATCTATATAAATGAACACATGGAGGTTCAATGAATTGCATTTGTGTTTAGTTGATGGAGAAAATGAGAGGAGAACATAGTTGATTGCATTTAAATGTAGTTGAAGACCTTTGAGTGTAGTAGGGCTCAATGAAGTGTAGTAGAAGGCTGCATACCTGAGATGGTTGAGGGCAGTAGTCCATGCTGCTAAGAAAGCATAGGTCATTCTCTATCAGAATGGTTAAAATTATTTATGAAGAAATGATCCCTTCCAACCCGAAAACTCAAAGTATAATCTTGCCAAATAATTTCGATTAATTGGTGAGTATGGAAAAATTATTTACAAGGAAATACATTGATATGAAACATACAAAATTATCATCTCAATTGCAAAGAGCATTGCAAGTGTAGGATCCCTCTTATTGATGTTGGTGTCCTTTGAAAGCCTCAAGAAGGCAGTGAACTTGTAAACTGCAAAGAATATAATCGAAATGAGGAAGCATGGCTTCATTATTCTAGAGTTTTTCCACATTGAGTTTCTCTAGGGTAATTCCTTGTCTATGTATCTTTGTTGTATTTGATTCATTACTTGTATGCTTCTAATCCCTACAGCTAATCTACTGTCTTTGACACTTAAGAGAGGATGTGAATGTATTGAATACATAACCACAAGCACATCACTTGCTCACAACAAGAAGGAATTAGATTCATTCTCTCATAAAGTTAAAGAACACCGTATTCGTTGTGTACTACTGTTACATGGATTTGAATTGTAGTCTTATGTTGGGTATTAGCTTGGTTTGAATGTGAAACATGCTATGCAATGTATATAACATTTGAAGGTTTGCATAATGAGTTTTATGTTGTAGTTGACAGTCATATAGAGATCAGAAGCATATGTACAACTTTATAGGTGTTGTTTCAATAGTACAACACACAGAAACAACACATAAGGAAAGTAATCCGTTTTCATGAATCATAGTATGGAATGTCCATGTTGATTATGGATTAAATGGTATTAAAGCAGGTTTTCCTTATGCCTTGAAAGGGTTTGCTAACACATATTCATATTTGTGTTGTATTATCTTCCATATTTGTTCATTAAAAAGGAATTGTAGGTTTTTGGTTGTGTAAGACCAACCATGGGTAAACATTTGAAGAGAGGAAGGCTTCAAAAGCTTGAAAGTATAAACTAGCAAATCCAAATAAAAAACATGAAAGTAAGAAGGATGTTGCATCATTTGGAAGATAATAATCAAGAGTTGCAAGCAAGATTGATGAGCCATGGAGATTTCCTCATGGGCATCATTGAGGAGTTGCAACTAGGGTTGCAAACCAAGGAAAAGATGTTGGCGAAATTCGAAGATGATGGCGAAGGAGTGAAGGGGAGAGAAGTGACTACCATGCAAAGGAGACCAATCTCTACCAAAGATGCACAAACCATGACCGATGTATGCGAAGTAAGCACTCCATCGTATTCTCTTTCTTCCCATCCAGATCTCGATGAGTCCTTTGGTAAATGTGAGAAACATACTAACGGAGTTAGCTCTAAGTTGTTAAGAAAGATAGGTTATGATGGAAAAGGTTTTGGCAAGAATGGCCAAGGAATGAACCATCCCATAAAGTTTGAAAGGCCTCAATATGCAAGATTGGGATATGTTAGTGGCAAAGAAGAAGTTGGAGAAAGCTCCAAAACAACTGAAGCAAAGATACACTTGCAAAGATAAAGAGCTCACATCTCTAGCTCAACAAAATCAGTCCATGCAAGCTAATGACATCATTTGTTTTGTCAGATCTAATGAGGATTTTGGCTCTCTAAAGAATGGGCGGGTCTCACATGAAGAGGAAGTTAACATTGTGCCACCTCCAAGGGCCAAAGAAGAGTCTCCAAGAAAAGGACAGTAGTTCCATGAAGAAGGAGATAGCACATTGTCACTTCATGACTATGTGAGTGAATGCAAGTTGAATCCAAGAAGGGGATATCCATTAATAAGGAAATAACATTAAAGAAAAATGCAAAGCATCTCCAAAGAGAGAAAAACATCCCAAAGGAGGTAAAACATTACCACTTCATCAATATCACACAAGTAAGCCTAAGGGCAACCAAAGAAAGTATTTAAAGAACAATACTTCATTGTTTTCTTCAATTGTAGCTCACAATTGTTGGTATACATATCCATGTTCATTTTATGGAATGAGCAACTAGTGGATGGTCATCTGTCGGCAAAAGAAATCCATCAACAAGAAGCCTAAGTACTTAAAAAAGAACAATCTTATTCACTGCTCTCCAAGCCAAAGAAGAGGTAATGGTGTAATGCAAAAAAAGTATGCAAGTTGTAAAGACCACTCTCCAAATTAGAATGTGGAGAAGGGCAAGGAGAAGAGCATGTTGTCCAAGGAAATGGGCAAGAATTATTGTACTTATTGCAACATGAATGGGCATTGGCATGCAAGATGTTGGGACCTTCATCCACAACTTCACCCAAAGAATTCCAAGGGGAATTCCAAGACGAAAGAGGCATCCACAGGCAAGAAGTTGTTCAAGCACCTACAAGTCAAGAGGTTTCAAATGAGGAATCCAAGCTACCTAAGGATGAAGCAATAAAGAGGAAGCAACCCATAGGGGATTCATCATCACCATTGCAAGTACATTCATTATTGGTTTCATGGATAGAATATTTACAGAGCTAAAATGTTGATTATCATGCATATGTAAGCACCTTAAAGTTTCTTGTTGTGTTCATTTTGTTGAAAATGCAAGAAGGGAGCTAGCCTCTTTGTTATGAGGAAGTATGGAGGAATGTCACTCATCAAGGGTGTGGAGCGACTATCAAATATGTTTGAGAAGCGCATTTATGAGCAGCCCATTTCATCAAAATGGTTGTATTATTTCCAGAATTCTCATCTTCATGTTGATATTCGAGTTAGCATGATATCCTTACCACTTTTTATAGCATTTGACAAGATGGGTAGAAGCACTCTGAATTGAGACTCTAAGCATAAATTGAAGACCCAAGTATCCCAGCGGTGACACGTTGGTTTTCTTTCCTCTCCATCCAAATTCAAATTACATCATTGCTAGGATGTCTAGTTGCTTATCTATGTTGTGGCATGCATTTGAGAATTAAAATGATCGTAGTACACGAAGGTGTAGGCCTGTTTTCATAATCATAATGATTGTTGCATGCCTATGATGGCTTGGTGTGCACATGATACACTCTAAACATCTGTAGCAAGTTTGTAGCATGCATTTTTGAATTGTTGAGTGCACATGGAATAAGGTTGCAATAGGCTCTCCAAAACAGGTTTAGTGTGACAACAGTTGGTAAAAGCATATTGATGGGCATCTAGAAGCATGGTCATGAGTCCAAGCTTTCTTCCATGGAGGGAGAAGTAATGGCACGACATCAGGACATTTATACAAGGTGAGAAGTGCACCCATGGTTAGCTGTACTCCACAAGCAGACTGCTGGTTTTGATGGATGTGTGTTTTGGCATCCACATTCCTTTGTTGAAGACATTTCTTTCAATGTATGTTGCATTTGTTTTGATGCAAACTTTAAGTTGCCAGATAAGAGTAACTTTGTAAATGGAGTGGTGTTTCAAATCCTTGTATGTTGAATTTGTTGTCAATGCAAACATTGTATTGTAAGACCCAAGATAAGGACAACTTTTAAAAATGGTTATTTGTTGTAAATCTGCTTACAGGATGAAACATGTTTTCTTCACTTGTTGGAAGAATATAGCAGCAAGGAGAATGTTGTATAAGCATCTCCTAAGGGAGAGCTTCATCCTAGCCTACAAGCATGTGTATTGCAGCATGAGGGCTAAGAGGAATGGATAAGAGCAGAAGATAAGGCACCAAAAGTGCAAAGAGCAAGCCAAGAGGAAGACCACGACACTGAAGAGTGCAAGAGGGTTAGTGTTTGTATATATGAGAGAGAGAATGAAGAGCAATTAAAGGCATATGGCACACATTACACTTACATCTTGTGTGTATCCATCATTTATTAAACATAAAAGAAGTTACATCAGGTGAGGTAGTTATACATTGTATAACTAAAGTACATTAACTAATATTTAATTAGTTAATGTTTACATAACGACTTAATAACTTTAGTACCCCCTTTAATGACTAATTCGAAAGTCCAATTTGTCCCAAAATTTTACAAACACGCCGACGAGACCAAAGGATTTAGTCAATCAATTAAGAGGCTGCTCTTTAGATGTTAATTTGAAATCTGCAGTCTCCTCATGCTTTGCTTTGTTGTCCAATGTATGAGTTTCGGTGAGACAAAAGTGGAGAAAGATCGCTAATGTTGGCTAGATTTTCTGCATAGCTGAAAACCTAGGCAGTCATGAGATAAATCTCCCTCATTTACAGTGAGACTCCGTGTAAGATTTGTCAATAAAATATGTTATTATCTATTTAGGGGTTTTACTTTAACCATGCAGCTCATGAACCATAGCTGTATAGTTTTGTAGCAAGTAAGCAACTATTAAAGAAAGGAAATATTTAAAGAAGAAGAAAATAATAAAACACAGGGAAGAAATAGGGAAGATGTGCAACTCAATCAATAGATAACAAAGTTGATTGCATGCACATAGACGGAACTAATAGATATCAACACACGTAATTATAAGCGAAACAACTTCAGATCTAGATCTAAAATAACCCAAAGTTTATAAGTAGATCTGAGATAAAAAAGTTAGAAACAAAATGCACCGTGACACAAAGTTCTCCATAAATCTACTCCTTTCTATTCCTTTACTTCAAATAGCTATTAGGGATTTCAAAGACAAAGTCCTGGAATACAAGAATGTCAACTTACAAATTCTCGATGATTTTTACCTGCGAAGGTTCTTCCTCTACTTATAGCATGTAGAGGGAAATTACAAATAGGAAGCTTTTAGTTGAATCGACACATGTGGAAGTCGAAAAAGAAACAACTGGCAATATCCCTCCCTGAACTCCTCTTTGCATGACATGCATGATTTGCAACTGAAGATAGAACCTTCTATTTTGCATGTTTGCCACCTATTTCCAAGTAGTTGACTTCTTCAAGTAATGACTTTTAAACCAATCACTTAAGTTTTATAATTTAATTGATCGCTCAATTACTTTGTCGGAGAAAATAAGAGAAAGAAGAAGACAGAGGAAAGTTGCAGTCTTGTTCTTTTTCATATTCTGCATGCAGTTGATTCTTTTGCCTTTGATTCTCACCAAACTGGATCTGGAAGCGGCTGGATCTGGAAGCAAGTGACTAGTGATTTGCTTGTGGGTATTGCCTTTGACTTGTCTTCCTTCTTATCCTTGAAGCTTTTGTAGTTCTTCTCCAGTACATGCATCAGTGCAATGTTTGCCGTAAATAACTCATCATTTTTATTTTTAATTGCATATGAGCAATTAAAAATTCTGGAAAGCACTCTGGGTGAATGCAAATTCAATGAAGGCTTCAACTGGAAGATTGGGAGCACATGCACAAGATCCTGGAAGGAATTTTTCATGCACTGACTTCTACACGAGCTGCATTAGAAACAAGAGGATGAAGCCTTTGCAATTATGGATCTGGATCTGGATTTGGATGTTATGCATGATTTTGCTGATCCTTTTCTTTCATCATGCTTTGCCATGGCCGGAGCAATCTTTGTCTGAGCAATTCTTTTTCTTTTAATTATGTCGGAATTCTTTGCAATTGGTGCAGATCTGGGAATTTCTTCAGATTCGAAAATATATTCAATGTATTGGACATTGATTTAAGCTCCCTCTCAATTATATAAGCACCTATAATGAATACTTGCAATTAATTCAGACAAAGACGAAATCCGGAGCATGACCACTTGATTTTTATCATAAAAATCTGCATATAAAGCCTCCTGCCCTAAAATTTGAGGCTTTGTTTACATGCGAAGCAAGCATGAATATTGCCAATTTCACCCGAGCACCAGATACCACTATGCATAATCAATCGACTTAATTCAAGCTCCTTAAAAACCTCAGGTGCCAAACTTTGAAACTTTTCGACAAAGTGAAAACACCTTTTTGAGCAAAATTCCTCCTTTGGGCGCCAAAATTGCCTGGGCAGCACTCATTTGCTAAAGAATTAATAACTCTATTAATATGGCAGCCCATGCTTATATAACCTTGATCATTCTATAATTAATAATTGCCCTTCCTATTTCCGACTATTAATTGATTAAAAATCATGCTTTTCCCTTGAATTTGGGCGCTATTTTGTGCATGCTCGTGGTTGCCATTAAATAAATTAAATTTATTTAATTTTAGCTTTTTACTTCCAGTCTACTTTGACTTCACGCTATGCTTTGACCTCATGTGCCAAAAATAGGAATTAATTCCATCAATAAATACTTTAAAAAGTATTATTCCTCCTCTAGGTGGGTCGCACTTTTTGCCATAGCTGATTTCTATTTTTTAAAGTCAATTTCTAATGGGATTATTCACCCTGCACCGCAGTTCCAAAACTCCCATGATCCACTCAAGCTATTTGACTTTTATAATGAGATTATTTACCCTGCAAGGCAGGTAAGAAATCCCCATCAATGCCTTAAGTGATTTTTTTATTTCACAATGAGAATTTTCACCCTGCAAGGCAGGTAAGAAATTCCCTTTGTCTGTCACGCTTCTAATTTTCCCATCACGACTTAAGTGGCTTTGCCCCCATGGGAAAAAGTACCCTGCAAGGCAGTACAATCTTCCCACCCTGCCTCGCCGCCTCCAAAAATCCCATTGTAGCTTAAAACCTTCTTTTCCCAAAAATGCGACCTGCCTAGAAGAAGCTTTTTCGTTCATGACTTAGTCTTTTCAGAGAGAACCAGACCTCCTGTGGTAAATTCCTTCTGGCATAACGTTCTTAGATGATCTCTAGATACTCCAAGCAAGAAATCAGACTAAACCGGCAAAGGAATTGACCTAGAAAAATTTCACAGAAAACAAAACGGGAAAACACCAAAACGCAAAACGTTGCCAAAAGTTACAGATAAAACCCAAGATTCATTCCTGCTTAAAACCCTACTGGTATATGGGAATATTGACATGTAAGACCACAACAGGGTTAAATCGGAGCACAATTTGCCTCAAACGGGGCTTAGAATAATTAAATAAAAATTTTCCACAGGCAAACCCCAACGACAGAATATAATGATTTCGGGCATCTGGGTATTTGGCGAAATTGGCTAATATAACTCTCTGGGAATATCTTGACACAACACAGACACTTTCTGGCAATAAAAACACAAAACGACCCATTATTTTAAAAGAACGATTTTTTTAACATGGGGTAGTCTCAGATTTCAGGGTGAAATCTGGGGGACACTAGCTAACAACAATACATAGATTCGGTCATGTAGGCAAAAGATATATCGGGCTACCCACCAATTGTGTGTAGGATGACTCCTTAACTGGTGTTGAATCATCATTGGCTGATAACTTCAGCTCGACCTCCAAAATCCTGAATGCAGAATCTTGGAGATGATTAATGTGAAAATACCAGTTTGTGAAGCATGCTTAAATTTGTACAAGGACTTAATCAATTTGCAAACCGAATGATTATGACCAAGTACCGAGAAAACCTTAAGGCTGCATCAAGTAAAGCTCATTATGTCTCAATCTTTGGAGACGCAACCAAAATGTGACCATCTTCGCAATATTTGCAGCGAGGGTAAATGACTCCTCATAGTGTTTTCCCTTATGTTGTGAAAATCCTTTCACAACAAGACATGCCTTGTACTTTTCCAAAGTACCATTGACTTTGCTTTTGACTATAGCCACCCATTTGTATCCAATGGGTGATTCCACCAACACACCTCAAGTTAATTCCACCAACTCGTAATGTCCCCCTTTTTTATTAAAAATTAAAAAGAAAAGGAAATCGATTTGCACATGTAAATTTAAAATAAAATATTTTAAATTGTGCAAATCAAAATAAAAGAGCAAGTCGACTTCACCTTGGGACTAATCAATGCATTTTAAAAGGGTGAATCAAGTGACTAAGCAAGTCGCATTTTTTGGGAGACTTTTTAATATTTAATATTTAAAAATAAAGTGATCCCTTTTATGCATGGGTCGATTTATATGGGTCTCATTTGCTTTAAAATCCCTATGCATTTAATGTGTGTTGTTGGATATGATTTTCAGGCATATTTTTAATAAGATCCCCTTCTAGAGCCTGACGCCAAAAATGGAGAAGAGCTTTGGAGGATGTGCAAGGCAAAGCTATAAAAGAAGATGTGGATACTCCTTTTTGGGCATGTTGACGGTTTATGAAACTTATCTTCATGCTTGAAGAAGGGATGTATGCCCACTTGTGATAAAAAACCAAAAGGTGTTCATTAACACTACCATTTGTGAAGTGTGTATGTCCATTTGAGCTTGAAGTAATAAGTTTTTGCAATCATTTATCTATATATGCATAAGGCGCCATTTTTGGAGAAGACCTAAGCTTGCTTTGAGGGTTTTGGAATGTGATTTATGGTGAATATCTTTTATTATATCTGTTAGTTTTTACTTGATGAAATCGACTTGTTTGGGCATGTTTTAAGAGTGTTTTGAGGGATTTTGAAGTGATTATCAAGTTGTTGTTTTAGATTTATTAATTGTAGATCTAACACTGTATTTATTGACTCTAAAGTGAAGGGAAAAAGTGGTGGAATTAATTTGCAGATTTTACCCTAACCCTAGCAGACTGGGTTTGGGATTTCGGGGGCTGATTTGAGTGGTTTCTAGTGCATGAAAAGATTTGAGATTTATTTTGATGAAAAACTCATAATTTTTCCTTTCTACTGCATTTGGTTTCAAGTTAAAAGAGTTAATATTTTGGGAGTTATTAATTTCCAAGTTTCACTAATTTTCAGCGCTTATTATTTATTATTTTTACTTCAAAAATTGTATTGGATAAAGGAGTGTAAATACCAACTGGATTGCCCATCAAACCCTCACCTTGGCTCACTCCAACCCTATTTGGGTTGTATTGAAACTGACACTAGGGTTCATTGAGGTAAACATAGGAGGGTTTATCTTCTAAGTGTTTATTTTTGCAAGTATTTAATAATAATCCGCTAATATCCTACAGGGGATATTACAAACTCCTTGTATGGTTCTTGAAAAGGCATCATATTTTGCTTCAAGACATCTCATGTATGCCTTCTACTTCAAAATATTGTTATAGTACAAGTACCTTAAAAGGTCGGATGTGAGAGCAACATGAATATGTTATGCTAGATTTTTGACCTTGTTTTTAGTCCTTTGAGCAAGTGCCTTTCTTTGAGTGGCTATTCTTGGCATCTTGCCATGAGTGGTTTTCTGCCATCTCACCATGTGCCTCTTACATATTCTAGATAGTGGAGTTACCCTCCACAATTCCTTGAGTGGATCTTCCCGCCCACTCACCATGCGCCTTCTGTATCCTGTGTCGGGGCATTTTATCTTCCCGCACATAAGACATTTCAACCTCCTGCACTTCTTGTATAGTGGATATTCCCTCCACCAATAATACATTTATGTTGGTTACCGTAGGGTCAACAAGCCTATGAGGAATTTCATCCTCCAACACATCCTATATGGTGGAGCTTCATCCATGTGCGCCTTAAGTTAATTGTGAGAGGGTCAACAAGCCTATAAATGACACCTTTCCCAATGCCCAAGGTAACTACCCCAAGAAGAAAGAACAATCTGGGAATTTTTGTTAATCGATGAATAAACAAGAAATTTCTATACATGCTAGGAATGCACCTAACATTCCTTACGAAGAGTTTTTGAGTAGTATTCAACATAATGCATATATATCCTATTCTCTCTACTGCAAGTAAGTTTCCATTAGCTAATGTAATCAGTAACAAAATAATTTGTATTTGTGGTAAATGTTACATACCAGTCCCTTTGACATGAAAAATGTCTGGATGCGCCAGAATCAATGAACGAAACAATTAGTAGCATTGTTGTTTGAACATGATACTGTAAAAACATACTCTTCCTCAGAATCCAACTACTGCCATATTTGTTTGACCTCTTGCCATTTTGTTGTTGGAAGAAAGAGTATATTTTTGCCTCTGGTAATCCTTTTTCATATGCCCAACCTTATGACTGTAAATGGCAATTCGCTTGCTGTTTGGATGATGATTCACTAGGAATTCGTTTCCACTCCCATTCGAGTGATCAAAAATGTACTCTATTTATCTTGAAGTAGACTCACTTGCTCGAGTCTTCCCGTGTTCCTTTTGTGGAAAATAGGAACTACCCTGATCAAATGTTAGGGTTTGGCTTTCCACCATCAAGTGTAAGGCCTCCAAAATTGTCTCATAGGAGGGTGGTAAATTGTTCAAAAAAGTGTAACTATGTTGTCATCATCCACCCTTTTCTCTATGGCAGTGAGTTGGTCTCAAAGATCTTTCATCCTTAAAAAGATGTTCTTAGACTGATCCACCTTCATACATCTTTGCTGAAAACAACAAATTTCTTAAGGCACAAAACCCAAATTTTCTTCAAAGTTTCATCTTGTTTTGGAGACTATAAAACACACTTGCCAAACTGTCATCGTTGAACTTAGGAATTAAATCATCGACAAACAATTTAAACGAGGCCTCCTTGTCATAATCCACAAAATTTGCAATAGGTCTTGCTTGATGCCAAGAATTATTTTTATTACAGTTTTGATACTTTGTGATTGTCAAAAGTTTATGACTCAAGCATTGTAATTTTGGGCCCACTAACCTCTGTGCTTCCCGCATAACCAAGTTGTTAATATTGGCCATACTACAATGCCGACTTCTTACGGTCTTTGGTCTAAAAAAATTTTCTTCTCGAAAATGACTGAAGCTATTTAGTGTTGGTTGTTGAGAGTTTGCGCTCAAG
Source organism: Taxus wallichiana var. yunnanensis (assembly GCA_018340775.1). NCBI lineage: Eukaryota > Viridiplantae > Streptophyta > Pinopsida > Cupressales > Taxaceae > Taxus > Taxus wallichiana. Next base: position 644,339,601 of record CM031237.1, on the reverse strand, counting down.
AGCACCAAATGAATATTGGTGTCTCAGCAGCAACAATGGGAATGTCCTCAAGGTGTGGGACCTTGTTTCCTTGGGATAGGCCTTCGAGATAAAGCGAGACTTCGTATCCTAACTACTCTAATACCTACCATTACTCCTAAAGCTAATCCTAAGATAACACTTGCAAGGGGAAAAGGGGAAACAAGTAAACATGGTGATACACCAAAGGAGTTGGGGATCTCTCCCTCTCAGCCTATATCAGACACAATGATATAAAATCTTGCAAACACTACACACACAATGAATCACAAAGAATAATAGAGAGGTAAAGACACAATAGCACAACAATAAAGGGCAGATATGAGCCACAATGAGAGATATATTAAAGCTTGGAATAAACAAAATCTGTTACACCCAAGATAACAGACATTAATGCATTTGCATGACTTATAAACAAAGATCTAGGCACTTAGAAGCTCAGTTGTCAAAAGAGCAGAGTAACTTTACATTCAAGGAGGAACTGTTTCTAATTAGAATCCTTTACATTTTATAGTGGAGGAGAGAGAGAAGAGAGAGAGAGAAGAGAGAAAACTGAACTCTTTGAAGCCCAAAAGCCAACTCAAAAGTGGTTATAGACAATAAACACCCAAATCTCACTCCCATTTGCCAAATCCTATGCAAAAGGAATGTCAAATCTCAAATCCCCTAAAGGTGCGTGGTGCATTAATGAATAGGATCTTGAATCAACTCTAGAATCTTGCATTCCCTCTCAAAACTCTCTATTTTACATTAATGTGAAAAACGTCCGAAGAAGAGCTTGGGTTGTTAACTTCTTGAAAGACATGAAGGCTTAGGGCTCAAGAAGTGTCTTTATACTAATTTTTCTCGAGAGCTTTCCATTGACTCCACTCTCGCTCGATTTGGTGGCCCCAATCAAAAGATATGGGCAAAATTGCAAAGATTTACCATTTGCCAGCCTCATTAAAACTTGGAGACAAAATTTGGTTTATTAACTATAGTGCTCCTTTTTTTTTTTGTTGGGCCATGTGGCGTGCTCGATTGGTGCCACGTGGCTGATTACCATTGGTTATGGGGTTCCTTATCGAGAATGTAGATGATGACCATGGGACCATCAATGCTAGTAGTCGGCCCCCGCCACATTCTTTTTCTAATTGGTTACGGGTTTCTGTTCTTTCCTCTTTGCATTCTCCTGGGTTTGGTCTCTACTCTCCTTGACGCTTGAAAGATTGTGATTGGTGACATGTGGCATCCTCTTATTGGTTATGGGCTCTTCACTTTTTTTTGAGCGATGTGGTTGCTCTTCATTGGCTACGGGCTCTTGTGTTAGTGGCCGCTTCTCCGCTCATTCCTCATCTTCTCTTTCCATTTTCCGGACTTGACTCCCTCTTATTGGTGCCACGTGGCAACCAACTTGATTGGTTCCGCGTGGCCAGCTATAACTGGTTATAGAATCTTGGGCACTTTTCTCGTTGTTAGTGCCATGTGTCCGCTCTTGATTGGCTAAGGGTTCCGGTGCTCCACCGGCTTAGCCAATTTTCCCTTTGCTTTCACTCAACCTTTCGTACCACGGACTTCATATTTTGTGCCATGTTGCACCACTTGCAAGACTTTGTGTTCCGGGCTGTTCCCTTTCCTCGCATTGTGTCTCCATTTTTCCCAACCTTTGGGGTTTCTGATTTCGTGCCACGTGTCCTCATCTAGAGCTTGCCACGTGGCCCAATCATGGGCTGCCGTTTCCATTTCGTATGCCTTCACTGATTTCAGTGTCAACCAAAAAGGGGTAAGTGGAGCCTTTGTTCCGCTTAGCAATAAAGCACTTTTCAATATAAAGATTAAGGCATTTCTCTTCCTCGAGAGTGTGGGATGAATCCCCAAGTTAAAAAGTGAAAGCGACTGCCATTAAAGAGCTTTGAGTGCATAATTATGGTGAACCAGGCTGCCATTTCAGTTCTTCTAAGGTAGAGATCAAAGAAACTCTAAATCCAATTTTATAATTCTTGTAAGCAAGGCAGAGAAACTCTAAGTCCATACCAGTCCTAATTAAGAGGGATGCAAAGCTTGAAACCGCCTAAAAGATGTGGAAGGATTGAAAATTGGCTAAGGCTAACCGTGAACACTGTTAGAAAAACTGTCAACTAAGAACACACTCTAAATGTGACTGCAAAAGAGAGGAAAGTTCCAAAACAACTTGTAGGATGAATGTGAAGTTGTGCAAGGCAGGAAACAAAGGAAAAATATCAATGAATGAAAGCAAATGAAAAGGACATTCTCATGATTCCAAACCTTCCAAAACCTCTACACACACTGTCCAAAGCTCCTACAAACGGAAAACATTTTAGATAAACCATGAAAGCATTAAAAATGTGAGAGAGTGATCAGGGAGAAATATGAGTTCAGTTGCTCAAAATGAAGTAGGAGGCTCATTTTGGCAACATTTCTGGTGACTCATAGGGGTCATTTGCCTACTAAACGAAAGTTCAGTAGCCTTAGCATCCATTGGGCAATAAAGTCTGCAATAAACACCTAATTTCTTACAAAGGAAGTCTGGAAATCCCTTAAACCTCCGCTTTAGATCTGTGTCTTAAAAAATCTGCAAGTAGCATACCCTGCTCTGAACAACTCTTAAAAGAGTATGGCTCCACAAAACTTTTTTACAAAAGGCAAATCATACACACTTCAAGGAAATGTGCAAATTGTGCAACACTTGTTAGCAAAAGCAAGGGCTTCTTGGCAACATCTAACTTAGTAAATTTGGGGAGAACATTTATGATTTGTAAATCTAGATCCAGAGAAGGTACCCACTATTCAGAATTGCTCAAGCAAACAAGAAAAACACGAAACAAGAAAAACACAAGGAAACTTTACACTATGTACCAGGGCATTTTAGCTAGCTCAAAGATACTGTTTGAGGAATATCCCACTCACTGGGATGGACAACAGCTCGCCATCAAGTTTTGCCAACTTAAAGGCATTACTTTCTTTGCAACTTATGATCTTGTATGGGTTACTCCAAATGGTGTCAATTTTTTTGTCTCCTACGTTTAACTCTATCTTCATTCCACTCAAGGACTAGGTCTGCTTTCTTGAAGTCTTAGGGATGAGACTTCTTGTCAAACCACTTCTTCACAACTTGTTGGTGATATTAGTGCTTACCTCTGGTCATCTCTCTTATATCTTCCAATTTGACCAATTTTGTAATCCTGATGGTTCTGGCATCCATTGGGCAATAAAGTCTGCAATAAACACCTAATTTCTTACAAAGGAAGTCTGGAAATCCCTTAAACCTCCGCTTTAGATCTGTGTCTTAAAAAAATCTGCAAGTAGCATACCCTGCTCTGAACAACTCTTAAAAGAGTATGGCTCCACAAAACTTTTTTACAAAAGGCAAATCATACACACTTCAAGGGAAATGTGCAAATTGTGCAACACTTGTTAGCAAAAGCAAGGGCTTCTTGGCAACATCTAACTTAGTAAATTTGGGGAGAACATTTATGATTTGTAAATCTAGATCCAGAGAAGGTACCCACTATTCAGAATTGCTCAAGCAAACAAGAAAAACACGAAACAAGAAAAACACAAGGAAACTTTACACTATGTACCAGGGCATTTTAGCTAGCTCAAAGATACTGTTTGAGGAATATCCCACTCACTGGGATGGACAACAGCTCGCCATCAAGTTTTGCCAACTTAAAGGCATTACTTTCTTTGCAACTTATGATCTTGTATGGGTTACTCCAAATGGTGTCAATTTTTTTGTCTCCTACGTTTAACTCTATCTTCATTCCACTCAAGGACTAGGTCTGCTTTCTTGAAGTCTTAGGGATGAGACTTCTTGTCAAACCACTTCTTCACAACTTGTTGGTGATATTAGTGCTTACCTCTGGTCATCTCTCTTATATCTTCCAATTTGACCAATTTTGTAATCCTGATGGTTCTGGCATCCATTGGGCAATAAAGTCTGCAATAAACACCTAATTTCTTACAAAGGAAGTCTGGAAATCCCTTAAACCTCCGCTTTAGATCTGTGTCTTAAAAATCTGCAAGTAGCATACCCTGCTCTGAACAACTCTTAAAAGAGTATGGCTCCACAAAACTTTTTTACAAAAGGCAAATCATACACACTTCAAGGGAAATGTGCAAATTGTGCAACACTTGTTAGCAAAAGCAAGGGCTTCTTGGCAACATCTAACTTAGTAAATTTGGGGAGAACATTTATGATTTGTAAATCTAGATCCAGAGAAGGTACCCACTATTCAGAATTGCTCAAGCAAACAAGAAAAACACGAAACAAGAAAAACACAAGGAAACTTTACACTATGTACCGGGGCATTTTAGCTAGCTCAAAGATACTCTTGTTTGAGGAATATCCCACTCACCGGGATGGACAACAGCTCACCATCAAGTTTTGCCAACTTAAAGGCATTACTTTCTTTGCAACTTATGATCTTGTATGGGTTACTCCAAATGGTGTCAATTTTTTTGTCTCCTACGTTTAACTCTATCTTCATTCCACTCAAGGACTAGGTCTGCTTTCTTGAAGTCTTAGGGATGAGACTTCTTGTCAAACCACTTCTTCACAACTTGTTGGTGATATTAGTGCTTACCTCTGGTCATCTCTCTTATATCTTCCAATTTGACCAATTTTGTAATCCTGATGGTTCTGGCATCATAGTGTCTAATTCTAGCCTATGAGCTAGCTCAAGGGCTGGAAACTCTCCTGAAATTGGGAGTTTGGCTTCTTTGCAATATACCAACACGAAAGGAGAACTACCAATGGACTTTTTGGGTGTGATCCTATTTGCCCCCAATGCATTTCTCACTTTTGTGTGCCACTTGCCTCTGGTTTTCGTCCATGGTCCTCTTCATGATCCTGATTAGATTTTTGTTTGAAGGTTTGTTTAAGGTGATTCAGATGATCTTCTTACTTCTTGGAAAAACAATAATATCATCTAAGTAAACTAAGACGACATCATTTATTAAGCCTTTGAAAGCCAAATAAATGGCTCTTTAGAAAGTGGCACCAACATTAGACAAACCAAAAGGCATTTTCCCATAGGCACATGTCTCCCATTTAGTGGTGAAGGCCGTTTTATACTGATCGACTCTTGGACAAGAAGTTGATTATAACCTGAAAAGCTATTTAATAATGTGAACCTCTTAGCCCTTGCTCTTGTCTAGTAAATCTGATCCATGGAGGGCAGGGGTAGTGGTTTTGAGGGAAGCTTTGTTCAAATCTCTAAAGTCCACACATAACTTGATTTCACCATTCTTTTTTCTCACAGGGACTAGATAGACAACTCAAGAGGAATGCCTGATGGGAAAAATGATATTGGCCTCAACTAACTTGGTCAATTCTTTTCTCTCATGCCGGGTTCAATTTTGGGGTTGATTGGCCTCTGCTTTTGCCTCACAGGTTTGACATCAAGAGACAACTCAACTTTGTGTTGAATGATTTCAGGATTATTTCCTTTGAGGTCTTCATATGTCCATGCAATAATATCATCATATTTTTGGCATAACTCCACAAATGCTTGTTATTCTAGGCACATAGCTTGCCCAGCTAAAGTTGTTTTCCGGGAGAGCTAGCCACTTCATGGTAGTCTTCATCCTTAATCTTCATATTTCTTTTCTACTCTTTGTATTGATCATTAGGTGTGAATGGTCTTTCTAACGTGACCAATCCTTTTAGCAACTTGTTTGTCTTCAGCTGGCTGATTTTGTCACCATAGCTTTCTTGTAATTTGGGTTGCAATTCATGAGAGAACTCTGCCTCTTGCTGAATAAAAATGACAATCTGCTTGTCATTCCCAAGTTTTGGCCTGATTATCAGCTTCACATGCTGATCTGAATCCTTTAGGAAATCCCCAGGAGGATCAAATTGTGCTCCAATGAAAGCCATTCTCTTAGCTTCAACATTCTGCCTCCTTGGAACAACTTATAGATTAATCGCATCAAAATCCTCTAAAAGATCCTACTCTTTTCTTAGAGGCTCTGAGTAAGGGGTTTTGGCAGACCATTGAGATCTCACTTGATGAATAACCAACTCTGTGTCTCCAAAATCATCAGCTTCTTCAGTCCTTTCCTCTTGGCAATTTGCAGCTCTTGGACCAGAGCTTCATATTCAGCTACATTATTGGTGCAATTGAATTAGAGTCTATGTGAAAAGAGTCTTCTCCTTCTTAGGTGAAACCAAAACAACTCCTGCACCAACATTAATCTTGCACTTAGATCCATCAAATACATCTTCCATTTTATTTCGTTTTAGCAAGTCAAGAGTGTGATTGTTTTCTTCTTGAATATAATACATGCCCAAACCACCTCCTCAAACATGTCATATGGATCAAAATTCCATCTCTCTTGAGCTCACTCATTTAGTTGTTCATCTGGAACTTTCTCGCTAGGTTCATGAGGTTCGAGATCAATTTCTTCTTCAGTTTTAGAGGCTATGTCAAAATTTCTTGTAGCAGGCTTTGGATCTCAAGTTTCAACATGGAAATGTGAGATAGGCTCAGCTCTAATGGTTATTCTTGTGCCATATCTAGTTTTTAGTGCATGTGAGACCAATCAAAGTATAAACACCTTTGACTCTGCGGTGAAGTTCCTTGACAAACTTATGGCATAGACAAGGGGAAGGTCAATGAGCAAAATGTCTTGGGGAATTGTAATGATGGGCAGACGTGCAAGGTTAGATTTAGTCCTTTTATGACTCCTGCTTTGACAATAGTACAATCAAGTTGGACTCCTTTGTTGGTAGGGGTATATTCTAGTTCTAGAGTATCAACAATTTGCTTAGGCATGACAAAACTACTAACACCAAAATCAATCATGCTTTCGTGAACTAAATCCTTGCCAATAATCAAGGATAGATAAAATGGAGGAGGTTTTGGACACAACTTACTTCAAGTACATTAGATTTTTAAAGGTTGATTGCTAGTAAATTTACCTCTTTTTGAGCCTTTGGGGATTGTTGGAGCTTAAAATTGCACCAACCATGAATCATAGAAGACTCGGGATTTTGAGGCAACATGGGACTATCTCTAAGTGTGGGACTTGTGGCTTGAGACAGACCTTCGGAGAAGGTCGGCTTCCTTGTTACACGATTTGGAAAACCCGCATAACACAACCTACTTCTAATGCTAAAACTACTCCTAAGCTAATTCCTATTCTAACAATTCCAAGGGACTAAGGAGAGAGAGATGCAAGAAAGATAAATCCTAAGTGAAGAGCGGTGATAGCACTAAAAGAAGGTGAAACTTTCCCAAATTCAGATGACACAAATGCAAAACCGCGATTGCTGGGATTGTAAAAATGTGCGCAATCCAGATGCAAACAAATTGAAGAATATGAAATATGCAAGAGGGTGAAATATTCACATCAAACACAATGTATTCGAAGGTAAGAGCTGAACCACACTTGCATTAATCAATCCTCAACAACTTACATACAGAGCCGAGGCAAGAAAATCACCATTCACGAGTTATAGAGGTCGACATGACACGAAGTTTCGAGTTTCATAAAGAAGAACCCGAAAATATGCTATGGAAGGAAAGAGGGAGAAGAACCCTTACAAAGTGCGCAAGCACTTGTATTTATACAACTCGTGGAATGAAGAAAGAGAAGGAAGAGAGATGAGAAAGGACTCCGCGAAGCTAGAATCCGTCCCCGAAGACGTGTTTAATAAGCGTGGGCGCCATGATTTCTTTTTAGAGTTTGCTTGTAGTACAGGACACATGCCCTTCAATTTCAGCCAACAACAACAACACGACCTTTGAGTCTATCGCACACCATCAAACTGCATAGGACGATGTCATACTTCATTAAATTCCGGTGGTTGGGGTAGTTGGCTCTTTGTTCGAGTCCAGTAGCGGTGTGAAACCTTTTGCGGTTTTTGGTTTGTCCCACGACTCTCACTGCGGTGTTTCAAATTTTCCCCTTTCGTGAACCCTCATGACTTTCTCCTGCTTGCCTAGATGAGTGGAAACATTTCACACCACCCGCGAGGATCTAACTCCTTGAATCACAACCTTTTGACCTGGAAGCTATTACTTTCGTTTCGCGGGATTGAGTAAACCCGCGGAACATTACAAATTAGTGAATCCGCGGAACACTAGGTTCGTGGATTTTGAACTTAGCCAATTTCTTCAACTCCCCATAGATATGCAACTCCATGAGTTTTCCTTTTAGACTTCAATTCACAGGGACATAATTTCTTAGTGCCACAATTGTTGAAAGATGCCGCACAACACTAATTTTACCAAATCTTGCCCAAGTCTCGCATTTGCTCATTTGTTTGTTCATGGGTTTGCGAACCCCATGGAACACTAAGTTCCTGCATTTCGCGGAAGATTGAATTAGTGTCCTGCGACTTTTCTAGAGCACAAAAATGGTTAAGTCCCTTTGATGAGTTGTTCAAAATTACATGGGGTGTAATTTTGGACAACAGTTTGGTGATTTCCTGGGGCCATCTTCTTGCTAGATGATGAAGACTAGCTGCCTTGAAGCATCCATTAGGCATGGAGTCAAGCTTATCCTTGAGAAAGCCAATCCCATTTTGAAAACTGTCTCCCGAATCCGCAAGAACTTAGCATTTGCATTAAAGATGATCTGTGGAGCTAAAAGATATATATTAAAACTTGCTCCAATTATTTGATTTCCACCATGAAACTAGCTCGATTTGATCCACGCATGACTGCAAGTGGCTCCAAAACTTATGTACAAAAGAGAAGATCATACATGCCTCAAGTAAAACATGCAGAGAGTGTACAACACTTATTACAAACAAAGAGATCACCACAAGGATTGAGGAAAAGGCACTCAATCAGTGATCAACACAACAGGAAGGAACCTCCAACAACACAAAACACAAGTATTTACAAGATATAATAGGACAACTTAATGGGAGTGTTTGAGATAAATCCTGTTGACCGGGAGTTATAATGTCTCTCCATCAAGATTGGACAACTCAAAAGAGTTGGTCTCTTTTGCAAGCAGTGATAATATATGGCCCACTCCAAAGTGCATCAAACTTGGAGTGCTGCCCTGGTTTAGCTCTGTCCACGTCCCACTGAAGGACCAAATCGCCTACTCTAAAAATCTGCGGCTTAGCTTTCTTGTCAAACCACTGCTTGGTTAATTTTTGGTGTTTTTCTAATCATTTTTATGGCGAATTGCCTTAGTTCTCCAAGTTTAACCAATTCCACCATTTTGATCTCTCTCTGATCTACACCCTCGAATTCTAACTGTTGAGCTAGCTCCAATGAAGGTAGTTCAAGTGACAATGGGAGCCTAGCTTCTCTACCATATACAAGGACAAATGGGGAATTACCAATTGCTTTCTTTGGAGTGATTCTATTAGCCCAAAGAGCATTCTTTACTTTAGTGTGCCATTGTCTTTGATTGACTTGCATGGTTCTCTTCATGATTTTGATCAGGTTCTTATTAGTTGATTTCGCCAAACCATTACCTTGCGGGTAGTAATTTGAGAAAGTCTTCAAGTAAACTCCATGTCTAACAGCCCATTAGAGATTTTTGATAATAAACTTCACATGATAAGCTGAAATAGGTTCAACCTTAATTGTAAATCTAGTCCCATGCCTTGTCCTCAACATCATATTAGACTAGTCTAAAGACAAATATCCACCCACCTTTGTTGTGAAATCTCTGGAGAGGCAAAGGGTGAACAATGGTGGCAAGTCAATCACATAAATGTCCTACATTATAGTTAGGCTTGGGAAAGCATGTAAAGTTAATTCAAGATCCTTAACTGTGCCCAAGACTTGCCTTTGTTGATCCATCAAGTTGCAAGACACCCTTTGAAGTTGGATTGTACTCAATCCCCAAGATATCAACAATTTTCTTTGGCATGACTGAGGTACTAGCACCCAAATCTATCATGCAATTGTGAACGAGGTGCTTTCCAACTATGAGAGACATGTAGAAAGGAGGCTTGACAATTGAACTTGTTCCTCCTTTGGTGACATATGTTGACCACGACATCTCTGTTTTGTGTGTGGCGGGTTTCGAGCTTCTTGCAAGAGATCCCTCTAAGATGGGATAGACAAGGCTCCCCACATTGCGACATTCAGATTTGTCTTCTTCATTTGTTCCACAATGTTAAGAGGAATACCCGCGGCTTTTGTAATAAAGGAATGGCATGCCCTTTGCTCCCTTAACACAATTTGTGGAAGCTCTTTGATAGGCGGATTTAGAGTGTTCATGGAACTTCTTCATTCTCGCGATTGGTGACTGCGACAAAACCGGACGAATCTAAATTTCCGTTTACGTCTGCGGTGATTGGAAAGTGTTCCGCGAATCGAGGCAATAGGAGGAGATTTCATGTCCATTTGCTTCTTCTTGGACCTTGTGTTGTTCGCCACACGAAGTTGCGGCTGTTTGAGTTACTCGCAACTTGATTAATCGCACATAATTTTTCGTATGAAGAGCATGAAGTTGGGTTCAAGGGTAAACTCTTGAACCTCATCTGTATTTTTGTTGAAGGAACCACGGTCCGTTCTTACGAAAGCAGAATGGGGTTTGAACCATGATAGCTTTTTCTGCAAAGAGTTGATTCCAGCCTCACACGTGTATTGGTTATGGGGTTGATCATAAGGATAATACCATTCAAAACTTTCAACCATGTTATTTTGAACTGGAACAATAGCTTTACTTAAGTTAGGAGTGGCAGGGGCTGCGGATTTGCATTTGGTGGTTTTCTTGGCAGGTAATTATGAGGAAATCTTTGATTGGGATATTGAAAGCTTTGTTGCGGATAACCCTGAGGAGGGTTAGGGTAATTTTTTGGAGCTTGTTGTCTCTTAAGGGAGACAATCTCATTTGTTAAGTTTTTAGCTAGACATTAAGGCTTTCAATTTCATTACTGTTTAATAGAGGAACTAGATGTGGAAGCAGAAGATGAAGCAAATGGTTGAGGAATGGGAGCACTGGCGGTTTGGGTATTATGTGACAATTCGGGAAAATGGGCATAGGCAATCTAGGGGCTAATTTTCCTGCTTGAATTAAACAATTTTCAGCCCTAATGGCTATTGCATAGGCATTTGGTAATTGAACAACACCCATAGATTGAATCATTACAACTATATCAGAATTTAGAGCTCTAAGAAAGTATAAAAATGCACCTTGAGGGCTTGGTCTTAGAAGCATTGGAATTCTGTCCCATGTTCGCTGGAATTTGAAGTTGAAGTCTGCCATGAGCTCATTTGGAGCTCGTTTGATTGTTGTAAGTTGCTCTAGCAAGGATATGTTATCTTCTTTCTCCTCGAATTGTTGACAAAGAGTTGTGTCAAGCTCATCCCAATTATGAATGGAAGCAAGTCTCAAGCTTCTATACCATTAAAGTACTTTACCTTTAAGGAAAAAGCAAGAAGCCTAACTACAACATCTTCTATAACTAGATGAACTGAACATACATTGGCAATATCTTGAATATGATCAGCTGGAGTAGTAAGGTTTTCACCAGTGAAGGAAGGGATACTTTTCAAAGTAGACATTGGTATGTCATGTTGGGCATTTAGAGCCAAGGGACTACCACCATTGAAGTTGAAAAAGGGTAAATTTCTTTGATGTGCCATGAATGGAAAGGGTCTTAAGACTCTAGAGGACAACAAGAAAGGCCTACCAGAGGAGTAGAAAGAGCTCTATTGGGAGGAGACGGCGATCTTTGAACTAATCTACCTCTTCTTCTTCTTGGTGACAACTCCAAATATTCGGAAGGCTCACTTTGCTTGCTGCATTTTGCCACTGTCTATATTCTTCTCATGAAAATGGGCATGGGGTTGTTCAGAACCAAAAGATTTAAACCTCGGAGGCTCCAGATGTGTTGAAGAACTACCTCAAAAGGCTAAATCATTAAGTCACGACTAGAACTTAGCAATAATGAAGTTAAACTTATCAATGTCCCACAGGCGTGCCAAAACTGTTGGAGCTCAAAATTGCACCCTGCCCCGAATCATAGAAGACTCAAGATTTTGAGGCAACATGGGACTGTCTCCAAGTGTGGGACTTGTGGCTTGAGATAGACCTCTGGAGAAGGTCGACTTCTTTGTTACACGGATTTGGAAAACCCGCATAACACAACCTACTTCTAACGCTAAAACTACTCCTAAGCTAATTCCTACTCTAACAATTCCAAGGACCAGGGAGAGAGAGATGCAAGAAAGATAAATCCTAAGTTAAGGATCGTGGTGATAGCGCCAAAAGAAGGCGAACTTTCCCAAATCCAGATGACACAAATCCAAAACCACGATTGTTGGGATCGTAAAAATGCGTGTAGTCCAAATGCAAACAAATGGAAGAATATGAAATATGCAAGAGGAGGAAATATTCACATCAATGATCAAACTCAATGTATTTGAAGGAAAGAGATGAACCACACTTGCATTAATCAATCGTCAACAACTTACATACAAATTCAAGGCAAGAAAATCACCATTTGTGAGTTACAGAGGTTGACACATGAAGTTTCGAGTTTCACAGAGAAGAGCTCGAAAATATGCTATGGAAGGAAAGAGGGAGAAGAACCCTTACAAAGTGTGCAAGCACTTGTATTTATATAACTCGTGGAATGAAGAAAGAGAAGGAAGAGAGATGAGAAAGGACCGTCGAGCTGGAATCCGTCCCCTGAAGACGTGTTGAATAAGCATGGGCGCCATGATTTCTTTTCAAAGTTTGCTTGTAGTACAGGCATGGTTGCCTCCAATTTCAGCCAACCACAACACAACCTTTGAGTCCATCGCACACCATCGGGCTGCCAAGACGACACCATACTTCATTAAATTCTGGTGGTTGGGGTAGTTGGCTCTCGGTTTAGAGTCCGACGCGACCGTGAAACCTTCTGCGATTGTTGCTTTGTCCCACACTCTCACCGCGGTGTTTCAAATTTTCCCCTTTCGTGGACCCTCACAACTTTCTCCTCGCTTGCCTTGATGAGTGGAAACATTTCACACCACTTGCGAGGATCTAACTTCTCGACTCAGCCATTTCTTTCATTCTGCGGGTTTGAGAAAACCCACAGAACGTTACAAATTAGTGAGCCCGCGAAACACTAAGTTCGTGGTTTTGAACTTAGCCAATCTCTTTAACTCTCCACGAGATATGCAACCCGCGGTTTTCTTTTTGACTTCAATTCATAAGGGACTTAATTTCTTAGTGCCATAAGCTGTTTGAAAGATGGTGGGAAACACTAATTTTACCAAATCTTGCCCAAGTCCCGCACTGCTCATTCCTTTGTTCCGTGGGTTTGGAGAACCCCGCGGAACACTAAGTTCCCGTTCTCGCGAGAAGACCGAATCAATGTCCCGTGGCTTTTCTATAGCACAAAAATGGTTGAGTCCCTTTGATGAATTGTTCAAAATTACATGGGGTGTAATTTTGGACAACACCGAATATTTTAAACGCCTCAATGCTCTTGCAGTAAGTCTATTTGTCCAAGTAATGCTAGAGGATCTCACATAGAGACATTAACATTTGTTTTCTTCATTTGTTCTACAACATTCAGTGGTACATGTGCCGATTTGTGGAAATTGTATGCTACCCAATCTTTCTTTGGCTTTTCCATCACATGCTAGTACAAGTTCTTGGTAAGGGGGCTGTATATTTTGTATGTTTTATGTTTTTGCTGGACTCTGCTCTGCAGCTGGGTGTTCTCCCTTTTCTTTAGGCGCCATGGACTTTGAGTTGCTTATGTACTAGATTCCAAGGGTCTTTTCTTTGACGTGGTGTTATAATTTGATTGCACTTGGGGTTTATGAGGACTCTCTTCATTCTAATTTGTTGCACAAACCTCTCCTTCTTGCCAATAGACCAATCTCTCTTCAACAATTGTTATAGATGATTGAGGTGGCTCTAGAGCTTGAATTGGTTGAACCAAAGAACTTTGTATTGTCAATGCCTGACCGAGGGTTCCATTAGGACAAGTGTTAGAATCATGGGGTTGTGCACAAGGGTAGCACCACCTCATGTCCTCAGCTAGATTGTTTTGCACAAGGACCAATGCTTTATTGGGATTATTAATGGCGGGGATGCTCTGCTGAGGCCAAGCATAGTCAATTTGACCTTGAGGACGAGCTCTATTTTGTTGATAAGCAAGGTTATAGGGATGAAAGTGTCTAGGACCAGGTTGAGCTCGTTGCTCTTCATGACAATCATGTCATTAGCGATATATTTTTGAGCACAATTTTGATCTCATCTAATTCATTTACACAAGTACTAGGTATGGCAACAATTGACTGAAATGTAAGGCGTTGAGGGTGACTTTCAGTAGAGGGTGTTATTTCAAGAAACAAAGGCATAGGGGGTCTTGGTGCTAGTTTTCTTTCTTGTATCATACTATTCTTAGCTAAAATAGTGGTTTCATAAGCTTCGGGGAGGATTGCTCTACCCTTAGATTGTATCACGACTTCTAAATCAGAGTTTAAAACTCTCGAAAGTATAGGAAAACAACATGAGATGAAGGCCTTGCCAAGAGTGGAATCCTATCCGATGTTCTCTGAAATGTGAAGTTGAAATCAGATAATGCTTCTCTTGGTGCCCTCTTTATGGTAGTCAATTGCTCCATTAGTGACAAGTTGTCATTCTTGTCTTGAAATTGTTTCTCTAACTTCTCTCCAATTTCATCCTAGGTATGTATGGAGTTAGGTGGGAGGTTCCTATACCAGGTGAGGGCTTTGCCTTTGAGGGAAGAGGCCAATAATCTCATTGCAACATCAATTTGGGTAACATGATGGACAAAGCATAGATGGGCAACATCTTTGATACGATCAATGGGGTTGGCCTAAATTTCAGCAATGAAATGTGGAAGACTCTTGAGAGCTGATGCTGGGATGTCATTCCACACATTTAAGGCTAAATGACCACCAATATTGAAGGCAAAGAAGGCATAATTCCTTTGATGAGCCATGAAGGCAAGGGGTTGCAAGTCTCGTTGCAGGATATGGGCAGAAATACCAGGGGGACGAGTAGATCTAGTTCTGTGGTGGGGGTGAGATACCTCAGACCTTTGCTAAGATCTGCTCCTATATCTTCTTTTAGGAGGTAATGGCGAGAATTCAGAGGGTTGTCCCTCAACAACATTTTTCTTGTTGCAGCCTTTCTCATATGCTTACAAGCCAACTGGAAATCAGGAACTAGAGTAAAAGTAGAGTTGTTAGGTGCTCGAAAATGATTCAAAAACCAAAAGAATAAATAATACACCAAATCTTAGCTATAATTTTACAAATCATGTGTTCTTACACCTTCAAAGATTTCAAATATATCAATAAGAACACAAGAGGTCCCACTGGGTGTGCCAGAAACTGTTGGCTGCTGAAAGTGTGCACCTAAGAGCTCCAAATGAATGTTGGTGTCTTAGTTGCAACAATGGGAATGTCCCCAAGGTGTGAGACTTTGGCTCATTAGGACAGACCTCCGAAGAAAGATGACTTCTTAACTACTCAAATGCCTACCATTACTCCTAAAGCTAATCCTAAGCTAACAATTGCAAGGGGAAAAGGGGGAAGAAAACAAGTAAACATGGGGATACACCAAAGGAGTTGGGAATCTCTCCCTCTCAGCCTATATCAAACACAATAAGATAAAATCCTGCAAACACTACACGATGAATCACAAAGAATAACAGAGAGGTAAGACACAATAACACAACAATAAAGGGAATATATGATCTACAATGAGAGTTATATTAAAGCTTGGAATATACACAATTTGTTACACTCAGGATAGAAGGCATTAATGTATTTGCAAGACTTATAAACAAAGATCCAGGCACTTAGAAGCTCAATCCTTAAAAAAGCAGAGTAACTTTGCATTCAAGGAGAAAGTGTTTCTAATGAGAATCCTTTACATTTTATAGAGAAGAGGAGAGGAGAGAAGAGAGAGAGAGAGAGAGAGAAAATTGAATTCTTTGAAATCCTAAAGCCAACTCAAAAGTGGTTGCAGACAATATACACCCAAATCTCACTCCCAACTGCCAAATCCTCTGCAAAAGTAATGTCAGATCTCAAATCCCTTGAAGGTGGGTGGTGCATTGATGAATAGGATCTTCAATCAACTCCACAATTTTGCATTCCCACTCCAATCTATCTGTCTTGCATTGATGTGAAAAATGGTTGGGTTGTTAACTGCTTGAAAAACACGAAGGCTTAGGGCTCAAGAAGTGTCCATTTAATAACATTTCTTGAGATCTTTCCAACAAATCCATTCTTGTTCCATTTGGTGGCCCCAATTGAAAGATATGGCCAAAATTACAAAGAGTTTCCCTTTGTTCTCATTTGGAGCTTGCCACTTTGCTCAATCACATACTGCCTTTTCTATCCCTTATGTCTTAGCCAATTTATGTGAACTTCTAAAATAGCCACAATATGCCCCCTTTTGAGATGAGGGATACTGCCGTGTATCACTTAGCTCAAAAGAGAAAGTGTTAGCTATAAAGAGTATATAATCAAACCATCCAAGATGTGAACCATATATGGCATGCAAAGTAAACATGGTGATATAAGCAATGTGCATCAGATATTGATCATTAAAGAGCAAATAGTAGATGTCATCTCATAGGTAAGCATAACCAACAATCCGTAGAAATCAATAGCTACTTAACAATTATGGGAGCCCTATCTATAACTATAAGATGAAGATAAGATAGTTCAGGGTGGGGTGAGATGCATCTCTGAACTATCTTTGGGGTGGGCGCCTATGGATACTCAATATAGTTCTATGTCTACTATATATGTGATACAACTGATTGGATTGTTTGTATCATTATATTCTATATGCTCTGGCCTAATGCCATACATATCTTATCTATATCTATATGTGGTTGGCTAGGCTGTATACACAGATTATCATAGATATGGGATGGCTCACCCATATATAGATATATCTGCCGTCTCGCTTCTCTATTATGGCAGAGAAAGAATGGGGCGGCCCTCCCTCTCTATAGAACTTTCTATATCTATAGAGAGGGAGGGCCACCCTCGCTGTCCATTTATATATAGGGGATCCACTGGTCCCATCTATAGATAGGGTAGGGGATCCGCTTCGCTGGTTTCTGCCATAGATACAAAAAGGAGTAGAGTAGCATGTAAGTAGACACACGTCTTGTCACTTAATGGATCCCTTGGGACTTATGACAGGACATGACAAGACATGACGTGATATGTCTGCCATAAAGCAAAGATAACTGACAATACACGACGATTCAGCCAGTGTTAGTAGTAGTTGTGTATGCGAAGCATGTGTCGATCAACGTGCTTTGAGCAATGTATTTGAATCAAGAGATGTATCAATCAATGTGCTACGAGCAATGTGTTTAAATCAAGAGATGTATCAATCAATGTGTCTAAATCAAGAAATGTATCAATCAATGTGCTAGGAGCAATGTGTAAATCAAGAGATGCATTCATCAATGTACTAGGAGCAAATTTGTTCATAAATAGTGTGTGTCGTAAATGCAATGTGTGTCTAAACAATGTGGTTGCAAGATATGTCTCAAGCAATATGTCATAAGTGATGTGTTCCAATCATAGATGTATCGATTAATATGTCAAAAAGCAATATGGGTGATAAACACCATGTGTGACTAAACGAGTATAAAACAAACAAGTAGTGAGCAACCAATGCCTAGAGTAAATAGTGACATAGAGCAAATAAAGGAATAGAGAAAACAAAGCATAAAGCATACAATAATATAGAACAAACAATGGCATAGAGCATACAAAGTATAAAGCAAACAAGTGCATAGAGCATACGAAGTATAAAGCAAACAAGTGCATAGAGCAATCACCTCATGAAAGCAAACAATGCATAGAGCATACAAGTGCTTAGAGCATGCAAGGCATAGAGTAAACAAGTGCATAGAGCATAGAAATGCATAGAGCTAGAGCAATCATGTCATACAAGTAAACAATGCTCGGAGAAAATAAGTGCACAAAGCGACCATGGATTAGACAATGTGTAGCAAAGAATGTGCCTAGAGTGAGTGATGTATGCAACAATGTAAAATAGCAAAAAATAGGAGCCCAAAGCCAATAACATCAAACAAGCATGACAATGTGCACTAAACAAGTGGTAAAATAGTGAACAACAAGAAGTAAGCATGGAGCATGTCAAATCAGTACCTAGAGGTAAACAATGTGATCATTGGATGAAGCACAATATATCACATGCCATAGGATAGAAGGTGGTGCAAGATAAGCAATATAAGCTTTCTATCACCAATGGACTCGTGTGTAAAAATATGATCTATATAAAGCTTAGAATGTGAGATGACCCTTGTGTATGTATGCCTTGATATCGTAGGTACCCCGGGGTATAGGGTTGAAGTTGCGAAGTGTGAAATATATGATCTAAGTAGGATTAGTATGTAAGATGCACCAAATGTTGGTATGCACCCAATGTGGTGGGTTGCCCCTAGGGTATAAGGCTTGAGAAGCCATAAAGTGTGTATGTATCTGTAACCATATTATTTGTATTATGAGGAACAAGTGTGTAAGGGTAGAGGGTGTATAGAGTGCTAAGTGTGAATAAACACAATACCCAAGTCTCTATAATGAATAAGCTAGTCACATGGAGGTCTTGGTTTTGTGTTTTTACCATATTATTTTATTTTTATGTTTTTGGCATAAGAGATAACGTGAATAAAACTGCCAACTTGGGTATGTACTAAGGGCTCTGGGCCATAGGTTGTAACAATAGAAGAAATGGGGTGGGGTCTTGGGTAACAATTGTTCTCTCAACAATCATATTGAACCCCTAAAATGTGCTACATTGTCGAGGGTAATGCCCTAGTCATGGACTATAGAGTAGGTGTCCAAAGGTAGAGAATCATGATATGAGCGAATACCATTGGTACTGAGTAGTAGAAGCATATGTCTATGTAGGAAGCTATGTACAATTGATTGCACCAAGTAGCGAGGAAGAAAATCATAAGAGGTTATCCTATGATCCCTTTAATGGGATGATCATATAAATGTCTTGTATCAATCGATATGGTGCGTGTAGGATGCGAAAGGGGCGGTGCCGGAGATAGTAAACTCTATCCATGTGCGATATAGTATCTTGAAATATCAACATCATTAGCTTGTATTCATCGGGTTCACCAAAATGTAATATCAAAACTAGGGTTAATGTAATTAAAATATTGCAATAATGTGTATCAAGATAATATAGACCAATAAATATAGAAATTATAGTAATTACTATCGTCCTAGATTATGAAAGGATGATATATTCGATCAACACACTTTTAGAAAGTAGATAATAGAAATTAGGGTTAGGGTTTGGAACATATTCACCCAAATCAGGCTTACACTGTGTGTGAAAATGAACTGAAACTAGATGAGGATGTTATGAGGCATCATTAATTTGCCTATGAAATATGGGATCCTGGAAATGGGTGGAGGATAGGTTTTCCAGTGAAGGTGTCCTAGGGCTGACCAATGTGTCCTCTGCTAATGTGGTTTGCGAGTCTACCTCTAGTATTTGCTTTGCATGTATCTCTAGATGTATTTTACGTGTTTGGATCTTTGCGTTGAGTCTTATGTACCCGTAGGGCTATATGCGATCTTTTTCATCTTGAAGACCTTATTGACCTGCAAGAGGGTATTTCATCATATGCGCTGCAATGAATTCACCATGCCCCCACTAACATGATGAGTGCCACACTACATACCAAAATGTCGTAGTGAGATCAAGCCACTCATAGTTCTTTTAGTTTTTATGGTAGAGTGGATGTTAGAAAAGTGCAAATAAATATGGAGACCTAATTCAGCCCTCAACACTTGGCAATGATACTTAGCTTGATTTTTGTGCATAGATGCGATTTAAGGCAGACCATAGTGATTGTTCCTATGATTCCATAATTGTTGCTACATTGATTCCATGCATAATCATAGTGACTATTCCTTGATACCTTGTATATCCATATTGGTTTCTGCTATGATGTGCCCTGACATGCCTCCATGATTGTTTCCTCTTATGATGATGTGGGTGTCTATATGCTACAACCTTAGCATCCTCGACCTTTTCTTTTGCTTTCTTTTCCTCTTCCACCTTTTTGTTTTCTAGTGATTTTGTCTTCTTTTCTTCTTTTTCTTCATATTCTTCTTCTTCTTCTTCTAAGTCATCCTTATTCTCTTCTTCATCATCTTCAAACTCATCCCTATGCTGTATTTTGACCTTTCTTTGTTCTTTGCTAAGTGTGATATCCTGTAAAGTGACCTTCTTTCTCTTGTATCAAATCTTCATAAATTTTATTTGCACATTAATATTGATTATTTCTAAGGTATCTAACCAAGGATACCCAGAACAATATCCAAACCATCCATATCCAAAGCATAAAAATTTGAATGCAAAACATGTGTCCATAGTGAGCTTCAAAGCCTTAAAAACGTGAATCTCCTTACCATCCACTTGAGCTTCTTTGACATTCCTTGAGCGGGTAGATTTTGATCAAATCCATGTTGATGAAGTTATACTTATTGCTAGTGTTTATGGACACATTTATCTTCTTATTTTACATGCACCCATCAAATTGAAATATCGAAGCAAAATTTATCGAAATGCTGATCCTCCATCTCTACTTCTTCATTTTCATCCCATGCCTCTCCTTACATCATCTATAGCCTCTTCATCATTATCATTATGTTCCTCTTCTTTTTCATCTTCCTCATCTACATCCTCTTCCTCAACATCATCATTATGTACCTCTTCTTCTTCTGTCTCCCATCTAGCCCAAAAAAGTTAATTTCATTTCCTCCCAAAATTGATCAAATCTCTCATTTTTCAACAGAGAGCCAATTTCATCTTTGGACCACAAAGCCAAAGTGTCAATCTACACATCATCTCTCTTGGAAAATAGGTCTCCTTAAATTGGAACCACCATTCTCTGGTATCAATCTCACCATTTCTAGAGAAAGATTGCCTCCTCTTGATTCACAAAAACTTGGGTTTCAAGAATAAACTCCTTTGACCAAAATTCAACTTGAATATTTCGCGTTGAAGTTGGCTTTAAATATAAAAACATAGAGAATAGCCCCCTTAACAAATTTGAGATGAAAATGTAAATAAATCATTTTTTTTTTTAAATTGCAGCATGTAAAGTGAGTTTGTGAAAAACATTAGAATTGCAATAACTTCCTCAAAGCCAATAAAAAATCTCTGAAATTCGCACTTTGTAGCTTCTTGGAATGATTTGAAACCTCACTAACAAAATTGTAGAAAAATTTGCAACGAAGTGCGAGTTATAGATGAATCTTCAAAATTAGGGTTTCAACCCAAATTTTGCCCAAATTGATGCTTTGATACCACTTGGTAAGATCTTCACATATAATAAATGAATAATTCAAACAATATGTAGAATATAATGAAGATCAACACAACATGAGATATTGGTGGGTGAAGAAACCTAATATTCAATATATTCAAAATAATACCCTTAAGGTAGGGGAACACCATACAATATTCCTTAAGGTATAGCTCCACAAGATCTCCCTATATGAGAATTCCACTTTGAAGGGGATACCACCAACTCCTAAGTAGTAGACTCTTGACATACATGACATCTCTCATAATGATATTCATCTCCTTTATATAGGCATAGATTACTCTTATTGGGTGGGTAACATCTAATTACAATGTAGGTCGACTCATTACCCAATATAACTAATTCCACAAGTTACCTATGTGACCCCATATATTATAAACATATAACTAAGGGGATGTGTTCCACATGTCGGCATCTCTATCAACCCATATACATTATAATATCATCTCCCTAGGTACATAACACATAAGACCAAATTTTGGTTACTGCACTTATTAGTTCCCTCCTATTTTTCATCATTGCTATTTCAAAAAAAGAAGACAGTTGTACGCCAGAATAGAGGAACTAGATCAACAAAGGAGACTAGGACAGCCACAGGGATGTTTATTGCTGCTATAAAGTCATTTTCAGTTCTGAAAATCATTAAGGTAGGGTATTATAACTTAATTAATTTATTCATGCATTTATGACTTCAGCATTCTCTGAAATTCTAGTTTCAATTAAGTTATTTAAACCCATGCTTTGAAATTTTTAAATACTCTATATTTTTCTGCAAGACTACACTAAAGTTCATTGACAGCTCTTTACCCTATTTCCCTGGCAGGCTATGTTGGTTTCCACTGATGGCTCTTAACTCTATTTGCTTGGCAGGTCATGCAAATATTTCCTGATGGTTTTCCAAACTATATGCTTGGCAGATCATGTTAATTTTCATTGATGGCTCGTTACTCTATCTGCCTGCAGGAGGTGATAGTGTTTGCTGACGACTTATCATTTTAATGACATTACCCTATCTTTGATGAGAAAAGGTCACATCTGACATGTTGTGGTGTCCCAAATTAGTCCACAAACCTATCTAAAAATGGGGTAGATGTTGGTCATACTATGTACAATCCTTGTAGATGTTGGTTGTACTATGTAGAATCCTTGTAGGTCTATTCCTTGAGCGGTTTTATTGATGATATTTCTATATGCACATTCTTGCGGTCTCTACTATGTGTGTTTACAGGTCAAAGAAAGGTCGTATGTAATAGACTACTAAAAATCCATATTATCACTAATATGACATGAAGGAAATGGTTATTGACTGGATCGAACCCTTGCTTACTGTCTATTAACTTAGAAAAGCATCAGTCTTTCAGACAAAATTCAGGTACCCACCTACATTTCTTCGAGCACATTGTCTTCCTTGCCAGTCCTTGCTCAGTTTTCCAAGTCAAAGTTCATATGTCGCCAAGATATCAAGTTTGTGTGTCTTCCATAAGTCTTGACACCATGTCTACTCCTTTCGCTTCTCTTCAGCAAGAATTTGAGGATTCAAGGTTCTTCCCTACCTAAAGTTTTTGTTTGTCTTATTTATGATGTTCTTCCCTTGCTGTCATTGAGATTAATCTAGATACTTGGGAAGCTGAGGCTTGAGACCAAGCTGGTTTACAGAGTCGAAACTAGCATTTGGAGGAGGAAACAAGAATCAACATTCAACCAAGTAATTGAGGCATTGAAGGTTTTGAAATTGGCTAGTCTGAATCTTGCTTGTGTGGCACCTCACTAAAGGCCTAAACAAAAATGGCAGGTCAAACTCCAAAGCAACCGATAAGGTGGTAGATCCCTCCGAAATAATCCTCCTAGGCTTCCCCACTCCAATTCCTTGTCAAGGTGATCAAGGCACTCCCAAGTGACCGATCCCAGATGAACGAATCATGATGTGCCACACATTATTTCAAGAAAGGCCGCAGAGTAGCATTTTAAAAGCAGCACATTGATTTGACACGAAAGGATTAGCGGTTGTTTATTGCTTTGAGGATGTGTGATGATGCAAAGCTGATCTCTCCCATGCAAGAAATCGAGCTGAGCAGCCACCCTTCCAGTGGGAGTGTTAGGTAATATTCAATGTAGGAATGAGGCCACACTTCTATAACATAGGGCCCAAGCTTTGGAAATCCTCCTAAAAAATCTTTGGGTAATATTTTTTTGAGCTTTCTCAGTTCAATTTTACTTGGCGCAATTGAAGATTTGTCAATGTTGTGATCACTATGGCACCCCTAAGTCTGGCCCAAAATATCATCCATGGGCAAGCCATAAAGGTCGGAAATCCCTTGAAGGGTTCAATGTTTAGCTCCGACATGGAAGAATTTGTGGTCAAACCAATTTACTATATTGTAAATACTAGGATTTTCAAGATAGTTCAAACTCATCCAAAAGTAATAGGTGGAAATGGGGTTGCCTAGAAGTGGTCATGCACAAAGTTTTCCATTTCTTGGAAATTATTGAATGGTGTGCATCACGGCCAGAGAAATCATCTGGAGAAATTTGGGAGGATGAAGATGCCATTGTATGCAATATCTTCGAGGAGTATATTAGTGATATGTTTTGATTTCCTTAGGTGGCATTCACATCAACCTGAAAGGCGAATGGGAAACAACAAAGGGCTGATGCAAGCCATGATACTCAACTTTGTGGATCATATGGGTATCAGATATTAGCAAGCTGCAAGCCCAAGGAGGCTAGTGACACTTTAGCCTAGGCCAAGCACTTTTTCTCTAATGCCGATTTTTTGTGGGTGCCTACAAACCTGTATTAAATAGATTTGATGTGTAACTACGTGGTGATAAACGAGGTAGGAAGTTTTTGCCGAAAAGCCCAAGCTGTGGAAAGATCTATCTCTGAGGCTCAAGAGACGATCATGGAAAGAGCATCCTTGGGGGTGTTGAAGACCATGATCTTAATTTTACTTAGGGTTACCACAAGCTAGGGAAGCTTGCAAAATTGAGCAAGGGTATCAAACTGTCTTTGTAAAACATCAAACAAGTGAGAGGATAATGTCTATAATCACCAGAGATTCAGAACATGATGTCAACCATCATCAACATAAGTATGTTGTCAAAGAAAAACTTGAAGCTCATCTATATAAAAGTGTTGGTGAGAGAGGGTACCCTTGCTTGATTCCAATGGTACTCTTAACAATGTAGGAGAAACAATGCAAAGAGTGAAACTGGTCCAAAACCACCTCATAGAGTCTGATGATGGTAATAATGAAAGAAATTAAAACACGAGTACCACACAATGTTTGGAAAAACATATCTCTTGGAATAGGATCAAATGTATAAAACAATAAAATACACTGGAAAGCCATTGACAAGCCTTCTCAATAATAGCCAGAAGTGTAAAAATATGGTCACTTGTTTGGAACTCTCTCTTAAAGCTTTCTTGTCCCTTTTCTCTAAGGTTTTCACTCTCCAAGTACTCAAAAACTTCATGTCTAACATTGTCGCATAAAGTTTGGCAAATATATTCCCAATCATGGTAATCCTATGGTTGTTTGGGTCTAGACTCTAAACCATTCCCCATTTTATGGATAGGATGTGTGATGTGGAGGTACATATGGTAGATCATGAGATCTGGGAGAAAATTGCAGATCACACTCCACAAGATAAACCTCAAAATTTTGCAAGAATCCAAAAGGCAGAAAATTCCACCAAGTTACGCCCAACAAGCTCAAGGGAACTCAAAATAAGCTTGGTAGCTTTATATCCTATCAAATATTTTCTAGAGGAGGAATCTATGCATATATAACTTGCGTTTCAGTGACCCATTTGAATCTTGGATATCAAAACTTGCTAGTGGGGATGAACCATAAATAACTCCTAGTGGCACGCCCTGACTTTCTGGATCCGTACTTTGTTAAAAAGAAGCCATCGAGGGACCCATCTCATTACTGATATCTCTCAATTTCTTGTTCATTCTTTGAATTTAGAAGACCTTTTAAGGTGATTAAACTCCTAATTAAGAAAGGACCATGTCAATCTTGATCTTTTTGGCCCTCTTTCCTTGCACACAATAAGACCGGTGACAATTGCTTTCCTCTGGAAAAGGTGGTAAATAGTTTCTAAGAGGAGAATCCTTGGCTGCGATTGGGAAAACTTAGTGTTTTCAGGAGGGATCTGTTGTTTTCATGTCAAAAACTGACTGAACTTGTTCCCAAAGGATTTAGTCACTTTTCCTTGAGGGGTGCTGAAAATAAAAATCATTATGGTTGTCAATTTTACTTATTTGTCTGATTATATAATATAAGATGCATTAATTTTGAAAAGAATCTTGGTTATTGTTGGAGTATTTTAAAGAACAATTTCAATCAGGAAAAATAAACAAAAATATAAACATAATGATTGGAAGGTAGTACTGGGTTATTCCATGCTTCACCAAGATCTTAGGGTTAGAAGTCATTTATCTTCTCTTAATGAAACTTGATTCTCAGATCCCTCTTCCATTTTCAGATCTCATGTCGATGGACAAAATATACTCTGTTCATGTTAGATGAGACAAAAATATGACTCACTTTCTTTATATAATTCTGTTTATCATCTTTCAGGTCAATATCTGCAGGTAGAAGTGGATGGTGTATTTGGCCGCGATGTGTTGGAATTTTTGGTGAAAAATGATGTAGTGATGTACAGATCTATGGCCAAAAAAGTTGTATATGTATATCCATTTACAACTGCTTTTGGGAATTCTAAAGTGCAGGAAGAGAGAATGGAGAAGATACTGGAAGAATTAGGTTGGTATGTTCCCAGCTACAATTCCATTTATTAGGGAATTCTAAAGTGCAGGAAGAGAGAATGGAGAAGATAGTGGAAGAATTAGGGTGGTAAGCTCCCAGCTATGATTCCATTTATTAAATGGGTTACTTTTCAGTTTAATCTTAAGCAGCCTATGAGATTAGGTCTTTTGCGACAATCAACAAAAGGAATCCAAATTCGTTAGTGAGTACATTGTGCTGGTTATCTTCCCCAGGCAATTGACAAGTATTGCAGTTCATATGTACTCGAGGTATGTAAAGATCAAAGCAAGGCTCTACAGATGAAAGGCATCCTATTCAATGGACTGTGATATAATATTTCATATCTTTTCTTACATATAAGCTGCAAAAATAATTTCTACAAGATATTTTGTAATTTATTAGCATGATTGAAAATGTTGTAAATGGAGAACATCCAACTCAACATAAATATAGGATCTTACAGGAAAATGCATTTACATACTTACCATTTTGGTTTCTCTGCTTGCTTATACCTAACTTTCTTACGGTTAGCTGCTCATACCATATTGAACCTTGAACCTTCCCTGTGTGTTCTCAATAAATGTTTTTGCATGCATCAAGTTTTCCTTCGATGTCTTTCCAAGAAGATTAAGCAGTCTACTTGAGCTAACTTTGAGGGAATATCAGTGCTTTTAGAAAATAAATAAAATAGTAGCCCCTGGATAGTGCATTACAATTCTATTGCATGAAGTTGGTCAGGTCAACCTTGGATTCCATTCTGTTTGATTAGAAGTGAGGTGAACCAATCTTTTACTTCTTGCCCTTCCCTTGCAGTTAATCAGGAATCCCTACAATTCCACTACAAAGCTGGATGCATCAACTACTAGTTTGTTTCATTTTGATGAGCCAACAGAATATTGTGGTAACATAAATATATACAAACATAATAAGTGGAATTTTTATTTTTGGAATAATCTTCATTCCACATCATAATATTGGAGGCTTTCTTTGCTAAGGGTGTAGGATATAAGTCCCGATTATCATGCTATACACATGTATTCCTATAATTGTTGTTCACAATAGAAATTGTTATGTCTGCGCCAATGCATAATTCTCGTCATTACATAAAACACACAATTTAACAACATAAAACCGTCAAAATGACACCAAATCTTTGATTAAAATTTCAAGTAGATTGGAGGATATTCACAATTTCTTTGAGAATTAGTTAAATTTATGGCAAAAATTCCATCATTGCAATTTCTTTGACAAGTGTTTAATTGAATTTATGGGAAAACCCCACCTAAGTCTTTAACAATTCTCTTACAGATTGCCAATAGTGTCTGCAATTTCAGGAAGATAAAAATTCTAGGTGATTAAGTTGGGTACAAGATTGGCTACTATTTCTTCGACAATATGATAATACAGCTGGAGTGTCTTAGAAAAATCTTGTATGGAGGTTTTCTAATTATTGTCACAAGTTGAAAGGTCTCAAGAATTCAAGAAGTTTGTATAGCATGAAAGATTCTCAACCTTTGGGGGTGAACATCAAAAATGCCTTGATTTCTGTAGTCATCTTTTCTTTTGACAAGTAATCGATGCCGGATGCCGTCATTGCATGATCTACTAAATGAGTATAATTGCAAGTAGTACAAATACATTTTATTTACTTCATTCACCTAACATTTTCTATTTGTATACTACCTCCAAGATATCTTAGATATTTTTGGCATATAATGTAGAGATCATTTATGCAAGAGTAAGTTGGTATTTTGCATTCAAAGAATAAGGAAGATAGAAGTAAGGCATGAAATTATAGAATTGAGAAATGTCTTAAGAAAATTTAGATGTTAGAAGTACCTCCTTAGAAATCATTATTTTGTCATATTACTCGATTGTAAACATGAAGTTGAGAAGAAAAAATGGCATCTCAATTGTTATGGTTTTTACAATGACTTATATTAGGGGAGCGATCTTGTACTTATCCGATGTCAACCATTACAAATAAATGATATATTGAGTTCAACATAAATAAATTAGTTCATAGGTTCTTATAGGAGTGTAAAGGTTTAGGTAACTATTTTAGGTCCTGGTGCAACTAACACGAGACCTACATTGCATACAAGCATCTTTTGTGGGAACAAGGGAACTTTACAATTTATAGTAGGGGCTGTTGGTACCCAAATTTGTTCTCCTTTTCAGTTTGAGCAGCATCAGAGATATGACATGAAGCTTGAAGTCAGATAGATCATGATGTGTGTCGTTTTGTAGCCGGGGATGTGATCTAATTGGCACTCAGATTTATGGAGAGATGGATAACACTCAAATAGGACTTGATCTTGTCCTAACTGTTTTAGGTTGTGCCTTTCAACCAAGGTAAGAGAACTGCTTTGTAACCCTCAAATGGTGAAGGAGATGAATATATCCCTCAATTTGTGCAAATAGTATGAAAAGGCCTTGGGAAAATATGATCAACACTCCAAATCTGACTTTCACAAGTTGTCACTCCCAGATTATGGAGATATTTTCAATGCAAGGCAAGGGTTACTGAAGACATTATATGATCCTGATTTGCTTTGTGCATTTTTGTAGATGGATTAGATTCTTTTGTTGACACACAATGCAATGCGGGGTAGTATGGGGTAGGATTAGTTTGTTTGAATGAATTTTTGGTGGGAGATTTTAGACAAGACTAACCAGAATTTGCCAAATTCTTTGAGGACCTTTGCAAGAAATTTGTAAGACCTAAACAACAGAATGCTTCAAAGGGGTTAAGGTACTCCTTCAACTAGGATATGTGTACCAAATGGAGGCCCAGATCTGCACTCTTCCACACAATCTTTGACAACCTGCCACAAAAGCTTGAAGCAGATGAACCAACAAAGCATCCAGAAATCTCTATTTTATCATGACCTAAGGTGCACCCAAAGGTTTACAAATAATCTTTAAATTCAAGGAAGGTAAAGTGATTTTAAATCATTTATCTCTTTATCGATGAAAGCTCTTCTGAATGTGAGGTTGCAGATGCCATTAAACTATCAACAAGAAATGAGACCATGTATGATCAAGAGAGATTTTAAACACAAGACTGCAACAGGAGCAAGAAACACAAATTGAAAACATTCTGGAACACAAGTGCATGTAAATTTTTGCCAAGAGACAACACAAAATAATCCAGAAATGATCAAATCTATCAGCAGGGGAATGTTATAAGAACAATCTCAGAGTTTGTTGATGGCTTTACAACTGAAACCAACTCAACATGATACAAATTTGATGCAAAAAGGAATTAGAAATGGTTCTCAAGTGGTTTCTCAGAGAATGGGCTTCTTCCCAGATTTTCCCGTGAATTTCTAAGTTTCTCCGACCTTTTGCATGTCTCAAAACATGCATTATATAACATTCTATTACATTTGATCCTTCTTTCCCAAGAAAAGAATATGCCCAACATCAAGTTTGTTACAAAATTCCAACATGATTCACAGATAGGGACGTTTAACATATTTGCAACAAAAGTTGCCAGGTGTTTCAAAAAGGTGAATCATTACAAATCCTTCATCATTATCCATTGTGGAGGCACATTTTTCATTCTCCAAGCATGCAGACCCTTTCATTTCATTATTTCATCCTTATCCCTCCAAAATTTGATTATGCAACTTCTTGATTTGATATTTCACGTTTTGCACGGTGGGCAAAAATTATTTCAAAAACACCTCAAATATGTAAATTGATCCCCAAAACCACTTGCATTGGTCCTTGTAGGCACAAACGACATGAATTTGCCAAAAATTCGATCAAAATGATGCAAAATTCGCAATTCCACACTTCCTAGAGCAAAAATGGTGGCCAAAATGAAAAATGTACAGCTACCGTTGATTTGCTCTTTTTCCTTCAATTTGGGCCCTCCACGTGTCAAAATACGATTAGGAACGGATTTGGGATCACTTTTTGAATTTTTAAGATTTTTGGAAAAATGTAAAATTTTGACTTTTTCTCTGCCCCTCTGCCCTTGAAATTTGGTGCTGACACGTGGCATATGGTGGGTCCCATTGAAGTCGCGGCTCAATTCTGCACATTTCCACCTTTTTGGAATTTTAGAATTTTTCACTTTTTTCCCCGTGGGCCCGCACCTCTGCCTCTTGCCCTTGACACATGTCCACCTCTCTATTGCTAAGAATTTGTGGGTTTATTTCATGTTTTAACCCCTTTTTTCGCCAAGGGAAAATTTTCCACTTTGCCTCCGCGGGCCCGCGCCTCCAATTTTTTCCGTGCCACGTGTCTCCAACTGATTTGTCGCGGAGCCATGCCTCAATTTTTCATTCTAAGTCTTTTTGTCAAAAGGGAAAAAATTCCTTTTTGCCTCCACCGATCCGCCAACCCGCTTTGCCTGCCACATGTCTTCTTTTGCGCCATTGCGGACCCGCGGCCCCATTTGCAACTTTCATCTCTTTAGCCAAAGAAGGCAAAAAATACCTAAGTCTTCCACCGGTCCGCACTTCCTTCTGACCCCGCCCTGCCACGTGTCCACCCCTGATTGGCTTGGTGGACGCGCGGGCCTTACCTTTTTCCCTTTCGCCAAAAAGGCAAAAAATCTTCTAAGTCCCTGCCAACGTTTCATCCCGCCTTTGCATGAGAATGTGACACGTGTCCCCCTGTGGAGTTGTGGGGGAAATTTAGATTTTTTGCCCAAAACCAAAAAATATTAATTTTTCGAAGGAAACCCGCCGAGTCTCCTCCAACCACAAACGACCACATATGAGGGACGACTTGAACTTAATTTTGACGGGCAAATGACACCCGTATAATCGTCAAAAACACAAAAATTACCAGAGATGTCGGAATTCGTTTTTTCTTCGTGGTTGAAGGATTTTTTGGTAAAAAAACAAAGGGAAATTGATTTTATGCAATTTATGACCATGGGGATAGACTTTTTAGGGCAAAAATGCATGAAACGAACAACCATGAGCTCCAAAGGTCGGGAAAGATGGAAAAAAGCGCGAGGAGAGTCCGTGGATTTGGAAAACTAGGGCACAAAACAGGGCATACATACATTTTTCTTTTAAAATGGGGCAAAATAATAAGTTTGTGAGCCTTTGAAAGCATTCAATCTGGAGAACAAAGTTTGTAGACCACCAAATTTGAAGAAAAATGTAGGCATGCAAACCAATGGGGAAAGATGGCAATATAGAAGAGGATTAAAATGGGCACCAATAGGGACCTCATGACCATGGTGGGGAGTAAATCAAACATTCTCCATCCCCTCACTGATGAGTGACAATGATATTTGTTTGATATTTTGGTTCTCTATTTATGTTGTATTAAAAATGAAGACATTTTTAAAAGAAAAATATAAGATGCTAAAGGATAAAGAATGAAGTATGTATGCCTGCATGCATGGATGTGTGTATGCATGGATGTATGCATGCATGCATGCATGCATGTATGTATATTTGTGTGTGTGTGTGTGTGTGTGTGTGTGTGTGTGTGTGTGTGTGTGTGTGTGCCTTGACACACACACCCACATAAATATACATACATATTGTGTGTGTGTGTGTGTGTGTGTGTGTGTGTCAAGTGTGTGCGTGCACGTGTGCGTGTGTGCGCGCATGAGTGCGTGTGTATGAAAGTAAAATAATGATAATACTAGTCTTTTGTCTTACTAAAACCATTACATTTTACTTCTTAGGACAATAACATAATGAAGCAAGCCAAAAGATGGCCACGTAAGTCAACAAGCATTTGAGGCCTCGAGGAAACCCGATTTCATGGTCTAAGATAACTACAACCACTAATTTCCACAAAAGATAAAACATGTAAGTAGACCCAAGTATCGCCATAAAGGTAGAAGCTACTTAAAAACTCATCTCTTGTTACCATCACACTCACTACGATGCTCCTCCACCAATTCAAAATAGATAGACAACCACACAACAAAGCCATTAAAAAACACAGGATCAACAAAACTTATAGGGCCACGACCTACGTATTTGCCAATAGATATCCCAATGGAATTGACTTGGTGGTGTAGAGGTCTAGAAATTCACTCCATCTAAGGAATGTTGTGGACAT
Organism: Taxus wallichiana var. yunnanensis; assembly: GCA_018340775.1. Classification (NCBI taxonomy): domain Eukaryota; kingdom Viridiplantae; phylum Streptophyta; class Pinopsida; order Cupressales; family Taxaceae; genus Taxus; species Taxus wallichiana. The sequence goes on along the minus strand of CM031237.1, from coordinate 644,307,445 downwards.
GCAACAAATATCCATTCTTAAACCTCAACTTGGAGCGTCGTTCGTAGCACAACTCCACCAAGTTCAACCTCTCCTCCCAACCTAGTCCAACATCACTTCCATGACCCTTACCCTCCCTATCGATCGATAATTTGGTAGCTCGTAAGCCTAAACATTATGAGAGAGAAGTGTTGACTCCTTGCATAGTGTGTATGAGTCTATAAAAGGATGTAAACCTTCCCCTTTAACTTTTAATTCTTCCAAAGAACGTAAAGACCTCAAGGCAAATGCCATTTTTATCATATATCGGAATGCAAAAAAAGATTAATGAAGGAAAGTTTCTCTTTCTTGGTGGATTCATACGCGTCTTTATGACCCCTCAATATCACTTCAACCGCCATATACCAAAACTTGGCAAATAAATTCTTCCCCTACCCCATCTAATACAAAGCATAATTATAATCTCTTAGAAGAGACTACAACCTTAAAAGAAAAATTAGCCCTAGACAAGCCCACAATAGCTATGATTGTAGCCTAATAGGGCTTCACATGGATTAGCCAAGACAAGAATTAAAAAAAAACACAATACAAATTACAATTGAAGGTGTGTGGGAATAGAGCAAATCAATTGAAGAGGAAAGCAAATCAATATTGTTGTGTGTTCAGAGAATTGTGCTTGGCAGGGGGCTTGCCCCTTGGCAATAGCCACTCTCAAGGTCTATGTGGGTGTCACATGATCATAACCCACATCATTAATTCACCTACATTCCTAAAAAAATGGATAAGCATGTGCCATTTTTTTGAGGGAGCTAACATAACTTAAATCGAAGTTTCAACCTTAGCACCTTATTCAAATGTCATTAAAGACACTTTTATTCAATTGTTTTGACCAATAAAAGAGAGTTGGAGGGTCCCTCACCCTTTTATATTAAATAGAAAAGTTTGGAGGGTCCCTCACCCGTTTATATTAAAATAGAAAAATTGAGAAAGGTTCATATCCCGTAACAATCACATGGACGTTTAATAATGTCTTCCTATACCAAAAACCAAAGAAAAAATAGTAAAAAAACAAGAGATTCCAAGTTTTAGGGCTAATAATGTAGCAACCATCATTTTCTTTCGTAGCCTCTTTTGAAAAACCCCCTTCAGCTGTAGCTAATGTTGTCTTTGTATCAATTACTCATTAATCTTTGACGTGTCTAAAACATCAAAGGGTAAATAAACCGACTCATAAACCAATTCTTAGTTTCTTCTTCCCGATCCACTAAAGGCCTGTTTATGCAGGGCATCAATGACGAACTGAAAAATCAACTCTAGTCCTTAGCTTTGCTTTGCCTCCCCTACCTTTGGAGGAGACATCATTTCACATGTTGTTCAAGGACATGCACTCCTGAAGGTATCTTTGTCCTTTAAATGCCACCCATCTTGAGCGCAATATGGAAATGACACCTTAGCAACTGTTTTTGTATATTCCACTCTGAGCCATACAGACTCACAGCCTTCTTTTATGGCATACGCCTCCCTTTCCCCAACTATCATCACCTCGTTTGTGAATAGGATAAGAAAGCTCTCGAAACCATATCACCAATGAAGGGGTTAGGATTCAGTGGAAGTACCAGATTATGGACGCATGCTTCACATAAAAGGTTTTTTTGTTCTTCCATAGCAAGAAAAATACCTCATACAATTGTTTTCCTCTCTTGATTTGGATAGGCTGCAAAGAAGCAATTCTTCCTATCTAAATTTTCAACCAGTTCTCTTTCAGAACCATGGCATATACTCTTGGCGGAGCTTGACAAGCAGATACTTGAGCGCCAATAGAACATGGCAGAAGAGTATTTTCCTTTAAAAATTTTATATACTAATTTTGTTTCTTCAAATCAATCATCAATTGCAGAACCACCTCCTTAGCTTGTTTCCCAATCTTCAATATTTCCTTTTGAGAGTTGGCAAAATTATGCTAACATTCCTCAAAGTCCACCTTTAAACATCCCAAATGATGTTGAATCTTTTTCAGTTTATTTATGAATAAACAAAATTTAGTGAAGAATTTCAACTATTTTTGCAAAACCTTTTTTAATGGATAAACGCTTTTGACCGGAGCTTTGGCACCGGGGTTCTAGGGTCCACTCCCTTACAAAATATTGTATATAATATATTGAAAAGGTAGGGCAACCCAATTACAATAAGACAGTCAGACTATACTTGGTTGCCCTGATATAACGATAAGCCAAAAAAACTCTATAAAAAACAATACTATATAGCTTATACTATTTGGATCATGATTAATCTGAAAGCTCAAATACTTCTTCTTTCACTTGAACTTCCGAAGTATCCACTAGAACTGGACCCTTCTAACGGCACTGAAACAGACGACCTTGACAATTGGCCTATGTTGTCCTTAGCGGAAAGAGTAAGAATCCTTTCATTTCACCCTCAACTTGGTAATGCGGTTTGGAACATGGCGATTGGGTGAGAGAGCATCCGTGTCGAGGGGGCAATATGAACACAACCTTTATCTTTCGAACTACAATTTTGGTGAACGACAACAACAAAATTCCAAAGAGCTTTATTCCTCCTTTCCAATTCTATCACATGAGCCCGAGCAACCAAATCCCCAACCCCTAAAGCGGAAGCCTACGGAAAAGCCGAGGAAAGTAGAAATTGGCCACCACATCCACTAATCCAACCGCATGTCTAGGAAAAATAATATGTTGCGCTATCTTCAGGGTTTCATCCTTGTTACCACCGAGAAACAACAAGTGGGTAACGAAAACAAAGGCAATCTCTGCATTAACACGAGCTCGACCACTGCCTTGGACATAATCCTCTCCTAGAATGCACACTACCACATTCTCCACTAATCCTGAGCCAATGCGGAATACTTTTTGTAGTTTGACAGAGGTGATGGGGCTATAGAAGGCCATCTCTCTCAAATCCCCCATGAGAAAGAGTCCAGTAAACAAAGGAATCGCCATGACAACTCTGCTAGCAGCGAATAGCCCTAACACAAGAAATGAAAAGACATAAGTGAAATACCGAATGGAAAGGTGGGAAAGCACTTAAAAAGATTTTTCCCACGAGTCGGATCTCAACGATTAGAAGGAATTGAGCTTCCCTCACTCCTTGTAATGATGGCAAGATTGGGCCATTTTTCTAAATCATTAGCGAATAAGGCTTCCTTTTGCGTCACCCCAAAGTTGGCGAGATGATCAACTGCTATATTTGCTTCTCTAAAAACGTGGCCAATCCTCCATGTGTCCACCTTTTCTAACCAAAAGAGAGTATTTGATATATAATAATCCAAAGACCAATGGGAGGCCTTACCATTTTGATTGCCTAGATTATTATTTGTGAATCCCCTTCATAAGGAGATGAGAGCATCCACACTCCACTATGTTCTTCACCCCAAAGAGAAGAGCTTGAGCTTCTGCTTGGTTGTAAGATCCTTCTTGAAGGCGATACGATCTGGTATTGATTAACTCTCCTAACTCATTACGAATGATACACCCCGCCCCCGAAAGCCCGACGTTTCCCTTAGAAGCTCCATCGAAATTAACCTTACAAAACCCAGGGGTGGAAAACTTTGGGTGGTAAACACTTTTATTATACCATAGCTATGAACTGGGAGGTGGTGGAGAGAATTTGTCTAAGTGGGACATGGGAGTGGGCTTGGGTCCTTAATGCCCGCCGAGCGATCCGCATTCAAAGCACCCCACTATGTTCTCGCTTGGTCCATATGGAGAAGTTCGACCCCAACCTCAAGGTGTCCCCATGGCCACTTATTGAAAGCATCCAATGGACTCAATGAGAATGAAACTTGGGTTGATGATTACAAACTACTTGTAACTCACCAATAGCATAAGACCTTGAGTTCAAAACTTTGGATCGTAAACGCTTTTATTATACCAGAGTTATGAACTCAAATGTTGGAGGAGCACTTTCTCTATGTGTGACATGGGGGTGGGCTTGGGTCTTTAATGTCCGCCAAGAACCTACATTTGGAGCATCCCGCTGTGTTCCGCTTAGTCCATATGGAGAAGTTTGATCCCTACCTCAAGGTGTCCCCATGGCCACCTATTAAAAGCATCCAATGAACTTAATGGGAATGGAACTTGGGTTGATGATTACAAACTGCTTGTAACTCACCAATAGCCCAAGACCTTGAGTTCAAAATTTTGGATGGTAAATGCTTTTATTATACTAGAGCTATGAACTAGAGTGATGGAGGAGCACTTTCTCTAAGTGGTACATGGGGTGGGCTTGGGTCCTTAATGTCTACCGAGTGATCTACATTCGGAAAGCCCCACTATGTTCCACTTGGTCCATATGGAGAAGTTTGACCCCTACCTCAAGGTGTCCCCATGGCCACTTATTGAAAGCATCCAATGAACTCAATGGGAATGAAACTTGGGTTGATGATTACAAAATACTTGTAACTCACCAATAGCCCAAGACCTTGAGTTTTAATTATTTGGTTCCTAAAATGCTTTTATTATACTAGAGCTATGAAATGGACTAGTGGAGGAGTACTTTCTCTAAGTGGGACATGGGGTGGGCTTGGGTCCTTAATGTCCGCCGAGTGATCCACATTCAAAGCACCCCACTATGTTCCGTTTGGTCCATATGGAGAAGTTCGACCCCTACCTCAAGGTGTCCCCATGGCCACTTATTGAAAGCATCTAATGAACTCAATGGGAATGGAACTTGGGTTGATGATTACAAACTACTTGTAACTCACCAATATCCCAAGACCTTGAGCTCTGTAAAACCTTTTCTTGAATGAAGGGACCATACTTATTATCCGTAGCATTGCCCTTCTAGAAAAATTAACTTGGCTCCCCATACTTTGACCTTGATTTAAGTCTTCCAACTACGGTTCTAGCATAAGAATCGTGTGCTCTAATGCAACTGACTTGGACAACATCATTTCTACATGTAGATCCATAATCTATAGAATTTGTGCCATGAGAGTTTTCCATATCAATACCTAGGCTATCATTAACCCCACCTTTGCAAAGCATTCTCGAGTCCTTTTTGCTTCCATTGGTGATTGCTTCTTATTATCTGTCACCAAAAGATGAATCTCGGAATCATCAAGTGACAATTTCTTTTTGTATTTAACCAACCTTTGGGATCTCGAGGGATAAAGAAAGAGTCCCCTATTTGCATGTTGACTTGTCTACCATCTTCTTTAGAATCATCCAATGAAATAGAAGAGGGAGGGATAATTACTCTTCTCCTTTGTCTACTTGATTTCTCCCTAAACCTTGGATTTACAAAAATTTCCTAGGATTTTGCCGAGGTTGAGGAAATAATTGCATCTATCACCGTAAGTTTTATAAGCCATTGATAAGCTAGGGCATGTTTATTCCCTCCCTTATCCCTCATGACCATACATTCTAGTGATCTTAATAATAAGGAAGGCAAGCTTACCAACTTTTTATGTCTTAAATGGGCCAATAGCTTGAAATGATAATAGAAAAGCAGAGAAAACCTACCTTCACTTGTGTTATACTGGAGGACGAATAAGAGAATTGCTGGCTAGTGAGTTGACGATGAAGTGCGCAACATGCCTTTACCTATATCTTGGACCTGCTCCCCTCGGAGAAGGAAAACATCTTTATAATGGCTCCCTTGTTGCTTAACAGCAAACCATTTGCCCCCTTCACATGAGAGGTTCAAAATTCTACCCAAATCTTCCTTTGAAATTGTAATGGTAAGATCATGAGATTTACCACCCTATTATCATAAGACTTCACAAATTTCATGGAAATTTATTCATTAGCTCCATGAAACATCGTGAAAATTTCAACCATCATGCTTCCTCAAATATTCATTTGCTTGTAGCATCCTCCTCTAGCGCAACATGATTGGTTGGTTCGATCCTCATCACAAACCCTCTATTCTACATGGGATAACTAAGCATTCCTTGTGCAAAAATCATGCCAAATGAAGTATATTGCAAAAATCCCCTTTATGTGCTTTTTAATGAACACTTGCCATCGTAAACACCCACCTTCATATTATTATTATGGTAAGTTTGCATCAAAACCTAAGGCCATTGAAAACCCAACTTCTTAGCTTGAATAAATGACTTATTTTGGGCATGAGCCCTTCTTTATTGTGCGGTGACCTTTCCATAGTGTCATAAGTGTTTAAAAAACCTAAGAACTTGGGTTTCAAATTTGTTTTCTGTCCCCAAAGTGGATTTTTTTGGTACATGTGTGATTCACTAAAAGGTCCTAATTCCATAACCGTTCGACTTCGATTGAGGATTTGCGTTATCTGATGGCAAGAAACCGAAACTAGTTATAAGGTTCCCATAAACAACATCATGAATCCATTTCTCACCATTCAAGCTTAACATCACCGAGGGTAGTTAAAGGAATTTTGAATTAACCAAATTTTCAACCGGTCAATTCATCAAATCTTTCATTCCAAAACCTTGGATCTACCTTTGCAAATTTACCCAAATAATTTCCAATCTACCTTAGATATCCGATATGCCAAAATTCCTAGGGAGTGATTGCTCAAGTCACCATCCCATAGACTAACTTCAAGACAACATTTATAAAGGTTCTATAGGCTGCGCTTTGAGATATGATCCCTTGCCCTTATAGAAGTAAAGGTGATAACAAAGTTCCCATCAAGGATGAAGTACAAGCTTTGTAGATCAACCCCCTTCCAACATCTTTCTAACTAAAATTTGAACCTTGTCTCCCATAAACTCGGCCTAGGATTGTCGGTTGTGGATCTTAACACTTGGATAAATTTTGAACCTTCTTCCATCCTTGAGCTTAAGGAGTTGATAGACTCCTTTCCAAAAAGTATATCTTGTCGGCCTTCCTACTTAACCAAGCCATCTTCCACCTCGGGGCTTACCGACTCATGAGGCTTTTTACCTCCAATGAGGGTGCATCAACCCCTCCCAAACCTTTATCTTTTTCCAATAGATCTTCTTCACACCCCAAGCTCTCTTGTGAAAGATGTGTAAGGGTTTTTCAAAAATTTCTCACATTATATCCTTCAAAAGAGGGGGTCTTAGACTTTTATCCCATAAAACTACTTCATCAACTCTATAATCTTCCTCGTCATTGGATTCAATATTTTTGCTGTTATACTCCGGATATGAATATGATGTAGGATCACCTTTTCTTCTAACTCGTATGATCCATTCCCTCTCCATTTGTTAGGCCACTATCATCACCTTCTAGGATTAGGTCATTAGTGTCCCTCCCAAAAGTTGACAAAGATGATATCCATGGCCAAACATCATCTTCCATGCTTACACCCTTGTTTGTGAAGACATCGAGATCGAGATCCGAAAAAGAATCCAGATCCAAATCCTCAACTAACCCATCCTTTTAATCTCGCTTCTTTATCTCTGGTCTAGATGATTTGGGGTCGTAAGAAATTGTAGACCTAGATGGTCTTCTTGTGTCGAAACCATTTTCATCCACTTGGAACTCATCGTCATCCACAAAGAAACTAATGCTCACACTCCTTTTTGTGGTCGCACTCCCACCCCCCCCCAAGACGACCACAAGCGCAAGATCCATTCAAAGTTTGTCTTCCGCACTCTTTCATAGCGATCATCATCGACTTTCATCCTGAGTGCTTTAGTTGTGTATAAGATACTTCTCTCTAATATTTTACAAGAAAAAGCATCCAAAGGTGCTTGTGAGAGGCCGATAGGCATATATGAGGAGTATTTGAAAGTAGTTTATTAGTAAGTAAATGGAAAGTTTATGGAAGTATGATGTAAACCATGCAAAATTTGGCAGCCTTGCAAGATTCGGGTAGCCATTGGATGTTTTGAAGGTCAATTGTGATTGGATATATGTTAATAACAATAGTAGTGTTCTTGACAATTTGAATGCTAGAAAGCAAGGTAGTTAATAAGAAACAAGGATTTACCGGATTTTACAAAAACAAAGAATTGTGAAGTATTTAATGGAGAGTAAATATTGCTTTTAAATTCCTCTTATTTAGATGTTTTCACATTTTCCATGCACACCTAAGCACGGTACTTGTAACTTCACAATGTTAAAGAAATATAGTGTGATGGATGATTATCCCTTTGTGAAGAGTTTCCAATTTGTCATATATCGGTAAACTTTTAAGAGACAAAAATTCATGAGAAATTAATTCTTTATTAAGGATAAATGTTTTTTGACTTGAATGGGCTACCCTGGTACAACGAAAATAAAGGGTCTTGCCACCAAGGTATAACAGTAAGAACAATACAGTAAAACATGTGCGGTATATGGAAGAAGGGTTTAAATCATGCAATATTTTGTAGCCATCGAAGATTTAGGCAGCAATCGAAGGTGTTGAAGGTCAATTACGATTGAAAGATCCTGCAATGATTAATCGAATTATTAGCATCATAGTTTGGAGGCACAAAGAATGGAAGTGCAGTTACAGTTGATTTAAGTACATGTTGATAACCTGTTTACGATTGCCCTTATTACGGGCAATACAAGAACTGATTTAGGATTTATTGGGTCCCATGCATGACCAATATAATTTTCAAATTCTACTATTACAGACATGGGCAAGTAGGGCGGTTTGGAGGCAATGGTATAGATAATGTTTTGTATAGTACCAAGAGAACCATTCACTAATCCAACTTCAATGCACAAATTGCATAGTAACATAACACATTGACCTATACATAAAAGAACTTCATCACTCCATGCAATGGCCCTGGATAAAGACATAAGCATTTGCTTGTAAGGCAGAAGAACAAATTTGTTAGTTGCATATAAGTGGATTGTTGAATCAAAGGATTCCCTTACGCTCTGGGTGAAGCATGCATTTATTTGTTTCATGAGTGTTTCCCAATCATGAAAATAAGGTTCAACATTTCTAATGTTTTTCAACATCGTATGGAAGATGATTTGTTGTGGATCATTTCTTTCTTGTCGAAATATTACATCTAAGGTAATAACAATGTTGAAAGTGTCCCAAAGTCTTCTCCCAATTGTGCTTCCTGGAATTGAAGTAAATTGACCCATGTAAGCGGAGATAAATATAAAGTATTCATGATTATTATAAATGAAAGCAAATTGCAAAAAAATCAGAATCCGTGAAGGGTAGCTTGCAACAAAGAATTTTGCTCAATCAAGCAAGTCATCTGTCCAAAATATCCTTTTTGTCAATTTACATACAACAATGTTTTTTGTTCAAAATGAAAACATTGATGAAAAATGTCTTGTACATAAAATTGAAATTGTTTTGAACAAGGAATCAGATGAAATGGTAAAACAATCGGCAAAAATTACAGCTTACATATTGTTCCATTGCAATTCATGGATAAATCTTTGTTTTTTGTATTCCTTTGCGTAACAACTTCAAGAAATTTGATTCTGAGGTAATCTAAAAGAGCACTTGTAATATTGTTTCCAAGCAGATCATGTTGTTTGAATTGGTCGTGATTGTTCTTAAATGCCACATTATTCGTTAAATCAGAGTTTTTCCCAAGTCCTTTAATGGGTAGCTTTATTCCATCAGGAAGCTTCACATTAACCCCATATTTCAGAAAGCCATGTGCACTCGTTTCCTTCGAGTCATAGTAAGATTTTAGGCCTAGAACGCAATCAACCACTTTTATCAACGAGCCTCCCTAACCATAAGGCAAGATAAGATAACACTACAGATGAAGAATTCATCTTGAAATTTCTACAAGAAAAGAGAAAAATCTTACTAACTATTATTCATCAGAGTGAAGAAAAAAAAAATTTGGCTTCAAAAGTAATGTGCAAAATATTTCTATTTCATGAAAGCTATACTTTTAGATGGAATGTGCAATAAAATGTAAAGTTCTGCTTCCGAAAATTATTGAGAACATATTTTGGTGAAAACATGGAAATTATTATACCAGGGACAAAAGCATTTCATTTCATGATACATGCAAAAGAATTGCTTCAACACTAGCTGTTGTGATGAAAAAACATCTATGGCTTGTAAATGGCAATGGGCAGCCTTAAAATGTTGTGCAAGAAATGCACTTTTCTATAATACCAAGATCCCGAATTGTCAATCAGGAATGTGGTCTAGCAGTAAGAAGGAACAATTATCACAATGTCGATCCACATTCAAAACCTGAAAGAGAATGCCCCCCAAATTAAGTAGGTTGTGTGTTCATCTGGCTTGGTGGGTGAGGCAGAGGAGTTGGCTTTCTGTGAAGTCTTGATCTGAGGGTGGTATGATGAGGTGGTTGTGCAAAAATAGAAAAGATCCTGACTTGCTACTGCTGTGGAATTTGAGAACAATATACATTTATGCAAATGACCATACTCTTGCAAATCGAAACAACAAGAAGGTAATAAAATTAGAAACTTATTCCAGCTCGGAATCCTCAAAGGTTGGGAGCTGCATTTCTTCAACTGCAACAAGCAAGTTCCTCACATTCTCAAAATATTGAATTGCAGACAACATTGCCCCATCCAGAGAAGGAACTGAAGGTGGCGGATTGTCCACTACCTATCAAAACGTCATGCCGAAACCAATGAAATTCATGTCAATTCCAAAGATATGGTAAAATATCATGCAAATAGAATTAGAATGGATTATTTTTATCTGGGTTCAACAGATAGGATCTATTGGATGGATTATGTTACAGTAGAGTTTACTCAAGGCTTGGATTTGCTTTAAAAGAATGTGCAGAAGCTCTCGAAAATTCAAACTCTGACTCATGTGCTCTAAACTTAGAATTAAAAAAATCCTTTGTTTCAATTTTTAATAACCATAATTTCAACATTAGGAATGTTAAGCTCAAAAGTTAGCTGGAAATATTAGATATTTGCTCTGTAACAGATATATAACTATTTAATCAGAACTTTATTACATCTTTTGGAACATATATTATTTCACTAGAAATTTAGTACAGATTCTTTTGGAAAACGATTGCATGCATTTAATTTTAAATTCACTACGTTTTCGTTTCAAGCGATTTACAAGCATTTCAGCAGAAATTTAGGACATTTTCTCAAACAGATCACAACCATTCCATTTTAAATTTACAAAATTTTCTTTTGAAATGGGTTACAAGCTTGCAAAGAATTTTAAATCTTCTTTTAGAATTGATTTTACACATGTCATCAGAAATTTAATACATCTTCTTTTGGAACAAAGTACAACGATTTCATCAGAAATCTACTACATCTTGTTTTGGAAGAGTTTACAAACATTACTTCCGATCTTCTGGAATAGATTATAAGTATTTTTTCTAAATAAACTGTGTGTATGTTTACAGATTGAAGGAGTTTATACCAAATCTTTCTATTCTCTGCATCTTCATAGGTGATTCATCTTCCATCTTAGCAGTGCTGCTCCATTTCTTTTAAATATAAAAATGAAAATATTTTATGACAACTATGACGATGAGAATGGTAGTTAGAAAAATAATAATAATGATTAATTACTAAAAATTGATTAGCATGCAACATCCAAGGGAAGTTACTTTTCTTTTATTATAGCAAAATGCCAGCCATGGTGGATTTTAAATTTTTAATTATGATAACATAGTTTTTATTAAAAAAAAAAAGACGATTACCAAAAAATTCATTCTAAAAGAAAGTCTCTAAGAAGCCTATCAACCAATTATTATGAAGATTGTTGTTTTTAAATTGGAAAACAATTTTCATCCCCACGATAGCTAACCTATATTAGAGAAGGAAATTTGATGTGGTTCACCCCTAAGAGCATGGATTCCCTTTGTCATTAGACCACTATTATTTATAGTGCTTAATACTTGTTTTCTTAAATCCATGTTCTTATTCTATAGGATTAGCGGTGGACTTGTTCTTGTTATATGATTATATTGAGTACTATTGACCATTTCACAATTGAGTAATTATTTTATATATTAAATGGGGATTTCACCACTAGGTCCCCTACCCACCAATCAACAAAAAATTAGATAAAAATATATTTATATCTCTCTTTATATCTATATCTCAACTCTATATCTCTCTTTATATTTGAAGTCTCTAGATAGTTCAACTACATGGGAAATATACTAGACAAAAATAAATTTAGAGTTTAAGTGTAATCATAAAATACCAAAAAACCATTTTACATAATATTCTATTATTTTATCCTTCAAATAAATACAATAACATAATTAACATATTATCAAATTCTATAACTAAAAATTACTACCAATTCAAGCCGAGGAAAGCATATGAGCAACCATTGATGTCCTTACTTCAAAAACTTTTTGTTGCTAACAAAATCATTGAATTGTTCATAAAATGACCAATTATTGGGTAAATATTCACTCAAGAAAATATAGAGAGAGGGATCTTATTTAGGGTGAAATCAAGGAATATTTTTACTTTGATTCAAGAGTGGGTACACTCAAAATCTATCAAATCAATGTTCCAATAATCCCATTTCTAGCAGCCAAGGAAATATTGAGTTTTCCTAGGGAATTCGCCACCTAGTTAGCCTCTCTACAACAATGTATGAAAGAAATGGAGCTGAACATGGTGACTAAGTTTAAGGATTCCACTAAAATGCTTCACAATATCTGATTAGAGCATCCTTTAAAGTTCAATTTTCTAAGTATGGGGACACCACCCTCCACCACCACCATGTTTTATTTCGAATTCCAAGACAATATATATCCCTTCGACTAGTGCTATTGTCCCAACCTCATTATTAGAGGCACGATGGAGGTAGAAAACAATTGCTATTAAGGGATGGCCTATCATTTCTCTAAACATGCCACCATTGACATTGCTTCATGGGTTTGTTTTATATGTCCAATTGTGTTTAATTTAAATCTAGTTTCTTGTGTGAAAATCATGTTAATCCTCTTTTCTTAACTTTAGCTTGTTCCAATTATCACATGTCATGCAAATGAAGCTCCATTTTCAAAGACCTTTTTGTCTCGAGTGCTTATTTTAGATTTCTCTATTCTAACATTGAAGATCTTAGAACCTACTACTAGCCATTATCTACTCTTGAAATATTCTTCATTTATGATCTTTCCAAATGCTCCATGAGATAAGAGTTGTGGAAATACTCCAGAGGTAATTACACATCTTCGAGTGTGTTTGTCTCGAGCACACTTTACTAGGGAAATCATGTCCATCAAGAATGCCCCATAATAATTTATTTTGTTTTGAAAGATTTCGATAACTCACAATTCAATAGGAGGTGCTCAACCGAATCTACATCTTTCATGCGGTGGACCCATATTGATGGGCCTCAAAACCAAATATTTTGACCCAATCATAAGCTAAATTTTTCTTAATTATAACCAATCGTAAGAAGTCATTTTCCTTTGGGATACTATCCTTACTTCATATGCGCAAGTCAAAAGGGTTGAGTTACACAAATATTTTCCACTAATAAGTAATATGTTGGAGTGTAAAAAGATTAGAAAGCTGACATGAATATATTTTCTATAATTGTGCAATCCTATTGTATATGTATAATTCATATAAGACAAATTGTAGAAGATACATTGCTTTCTTCCGATAGATAGATAATGTAAATAGCCTCCTTTTGTACGAGAAGAAGAAGAAGAAGGGGCTAGTAACTTAACATCACCCCACGATGTATAAAACTATGTAAGCGTAATTTGCGAGAAGGTGATCTTTGATCCTAATAGAAATATATCTTAATCCCTTCCATTCTAAAACATGTTTGTGTTATGATTTGGTATTAAGTATTGTTGTTTATTTTATGCACTTTTCTGATCACCGTCTCTTCCTTGAATCATGTTTACAATGTAGCTATTTAGCATCTCTTAATTGATAGTTATGCCTTGTATAATGGAACTAATCTAAATTAAACTAGATTACAACTAGTTACAAGTCCTAATCTTGTGACCCAGAGACCTCTACTAAGAATGGTTCCATTGTTGATATTTGAAAATGTTAATATGGCTACTAGGGAAAGATATGTGGAACAATGGTTATAAGAGAAGATAAAACAATTTGTGGAAATTGAAGAGACTTTAACCGGAATTCTTTGAAAAATCCATGTTTTGATTAGATCTATGAAGAAATTCATGAGATTTTTTAGTGTGAGCTTCTTGAATAGTTAGCTTCTAGTTATCTCAATTGAATTTTATTTCTTTAGACGTGAACATAGAGAGGAATACAATTGGATGAAGGAAAAAATTGAATGTTGCACAAATAAGATGTTCCATAAAATAATGTTGTTGACCATTGATACAAACCAAAATTGATGGGTACATAACTTGAAATTGCTGTCTATTTTTTTGTTTTTGATTATTCTAAAGCACATTTTTATTTGGATTAAGAGGAATTTTTTTAGACAACATCCTTTCTTAGTCAAGATGCTAGCTATGAAAAGGTCATGATGCCAATTCCACAAAGTATGGAGTAGTCGGTAGGCACCAAGGGGATGTAATACTAGAAGGAAAATGAAGGGGAAGGAGCCAATATTAAAGAGGATTCTCAAGGGATTTGAAAAGGATTAAAAATAAGAAAAGAGAAGGATTGAAATACTATAGAGAGAGGCCAGACAACACAATAGATGAGGAAGTTACAATATTTATGAAGGGTAGAAGAAGCCAACTACGACTAGGAGTAAATTAGGGAAGGTTGTCAAAGGAAGAAAGGAGCCTCCTAGAGAAATGAATAGATTATCAAGAATAAATCTGAAGTGATCAAGAGGGTGTGCAATAAGGCATTGACTTTGATTGTGAAGCCGAGAAGGAAACCAATGAACCAAATGTAGAAGAAAAAGTAGAAGACTAGAAGTAGTTATAAGTAGATTTTGAAGCAATTGGAATTGAACATGGAGACACCATAATGTAGACAATGGTATTGTGAAAGATCTAAAAGCACAATTCACTATGAAGAAAGCGATGCTGGATTCACAAAGGCCCAAAAATATTATATAGCCCTCTTCTAGGATATATGTCCCTATAACCAAATAGAGAATTGATTAAGTGGGATTGTCTAAATGGCTTGGAGCAGTTTAATTTTTTAAGAATTGTGAAGAAGAGTAAACCAATAATCCAAAATAAAGACAATGTTGCATTCAAGAGCATAAGAGATAGGTTTGGAAGAAATTATCATGGAAAAAAGTTAACATTACACAAACATGTGTTGTGCATGATTACATTAAGGGGAAACTATGAAAATAGAAGGGAGTGTAGTAACAATAGTTCTGTAAGCCATAATTATAGAGTTATCTTCCCAGAATTTGAAGAATTAGAAGAAGAGAAGCCAAAATATAGTAAGGCTAGTATAAGTACTAGTATGAGTATCAATCAACTGCATGTGTAATTGAATCCAACTCATAAACCAAGTTATACTACTGTGCAAAGTCATCTAGGAAGTTAGTTGGGAGTGGCGAAAATATGGATCAATATCCTAATCCCTATACAAGTTTGTAGCCATATCATAGGTTTGTTGATCCCAAAATTATTTACTAACTTGTGATATGCGTTGGGGAGAAAAAGGGGCCACAAATGATACCACCAAGAAGTGCAAGCTCATAGGGCACTACATGGAAGAGATTTGGGGTTTATATATTCTAGAAACCTAAGTGCACAAGATTTACAAAACGTGCACAATTCACTCACACAAGAATTCAAAAGAAAGAAATGTGTAGGGAGAGTATTCAAGACTTGAAGGAGATAAAGTAGAGACCAGAGAGTATGTCATGAAATATGACATGAGGTTATATGACGTGATGAATAAGGCCAATTTTAATTTTGATGAGTCAATAAAATCTACCTTGTTTATGGAGGGTTCTCGGTAAGATGTTATTTCAATTACAAAATTAAATTTCAAACTAAATATGAGGCCATTGAAGTAGTTATCCGGGTGGAGAGTATTGAGGACTATGGAGAAAGTAGTATGTTCAACCAAAAAATAGAAGAAAATTTGGATGTGGTAATGTGCATATTGGAGGAGTTACATGAGGGAAAGAAACCAAGGATCAACATATGGTGCAAAAATATAGAGATGAAGGACACCATAAGAATGATTGCATTAACACAAAGTCAAGGGGATGGGGAGAGACTTACAAAGTATACGATATGGGGACACTCATTTAACAACTATCACTTTCTACAACACTATGTTATATAACCTCAAAACATGGTACTTACATTTTGGAAAGCTACTACGTATGAAGCTAAGGATTGTATGGCTTTGATGGATTTGAAGGAGGAAGATGCTAGGAATGTCTTTCTAGTACACATTAAATTGATTGCTAAAGCATAAAAAACTATTCCAAAAATAGATATGGCTACCTCTCCTCGATCAAATGCATAGTGGGATCCTTCTTCACCATAGAAAAACATGTAATGGATACCATCATCTCACAATCCATTCCGAGTTGGGATCCACCATCTCCAAAAATACTACTAGTTGGGTACCTCCTTCACCACAAAAATCACTTGGATGGAACATACCTCCACCACAAACACACTATGAAGGATATAAAGGCTAGAACCATAGGGTGGAACACCCCATAGAGGCCTATGGTGCACATCAAGAAGAATACCATGGCGGTTACCAAAAAAGGAGGAACCCCAACCATAATGACAAAGAGTGATTTGATATATTTGTAGAGAACCAAATCACATTACATATAATTATCATTTGAATCTAGAGTGAGAAGTGTTTTGCACATACTTGTAGGGTGTATACACAACATACCACAAAATTCTATCCTACATTGAAGAAACAAAGAAAGAAAAACAATTATGTAAATGTTAAAAATCAATGTGGTGCCTAGGAAATAGTCTCTAAGTTGTTACCAGTTGGAAAGAAAAGAACAAGGCTTGAAACATGTGGAGATTCCAATGAGCACCAAATATGATGCATATAAGAATGACATTTACCCCAACCCAAGAAAGGAAAAAAATACTTGAAGAAGCCAAAAAATTTCTCCACTCAATCTAGAATAGAGATGTCAATCCATAAAATACAGGGGAAGAAGAAGTGTATATTTACATCCGATGACGAGAATATTAAAATAGGAAGGAGTGCTTACTTCCCTTTACAGATACTATTGAATATAGTAAATGTCCTATGTAATGAGGATATTTCATATAACATATCTAACTTACTTAGGACTTTATTAGAAAGAGTATCAAGCAGAGTACAAGCAAATAAACTTATTTGGTATGTGAAGATGAAAAATCCATGGGATGTGGATAATCGATTGAATATAATCCTAGGAGGATATGAAATAAAAGATGGAGTATTTGATTTTGGAAGCACCATAAACGTGATGATAAGGTCCACTTGAGAAGTTATGAGAGCCCCAGGTTTTGGATTATATCCCTATTACTCTCACCCTCACATATTACAAGAGAGTAGATCCAATTGATCGGCTCAAGGATGTGGAAATACATGTGGGAGACCTAAGATTAAAATGGAAATTTGAAGTTATTGACATGAAAACTAATGAAATGCACTACCCGATGTTGATTAGAAAAAATAGGCGTATGATGGCAATACGACAATCAACAAAAAAAAAATCGAGATAAAAACACACCTTGATGACTCTATTATTTTTATACCAATTAATATATCTAAACAAAAACCATAAACTATTCCTAAAGAACATATGTCTCCATATGTGCATGATGTTGAAAGTTGGTTTAAGGTTGGACATCAAAAAAGGCTAAACTCCGCAATAAAAGAGAAAGGTGATGAATGTTTGAAGAGTTCAAGAATTGGGAAATTCCTATCACTCCATGCAAACAAAGAGTCCCTTTGTAGATGAAGAATTTCTATATAACATTAGGTCTCCAACTAAGTCTGAAATATCACAATTATATGTGTTTTTGCAACATGACTAGGATTATATTGAGATGAATGAAAAAATCCATATTCCATGGGAGCTAGAATCTTCAATTGGTGGGGATTTGGATGCGGGCTTAAACCATTGGATGCACAAGAGATCATGAAAAAGGCCAATGAGAATTACCAACTCGGTGGAAGAAAATTTAACTCCAAAATTTGAAATTCTTAATGGGTGAATTTCATAAACATGTACCTAAAAAGACATGAGGATCAACACACTAGACCACACACTAAATGGAATTGTAACTACATGGTGAGCTTTACACATATTAAAGAACCTCACATGGATTGAAGCAATAAGCATGATGTGTTCAATATTTTCCTCATGTGCCAAATTAACTAAAGGTTGGCCTAAGTACTTGCACATAACAATGTATGGAACTTCACATTAAATAATGCATTGAGGCTTGGAAAGTACAAGAAATTGAACCTAAGTGGTGGGTGCATATCTTCCTAGAAATACTTACTCCATTGGAAAAATCTTGGTATCTTCATTAGGAGAGGAGGAAAAATGCACAATTGTGGAAAAGTACAATAGATTTCATTCATACCTTTATGCTTGAAGATAACCATCACGTGGTAGATGTAACTATTGAAAATATTAAAAATTCTTATGTCATGGAACTATTAGCTCATAAGGAGGAGATGAATTCCCGGACCCAAAGAAACCAAATTGAGGAATTATGTAGAGAACAATAGTGACATGAAACAATGAAAGGGAGATGTATTACATAATAGATGTGTGTCATAAAAGAGTAAAAGATAGTAAGGAAGAAAAAGAAGAACTCTAATGATGAGGAGGATATGGAATTATTGAGAATGTTTAAACCTAGAATGTGTTGAACCTATAATAGTTGAAAAATAATTACATGATAAGGAAGAAGAACATCTACGCAATCTAAATATAGAAGAAAAATAAGGCTCTAGAATTGTAAAAGACACCAAGAATAAGGGAAAGGCTAAAATATACAATAAACTAGTGTTTGAGAGGGTAGAGGACTATGGCTCATTAGGCAAAATAAAGTTAGCCACTATTGAGACTATTGATGGAAAAAGAGATGTATGAGATTATACAAAATTATGTAATTATGAAGACTTTTCCCCACTAAATAGATTGAAATCAAGGAGTGTATCTATCATTAGTTCAAATGTGCATCAAATTAAAGGAGGGAAAAAATCCTCTCATGAAAAGACTATAATTGAATCCAAACATGAAGGTAAAGGTCAAGGAAGAACTAAACCATAAGGTGGAAGTAAGACTAATCTATCCTAGAGAAATCAGATTGGGTGAGCCCGATAGTCACCCAAAAAAGAAAATGGGATAAATTAGAATTTTTGGTGATTATAGAGCCTTGAATGATGCATGTGTCAATGATCCATTTCTAATGCCACGATGAAATTTTGGAAGTAGTAGTAGGACACGAGGTATATTCATTTATAAAAGGATTCAATGACTATCACCAATTCCACTACATAAGATGATTATGAAAAAAACACTTTCACAACCAAATGAGACATATTTACATACTACTAGTAATGCCTTTTGGATTAAATAGTGCACCTTCAAATTTTCCCAGAGTTGTTGTCATTTCATTTAAAGATTTCATTCATGATTTCCTAGAAGTATATTTGGATGATTAGGCAGTATTCTCTCTATTCAAATAACATATATCTAAGGTATGTTTAATGTTATAAAAATGTAGAGCATTGTAGATTACACTAAATTTGAAGAAATGATTTTTCTTTACACCTTTTGGAGTACTACTTGGCCATGTTGTTTTTAAGAAGGGATTCTCGTGGATCAATAAAAAATTGTAGTTACAATTGGGCTCAAACCTCCTACAAACTCATTAGAAGTCCGCGTATTCCTTTGACATACTTTGGATATAACATGAAATTATTTGGGGGATATGCTAACATCATGGAACCTACAAAGAAGTTATTATTGAAAGGAGAAAGATTTGAATAGACCAAAAATGTCAAAATGAATCCACACAATTGAAGCATAAGCTATTTAGTGCACCAATACTAGTTTTTCCATATTCGAAAAGGTATTTCATGTATATGTTTATGCTTCAGAAACACAATTGGAGTAATCCTTGCGTAGCCAATAGAAAGAGGAATTGATCACTCCATCCATTTTACAAGTATAATTTTTTTACCAATCGAGAAAAATAATACAAACACAAAACGAGAGGCTCTAGCCATGGTTTTCACACTCTAGAAATTTAGGGAATATTTTTGGCAACCCTATTTAAAATTTTCACAAATCACCAAGAATTGCAGTATTTAATGAATATGATGTTATCGGAAGAATACTATCAAGATAACTCATATTATTCTAGGAGTATATATTTAAGATAAATGTTAAGTCAAGGAGAGAACATGTAGGAAAAGACTACTTAAGTCAGTATAAATACGGGGAAGAAAGTGATGAATTAGATAAAGATGTACATGATGTATATTTATTTCATGTTATTGAAATACCAAATCAACTTGAACAGTTTATAAAATTACTTCAACATGGGTTATAACCGGATCGCTACACAAAAGGATAAGAAATAACTGATTACTAAAGCCTTGCCTTACACCATCATAAATAGATTTTAATATAAACCGGGAAAGATGAAGTATTATGAAAATTTGTAATGGAACATGAAAGAGAGTCAATATTGCATGAAGTGCATGCAAGTATAGTAGGAGGATATTGTTATGAATAAAACTTAGCTTAATTCATCATTAGTTGATATTTGAATAAATGTAATAAGTTAAAGTATTTAATTAAATACTTTAAACTTATGTCAATAGATATTAGTTGTCCTTAGTTGTTAGTTAACTAAGTGATAGTGTTATCATCCCAATGTTTGTGGGATCATGTTCTATCTTTTACATATTTTGTTCCCGGATGATTTCCATGAGGGGCAATAGGGGTAGTTAGGGGCAATATGCTATTTTTGCATATTTTCTCAGATTAGATGATTTGTTTCCATATATTGTGGATGAGATAGAAGCTATCCAATATCTATAAATATTGTAGCTCTCTCATTTTTTTGTAATGCTTGAATTTGATATTAATAAAATATACAAGCACCGTCTTGTTTCTGTCATAAAGCTTCTATGTCAAATTTTGTTTTCAAGTATTCATTGTCAAAATTTGGTATCGTGAGAAGTATTCTGTCTCCGAGAGAGGAGTGTAGGAAGTTTTAGGGAAGTTTAGGGAGATTTAGAGAAATTACGAGCTAGGAGTGTAGAGTGCCAAGAGTGCCAAGAGAGCCGGGTAGGGGAGAAATTACAGAGCTAGGAGCGCAGAGTGCCAAGAGTATTCGATCAAATCGGCCAAGAGTGCCATTTTATTTTTGCAAATCGGCCACAGAGCCAAATTTGTAACAGGGCCAATAGTGCCAAAAATTCATTGTACACGGCCGAAAAGGAGCCCAAAAATAAATAAAATAATATTTTTGGGGTGTGTATGCTTTAAGGGGGAAATTGTTCAATTCTTCTTCTTTCATTATTCAGTTTTCACAATGGCCGCAATTATGGCACCAAAGTTATTTTTGCCAGATTCTCAACTTTTGCGTTCTGATAATTATCCAACGCATGGAAAATAAAAAATTCACGCACAACTTGATTTTGAAAATCTATGGACTCATTGTTTCTAGTACATTAACAAGATCTGCAACAAATGTTACACAACAAGCTACATTTGATCATGCAAATCAAAAATAAAAATTAATAATCTTGTTTAGTGTTTCAGATGAGGTACAACCTCATATTCGTGAGTCCACAACAACAAAAGAATCTTGGGACAAGTTGAAAATGGTATATGAGTCAAAAAATAAGAACACAATACTTCATCTCCAAAGTCAACTATTAAACTTGAAAATGCAACCAACTGAGAAAGTTGAAATGTTTTTGAGAAGAGTGGCAACTTTGTGTGCATCACTTCAAGCTTTGGAAGAAGAAGTAACTGACACATCACTTGTGCCTATAGTATTGAGAGCTCTTCCTCCTTCTTATAGGATTTTTGTGACCACGTTAAACATAACTGGTCAAACAACAACTTTTGAAGAGTTAGTGAATATGCTCCAACAAGAAGAATCTATTCACTCAACTATTGAAACTGAAGAGCAGGCACTTGCTTCTAATCAAAAAGGGAAAAAATAGGTGAAGTCTAGTAAACAACCTTAGAAGCAAGGTAATTCTCAACAAGGCCAAAAAGACCAACAAAAATGTCTTATTTGTGGTTGAAAAGGACATGAGTTAAAAAATTGTTGGTACAACACATTCCAACAAGGATCATCAAGTGGTAAAAAGACTAATTACCAACAAACAAAATCAGGCCAACAACAGAGTAAACAAGGACAAAATTATCAAAAGTGGAAGAAGAAACCAACTCAACAAGGAAATGTAGCTGAATAGGAAGATCAATTTTATGATGATGACTTCCTCTATTCATCAGCATACTCAAATGAAGTATCCAATTCTACAAATGAAATTTGGTATGTCGACTCGGGTGCAACTCGACACATGACAGGAAAGAAAGATTGGTTCTTCACAATGAGTAACACACCCACCAAAAATCATGTCTCTTTGGGTGATGATAGATCATACAATGTTGAAGGCATTGGTTCCATTTCACTACCACTTGGGCAACATAATTGTAAAATTATAGATGTTCTTTATGTCCCTGGTTTAACAAAAATATGTTATCCGTGAGTCAATTATTAGATCACAATCTCAAAATTGACTTTGATTGTAAAGGCGGTAAAAAGATGTGCCTAATTCGAGATAAGTCACGAATCTCAAAAATTGTTGTAAAAGATTTGAATGTTGGAAGAATGTTTCAGTTGGATTTTGTTCAACGAAATGATCAAGCACTTTTAGCCAAGGATACATCATCAGCTCAACTATGGCATCGAAGACTTGGACATGTGCCTTTTGACTATCTTGACACACTTCGTCGATATGACATGGTTAGGGGTTTACCACCTCTAAAAAGGGTACAAATAAATGTCAACATTGTTTGGCAGAAAACAAAATAGAGCACCATTCAAACATAGTACATTTCGAGCTAAGGAAAAACTTGACTTGGTGCATACCGATTTGTGTGGACCAATGAGACCTAGCCACTCTGGGTTTCAATATTTCATGCTATTTGTTGATGATTTTTCAAGAAAAATGTGGATATATTGTCTTTCTACAAAATACCAATCTTTTGAAACTTTCAAGAAGTTTAAAGCCCTTGTTGAAACAAAGTCTGGTAGGAAAATAAAAACACTCTGCTCAGATCGAGGGGGAGAATACACCAACAATGAGTTCAATGATTTTTGAAAACACATGGCATTCGTCATCAAATGGCTCCTCCTCACACACCACAACAAAATGGTGTTGTTGAAAGGTGAAATTGTACTATCATGGATATGTTGCGATGTATGATTGATGATGTAGGTTTATCAAAAACATTTTGGGCAAGTAGCTAAACAACAAGTGTATTTACTAAACAGAGTTCCCACTTTGCAGCTCTTGATGGAGTAACACCATAGGAAGCATGGTCAGGGCATAATCCATCTATTTCACACCTTAGAGTTTTTGGATGTAAAGCAAGTATGCACATTCCTAAGAAACAAAGAACTAAGCTTGATATGAAATCATAAAAACTTATCTTCCATGGATATAGTGATGAAGCACTTGGCTATAGACTTATGAATCCAAGAACAAGAAGGGTATACACTAGTCGGGATGTTGAGTTCTTTGAGAAGAAAGAAGAAGATGCTCCTTCCATACACTCACATGATGAAAAAATCATCCCTACAGTAAAAACAGAGGATGGTAATCACTTTGATGACGACAATGATGATGGGGAAGATAATGAAATTCAACCTCCCACAGGAACCACAAAAAGTATGCCTAAATGGTATACAAGTATGATTAGAGATGTAAAATTAGATAGTGTCCTCGACACATCTACCACTGGAATGAGGACTCGTAGTATGGCTCGAAATGAGGTCAATTTGGCCTTAATGAGTAAAGTTGTTGAAACTATTGAGCCATCCTCAGTTTCAGAAGCCCTACAGTCTAAACCTTGGAAAGATGCTATGGATGTAGAATATAAGTCACTTATGAAAAATAATACATGGCAACTTACAGATCTTCCACTAGGTAAAAAGCTGATTGGATGTAGATGGATCTTCAAAACAAAGTACAAAGTAGATGGAAAAATTGATAAACATAAGGCTAGACTAGTTGCTAAGGGATATGCTCAAAAAGAAGGCATTGATTATGAGGAGACTTTTGCTCCCACAACTAAGATAAAAAATTTCAGGTTAATATTCGCTCTAGCTGCACAATTTGGTTGGAAAATACACCAAATGGATGTGAAAAGTGCCTTTCTTAATGGTGATTTACAGGAAGAAGTTTACATGACTCAACCAAAAGGTTGTGTCGTACTGTAAAGAGAAAAAGGTATGTAAACAAATAAAATCACTATATGGTCTAAAGAAGTCTCCTAGGGCATGGTACATAAAAATTGATGAGCATCTCATTTAACATGGATTCAACAGAGTCCATACGATCCTAATCTCTATCTCAAAAATCAAGGGGGAGATAGTGATTGTTGTAGTATATGTCGATGATCTAGTCATCACTGGAGGATCAATGAGGATGATTGAGTCAACAAAGAAAGATCTAACATGATCATTTTACATGACCG
The DNA here is from genome assembly GCA_018340775.1 of Taxus wallichiana var. yunnanensis. NCBI lineage: Eukaryota > Viridiplantae > Streptophyta > Pinopsida > Cupressales > Taxaceae > Taxus > Taxus wallichiana. The sequence continues at coordinate 644,282,938 of CM031237.1, read as the reverse complement.
ATCTTGGGTTTCTGCATTATTGTCTTGGACTTGAAGTTTGGCAAAAAGAAAATCATATATTTGTGTCACAATTGAAATACGCCAAGATAATGATCGAGAAATTCAATATGATGGATTGTAAGCCATTTTCCACACCTATGGAGACAAGACTTAAACTGTCTTGAACAAATCCATCACCACAAGTAAATGCAACTCTCTATCGGCAGTTGATTGATCGGAGTCTCATCTACTTACTTAAACTAGGCCGGATATCAGCTATACAGATTAGCTATCTTTCACGGTACATGTAAGAACCAATGGTTTCTCACTGAAATCGAAAAAGTGGATACTTGAGGTACATGAGAGGAACTATGGACTATGGCCTAGAATATAAGAATAATAATTTCTTCTTGACAGATAGTCAAATTCATATCATGCGGAAACATAGATGATAGGAAATCCACTTCGAGGATTTGTATTCTTTTTGGGATCTGGGCTGATATCATGAGGGAGTAAGAAGCAGACTTGTATTGTAAGATCCTCCATAGAATCAAAATATCATGCAGTAGGTGGAGCTTTCTGTGAAGCGATATGGCTCGACGTATACTTGAAGGATTGGGAATACCATAGAAAGATCCAAATATCCCACATGTTGATAACGAAGGAGTAGTAAAACTTGTTCGGAATACATTTTTTCATGAGCACACAAAACACATTGAGGTGCAGGTACATTTCATTCACAAACATGTTCAGAACAACAACATCCAGCTCCAATATTTCCCAACAGATATGCAACGTGCAGATGTCTTCACAAAGTCACTTGCTCGAGGTAAATTTGAGGGTTTTAGAGAATTTCTCTCTGTTCACTTGAGACCATGCTGAATTAAGGGGGGGAATGTTATGAATAAAACTTAGCTTAATTCATCATTAGTTGATATTTGAATAAATGTAATAAGTTAAAGTATTTAATTAAATACTTTAAACTTATGTCAATAGATATTAGTTGTCCTTAGTTGTTAGTTGTTAGTTAACTAAGTGATAGTGTTATCATCCCAATGTTTGTGGGATCATGTTCTATCTTTTACATGTTTTGTTCCTGGATGATTTCCATGAGGGGAAATAGGGGCAGTTAGGGGCAATATGCTATTTCTGCATATTTTCTCAGATTAGATGATTTGTTTCCATATATTGTGGATGATGTAGAAGGCTGTCCAATATCTATAAATATTGTAGCTCTCTCATTTGTCTCTGTGATGCTTGAATTTGATATTAATAAAATATACAAGCACAATCTTGTTTCTATGCTGAAAGCTTCTATGTCAAATATTGTTTTCAAGTATTCATTGTCAAGAGATATTTTTCATGAGAATTGAATGTGAAGAAAATTTTGCAAAGTGGAATTTGGTGGCCAACTTTGTTTCAAGATGTATACCACATTGAAAAACATTACAATATCTATTAGAGAGTAAGGAAACCCAATAAAATGGATGAAATTCCCCTCAATATGGTCTTACCCACGCAACCATTTGAGCAATGAGGGATATTTTTGATTAGCCTAATTCATCCACCATCAAGTTCTAAAGCCAAATGCATTATTATGACAACTGGATATTTCACTAAATGGGTGGAAGCCACAAACACACATAATTATGTAGTGAGGGACACAATTAAGTTCTTATATGAAAACATCATAACTAGATATGGGTACCCACAAAATTTAGTCGATGTGATGGGGAGCACACTTTTGAATAACACCATAAAAATCCTTATAGAATAGTTTATGATTGCACACCACTAGAGAAAAACATATAATTTACAATTAAATAGACAAGCAAAGGCCACGAATAAAGTCTTGGAAAGGGTGCTAACAAAAATATGCAATGTATAAAGAGATGAATGGAAAGATAGAATAATCGTAGTACTTTGGGCATATACAACAAACAATAAGAGAAGTATAAGACATAAACCATTATAGTTGGTATATGGAATATAAGTAGTCATGCCAATGGAATACATTATATCAAGTCTTCTCATTACTGCAATAATGACAAGGTTAGGAGATAAAGAATCCATATAATATAGGCTACTGGATTGGATGAAAATGGAGGTATATAGGGAAAATATGCAATGGAAACATGAGATTCATAAATAGAGTTAGAAAGCATGCCATGATTGTAATAAATAATTTCAAATGGAACAAATGGTATTGGTTTATGAAAGTAGGTTTAAAGTGCACTGTGTAAATTGTGCATAAAGTAGAAAGGCCCTTACATTATTCACCACATCACCAAATATGGAACAATTGTATTGCAAGATCTACATGTAAATGTCTTACATGGAAGGATCAATGGATGTAGGATAAAATCCTAAAATGGATAATTGCGCAACATCAAGAAATTGATAGTAAGTGCCTTGACACATCGAGTTAGAGTAGGAAGTTTCAAAATTTCTACAAGTTTGGTAGAAATAAGTTTGTGTATTTAATCAGTCATGTTCAAGTGTGTGTAAACTAGTTAAATTTCCAAAATATCACCTTTAAATAACCGTAAAAAGAGTGCAAGAATTGAAGTGAGGAAAAAGTACATACATAAAAAAATATTGGGAAACCCACACAAAAACAAGAAAGAAAATGAAGCAAAAAGAAAAATTAAAAATTTTAAATGATGAAAAGCTAGTAACTTGTCGATTTGTATGTTTGACACATCAAGTTGTTAAGATTTTGTAGTAAATGAACTAAATAGACAATTTAACATGACATCAAGTTAAGTCTCCGAAGGACCAAAGTAATTAAGGGGGTAGTTCAAGAGATAAACAAATAAAAAACAAACAACTTACATTTAGAAGTGATATAAACAAGAGATACGGTGAGAAAAAGGTCAACATAGTTTCTAAGAGTGAAAGTAATAAAATACGAAGCAATATGAAAAGATTTTGAAAATTCTAAAAATTCCAAAACTAGAGATAAATTTTATGAAGAAAAACACTAGAATAGTAATGACATACTGATTCACCGACCCATCGAACCTAAGTCCAAGGTATGATGGAAGAAAAAGGCATCACATTTCTTTCTTTGTGTAATTCAGAGAAGGAAGACAAGATGATTTACCCAATGTTAAGATAGATAAAGTGGAGCAATCCACGTCATCATGAACTTGTAGTAAGAGAAGAAAAATTATGGGGCATAGAGAGGCCCATAATCTAGAATGAGGCCTTAGAAGGGAAGATAGAGGAGAAACGATCCAATGTGAGGAACAATTTTTATCGAATTACTAGATTACCATACATGGGAGACCACCACGAACTCATGCGAACATCATGAAATGATATTATAATGGCATAACTTGGTTCACTATGAAAAATATATTCTCGATCAACGCAACCAAAACCACTCGAGCCATTGGATTTTGAATCAAGCATATCTATGATCACCTACAAAAGAACTAGACCACATGTCAACTAATCAACTATGACAATATATGGTCATATGTGCAAGGGAAGAGTATCCCTTTGCGATCCAAGAGAAATCAAGCGATCGAGTCCTAGTAGATGTTATAACTAAATGATATTATAAAGCTATGTGAGGGAGTAAGTAAGAATCCCTAGGTATAATGGACATAAAAAAAAGATCCTGGAGGATAGAGATGAGTTTAATTGGCCGGATTCCTAGCACACAAACTCGACAACAATGAAAACATGTCATTGAAACTGGGTGAAAAGTTTTCATGTATTAATGGTTATTCATACTACTCTGCTTCATACATTGGTGCCCCGAGGGTATAATAAAAATTGAAGATGCATATTACCTTCATTAAAGGTTTTCACAATTCATTCCAACCAAGCCATATACAACGTATGAAAATACATGGAAGATGGGGGACTAGCTTAATAGAATAAGTGAGATGCTAAGTGCGAACCCCATGTAGAGAAGGAAGTGTGTGTCTACGAAATTTGTATGCCAAGATAACATTATTGTACAATGGGGTCGTACTATGATTAGGAGAAAATTCCAAGCAGCTGAAGACACTCCCATTCTTCATCAATATGGAGAGAGATCAAGTAGAGCTAAACAAATAACATCACATGATTTCGTGTTTAATGAAAATTTGCAAAAGCCATGGATTTGGGGTAAGAATCTCTAAAGAAACCCCAAAGGCTTTTAGCAAATTGATCAATGGACCATCTGATAAGAAATGAGCAAGGTTTTCTTCTTTGCATACATTAATTTGAAGTAAACAAGCAAACTAAGCAAATGAAGCTAACCTCTATTCTTTGAAAGCTTGAAATAATGAACCTAAGAGGATCTAAGCATTCAGTTTTGTTGTTTACTCCATGAGGGTGAATGAATCTCACTAAATGGCTACATGGCCAAGTTTAGCTATTTCATTACTAACCTAACATGGGTGCAAGATGAAGCTATTTTAATGGTGGATGACCCAAGATCAAATGCCTTATTAGCTTGGCTAATGAAAATGAGCTCTTAAGCTTTCTTAGGCTTGTTTTGGCTTTAGCTTATGTAAAGTTGTGTCTTTGAAGGGTAGGATTATCCTTGTATTTATAGTTTCAAGTTTGGAATAATTTGGATTTTGGGTGCATGTGGGACTAAAGGTTTAGATTAGATTAGGATAAACATGCTTTAGGCTAGTTAACTAGGGTTTATGCTAGTTAAACTTGATTAGCAAGTGATTAGAGACTCATTGAGAGTTGGGAGGGGTATGGATAACCAATTGTGACTGAAAGATAGCCTACGAAGCCAATAGAAGTGGTTCGAAGAGAACTAGGGAGGTTATGAATGGTCGAAAGGAGGAATGTTTAGCTAATAAGAGATATATTAGCCAAATTAAGCTGATTATAGGAGGAATACGACCAAGAAAGTGTCGTCAATGGGCATATGATAATGGAGTGAAGAATAGGGAATTAATGAAGTGTCATCAATTGAATGGATTAGATGAAATGCTAAGTGTAAGCTTATTTTAGGTGTCTACAATTTGTACAAGTGTATAACCATTGTGCACTAAGAGGATAACATAACCAATTATAGAAGTATACTGACTAGAATAGCCATGCGGATAGAGTTTGAAGCTAAATTCATAGAACAAGTGGAACCCCAATAAGGTATGCTTTGAAAAAGAAAAGGAAAAATCCATTACATAAATTACGAGTACCCCATCATAGGTGGAAATAAACCTAAGACTTCTAGTTTGGTTTTTTGAATTTGATTTTCATAAGTTGAATGTATTAAGAGGAAAAATGTGTTCAATGAGACTTGAAGACACAAATACTATGAAGATAGAGAGATAGAGTAGTGCACAAAGTGCACGGTATGAACCCAAAAATAAATCCTGAAAATCTAGTAAAACTTCTATACATGTCACACTCTCTCTTGATAAATATAGGCCATGAGGATGTCACACAAGATCAAATTTTATCCAAAATCATCCAAGGAATCAAGGTGCATGTGTTGGAGACAATGTTGAACCACTATTACAAGGGGTTGAATTGTGAGACTTAGATGGGGAAATCCCAGTAACACCACTTAAGAAAAGAAGGTTAGATACCAACCCATCTAGATTAGTGCACAAATCACCATCACAAATGAAAGAAACACTTCTAGGTTGAGGTGTAAGCTCACGCACAAGGGATACACCAAAATAGGAGGAGATAATACACCAAATCACTATGCAACAAGCTAAAAGGAGATCTACACAAGAAAGAGAAGAACATGCTCAAGAGGGAGAAGACCAAGGTGTAAAACATATAAAATTGAGAGTGCCAAAATATGCTACACAAAAATATGTAAACCTTCTCCTCTACCATCTCCACAAGAGCTAAGTACTCCTTCATAAAACAATACACAAGAGGAAATGTGTACAAAAACCACACAAGTAGAACCAATGGCTACAAATATGTTTGTGCAATCACTCATGGAATAGAGTGTAATATCTATGTGAACTGATAATACGGGAAAAAATCATGAAGAACAACGTAAAAATCAAGAATAATATGCCAAAGAAGATGCAAAACACAATAGGAGGAGGAAGAGAAAAATTAGGAGTAGGAGGTTGAGAAAAATAAACATACAATTGCGCAGCTAAAAGAACAAAGGACCATGCGGGAAAAGAAGATCTCAGAAAAAAAAAATAAGGAAACAAGAGGAGATAGAGAAATGATGTGATTTAATAAAACTAACTATAAGATAAGGACACATTTAATCGGATAAAATAATAGAAACATACAAGATATAGCTAAAGAAGTACAAGACAAAGTGATAAATAGGGTTTGTAGAATGACTTATCCTCGCCTCTACGAGCCTAGGCTGATTTTGGGTTGGTGAATAATCCGAACATGCATATTTTGGACTCTGCAAGATTTGATTCTCAAACAGGTATGTCACAACATCAGTACATGACTGCAGGAGAGGACATGGGTTTTTGGGTGCTAGGATCTATTCCAGTGCTATTATATGTAGGAAAACTCAAGATCTAGTTCTTTATGTGTCACTTCTTGTCGGCTTTAGCTTGTTACACGTTGTGTTAGGTTTGCTTTGCACTTCGACCTGTCACACATGTACCTACAAAAAAATCCTTAGATAATTGCACAATACTCAAATGCACATAAGACTGAATAAAAAATACATATGAGAGATTCAAACCGAACTCAATGGTCACCCCAATGTGATTATCGCTAATTGTAACAATACATTTCAGACTTACGTAGTTCTTATGGTGTTTAATTGAAATTGTGTCCCTTGAGCTAGGATGTAGTAGTGTCAATTACGAAAGAATAACGGCATATAACTAATTTTTCCTAATGCAAGAATGTGTGATACATAATTTAGAATAACCTCCCACTATGAAGTGAATAATGCAACCCAAAATGTAGTCCCTTTTATTGCTTTAGTGTATGTGGTATATATAGAAACAATAACCCCAATTTCCCCTTAGAATAGTTAGTAAGTGTAACGTCTTGATCTTGGCAGTTACTACGATAACTTCTTTTTGTGATGCTTTGCAAATGTGGAAATGAGAATTGTCATGTGAAGGTGTATTCCTTGACCTTGAAAGTCATGTTTGCAATAAGTAAGTATTACTGTTCTGAATTCATGCATACTGTAACTTTGCTTACTTGGGACTGATGTCATTATAACTTGTGTTTTGCAAAGTTGTGAACCTATAGAATTGCTTTTGTACTTGATGAACTCATATTTATGTTGACAACACACCTTGAATCAATTCCATTGATCCAAGGTATGCTTCAGCCTTCTTTATTGTCATCTTGTCGATTGACTTTCCAAATAAAATGAAGTCTGGAACCGAGCTGGAGATTGTTGTAAATTTTAAAGAACCTAGTTACAGGTATACTTACTTGGCACCATGCTGCCAATGGTAAGGTTTGATTTCCTGAATACATATGAGTTGTAACGCTAGAAAGCGTAAGATAGAAAAAGGTTTGATACAAAGATATCAAGGCATATATTTAGCATTGGACGGAATGTCCTGCACTATACTGGCTTTAAGCCTAAGGCGGTAAAACCTACTAGGAACCTGTTATGGAATTGATAAGGTTTATGTGTTAACCTATGAAATAATATTTTATCCTACATGGATTTTAATTTAAAAGGTTTATAAACTAACCTAAGGTGAATCCTAAGGATCTACGACCTAGAAGGAAACCTAACTATTTAAATTGTGACCTAAACTATTGCAAATCCTAAGAGGGACCTATGGGATACATGTCAAGTGGGAGGATAAAGGGGGAAGGTTTAAACTTAAATGAAGGACTTAAATGCAGTCCTTGTAGTTTTAAATGCCAAGTTTGGTGGGAGCAAGGAAGTTAGAGGCGTCTAACTAGCAATATAACTAAATTTGAATTACATGCAAATTATAAGATAGAACTCACCAAATTTGAGTTGGTGGTGGCGTGGAGAAAGAGGGAGAAAATACATTCAATGCATTTATTAGCATTGGTTTTGGCAACCAGACTGCTAGGAAAGAGGAAAGAGGATTTTTGTGAGTTATTGTTATTCATTTGGGTTTTGGGTTTTTGCTCTGCATTTTGTTGCTCTTGTGAACCTGCAAGTTCGTTTTTCAGCCATTTTTGTTTTGATCACCTCCGAGTGGTTTCTGGGCCCGTGGAAACGTGGAAGTAGTTGAGAGGTCTGGTTGATTGACGTTGTTTGGAGGGAAGAAACTCTTGAGAAGCTCGCCTATGATCTTCCACAAGATAACAAGAAATTATACAGGCATGTTAGGCTCTTTTCTTTAAACAGTTATGCTCTTTATTAAACGTCTTCATTAAAAGAAATCTGCTCTTATAAATGCGTGTTTTTGTGAAAATATGTTGATATGTTTAGATGTGATCTTTTGCTTGAGTTGTTGTTTGGAAAAGATGTGATTTGGGTATTTTCTTGATGCATGCATGAGTAAATGGGTGATCTTTGTTGAAATAGTAACTGAAGATGGATTTCATCTCTGTTGTTTTGATTTCGAAAGTAATGGGTATTCAGTTTTGTTGTCTCTTGTGGGTTTGAACTTGTTGAAGGTGACAGTGATGTGTATACTATTTTCTGAGTTTTGTGTGCTCAAAGGTTATGGAATCCATGGGAATGCTTTGACAGAATTTTTGTGTGAACTGTTCTTCCTTGCCGTATTACAGTGTATGGTGATGTGAATTATCTTAGGGACAATAGGTTCATCGTATCATCTTTACATTTGTTTGTTCTAAAACGATATGATGTTCCTCCTATTTTGTTCTCGGTACCCATGTATGACTGTTTGGAAATAAATTCTTATCGAACTTGGAACAGAGTAATCTGTCTATTTGATGGATTGGAGTAGAGTGTATAGTTTTTACTTTCCTTTAAACTCAATGATGAATATTTATATATTCAGTGGATTTAGACTTCTTCGTTGTTTCCATTAAAACTGAACTGAGTAGACTCCTTACTCTTGTGATTGAAAAATGGTTTCTCATCCTAGAAGATTTGGGACCATGTTTGCTTGGTTGTAAACTCTTAATCATTTTATATTTAGATGGAATATGTTTGCTTATTAGTGTATACAACCATTAACATTGGTTGTAATTGGAAGCTCAGTTGTTGATATTTTTGGTTTAGTTGTAAAAATGAATTCTTGAATACTTTCCTTGAATGGTAGTTAGTAAGCTATTAAGACTGTAACAGTCTGGCGTGGGAAGAATTACCCTATTGATAACAGGTCTGCACATCATAGTTTGATATTCAGCTATGTATTGGGAAGAAGTAATGTGAATCTCCTTCCTTTCATTTAGTTATTGACTTTTAATTTCTCCCTCCTTGACTGTTATCTCTAGTTGTTATCTCTTCTTGCATAAGATCGACCAGTTTGGTTGTGATTAAATGAAAGGGATTATTGAATAGGTAACTAGAAGTAATACTTCTTTTCTTTTCTTATCCTATTTAAATTTCTGTTAAGGGATATTGAATCAACTTGTGACTGCCTTTGGGTGTAAGCGATTGCATTTTACCTATTGTTTTTCCCTCTCTGAATTGGATGAGTACTATGTTGTTTGTTGAATTCTGAAAAGTGACATAGGTTGTTGTCATGGTGTATGATTGCCTTTCTCTTCTACATTTGAATTGGTTGAAATCAAGTGAGTAGTATAAAGGTGAAGGAGTTCTGTTTAAATTTCTAGTCAATTCATTTTATGAATCCCATTTACAATGATGGAATGGAATTGACAGTGATTGCATTCGAACAATAATATATATATATTAGTTCTTACAAATGCTTCTAATATGAGATTATTTAGAGAAAATATTCTTTGTAATATTTGTCTAAATCTGGAATGAACTCTTTTCATTTTTGGAAGGAAACAGTAAGAAAATGGGGATAAATTATTGCGTGTTTTTGTAATTATTTTGAGGAGTTGTTAGTTAATAGTACTGTCTGATTTTGATGCTACTTATTGAGACATGGTTGTTTAAATTGTTCATCCTTATCGGTACTTAACTCTTAGGTGATGTCCATCTCAATTACGAGACGTTTCATAAAAGTAGAGTTCTTTTATTGAGACAGTTAGTCAAGAGCACTTCATTTTAATGGTAAGTGCTTAACATGCTCAATTCGATGAACTGACCCGTGCTAGTAAATTTTGCAGATGGATTCCATGAGTAATAATGAAGACATGTTGTTTTATGATGCTTCTTTTGATTAACTAAAGGATGGATCTTTTATGAGATTTTATTATTCTTCTCGAAGGAAATGGAAAAAGGAAAAGTTGTATTCTTCTTTCTTTTTGAGTTATCAATGCTGATTGGCATGAATGAAGTCCGATTGTTTGGACTTGTAAAATGTATAAATTTTATCTTGAAGAATGAGAGAAGGGAATGGTGTGTTATTTTAATTGTTGTACCATTATTGAATTGTTGAAATATAATCGTGAACTTATTCCTATTCGTTGAATTTGTACTTATACAAATGATGGCTGTTAGATTTAAAAGGATATAACGTCTACTCTTCACTTGAATACAACTTTTAAGTTGAAATATGCAATTGGTCAATACTTAGGTCAATATGGACTATTAATTGACTTTAGAAAAATATTAAAATACGTATGAATTCTTGTGAAAATAATATTCGAATTGGATTCTAAACTAATGAATATTAATGAAAGGACAATTGAATTATGTATTCAAATTTCGTTAATACTCTTGGGGTGTCTTACCCAAAGGATATTCGGAAGGAGGAATCATATCTCCTCTTAACAAACCTTAAGCTAAAGTAAGGTAATTATAAATAAATGAATACATTCATGTGGGAAATAGACCTCATTCAAATGATGTCTAATGTAAAGGAAACCTAAATTTAAAATTAGTTGCAAATGAACTTGATTAAGCTTAGTAAGTTAATCTTACTTCGTTAAGTCAGTAGTGGACTGTAAGTCTGAAGCTTTAATTAATGAACCAAGAAAGGAATATGCAATCCTTCGGTATGGAGGAGTGAATGTATATTAAGCTACGAGACAATTCAAGTCATTCCTAACTATGCAATTGTAATGAACAATGAGGTTAGAGGATCAACAAGGTTGCTGAAACTTATTCTTAAAATAATAAAGATAAGAATCTAATCAAACTTTTGGCTGGATATATAACCATAGGTGGGAGGATTCCGCAGGATGTTGGTACATGCCAACTATAATAAGGTGTCTTCATGAAGGTCAAGCCTTCATGACGACACAATGTTACAGCTGACATGTTGCAACACCCTTCCGAATCGGATCATCTAGGTTTACATAAGCTTGGACTTGGCCTCAGTTTTACTTTGGACCAAGTTAGAAATATGACCTTGTATATGGAGTGACTCGCGAAGACTAAAGGTAACTAGACACATGCAATCGACTAGGGTCAATGAGGTATGTCTGTGTACCTTTAGTCATCACGAGTGCCTCTCTATACTCTTTCATATTGTTATCTTGGGTTAAAGTTCAACCTTGGACAAGAGGACTGACAGAAGTTAGAAAAGACCATTCTAGGTAACAGATGAAGTGGGGTGAAGGACATATTCCATTGACAAGTATGACGTCTAGGAATATGATCATGCTAAGCATGTGAGAATCTTTGGCCAAAGTATCGCAAGCTGCTGGTTGCATTGTCCTAAATCACCTAGTTTAAGAAGTAGGATTTCAGATGAATATCGGTAATAGATATTCAGATAGGCCTCTTAAATGGAGCACTTCAATAACCGAAAGGTAAAGGGAACCAAGTATACTTAGTATACAATGCATCGATTAACATGAAAGATTGGTAAGTAGCCGAGTCATGAAATGAGAGATCAATGAAACTCCGAGCCATGAAATGCGAGATCCGTAGTTCTTCGAGTCATTACAACAACATATGATTATTTGTTATATGACTGAATAGCATGGAATGTGTGTTCCATATTATGAATATGCGAACAAAGAACATTTGTCTAAAAATCATTGTGTGTTCTAAATTACATCATTTAAAACAGAGAACAATTATTAAAACTTGAAACATGTGTTCTAAATTACGTAATTTAGAGCAGAGAACGTTATCAAAATTTTTTCCCTTGTTCAAGTGTCTTAAAACGGGAATGTTACAAAGTAAGTTGTGTATATATATGAGTTTTTTTTGAATTTTGACACGTGACACAAAAATATGACGTAGGTCATGAAAATAAAATAATAAAATACCTAAAGATAAATAAAAATGAAAAAGGAGAAAAATAAGTAAATATGACAAAAGCACCCGAGAGGACATTAATGCCTCGGCATTCACATCATGTTTGGGTGGTATTGTCTCCGCAACAATAAAACAAAAAAGTAAAAGAATAGAACATGGATCCTTGTGACTCGACCAAAAAGATGCAAATGCTAGGTAAAATACATAAGGAGAGCCTAAAAAAGAAATAAAAGTACCAAAAAGGTGCCATCAATGTCTAATTTCCATACTTATAAATCATTTATATAACAACATACTATAGGTGTAATGTAATAGTAATAATTACATATTTTAGTGAATACATTTTCCCCTCTTTATGTTATTTGGATGAAATTCAAGTAGTATAAAGGATATAAAAAGAGCATACCTAAAGTGAGCCGAAGGAGTTAAAGTTGGAGTGTGTCGATAGTAAGAAGCACATAGTGGAGAACCACAGAGACCAAATTTAGACACTAAATCACACACTTTGGGTACATTTCTAGGTCCTAGTCACATATCACTATTCATATGATTCCTAAGAAAGAAAAGTACTAATGGACCACTATTTTTGGCTCTTTGCTTTCTTTTTGTTTCCTCGATCTTACACATCCTATTACCTAGTCCGAATTTCCATACTTCAAATTTTATGAGTCTGGACACCGATGCTGAGCCAAGATGCCAGCACCTATGTGCCCTTGTCCCTCACAGGGTTTCCTCGACCTCTTTGTATTTTGCTCACATATTTTGGGTCTTTTCTAACCATTGGGCATCTTGTCTTCTTATGGGTCTCATTTTTAGTGGTTAATTGCAAAATTCAAATAAGGGAATCATATAAATACAAAGCTATGTGACCATAATAAAGGACCAAGCTCTAAGAATTTACTATTATCACCTAAGGTTGCATCCAAAGGAATTTCAAGAGGATCAAAGTATCCATCTAGCTATCATTTAAGGGAAAAGGAACTACATTCTTCTACATACACTTCATAAGAGGGGACATTCATTTTTTCATGCACACATCTATTTACATCTTCTACATCTAGCTATTTCTTGCTATTCAAGTGCATTTGACACAAGAGCCACATAGGGAACGATTCTACACACATAAATACACAGAACTACATGGAGTCTAAAATGTAGTGCAATGCTCAAATTATGAGTTCACCGAGTCGGGTGACCCACAGGGTCGATCGACTCCCCATTAACATCTTTTTCGTTTTAGGATTTGACATGTTTTGGGGTTTTTCAGGCACTCTTTCTCTTTGTAGGTTACAATAAAATTCATGGGCATAATGCAACACATAGGTGATCAACAAAAAAGGAAAACGACATAGAAGAGACACATAAGAAATCAATTTCTGAGCATTTTTACTATCACAGGCACCCGAACCGATCTATAATGCCCAGACACCCCTAACATGATCCAGGCACCCCAGATAGGAAGATCCAATAGTTGCACAATTTTCTAGGCATAGTAACAAAAATTTCCTCATGTTTAATAGTTTTCCAGTTTGGCATGGTCCAAGATTAATTGTGAAATCAACCAAACATTCTTTCCCTTCTCTTGCACCTAGGGTTTAAATTTTATCTAGCTTATTACTTAGGTCAAATTTGTACTTTATTACTATATCATCACGTAGTGAATTTGTAATTAGAATTTAACTTATATTTTCAATAATTTTGTTAAATCACCAACATTTTGATCCATGTGGGTTGATTTTTTTTTTTCATAGAGGAGATATTGGATATGAACTTGCCAAGGAGATATATGAGACTTTGAAACTTGGATATTGAAGGAGAGATTGAGAGTGATCAGTTCCCAAATCAACATACAAACTAAGGATTTGAGCATCCTGGCACTAGAATAAAGATTTAAGAATCCTAGTGCTAGAGAAAGAGTGTTAGGAGAGTAGTCTATTTTAATTTCCAACTGTGATGCTTTCTTGAAAATATATTTTACTCTGTTTGAGACAAAAATATGAACCCATTTTACAACTTTCCTACTAGGTCCTGGAAACCCACGTAAAGCGGTATAGGAAAGGAAATGACATCTCATTTCCCCCACTTTATGATATAAGGGTGTAAATTCTTGGTAAATTGAAATAATGGTGCATGATATATTGGATTGGCTCCCAAGTTAGGTCTTATGGGAGGAAAAACTGGTACTTGGAATAGAATTTGAAACTGCTAGTATTGATTTGAAAAATAGTATTTGAAATTACTTTCAAGGATTGATTTTCCACTAGATTAGGTCATTTGAGGGAAAGGTTTTGATAATATGTGAAAATTTGGATTTGTTGCTACTTGGAATAGACTGAAATTCACACTTTGGAACATAACCTTCACAGGATTTGAATATTTTTCTTTGATTGCTTGGAATATAGGATAATTACATATCATATTTGGAAAAATTGCTTGGATTATTGAAGGAGGGGTAATAGGATACCCCAAATATGTACCTCGCTTTTGGCGAAGATGAGAGAGACCAAAAATTGAGCCTTAATCCAAAAGAAGCAGAGTAAAGCACCTTGGAGAGAAATGCGAGTCAATATACGAGTAATATAGGAATGAGTGTAATATGCAAGCATAACTGAGCTAAGCCTAAAGAGGCATTCCAAGGAATATATCGAATGAAAAATATCAAAAATATGGATCCAATGCCTCGATGATGCAAAAAATGGTTAAACAATACTAAAATATGCAATAAATAGTACCAAGGAATTAATTTTCATAAATTAGAGTATAATAACTATAGTAAGTGTTGGTAATGAAAATTTTCTATAAATAGTAAGGTGGAAAATTCAAAAGGTACTTCAACTACAAATGTGAGAATTGTGATTTGATCTTCGAGAGAGACAAATGCCATGTGCACGAGAGGCCATCCCGACTAGGTCTGAGAGGGTGATAGAGGTAATTTCAACGTAGATGACATATCGATTGGTAAGTGATGTATTTGACATATAAGACTAGGCATATATAGGTGTATTTGGTCAATGCTTGCATTTTTGTGATTTTTTAGATTTTTGGACATTTTTGTTTAAGATGGTGCGGATGGGTTGGTTTTGTCCTTTGGACATGAATGTATGGATTTGGGAACTAGTGTCTAAGTTCTAGACGCTAGTATCTAGTGAGTTGAGCGTTCATGTCTAAGTGTGATTGGTAGTTTGTATATCGAGTTTTTACCATTTTATGAGAAAAATGTCATTTTATATCTTGTTTTTGATCTCGTAGCAAGATATACACTTGTGACGAAGTTTTGTGGAGGTATGAAATTTTCTACTTTTCTAGCTTTGTCACCAAATAACTGCACCCTCCGAATGGCCGAATGTGAATAGGAGGATCGATGTGATTGAGACACATGGGATCACCTCTCAATCTATAAGACTTGGGCTCAAGGTGAACCTCGGGAGAAAGCCGGCTTCTACTTCCTAAACTAAGTGATATACTACTCCTAGTGTAATAAAAAGGCTATCTAGTCCTATGCTAACATTTTCGTGGGGTTTTAGGGAAATATATTTGTAAAAATGAAACTATACTAGGGATGGTGATGCACCAAATAAATGGTGTTTCTAGACTCAGGAAGGGTTAATTTGAAGAGGGTGTGTGCACCACAAGTCAAATTCACCTACTTTAACTTAGATAGGGTAAAAATACCACAGACTAAGAAACACGCATTCCCTTTATTAAACATGATCAGACAAAGCAATATATTAGTCTCCCAAGTGAAGAAGGATGAACTAAAGAAGGGTGAATGGACACCACAACTAAACTACATGCAATACTCCACCATTTGATAAGCACAGAACTCCAAGAACCTGCGATAGAAACGTGAACTTACACAAAGGTACTGCAAAGCATGAGAAAAGGCAAAAATAAGTATAGAAGGATGAAAGGACCGAGATTAGTCACAAAACACACACTTTTATTACTTCAATAACATGCACAATGCATCATACATTCTAAGAGGTAATGGTTTCCATTACAATCTTGAAAAGGAGGCTTGAAAGTTCTCTCAACACATAAGGACAACTTGCAGAAGAGAGAGGACTCTTGAAAAATTACACTTGCCTAAGATGTATAACTTTCCAACCTATCTGACTTGTTGGAACCCTTTGGAATGAGCCTCCAACTTACATTTATAGAAGAATATGTGAGAGAGAAGAGGAAAGGTCATAATTACATTCCTAAATTGAAGGTACATGATGGTTCATTTATTACAGTTGGTTGAACCACTTTAGAAGGTTCCATCATGTGTCATTAATGCCTAGTTGACCTAGTCTTCACAATTAATTAAAAGAATATTTAAATAATAATAATAAATATTATTATTAAAATATTTAAATAAAAATATTAAATTAATTGAATTATAAATGTGGGCCTCACTTGACTAAAATTGGTTTACACTCGAAGGGGAAATTATGGGGAAAACACCAAAAAATATCCCAACTCGGTGGTTGGCTCACCAAGCCAACTCACGAGTTGGTCTAAGCTCCTCCGCATTGTGCACTCTTGGCCGAGTCCATTACCATCACATCGACCGAGCTCTCTCTTGGGTTTCCCAATGAGCTCACCTCGCTTCTCCTAGCCCGTTGACACCGGTGACCTTGTTCCACATCCATTTGGCTTGTGTACTCTCTAGTTGGATGCTTCAATGTTGACCGAGATCTATTCGCGGGTTCAATGTTCTCTGTGACCAAGTTCATTTTCTCCATATGACCTTCAAGCCAACTCTAACGTTTCTCCTTGAAGCTTGGGAACTCACAATTGAGTCATATGTGCCGAGCCGTTCAGTTCTATGGCTTGATCAAAATCCCAATCTGTCTCCTCACACTTCTATCACTCAATTTCTAAGTCGAGCTTCTCCATGTTTACCACAAATGAGTGTATCATGACTCATTTCCACCACCCACCCTAACTGAGATCACTTGAGTCAAGCTCTCCACTGAGCTCTGCATTGTTGGATTTCCCTCTGGGAGAGAAGAGCTCCCTCCTTTCCTGATTTATGTCTCTCACCTCATCGCAACCTTGAGCTCGAGTTCCTTCATGAATCGCTAAGTTCCTCAGGCCGAGCTCCCAAAACAAATTTCCACATAGCTATCCATTGAGATCCATTCGATATCAAGCTACCATCTACATCCACACTCCCAATTGCCGATCTCTATGGTTTGTTTTTTAACATCATTGGGCTTATCGACAACTCTGTTCAGATTTTCCAAGAGCCATCATGTGATCATTGTGAGTTCATCAAAGTTCCTCTACTCCCTTGGCTTGGGCTGACTCATCCTTCATGGCTCAGTCGACATGTGCATGAAATCCCTAGAACCCAAAAGTGCATATCAACGAGCACATCATGAGTCATTCTCACATCAAAAATTTGAAACCATATCAACGAGTTCACTATGATCTCATCTTCATAGTCTCACCTTGCACCTAAATACCTTTGTAATCATGATGAACTCTCATCAACTCCCTCTTTACATGCTAAGTTTAGTGACTTCATTTTGTATCGACCAAGTGATATCCTATGTTTGACTCTATCGCATCGAGCTCATTTGCAATTGCTCAGCTCACTTTAAATCGAGCTCACCGTAAACTCTACATGAGCTCACGTAAAATTGATCTATTATCTTCGTCGAGCTCTCCCTATCATCGCCTCGAGATTACTACCAATTAGACCATTTTTCTCATCCCAACTCACCACTGAGCCCTTTATGAGTTGAAACCAGTGAGCTCCCTTCAATTCCCGTCAATGAATCCTCCATGAGTGACTCACCTAGCCATTAGCCTAGGTCTCTCACTCCTTTTGACTTAGCCTATCTCAATCTTGAACAAGCTTCCTATCAAACTATGTCTGGCATTGAGAGACTCTCTCAAATCACTCGTACTTACTTTCCTAGCTTGGAAGCTTGAGGCTCACTTCTGAATCAACTCCTATCATGAAATGATCTTGTGCTTGGTGAGCCACAAATTGGTTTAGTCGAGTGAATTCAACATGTCTCCCTGGCGTCTGTGTAGATCTCAACTCTAAGTTCATTTTCCAACCAAATCCACCCTACACTCTCCATAATCCCCTTTGACCATGACATGACTCACCTTGGCATCGATTTTTCAACCGATCTTGAGTTCCTCTAAACTCATGCAACTCACTGCAATCATTGGGCTCGCTGAAACAAGCCATACCTCAATGTTCTCGGTCCATGAGAAATATGAAAACTATTATCATGCATCACCTGCAATGTATTGATGAGCTTATTCTACTTGCATAGTCAGGCTCAAAACTATGCCCTCATCACTACGATGCCTCCTAACTATGCCACGATCGTTTCATGGTTCAAGGAAATGGGTCCTTCTCTGCCAATTCTAGAATTTTTTCCAACCGACAACCTTCTTCATTCACATATCCGCGTTAGACTCCACATGATTCACTCTAACCATGACATGATTTGCATGAAATATTGGCAATGGACCTAGGCCACTTCCATGCATGGGATTCTTCCATTAGGTTGTCATCTTATCATCCCACCCTAGAAACTAGGATGAATTTCTCCCATGGGAAAAAGTATCATGATGGATTTCCATTCCAATCTTCCCACCATGGCCACAACCATCAAAACTCCCATGAGTGGAAGTATCATGATGGCTTTCCATCACTAAAATCCCAAGCTTGGTTTTGAAGTGGAAATTTCCCGGTGAGGCCAAAATCATGCGCTCTGCTTTTCTCCACACATAGACCCACATGACAAAAACTTATTCCATCAAACTCCACATCAAGCTGATTAATATTTGTATTGAAACGATTTCACCGATCCCGATTTATCTTCCGAGATCTTTCTGAGATGACACCAACTCAAATGAGTTGACCTTGCTTAGCGACCTCCTACCATTTCTAGGCTTGATTATTGTCATATGCCAATCCTCGAAACTCGTTTATGATCTTAGATTTCCATTGTGATGAACTCATTTGAGTTGGCTTGAACCTCTGTGTTATGTTTTCATAAAAAATAGTGGACCCTTCCTATGGTCAAGCTACACATCAAGCACCCTAACGAAGATGGTAACTGAGTTGAGACCGAGTTGGGCTCTCGAGTTGATCCTGTTTAGAGCTAGGAGAGATCATTTATCAATTTATTAATTATTTTAATCATTTTATCTACGTGATGACCAGAAATGGCCCCTAGGACCAATGTCATGATTTTGATCAAATAGGACCCTGTTTTCCAATTTTTCCTGTGTGTAAAATTTGATAACATTTTTGGTGACCTCTCGGGGATGATTTCCTAAGCATAATTCCAGTAGCCTTAAGTCATCCATTGGGCATGGATTCAATGTTGGAATCTTGAAAGTAATTTGATCTTCTGTGATACATCCCAAAATCCCCTTGAGCAAATCTAGTCTTGGACCTCCTAGAATGCTAAGCATGAAGTATATTGAAACTGTTGAATGCTTGACATCTATGGAACACTGCAGAATTTTGAATGAGGCAGATCATGAAACTCTTATGGAAACCTTAAACCTTCCTTCTCCTTTAATACCTCCAATGATGAAACAATGTGCAACAACAACACAAAAACACAACAAGAAGGAAGGAAAGCAAAAAACAACAACACACACAACAATGTGCATAAGCACTTAGAGGAAAACACCTAACTAAACTATACAGGGGTGGAACAGCTTCTCAAAAATAAGCTTTGAGATGTATCCCATTCACATGAATGGGTAGTTCTTCTCCATTGAATCCTGGATAAATGAAATGAATTCACCTCTTTGCAACTTGTGATGATGTATGGCCGCTCCAGAGAGCATCAAACTTGGCATGCTTTCCTAGTTTGGCCTTGTCTTCATCCCATTTGAGGACTAGATCTCCCTCTTGAAAATGCCTGTCAGATGCCTTTTTGTCAAAATATTTCTTAACTTGAGCTTGATGTTGCTCCAAATTCTTCATAGCCTTGTTTTGTACTTCCTCTAACTCCATGAGTTCAAAAAACCTTACTTGTCAGAGGATCACTCTCCATAACTTCAAGTTGATGAGCTAACTCCAAAGAAGGTAACTCCAAGGAGAGTGGAAGTTTTTCTTCCCTTCCATATACAAGCATGAAAGGAGAATTCCCTATGGCCCTTTTAGGTGTGATCTAATCTACCCATAAGGTAGTCTTAAGTTGTGTATGCCAAGTCCTCTTGTTAGTTTCCATCATGTGCTTAATAATCCTTATGAGGTTTTTGTTACTAGACTCAGCCAATCCATTTCCTTGCAGATAGTAATTGGATGAAGTCTTGAGGTAGACCCCATTTTTAACAACCCATTCACTCAACTTCATACCAAGAAAATCCATCACATTTGTCTAAAATGACTATAAAAGGAACACCAAACCTTGTCATTATACCTTCCAAAAAATCCAGAACTACCTTTTCATTGCTCTCTTTCAATGCTACCACCTCTTTCCATCGAGTAAAATAGTCTGTTGTAGTAAGGACCCATTTATGTCTATCATTGGATGGAGGATTAATCATTCTAATGAAGTCCAACCCCCATTGAACAAAGGGTTGATCCACTTGAATTGGATGCAGTGGAAGAGCTGCCAACTTCTGTTTCCTTGTGAAAAAGGCACATTCTTTACATCTCCTTACCCAGAGATGGGCATCTTTGAACAAATCTGGCCAATAGTAACCAGCTTGCATGATCTTGGTAGCATTTGTTCATGCAGAATAATGTCCTCCAGATAGGCCATTATGAAACTCTTCTAGTATCTTACTCACATGTTCGTCTTATGCACCGAAGGAGGACACCATTCAAATCCTTTGAAAGAGAAATTATCTACCAAAACATATGGAATAGATTGAAGATGGAAATTCCATCTTTGGTTTTTATCCATGTTCACAAGATATACTCCTGAGAAGAGGAAATTCTTCATTTTGGATAACCAATCAACTTGATCATCACTCTCATTAGTGTTTAGGAGCATCGTATCCTCATCACCTTTTGATTCCATGTCTGCAGCAAGTTGTTGACACAAACCTTTACCTCTAACAAGTTTGGTAACTTTGATATGTACATCATACTCCATCACCTTCATGATCCATCCAACACACTTCTCGTTCATCTCTTTATTTAGCAAAAACTCCTTGACACCTGGATGAGACACCATCAGATGAATTTTGTTGTTGGACAACATGTGCTTGAATTTATTCAAAGCTCGAATAACCAAAAACCTATTTTTCAATGAATGAGTATTTGAGCTCATAGTATTTGAGGGATTGACTGAAGAAAGCAATTGGTTGCTCCATTAGATCATCATTTTGTTGGGTGAGGATCCCTGAAATGCTCTCTTGACCTACAAAAGCATAAAGGATAAAGTATTTATCAAACTAGGGTTCACTAGCATGGGAGCTTGAGAAATTTCTATTTTGATGGCTTTGAATCTCTCTCCTTCCTTTTCCATGAGAATGGCATGTTTTTCTTCAGCATGGTTGTCAGTGGTTTAGCCAATGTCATGAATTGAGGGATGAATCTCCATGAAGTTTATGGTTCCTAGAAAACTTTGGAGACCCTTCTTATGACTTGGGAGAGATAAGGACATAATCGAATGAATCCTGGCTGGATCAATTGATAGTCCTTCCACTGAAACAACATGCCCCAAAAACTTTCCCTCATGCACTATAAAAATACACTTCTTGGGATTAAGTGAAACCCCAAATTCCCTACACCTTCGGAAAAAACCTTCCTTAGATGTGTGATGTGATCATCTGCATGCTTAGAATATATAGTTATGTCATCTAGGTAAACCAAGATGATATCATTGATTATTCCTTTAAATGCCATATCCATGGCTCTTTGGAAAGTAGCCCCGACATTGGACAATCCGAATGGCATTTTTTTGTAGGCATATGTGCCCCACTTAGTAGTGAAAGCCATTTTGAATTGGTCGATTCTTGGACTAGGATTTGATTATAACCCAAATATCCATCAGAAAAGAAAATATTTGAGCTCCTGCCACTTTGTTTGAAGGATCTTCTCCATTGATGGAAGAGGATAATGGTCTTTCAATGACACATGATTCAAATCCCTAAAATCTATGCACAACCAATCTCTCCGTTCTTCTTCCTTACGGGAACCAGATTGGCTACCCATAGAGGAATGCTTGATGGGAAAAATTATACATGCCTCAATGAGTTTGGTTAGCTCCTTTCTCATTAGTGGCTCAATTTTTGGATTAATTGGCCTTTGTTTTTGGCGAACTGGCTTGGCATTAGGATCCAGTTTGATGGTATGTTGTGCTAGACCTAGATCAAAACCACACATGTATTTATAGCTCCATGAAAAGATGTCATGATACTCTTGACAAAGTTTGATGAAAGCTTCTTTCTCTTTGGAAGTACACACTTTTCCAATCTTCAGAAACTTCTCATGTGCTACCTCGACTTCCTCAAAATATTCTTCTTTGACCACCATGTTAGAGATTTATCTTTTGGCTTGATCATCTGAATTGAAAATGGATTCCAAAGTGACTAAGCCTTTTGGTAGTTTTTGATTTTTAATTATATAATTTGATCACCATATGACTCTTGCAACTTATCCTAATTTCTTGCAGCAAACTCCCTCTTCTTGTAGGAAAAGGACAATTTGTTTGTCACTATCAAACACTTTCCAGCTACTCACATTATCAGGGACTACGTAGGTCAAACCACCATTTTGAAAAATTGCTTCCCTTCTTTCATGACATCAACAGGTATGTCATATTGCGAGCCAATTGTAGCAAGCCTATCAACATCTTGATTCTGATTTCTAGGAACTGCATGTGGATTCCAAAAGCTTGAAATATTCAATCAAGTCCTAGACTCGGTTCTTGTATGATCTTAAAAGATCATTCTTGGATGCACTACATGTGTGACGTCACTTGATGGACAACTAACTCACTTTGTCTCCAAAATAGTAAGGGCTTTGATCCCTTCTTTTGGGCTAGTTGAATTCCTTGCATAAGGGCCTCGTATTCAACAACATTGTTAGTGCAACTAAATTGCAACTGGAAAGATGAGAAGTACTTATCTCCCTCTAGATAATTAACATAACACCAGCACTGATCCATTCTTACTTCTCGAGCCATCGAAGAACAATTTCCATAGTCCTTCCAAATCGTTTGGTGTTTTGACGAGTTGCGGTATGATTGTATCTTCTTCATGAATGTAGTATGTACCCAATCTTATTTCTTCCAAAAGTAGCAAACCACTTATTCTTCTACCAATACATCAGTGTAGGGATCATACTTGATGATCTCCACTTACTTCATCTAACACATATATCGGGGAATTCTTCAACGAGAGTGGTTGGTTCATGATCAACATCTTCTTCTTCCGGATCTCCGATGGTGTAATTCCCATTTATAGGACTAGCAGTGTAGGGTTCTACATGATTGTGGTAGATTGGTTATGCCCCTTATAGTCACTTTGGTTCCATATCGAGTCCTGAGAATCATATGTGACCAATCGGATGATAGATAACCACCCATCTTGGCAGTGAAATATTATGATAGGTAGATGGCGAAGAGAGGAGGAAGATCAATGACTAATATGTCTTGGGTGAATGAAAAACTTAGGCATGCATGGATGGTAAGTTGAAGTCCTTTGATAACTCCAATAGTCTTAATAGTTGTGCCATCTAGTTAACAAATCCTCTTACAATTGGCACATATTGTATGCCTAGTACATCTGTAATTTTTTTGGGCATGACTGAGCTACTGGCACTAGAATCAATCATGCAATTGTGCACCAGGTGGTTTCCAATGATCAGGAAATATAGAATGGTGGTGGTTTTTTTGCTTTAGGAATAATTTTCCCTTAGGTTTACACAAAACTCATAGTATTTGTTGCTCCATGACTTGATGATCCGCCGGTTGTACCAAAACTGTTCAGAGCCTCTCAACAAGTTTCTTTGAGAAGGAATTGAGAGTGCATCCCACATAGTAATGCTCAGGTTGGTTTTCTTCATCTGTTCCACTATGTTGAAGGGAATTTCTCCTACTTTGTTGACGCTTCTTTGAGCATTGGGATCCTCCTTTGGAAAATTCTTGTTGGGTACCGTGATGCCTGATGAACTTTCTTTTCTTGTGGCTTGGCTAACAGGTATTTCTGGTGGTTTCTTTCCCACATATTTATCAACCACCACTTGTGTTTGAGGTTGTGAAGTGGATGTTTGATCATATTTGGAAGTTTGATGTTCCATTGTTTTTTTTTGGAATGAGTGTTTTCACTAATGAGGGATCTGTATTCAACCCACAAAAATCTTTTTTTTCCAGTTTAACAAAGTGGTTTCTTCAAGTGCCTGTGGTTGATCTATTATTTCTTGCATAGATGTGTTCTCTATTTTCTTAGAAGGGGAAGATACACTTTGAACCATAAGGGCCTAGCCAAGAACTCCATTGGGACAAAGATTTTGATTGTGGGGTTGAGAACAAGGGTAGCACCATTCGTAGTCTTGAACTAGATTATTTTGGATAGGTACAATGGCTCTAGATGAACTAGCAACAAGAGGGTTCTGAAATTTCAAAGGTCTAATATTGATTTGTAACTTGATTTTGCGGCTGATTGTTCCCTTGAAAGGAGGGTGGCTAGCCTGATATTGCTGATTTTGTGGCTGATATGGACGATTGTATTGAAATTGTTGCCTCTTGAGTGCAATGAGCTCATTTCCAAAAGTTTGTAGTAGTGACTTGACTTTAAATAGATCATTTGAAGAGGTAGGGGCAAGACTGAGTTGGTTGATTAGAGGCTCTTTAGAATAGGAGCAATGATAGGCTGATTGTTTGTAAGATTTAGAGACAACGAAATTAGCGGTCATGGAGCTATCTTTCTAGCTTGAATCAAGGAATTTTCCACTCTTATGACAACATCATAGGCATCAGAAAATGTAGCCCTCCCATGGACTAGATCATAACTACTACATCGCTATTCAAGGCTCATAAATAATACAAGAATGCATTATGTGCAGAAGGCTTTACAAGTGCCAGAATCCTATTCCAGGTCCTATGGAATCGGAAGTTGAAGTCACTCATGTATTCTTGGGGATCTCTCTTCATGGTAGTGAGTTGTTCCAAAAGTGAAAGATTATCACTCTTGTCTTCAAACTATTTACATATATTTTCTCCTAATTCGTCCCAAGTGGTTATACTACCAACACTTAACCCTCGAAACCATTGAA
Organism: Taxus wallichiana var. yunnanensis; assembly: GCA_018340775.1. NCBI lineage: Eukaryota > Viridiplantae > Streptophyta > Pinopsida > Cupressales > Taxaceae > Taxus > Taxus wallichiana. The sequence continues at coordinate 644,257,574 of CM031237.1, read as the reverse complement.
GTGATTTTCCCTTAAAAGAGGTAGCAAGAAGTCTAACCACATTGTCCTCTATGACATTATGTATGCAACAAAAATGTTGGATACATCAAGAATATGTTCCACTTGGAGTAACATGAGTTTCCCCTGTGTAAAAGGGTAAAATTTTGAGTGCCGAAATAGGTATAGGGTCATGTTGAGACAACAAAAGAGGATTATTTGCATTGAAAGGGGAAAAACTTGGTTTCGTGCCATAATAAAGAAGTTGATTGTTCCTTGGTGGAGTGAACCTTCCATATGAAGGAGTTGAATGACCCCTACGAGGTAGAGCTATAATTGGTGATGTTGAAATGCCTCTTCTTCTTCTCTTTGGAGGAGACAAGGAAAGTTTGATATGCTTTGATAATTTCATTACTTTGAAGAAGCTCTTGTCTGAATTCTTTGCATAAGTTAACACACTGAGATTTGGAATCCAGAGATATAGAGTCACTAGGTACTTTGACTTGTGAAAGTAAGAAGAGAAGTATGGACTCCATCCCACTGGACGTGCCAAAAAATTGTTGTCGCCAAATCACTGCACCCTTTGAATGGCCAAAATGTGAACATGAAGTTCGGTGTGATTGGGACACATGGGATAACCTCTCAAGCTGTGGGACTTGGGCTCAAGGTGAACCTCTGGAGAAGTTTAGATTCCTATTCCTAAACTAAGTGTTGTACTACTCATAGTGTAATAAAAAGGCTATCTAGTCCTATGCTAAAATTTTCATGGGGTTTTAGGGAAAGAGATTTGCAGAAATGAAAATATACTAGGGATGGTGATGCACCAAATAAAGGGTGTTTCTAGACTCATGAAGGGTTAATTTGAAGAGGGTGTGTGCACCACAAGTCAACTTCACCTACTATAACTTAGAGAGGGTAAAAATACCATAGACTAGGAAGCACATGTTCCCTTTGTTAAACATGATCAAAAAGAGCAATATATCAGTCTCCTAGTGAAGAAGGATGAACTTAAGAAGGGTGAATGGACACCACAACTCAACTACATGCAATACTCCACCACTCGATAAGCATAGAAATCCAAGAACCTGCAATAGAAACGTGAACTTGCACAGTGTACTTGCAAGCATGAGAAAAGGCACAAAGAAGTATAGAAGGATGAAAGGACCGAGATTAGTCACAAAACACACACTTTTATTACTTCAATAACATGCACAATGCATCATACATTTAGAAGAGGCAATGGTTGCCATTACAGTCTTGAAAAGGAGGCTTGAAAGTTCTCTCAACACACAAGGAAAACTTATAGAAGAGAGAGGACTCTTGAAAAATTGCACTTTCCTAAGATGTATAACTTTCCAACCTATCTAACCTATTGGAACCCTTTGGAATGAGCCTCTAACTTACATTTATAGAAGAATATGTGAGAGATAAAAGGAAAGGTCATAATTACATCCCTAAATTGAAGGTACATGATGGTTGATTTATTACGATTGGTTAAACCACTTTAGAAGGTTCCATCATGTGTCATTAGTGCCTAATTGACCTAGTCTTCACAATTAATTAAAATAATATTTAACTAAAAATATTAAATTAATTGAATTATAGTGGGACCCACTGAAAATTGGTTTGTACTGAAGGGGATATTATGGGGAAAATGCTAAAAAATATCCTAACTCGGTGGTTGGCTCACTGAGCCAACTCACCGAGTTGGGTCCAAGTTCCTCGTTGTACGTTGTACACTGGCTGAGTCCATTGCCATCACATAGAATGAGCTAATCGTTTCCTAAAGGATCTCACCTCACCTCTCCTAGCCCCTTGACACTGGTGACCTCATTCCACATCCATTTGGATTGTGCACTCTCTAGTTGGAAGCTTCATCTGCCGAGAGATCTATTTCATGGGTTCATGTTCTCCACGACCAAGTTCATTTTCTCCGTATGACCTTTGAGCCAACTCTAACATTTCTCCTTAGAGCCTGTGAACCTATAAACCAAGTCATATGTGCTTAGTTTTTTAGTTCTATCCCTCGATCAAAATCTTGATCTTTCTCCTTATGCTTCTGCCGACTTGTCTAGCTGAGTTTCTCCATGTTTACCATAACTAAGTGTATCATGGCTTGTTACCACCATCCACCATAACCAACCTCACTTGAGTCAAGCTCTCCAATAAGCTCTACATCATTAGATCACCCTCTGGTAGGGACAAACTCCCTCTTTTCCTGATTTATGTCTCTCACCTTGTCATGACCTTAAGATCGAGTTCTTTCATGAATCACTTTGAGTACCTTAGGCCAAGCTCCCAAAATGAAATTTCCATATAGATTTCCACCGAGCTCCATTCCACATTGAGATACCACATGCATCCAAACTCCTGATTTCCAATCTCTATGGTTTGTTTCTAAGCCGCTTGTTGGGCTTGTTAACACCGTTTGGATTTTCTCGTGAGCCATCATGTGATCATTTTGAGTTCATCGAAGTTCCTCTACTCCCTTGGCTTGGGCTGACTCACCCTTCATAGATGGGTTGACATGTGCATGATATCTCTAGAACCCTAAAGTGTGTATCAACGAGCACATCATGAGTCATTCTCATGTCAAAACTTTAAAACCATCTCAACAAGCTCACTGTGATCTCATCTTCACAGGCTAACCTTGCACCTAAATACCTCTGTAATCATGATGAAATCTCCTCAACTCCCTCTTTTCTTGTTGAGTTTAGTGACTTCATTTTACATCAACCAAGTGATCTCCTATGTCTCGCACCGTGTGCATTTGTAATCGTGGCCTTTGAGATGACTTTAAATTGAGCTCACCGTAAACTAGGCATGAGCTCATGTAGAATTGATCTATCATCTTCTCCAAGCTCTCCCTATCATTTCCTCAAGCTTACTATCAAATTGACCATGTTACTCATCCTAAAATCCCCATTGAGCCCTTCATGAGTTGTAACCAAAGTGAGTTCTCTTTTGTTCCCATCAATGAATCATCCGTGAGCGACTCACCTAGCCATTAACATAGGTCTATCACTCCTTCCGAGTCATCGTAGCTCGGTGAATGAGCTCTTGACCTATGTCCTGACATCGAGGAACTCACTTCATCCTACCTATACTTTCCTATATCAGAAGCTTGAGGCTCGCTTTTGAATCAACTCTTATTGTGAAATGAGCTCATGCTTAGTGAGCCCCTAATCCGCTTTAGTCAAGCGACTTCAACATGTCTCCCTAACATCTGTGTAGATCTCAAATCTAAGTTCATTTTCTAACCAAATCCACCCTACGCTCTCCGTAATCCCCTTCGACCATGACATGACTCGCCTTGGCATCGAGTTTTTCAACCGATCTTGAGTTCCTTTGAACTCATGCAACTTGACCATTATTGGGCTCACTTGAAATGAGCCATACCTCAGTGTTCTTGGTCCATGAGAAAATGAATACATTATCATGCATCACTTGTAATTTATTGATGAGCTTATTCTACTTTCACAGTCAGGCTCAAAACTATGCCCTCATCACTACGATGCCTCCTAACTATGCCACAACTATTTCATGGTTCAAGGAAATAGGTCCTTCCCTACCAATTCTAGAATTTGTTCCAACTAACATCAAATTCTTCACCAAGAACTATGTTAGAATCAACATGATTGGCTCTAACCATGACACGATTTGCATGAAATCTTGGCAATGGACCCGGGCCACTTCCATGCATGGGAATCTTCCATTAGGTTTCCATCTTATCATCCCACCCTAGAAACTAGGATGAATTTCTCCCACAGTAGAAGTATCATGATGGATTTCCATTCCAATCTTCCGAACATGGCCACAACCATCGAAACTCACATAAGTGGAAGTATCGTGATGGCTTTCTATCACTAAAATCCCGAGCTCGGTTTTGAAATGGAAATTGCCCAGTGAGGCCAAAATCGTGTGCTCTGCTTTTCTCCACACACAGCCTCACCTGATAACTTATTCTCTCAAACTCCACATTAAGCTTCCTACTAAGCAGAGCTATGAGTTAAGGCCAAAATCACCATTGAGTGAGCTTTGCAGTCAATTGATCTTTGTATTGAAATGACTTCACCGAGCCAAAGTTATCTTTCGAGCTCTTTTCGAGATGACTACACCATCTCGACCGAGTTGACCTTTCTTAGTGACCTCCTACCATTTCTAGGATTGATTCTTGTCATATGCCAATCCCAAAACTCGTTTATGATCTTGGATTTCCATTGTGACCAACTCGGTCGAGTTGGCCCGGACCTCTGTGTTATGTTTTCATAAAAAATAGTGGACCCTTCCTACCGTCGAGCTACACATCGAGCACCCTAACCGAGCTGGTAATTGAGTTGAGACCGAGTTGGGCTCCAAGTTGATCTTGTTTAGAGCTAGGAGAGCTCATTTATCAATTTATTAATTATTTTAATAATTTTATCTTCGTGATGACCATAAATGGGCCCCTAGGACCAATGTTGTGATTTTGATCAAAATAGGACCCCGTTGTGCAATTTTTTCCTGTGTGCAAAATTGGATAACAATAACTTTGGGATTAGATGAGGAGTGGGATGTTTTGGACCATGTTGGGTTGCGACACATTGCTAGATTAGGGGAGATACCCCATAATATGCATATGATGACTGCATTATGTGAGAGATGACGTGTAAATACTTGTACATTTTGGTAACCCCAAGAGAGATAATAGTGACATTAGAGGATGCATATAGGATAATTCAATTTATGGTTGTGTCGGAGAGGGTATAAGAGATGGGCCTAGGAGATACACAAAGGTAGAAGAGGGATGCAAGGCAATATTTTATAGGGTCACAAACATGTGTTGAGTCATAAATAATTCTAAATGACATAGTTAGATCAGGTGTTCCATGATTATGGAAGTTTATTATAGTGATATTGGAATTCCAAAGTGTGGTGGTTTATGGAGGTGGGGTATCAATTTCTTATAGGATGTATGATATTTAATAGAGTATTGAGAAGCATGAAATGCGGTATGCATGGATTCGGTGTGTTTTGGCACACTTATATATGGATTTTTATCAGTTTACATAGGAGGACCATGGTGGTGGTATAGGAGCTACTACCTTATTACATGTGTGGGCATATGAGCATATTTCTATAGTGTAACCATTGAGTGGGACGAGGAAAAATTTAGATCAGCCAAAGATCTTTACAACTCGATGGGTAGGCCAAAGGAGCCCGTGGTTTGATACAAAGACCTATAGGTCAATGTTGGATAGGATGGGGCCCAAGCCATTATTTGGAGGTCGTATAGGGATTATGGAGGGTGGGTAGAGGATGATACATAACTAAAATTCATTTGACACACCATGTTGTTAGAGGACAAGTTTCTAGGGGTTATAGAGCTATTTCAGGTGGGATCAAATCTCTGAGATAGTTTGGCCTTGCATAGGATGTGCTCCCGTGAGCTATATATATGGTATAGATCTGTACAATCAATGAGAAGAGTAGGAGCTAGGATAGGGCTCATTAGAGCTCAATTACAATTTCTTGGATCTAATGAGAGAGATCCATATATTATAGTGGGTAGAGTTTATGACATGAGGTGTACCTCGATTATAGCGATGGTGGGAGGAGCACCGATGGATATCTTCTTGGTGTAAATCTATCCAAAGGGTAGCCATGTGGACCTATAGGAGGTGAAGAGGCGGTGATAGTGTGAGTGGATTACCCAAGGATGATGTCGTACAAATGATGGTTGCATAGCGTAAGTAGAATTTATTTGTATTTTTCATGATTATATAGATGTTGATTTTGATATTTGTGAGGATATGATACTAAAGATTATATGATTGCAGATGATGAGTATTGGTGAATCATTGTAGATACATCAATACACATGTTGATGTGCAACATGACCCTAGATGTAATGATGGGGGAGGTATGTTGGAAAGGATTGATCATATTATTGATGAACATTCCCATTTGATGATCCGATGGCTATGGTACCCTCTAAATGTATTGTGTTGCAATATGAGTGAGATGAGGTGAAGATAGAGTTAGCACGAGTGTGGGAGTAGTTAGAGGAGGTGGCCTCACAAAAAGTATGTTAGAGAGATATGTGGATCTCCATGGATGATATACAGAGGCCATAATTGAGGAAACAAAATTATGAGCGAGATTAGAGGAACAAAATGCATGAGTGTAGCGATAAAGATTGAGTGGAGGTGTATCTAGTTAAAGGGTTGTTATAGCCTCTAGTAGTGAGGAGGATGTATGATGTATATAGAGGGCTTGGACCTTAGATTGTTATATTGTAAAAATTTTGAGGTATATATATATATATATATATATATATATATATATATATATATATATATATATATATATTATATATATATGATATAATATTTATATATGTTTTTTTTGATATGTAATCTTTAGTTATATCGGGTTGTTTTGCTTATGTGATGCATTTTTATGTTTTGTGAGTGATGGGGATAATAAAATAAATGTTAAAATTATTTTATTCTATATAAAATAATATATATAGGCATGTGTGTTGAATATGGATTGACATTGTGATAAAGATAGGTAATAAGTAATTGATCATGTGCTAATAATCATACTAGTATAGGATAAACATGAAAGTGTATAGTATGAAATGAACATATGGCCTCTAGTGAGAGAGAAGGTGACAACTATGCACAAGTGACTTGATGGATGTGATATTTTGAGTTTAGGTGCCATGCGATAAACCCAAAGTGATTGAAACATCACTAGAATGATTTGGATCTAATATCAATGACTGATGCGCCTTTGGGACCCAGGGGGTTGAAAAAAAAGTGGGACATATGGATCATGCATTTTCATAAAAGGAGACAAGATAAATTGATGAGGAAAAGAGGTAATCAAATTCACAACATCCAACATGCGGCATCATAACACAAGAGAATGGGATCTATCAGTATGATGTGCACAATAAGAAATGATAGCCTAGTCCTCAAGCAATTGAATATGATCATGAAGAGCATATCAATCATTGTCATGATGACCATTGATCATATGGAAATTACAAAATGGCTGGTTACGATTGCATCGTAACCGATGAGGAGGATGATGCTCATTAGAAGGTAAATGAATCAACTTCTCATCAAGCAAGGTGTGTAAAAACTCATGTGGTTTAGTAGAATGTTAAAATTATAATGTTTCACACTTAGGAAGTGGAGTGAAATGAGGTGGAGGAATACACAAGGGTGGATAATGTGCATGAGTATATTGAGGAGGATATTGTTGAGTTGTGGAGCTCAATTACTTTGGATTAGCATGAAATATGAAACACAGAACCAACATCGGTTATGGAGTGATTGGCATCATTCACCTATGATTGGCATCGGTTAGGCAAGGAGGAACCATCATCAGTTAGGGCTAACCGACATCGATTACACAATGTATGAGTATTTTAATTAACTCTCAAGAATTAGATCTATTTTTAGTATTAAAGTAGATCTATTGTTTGTAATTGCATGGCTAAGTGACCTAAGTTTGTATACACATATATAAGCATGAAAGATTGGGTTTAGAAGTAAGAATTAAGAATTTTTTTCAAAAGTTGATGATTATTGTGAGAATAATTGTGTGAGAGAGAATTATTGGAGAAGAAGCAAAAGCTGGAGGGAAATAAAGTACTATACATCTGAGAGGTGTGGAAGATTGTAAATCTTCAATTGTATATCTTGTCAAAGATTTGGATAATAGATTGGCTTGTTTCTTGGTGGACGTAGCCCACACTTTGGGTGACCCATGTTAAATCTGGTGTTGATTTATATCTTTTGTTCTATATATTTCTTCGGTAGAGTATTCACTTTTATTTGCATGTATGATTATATCTAATATATTATTTACACAACCGGTGTGTTAACCCCAACAAATGGTATTAGAGATTTGTTTGAGGGTTTTTTGTGTTGACAAATTTACTCATAGAGGGTTTTCTATTGAGTGGGAGCTCATCAACAACGAGAAGAAAACAAATAAAAGGTAGAGATGTTTGGCGACCTATATTATCAATTATGAAAGATACAAATTGAGGATTATCGTATCAAAGAGATTTGTATGTGCCATTGGATAAGTAGTCTAGACCTATGAAGATGAATGATGAAGAATGAAATATTCTTGACAGAAAGGCTTTGGGATCTATAAGATTGATCCTGACAGCATCCACGACTTCCAATATTACATAATCGACTTCTATGGTAGGGTTAATAAAATATCTTGATAATTTATATGAAAAACCTAGTGCTTTAAATAAATTTTATTTGATGAAGAAACTATTTAGTTCTAATATGCATGAAGGTGGATCTACATCTAGTCATTTGAATGATTTCCGATCTATTGTAAATTAGTTAAAATCGGTTGATAAACCGTTTGATGATGAAGTAAAAGTAATTTTATTATTATGTTCTTTACCTGATAGTTGGGATAACTTGGTAATGGATGTTGGTATTACAACATCTGCTAATAATATTTTGAAGTTTGATGATGTGGTTAGTACAATCTTGAATGAAGAAATTCAAAGGAAGAGTACAAAGGAATCATCATCTGGGAATGATTTGAATGTAGAAAGCGAGGGGCACATAGAAAGAGAGATCTAAGAGTAAGAGTAATGGGAAATCAAAGTTAAGGGATAAAAATCTAAATCCAAAGGTAAGGGAATTACTTAGAAATGTGGAAAGAAAGGACATGCAAAGAAAGATTGTTAATCAAAGGATAAATAGAACCAACAACCAGACAAAGGTAAAGAAGAAAATCTTGCTGCAACAGAGGTAATGTAAGATGCTATTATTCTTTCTTTAGATAATATAATTGAATCATGGGTTTTAGATTCAAGAGCTTATTTCCATGCAACCCCTAATAAGGGTTATTTTAGAAGTTATGCCCAAGGTAATTTTGGGCATGTTTATTTGGGTGATGATGAACCTCACAGTATTACTGGTAAAGGGAAGTTCATCTAAAATTACAAAATAGAAATGCATGGGTATTGAAAGATGTGAGGCATGTGCCAAGCCTCAGGAGGAATCTTATTTCTGCAGGGCAACTAGTTGAATCTGGTTGCATGGTTACTTTTATAGGAGACTCTTGGAAAGTCACAAAGGGTGCTTTTGTTGTGACAAGAGGTAAGAAGGTAGGAACATTATATTTATCTACTTGTGTTATTGATTCCTTTTCTATATTATCTACTTTAGATTCAGATGCATGCATGTGGCATAATTGGTTGGGCCATATGAGTCAAAAAGGAATGTAGATCTTAAAGGCTAAGGGTAAGTTATCAGATTTGAAATATTTAGATCTTGATTTTTGTGAGCATTGTGTCTTTGGAAAGTAAAAGAGAGTGAGATTTCTCAAAGTTAGGGAAACTAAGAAGGAGCAAAAATTGGAGCTTGTACACTCAGATGTGTGTGGTCCAACTTATGTAGCTTCTCATGGAAGATCCCAATATTATGTTACTTTCATTGATGATGCTAAAAAAAGGTATGTGTTTATTTTATTAAATGTAAATTTTATGTTTTGAGACTTTTAAAAGATGGAAAGCCCTTGTTGAGAATGAATCAAATTCAAAGTTAAAGTACCTTAGATATTACAATGGTGGTGAATACCATAGAAAGGATTTCAATGATTATTGTTCGAGTGAATGCGATACGTAGATAAAGAATGGATCCAAGAACACCACAAGAGAATGGTGTTATAGAGAGAATGAACAAGATAATTATGGAACATGCTAGAAGTATGATGACACATTTTGGATTGCCCTTGCAGTTTTGAAAGCGAAGCAATTGATACAATGGTTTATTTGATTAACCATAGGCCTTCAAGTTCACTAGATAGAGGAATAACAGAGGAATCTTGGACCGGAAAAGAGATATATATTTCTTTTCTTAAATTTTTGGTTTAAATGATTTTGTACATGTTGATAAGGAAAATAGAAAAAAATTGGATGGAAAATCCAAGATATGCAATTTCATTGGTTATGGATTTGGTGATTTTGGATTCTATTTTTGGGATTTAGAAAATTATAAAATTATTAGGAGTCGTGATATTGAATGGAATGAAAAGAGAATGTACAGGATCAAATTTTGGTACCTAAGGATGAACTGGTTGAGAAGTTTGTGAATGAAAATGAACTCTCAGATTTAAAATTAATATCAAAAGGGTTACACAATAACAAGTGTTGGTTGAATCCTGACCAACATCGGTTAGCAAAACTAGTATCGGTTACAGTAGAGTAGAACTGACACCGGTTAGCAGAATTGACGTCGGTTATAGGTGATTAGTGTTGGTCACTGATAGATTTGGATACAAATGTCTAGGAGGTCCAGAATGAGCCTCCGGTACCCCAAAATCCTATGAGAAGGTCACAAAGGGTAAGTAAACCTCTAGAAAGATTTACACCTTATTTATTTTATTTATTATTGACTTATAATGGTGAACCGAAAGTTTTGAAGAAGTAATGCATGATAAGACCCACGTCCAGTGGGAGCATGGCATGGATGAGGAGATGGACTCCTTGGAACAGAACCAGACTTGGGATTTGGTTAAGTTTCTAGCAGGTAAGAGGACATTACAAAACAAGTGGGTTTACAGGATCAAAGAAGAAGAGGGTGGACAGAAAAGGTACAAGGCAAGGCTTGTATTAAAAGGATTTGCACAGAAAGCAAGTATTGAATTTGGTGAAATATTTTCTCCTATTGTAAAGATGAATTCTATTAAATGTCTTGTATTGAGTTTAGTTGCAGTAGATGATTTACATTTAGAGAAACTAGATGTGAAGATAGATTTCCTTCATGGTGATTTGGATGAAGAGATTTATATGCAACAGCCGCTTGGGTATGAAGTCAAGGGTAAGGAGAAATTAGTGTGCATGTTGAAAAAGATCCTATATGGGCTCAAGAAAGCTCCAAGGTAATGGTACATGAGGTTTGATAGTCTTATGCATGATTATGATTACTTGAGATGTGAATATGACCATTGTGTGTATTTCAAGAAGCTTGAAAATGGGAGCTATATTATTTTGTTATTGTATGTGGATGATATGATTATTATAGGATCTAGTATGTAGGACATTGGTGAGCTTAAGGGAAATCTAACTTACACATTTTCTATTAAGTATTTAAGAGCTGAAAAAAGGATCCTTGGCATGAAAATACATAGAGACATGAAAAACAAGAAATTGTATTTTTCTCAGGAGGATTATATCTATAGGGTGTTAGAAAGATTCAAGATGCAAAATGTAAAACTTGTTAGTACACCTATGGCTGGACAATTCAAATTGAGTAAATATCAGTGTCCTTCATCACATGAGGAGGTCAAATACATGACACGAGTGCCATATGCTTCAGCAGTTGGGAGTCTCATGTATGCTATGGTTTGTACTAATCCATAAATTACAAAGGAAGTGGGAGTTGTGAGTAGATATAGGGATAATCCAAGTAAATAATATTGGAAAGTAGTCCAATGGATACTCGGGTATTTGAAAGGGACTTCTAGCATATAATTATGCTATGGAGGTTCAAATATTTGGTTATGTGGCTATGTTAATTCGGATATGGTGGAGATCTGGATGGTGAGAGGAGCACTCTTTGGATATATTTTCACATTACGTTGGATGAAAATTAGCTAGATTTCAATATTGTAGAAGGTTGTGGTTTTTCTACTATAGAGGCGAGAATATGTTGTAGCTACAGAGGATAGCAAGGAGATGATATGGATGAGTAGGTTCATGAAAAAGTTGGGAAAGTAACAAGGTGATTGCAAACTATTTAGTGAAATTCAAAGTGCAATTCATTTGGAAAGGAACTCAATGTTTCATTTGAGAATGAAACAAATTCATTTGAGGTATCACTTCATACTGCGGTATTGGAGGATAGAAATTTAAATATGGAAAATATTCATATGAGTGAGAACCACCTGCGGATATGCTAACGAAGCCATTAACAAAGGAGAAGTTGAAGCTACACTCCACTTCTGCTGGTGTTTGATTTTGAGATTTGAAGAGGAATAAACGGGGGCTAAGGAAGGATTTGTTATCCATATTTCACTCCCGAGCTAAATATTGGATCAAACCATGACCTCGCATAGAAGGAACCCAAGAAAACTCATTCAAATCCTACAAATTGGTCGCAAAAAGATTCAGCAACAAAGTGACAGAGGCCAAGAGAGATCAAAGGATCCTGTACAAAATAAAATGACTATGTCGGGCCATTTCTACATCTTAAATCCATTCTCCAAGTTACAAGCAGGAAGAACTATAAAATAGTAGAGTTAGACAAGAAGGGAAGATGCTACAAAGGAGCCAAAAGCAAGAAGAAGGAAGAATGGTGAAGATTCAAAGTCCTCGGGCTCAAAACAGTTTAGGAAAGGGTCCAAAATTGACTAAGTATGGAGGAGGCAGCGGAAGAGACCACGTGTCCTCACGGTGCTTCTCCAAAGATGGATCCAAATAGAGAGGCTCAAACAAGCACCGCATCTCCACGTGTCCCAGGGTAGAATGGAGGCAGGGTCAAATGGTCAAACAGAGTCAAAGGTAGATAGGGTGGGCCTCAAAAAATTGGCTAAGTATGAATGTGCAAGCGGAGAGTGCCAAGTGTCAGTGTGGTGCATCCCCAAGAGTTGGTCCCAAGGTGGAGACCGAAGTGAGTGCAAGCTCACCATGTAGCCCAAAGTCAATAAGTAAGAAGGACCGTTGAAAATTCCATAAAGCATCGAGGCTGCCAAGTGTCTCAATGGCGCTGATTCAAGGGTCAAATAGAGAAAAGGTTCCCAAGTGAGCGCCAGACTGACGCATGTCCTAGGGAAGGTGGGGCATCGGGGAAAAGTTAGTTTTCACCCTTTTCCCCAAAAGGAGTAAAAGTTGTAAAATGGCCCGTGACTCCACCAAGGAAAAAGTCAACATATAGACCCGAGTCAAAGCCAAGGTGGGGAGTTAGGGAAAAAGTTAAAGTTTTCCTTTTGTCCAAAAGGCATAAAAGTAAATATGGAAGCGCATTTGCTAGCCAACCAAAAGGAGCCACGTGTCCATGCGGAGCTTCGGGGCCGCGGGAGTTTTCTGGATTTTGTGATTTTCATGAAAAAGGAGAAAAGTTAAGTTCTAAGCCCGTAGACCCAATTTTTGTCCCAATCTGGCTACCATGTGTCCCAATCCAAAAGGGGGACCCATTTTTCAAATTATTTTCCCGCCCATTTTACAGAATCAATGCAAAACTTCAAAGGGACATATCTTTCAACTCAGGGCTCAAAATATAGAAAATCTGACACCGTTGGAAGCATCTCAATGTTGTCTACACCATGAAAGGATAAAAAATCATATTTTTCAGGCCTAGTAGGTAAAAATGAAGAAAAGTCTTCCAGGACCATTAACGTAGAATCTAATCTCTTCAACTACCAAATCTGATTCGATTTGATTCATTGGGGAACCAAAAGTGACATATTGTGGGCGATTTTGACGGGAAGGCATTGATATTCAATGGTTGAGATTTCAAGGTAGGATTCAATGCGTATCTCATGGTGGTTGGAGTAGGATTCAAATTTTCCCTCTTCTCTCTCTTTTCCTTCTATATATACTGTAACACTTCTTATTTGAGAAAGAGAGACATTCTGGGCATAGAGAAACTTTGTCAAATTTGTTTCTCGATGCCATTTTTGAGCAATGAACCTTCTCCCATGCTTGGAAAATGTATTTGTGCCTCTATTCCAGAAATGTAATGGTCTATGCACCTTTTAGAGCAATAAAAAATGTGTTTTTGTGGTGTTCTTCAACCCTTTGCATTGTTTTGTTGTTTCTCCGTGCCTCTCCCTTTTAGTCTTGGTTTTACTGTGCATGTATTTCACATTTGCAGGTGCAAGATGTTGTGTTTCATGGAGTTTAATGGATGATTTGCAGATTTGGGCTATGTCACTTCTGTCTGACCTCCCTCATCTCCATTTTTCTGTTTCTTTCTCCCTCAATAGAATATCTCACTTCCTTTGCTGGTGTATCACCGCTTTAGTGTAGGCTTTATTTTTCCCTCTTTCTCTCTCCTTGGTTCCTTGGAATGGTTATATTAGGTTAGATTTAGTTTTCGTACACTGGATTAGCTCGTGGTAGGTAGTTTAGGAACAAGAACCAACTTTCTCTGGAGAGCTTTCCCACTTTTGCAAGGTCCCACACCTTGGGGAAAGTTCAATGTTATGCAATCACACCAAATGAGTCTTCCTTAGAAAAGTAGATCCATAACTCATTTGGGGGTGATGTGATTTCACACTAGCAGGATCCAAGAATGATGCTATACATGTATGGTGTAGTAATTAATCTCCAAGTGGGAGATTGTTGAGTTGTGGAGCTCAATTACTTTGGATTATCATGTAATATGAAAGTTAATGGAAAACATAGTAACCGACATCGGTTATGGAGGGACCAGCATCGGTCACCTATGACAGACATCATTCGAGTAAGGAGGAACCGTCATCAGTTAGGGCTAACCAACATTGGTGTATGAGTGTTTTAATTAAATCTAGAAATTAGATCTATTTTTAGTATTAAAGAAGATCTATTGTTTTTAATTATGGCTAAGTACCCTAAGTTTGTATATACCTATATAAGCATGAAATTTAGGGTTTAGAAGTAAGAATTAAGAAGAACTTGAAAAAGTTGATGATTATTGTGAGAATAATTGTGAGAGAGAGAATTCTTGGAGAAGAAGCAAAAACTTGAGAGAAAGAAAGTAATCTTGTACATCGAGAGGTGTGGAAGATTTTAAGTCTTCAATTGTATATCTTATCAAAGATTTGGATAATAGATTAGATTGTTTCTTGGTGGACGTAGCCCACACTAGGTGAACCACATTAAATATGGTGTTGATTTATATCTCTTATTTTGTATATTTCTTCTAGTAGAATATCCACTTTTATTTGCATGTATGCTTATATCTGATATATTATATGTACAACTGGTGTGCTAACCCCAATAGAGATGGTGATCGTGAAGGTGGTACAATTGGTGGAAGAAAATAAGTGTTATTTGGGGTAGGAATGGAAGAAGTGTTAGGTGGGGTAGGAGTAGAAGAACTAAAATCATGTACAACAATATGATCACTAAGCAACTCTTTTTCTAATGCTATAACTTTGAAGAAAAGAAGAGTAAAATATTCACATGTATCATATAACAAATTTTCTTTCAAAGGATGAATTAAGCCATGAAAAAATATATATTGCATTTCTAGATCAATAGGCTAAAAAAGTAAATGATGCATGTAAGACTTAAAACGTAAAATATAATCCTGAATTGGTTCATTATTTCCTTGATGAAAAGAAGGTAAATTATCAAATGTGACTTTAGGAACATTATTAGAAATAAAGCCTATAAGAAATGCCTTTTCCATATCAAGATAAGTAATATTAGATTCAATAAGAAAATTATGAAACCAATGAGAAGCAATATCAATAAGACTACTTGGGAATGCTATAAGTAACAATATATCATTAGAGAATGAAGCCATGGCTCTTTGTGAAATCCTTGAGATGTAAATATGAATTACATGTCCCATCAAAAAGTGAAAAATTAGGCATAGTAAAACCCTTAGGAAAGGAGAAATTATGAATATTCTTAGGAATGGGATTGTCATGAAGGGAATTATTATCAATACTAGCATAGTAGGACCTAATTTCAAGAGTAAGAGTATGGATCTTATTTTGTAAATCACCAACAACATGCATAAGAGAAATAACTTCTTGGGGAGGGATGGCATACACATTGAGGGGCTTATTAAGGGGTTGGATTTTTCCATTGTAAGTAGCCATAGGGACACTATTAGGTTAGAATTCAACTTTAGGATTAAAAAGAGGGAATAAAAGGAGTGTCAATAGGAAGGCAATTTTGCACACATTTATCAACAAGCTCAATCAAATGAGGAGAAAAAACAACATGCACATCTTCTTTAGCATCGTTATTTAGTACATTATCTTTAGAAACATCAAGAGTAGTAATACATGCATCATGACTAAAATCATATTGTAACACATTATGAGATGTAATGGGAACTTCAAAAATAAAAACACAAATAATAAAAGGAGTCATGCATACAAAATAAGAAGAAATAAAAGTCAATTTAGGAACAGTGGTTAATGGAAAAGTAGAAGGTGAATGGGATGGGGAAGGATATGAAATATGAAGACAAGCCTCAAAATTATTAGTCCTAAGGATTTGTGCATATGTAAGGGGAGGAGAATAATAATAATAAGGGTGTTTAGTGTTAGAGATTACAAGCCTTTGAGGGGGTTAATCGGTGTAGATTATTATTTTTAAATAAATTCAATTCAGAATTCCTTGAAAAATTGTAGCAGTGTATCACAAGCATTTAGTTAAACGTATGCAAGAAAATATTGACACTTTGGATACAAAATTTATAGTGGGAAACCCTTTCGGAGAAAAACCCACTTTGAAACCAAGGCTTTATTAAGAACATAAATTCTAAAGCATACATGATCTTGGTTTCGGTTGACCACCCAATCAACCTTTGAAACACCAACTTCAGATTCTCCAAGCACCCACTTGAAGATAACTAAGCACCCACTCAATGATTTTAGCAAGCTCTAACTTGTAAGGAGAAACCACCCCTATAATATAAGCACCCACTTAGAAATATGATATTACAAATGAATTGATCATATAGATTCGAGATTGATTACAAAATAGATTATGATCACTTTTCTCAATCTTTGTATGCTTGCTCATTCAAGTTTGAACACTTATCATTTTTGTCCTTGCACCTCTGTTTTTAACTTTCTTATTCAACTACTTGATCACAATAATGCTCTTCTCATTTTTATCTTCTACTTTTGAATACTTTGTTTTATCAACAACTCTCCATCTGTTGGCTCCATTTGATCTCTCTTACTTTGTTGTTCCTTTAACTCAAATGCACCCACTTTTCACACTTGAGCCAACAATATTATTCATGGAATATGGAATTATAGTCAATAAAATCTCCCATCACTTCCTTGGCATGTCATGCACCCTACCACACCTCTATGCATTTGTAAATTTTGTCTATTAAATGAATACCACCTACCCTGCGAGTTACTCTCTCTATATTCGGCTTTAAAAATTTACTTTTCTATTTTCTAAGTGCATTAAATATTCAACATGTTATTATGTGGAGCTAGGACCATTATGAGACAATTTCTAAAAATAGATTTCCCATCATTATAGGATTTTCAACTGATCAAAAGAACAATCCTCATTTCCTCTCTGATATTTAATTATTCCTAAAAATCAGGATTTTAGATTTCGTGATATAGAGGATGTAATCAGTTTTCCACAAAGTCAAAGATCATTAAATTATGACATCTGGAGCTCAAGATATTTCAAATTGGGTCTGGTGTGTTTTTGTGAAGCATAAGTTCTATATTATTACTCACAGTTCATATTAAACTACCTTTTGATCCTTTTTCAAAAACATTTATCCATTTCCTTCATTGATTGGATAAATCAAACTTGTTCCATATAGACAAGGTTCATCCATCGCATCACATATCCACACTCCACTATTTCCTTGTATCACGACTTTATCCTATATACTGTGGATTTCCTTCTTTTCTTGTGGCTTATTTTACTCTTCTTTGTATTTCTTTATTTACCCACAACTTTCTCTAGTCCTCCACAGATTTTATTCTATACTGCGGGCTATGTTCATTTACCGCAGGATTTTTATTCTTTACCCACATCTATCTCCGGTCTTCCTTTTCTTCTTTACTCGTGGCTTGTTATTTTACCAATGGCTTTCACTAAACCTTCGTAACTTCCACTAGACTTGGGTGGTTTCCTTCTTATGTACGTGAATTCCAAAAAAATTATTTATTAAGTCCCCTAGAACCATCCTGGAACATCCTTCACATGCCATCATCATGCAATCACTTGGGATTTATCTGAGAGCTAACACTACCAAACAACCTTCACATTTCTCTTAAAGACTTTCTTGAAGCTTGTTTTACGAGACTTGTTAACACCTTTTCATACATAGTTGACCTTGAGACATTTGCACAACACCTGCACCATAATTTTTTCCATCAATGCCACTTGAAATCAATGACAACATCATTGATAATGAAAAAGGTCCAACAAAATCCCCCTTTGTCATTGATGGAAACTTTCTTAGAAAAACTAAAAACTTGATGGAAAAAACATTTTTAAGTATAATATAGTTTCTGATTTCACTCTCTCTCCCCTTTGACATTTATGACAAAGGGCCATCTATGTCAACATCATGATGAAGTTTAAGATAAAATGGATAAATAATTTTTCTTACCTCAAGATGCTCCCCCTAGGCTCATGCTTCTCACTTAGTTGTACAACTTTTGGCACACCTTTTGCTTCATGTTCCATAAATTTGATCTATGTGACTTGATATGAACTATAGCAATGCTCCCCCTGAGATGATGCATATTGTGATGATATTTAATTTCTTAGACAATTTCACTTAGAAAAGAAAATATAAAAACCAAGTTGCCAAACTAGGATTGTCAAAATGAGCTAGCAGACTAGCTCCCCTCACATGAAGACTTTATTGCACTGATTAGGAGCTGATATTACATGATAATTATCCTTACCTTGTCTCAACACTTTCTAGTTACTGGTGGGATCAAGAATGACCCCCAATTCATTCCTTAGGTGCTCAAATGTTGCTTTTGGTAGTGGTTTTGTCATGATATCTCGTAATTTATTCTTTTGTGCTCACATACTCTAGATGATTTTCTTGTCATTCACTTGTTCCCTCAAGAAGTGATATATAATTGGAATGTGTTTTGGTCTTTGAGTGAAACACATGGTTCTTATAGAAACTTATAGAACTTGTACTATCACGGAGAAAATAAATTGGGCTAGCTGATTTTTAGCTTCTAATCCTCCAATGTCTATTTCATCCAAAGAACTTGAGTACAACACATTGCGGAAACTATATACTATATTTCACATGTTGAGAGTGCCATGATGATTTCTTCTTTCTTAACTAGGATACCATAAAGTTTCCAAAATAGAATGCACCTCCACTTTTACTCTTCCTATCATCAATGCTTCTTCCCAATCTGCATCAATGTATGCTTTCATGTTGAAATCATTGCTCTTGGGATACCAAAGTCCATATTCAAGTGTTCTTGTGAGGTATCTTAGAATTATTTTGACTGCCTTGAAATGTGTTTCCCTTGGATCTTCTTTAAATATTCCAACTAGACCCATGCATGATATCAGGTCTTGATGCAATGGAGTAGAGTAGACTTCCTATCATGGATCTATACAAAGTTTTGTCTACTTTTGTGATTTTCCTCTTTAATCAGCTTGCATCCCACTTCCATTAGTGTTCCTATAGGTCTGAATTCTTCCATCCTAAACCTTTTCAACATTTCTTTGATATATTTGGTTTGGGATATGAAGATACCTTGGTTTGATTGACTGATTTGTAAGCTAGGAAAAATGAGAGATCCCCAAGCATAGACATTTCAAATTCTTCTTTCATCATATCAGAAAATTCATAAGTCATTTTATCATGATCTCCTCCAAATATGATATCATCCATGTACACAATGACAATGAGAATAATGATCATCCTTCTTATTTATGTAGAGATTACTTGCCAATAACACCTTTTTTGAAACCTTGCTCAATGAGGTATGAATCCAACTGTTATACCAAGCTCTAGGAGCTTGTTTAAGTCCATACAAATCCTTTTTCAACCTATGCACATATAATATTTGTCATCAATTAGAGAAAATCCATCAGGTTGTTCAATATATACCTCTTCATTCAGATAACCATTGAGAAAATTGATTTAACATCCATATGGAAAACTATGATTTTCTTGTAAGTTGCGTATGCCAGAAATAATCTGATTGCTTCCATCCTTTCCACTAGTGCAAACATTTCATCAAATTTGATTCCTTCCATTTGTGTATAGCCTTTGTACATAAGTATTTCCTTGTTTCTTGTCACTTCTCCTTTTTCATTCAATTTATTTCTAAATACCCATTTTGTTCCTATCACATTTTTGTCTTTTGGTCTTGGCACAAGCTCCCAAGTCTCATTCTTTTCAATCTGATCAAGTTCTTCATTCATGGCATCCACCCAATGTTGATCCTTGCTAGCTTTTATGACATTCTTGGGTTCTATCATGGATATGAGTGCTATGTCTTCATGATTTTGTTGATCTCTTAGTCTTCTTCTTTGAGAATGCCACCACATTTGTTACCAATAATCATGATTAGCTAGATGATATCTCTTGACTTTCTTGAGGGTGTCTTGGTGTCTTGTATTTCTTCCATTTCTTCATGTGTACTTCCTACTTCTTCATCATCTTCTTGATCTTCATGGTTGTCCTTAGGATGAGTGTTGATTTGGTAGGATAAGACTCATCAACTTTCACATTTGTGCTTTCAATCACCTTTTGTATCTCTTATTGTAACATCTATAGGCTACACTAACAACTAAGTAGCTAAGAAATATGCCTTCATCACACCTAAAGTCAAATTTTCCCAAGTTATCTTCATCTCTTTTGATGTAACATTTACTTCCAAAGAATCTTATGTTTTGCATTTGTTGGCTTTCCTTTCCACAAATTCATAGGATTTGTTTTATTGTTGTTTATTCTCAATTGAGCTTTGTTTAATAATGTAGACAACAATATAAATTCATCACTCCAATATCCATCAGGAAGTTTAGATTCATTCAACATAGTTCTTGCCATTTCTTGTACAGTCTTGTTCTTTCTTTCAACAACCCATTTTGTTGAGGTTTCTGACGGATGAGAATTGTCTTCAAATCCATGTTCTTCACAAAATCATCAAACTCATTTGACCAAAATTCTCCACCTCTATCTAATCTTAAACATTTGATTTTGGTGTTCTTTTCATTCTCCACAAGTTCCTTGAAGGATTTAAATATGTCCAGAGCTTCTGATTTTTGCTTCAAACAAGATACCCATGTCATTCTGGTGTAATCATCTATTAGTAGCATGAAATACACATCTCCTTGTAAAATTTCAGTTCTTGTAGGCCCACAAAGATCTATATGGATCAGTTCTAGGGGTCTTGTGGTTGAGTACTCCTTGGATTTGAATGATCTTCTTGTTTGTTTACCATGTAAGCAAGTTTTGCAAAGTGTATCTGTTGGTTTTACAATCTTTGGCATGTGTCTCACACCACCCTTAACACTTAATTTCACAAGATTTTAAAATATCATATGTCCCAATCTCCTATGCCATGCCAACTGTCATTAACTTTACTTGTGAAGCATTTTTCTTTATTTATTTCATTAGAACATACATGTTATTTTGGTCCTTTTGGCTTTAGCTACTTTCTTTCTTGTTTTTCCATTAATTAATATCACAACCTTTTTCATGAAATATCAGATTATAACATTTCTTACACATTTGACTCACACTTAATAGATTGTGTTTGAGACCTTCAACATATAGAACATTCTTTGTAATTGTTTTTCCATTATCTAGACTCAAAGTTCCTTTTCCCATAATGTTTGTTGAATTATTATCTCCAAATCTAACAACTCCTGATGCATTGTTTGATAAAGAGAATGAACTTACTTTTATCACCTATCATATGACTAGAGCAACCACTATCTAAATACCATATTTTGTCTTCATCTTGTACATGAAACAATTTGTACTATTGAGCAAGATTATTTTCTTTTGTTGGCCTTTACAACATACACCCATCTCTTTTGTTTAGGAGGTTCTTGTTTACTCATTTGTGGCTACATGACCATTCTTGTGATATTTGTAGCAAACAACATTATAATTCATTCTAGTGTATGATGAACTATAGTTTCTTCCATAGCCTCTAGCATACCTTCTACATTTAGCAACTTTGTGTCCAAATTGGTTACATGAAAAACAATAACCATAGAAAGAATGTGTGTACCTCATAACATAGGTGATTTGGGATATTTGTCTTCCTCTTGGTAATTTTGATGACTTCTTTATTTGTAACAAGAAAGGTGCTTGGTGTTGATGCAATCTTGTTTCCTTCCTTCTTTCAAATCAATTTCTTTTCTTTCTTCCTTGAAACCAATCCCTGATTTGTCATTTGTATCTCATTGACTACTCAATATATCAGTTAGAACATTTGAGCTCTTTTCTAGCTTCTCATACATTAGTTTGCTAGTTGCTTTGTCATTTGTTCAAGTTCAGTCTTTAGTTACTCCAATTCTAATTTTAGGTTTATGCATTCATCCTCCTTTGACTTATAAGATTGAGAAATATTTTCAAGATGAGTTTCAAGTTCTTTGAGCTCATTAGTTTCTTCTTCTTCCTTTAAATTTTGTCTTCTTTCAAAAATATGGATTTGTTCTTCATAGTCTTTCAAAGTGCATCTTAGCTTTTGATTTTTCTTCTGCACAATTTCAATTCTTTAAGAGCACATACCAATTCAATTCTAGATTCACATTTGCTTCTTCTTCATCATAATATTCATTCCTTTTGAGATGACATTCATAGATACATCCATGGCCATAAAAAACATTCAGAATGAGTTTCATCATCCTCATTTTCAGAGAGCTGCTTCGAGTTGCTTGAATCAAATTCACTTGATTTTATTTTGAGTAGAAGTTTATTTTTGTTCTTAAAGAAATTCTTCTTGCCATCATCTTTCTTCTTGAAGTTCATCTTTTTTGTTATGTTTGTGACTTTCTTCATCATGTTCAGACTGAGTTTCTTTATTTTTGTTTGGACATTTAGTAGTGAAATGGCCTATTTTCCACACTCAAAACATTTGAATGGAAGTTTACCTTTATACTTACCTGAGCCTCTTCTTAGTATTCTCACAAACATTGCTTCAATATTCTCATCATCTACTTCATCCTCCAAATATGATTCTTCTTTTTCTTGTTTGGATTGAGTCTCTTTCTTGGCTTTGAATGCTACTTATTTCTTAGTAGACTTAGATCCTATTATCCTCATCTCATATGTTGATAAGATACTCTATGTAGTTCATCATTTTAGATTCTTCATGTCTTTGGATTCTTCCACAGCTGAAAATTTTGCATCATACTTGGTAGTCAAAGATCTTAGGATTTTTAGACTATAACAGATTCTTCTAGCTTCTCACCTAGACCTCTGATCATATTGATTACTTCATCTACCCTCTGCATGTAGACTACAATAATATCATCATCTTTCATCTTTAGATTCTCAAATTGAGATCTGTAGGTCTGTAATTTGGATAACTTGACCTTGTCATCTCCTTCATAAATACTCTAAAGCTTGGTCCAAATTTCTTTGGCATGGTGGTACAATGCATTACCTTTACAAATTCAATTTTAGTTAGTCCACATAGAAGGGAGTTCATAGCTCTTGAGTTGCATTCATATTATACCTTGTTTGTTGTAGAAGTGATTGGAGTGGTTGGAGGATTGTAGCCTTTCTCAACACATTCCCATATATCAAAACCAAGTGACATGAGATATTTCTTCATCCTTATTCTCTAGAATGCATAATTTGTTCCAATGAAGAGAGGTGATCTTGACAGTGATAATCCACCTTGTGCTTGATTTTTGCCATGCTTGTGAAAAAGAGGATCTCTTTGAAGATGTTAAGCTTCTACCAAAAGGAGTCTCTCTGATACCAATTGTTAGAGATAACAAGCAATGAGAGGGGGGTGAATCAGTGTAGATTAATTTTTTTAAAAATAAATTCAAAATTCATAATTCCTTGATAAAGTGCACATAGTGTATTATGAGCATTTAATTAAATATGCAAGACAATAATAATACTAAACACATAATTTATAGTGGGAAACCCTTTTAGGAGAAAAACCACACTTTGAAACTAAGGATTTATTAGGAACACAAATTCCAAAGCATACATATCTTGGTTTCAGTTGAGAACCCACTCATCTTGTGAAGTACCAACTTTCTCCAAGCACCTCACAAGAGAACCCACACCCACTCAATAGATTTTAGCAAGCTCCAACTTGCAAGGAGAAACCACCCCTATAATATAAGCACCCACTTAGAAATATGATATTACAAATTAATCGATCATATAGATTTAGGATTGCTTACACAATAGATTATGATCACTTTTATCAATCTTTGTATACTCTCTCTTTTAGGTTTGAACACTTAGAATTTTTGTCTCTCGCACCTCTATTTTTTATTTTCTTACTCAACTGCTCGATCATAATAATGCTCTTCTCATTTTTATCTTCTCTTCTAATACTTTTTTCATCAACTTTCCATTTGTTGGATCCCTTTTGTCTCTCTTCCTTTATCACTCCTTCAACTCAAATGCACCACTTTTTTTCTTGAGAAACAACAATATTATACATGGAATATAGCTTTATAGTCAATAAACACTCCCCATCACTTCCTTGGCGTGTCATGCACCCTACCACACCTCTATGCATTTGCAAATTTTTCTATTAAATGAATGTTACCTACCCCGGAGTTACTCTCTCTATATTCGGATTTAAAACTTTACTTTTTATTTTCTAAGAGCATTAAATATTCAACACGTTATTTGTGGAGCCATGGTTATGAGACAATTTCTAAAAATAGATTTCCCATCATTCTAGGATTTTCAACTGATCAAAAGAATGATCCTCATTTCCTCTCTGATATTTAATTGTGCCTAAAAATCAGATTTTAGATTTTGTGATATAGAGGATGTAATCAATTTTCCACAAAGTCAAAGAGAATTAAATCATGACATCTGAAGATGGAGATATTTCGTATCAAGTCTAGTGTTTTCATGAAGCACAAGTTATATATTATTACTCATAGTTTGCAATACACTACCTTCTGATCCTTTTCTAAAAACATTTATCAATTTCCTTTATTGATTGGATAAATCAAAATTTCTCCATATAGACAAGGTTCATCCAAGGCATCATATATCTCTCTGCGCTCCACTATTTCCTTGTACCACAACTTTATGTTGTATACCACGACTTTCCTTATTTTATTATTCTAGTTTTCTGCGACTTTATTTCTTTACTCCGCAACTTTCTTTAGTCCTCTACAGATTTTCTTCTTTAGCCATAGCTATATTCATTTACCAGTGCTTTTCTTCTTTACCCACATATATCTCTAGTCTTACGTGGCTTTTCTTCTTTACCCGTGTCATTGTGTTATTTTAGCTATGGATTTCACTAATCCTCCATGGATTGCACTATACTTTAGAGGCTTCCTTCCTATGTCCATGGCTTTCATAAAAATGATCAAGTCCCTTAGAACCATCTTGGAACATCCTTCACATGTCATCATCATGAAAGCACTTGGGATTTATCCGAGAGCTGACACTACCAATCAACCTTCACATTTCTCTTACAGAGTCTTTCTTGAGCTGCTTCTTGAAGCTTGTTTACAGAATTGTTAGCACTTGTTTCATACATGGTTGACCTTGAGACATTTGCCTGACAAAGACTCCGCACCACACTTTTTTACATTAATGCCGCTTGACATCAATGAAAACATCACTAACAATGACAAAGGTACAATAGTTAGGACCATAGAGGATAAAATTTACAACATCAAGAGACTTAGGAGAAAAAGAATCATCATTAATGTTGGTCCCTAGAATATTTGCTAAGTACGAGAAGGCGCATGGGCATGCAGGAACTATATGAAGAAGGATGCATGGGTTGAAGGTGTGCAAGAAAGGGTTTTTGTAAGGTTTCACATAACACATGACGGGCACGCAAGGTAAGACAGGTTTAGGGATTTAGCCATATTTGGAATTCTAAGAAGCACATCGAAAAAATGTGACCCGTCTAGCATGCAGAATGGATAAGGTGCCATCCTGGTGGCTGTAGGATCAAAAAGGGAATATTCCATGTATGTGATGAAAGGATCTAGAAGGACATCATTGCAAAGAGTGGAGAGCTAAGATCAAAGGAGGCATGCTCCATTGGAGGACCACTTAGACACTTGTAAACCAATCTGTTTCCTCAAAAGGCATGGCGGTGAAGTCAGAAAGCTATATATAGAGGTGTGTAAATAATTGAAGAGAGACAAATATACATGGGATCAACTTCAAAGAGAAGAGGTGGTGGAAAAGAGGTGAAGCTTTGTAGAAATATCATGGAGAATTATATGGGTTAGGATTAGAGAAAATATAGGAGTGATGGCATATTTAGAGGGATGGATCTATGTTTATCCTTGTAATATGAAGGGCATAGTGTAGTTTTCCATGCATGACCTTGCTCTTTGCATTGTTATACGGGTCTGTTATGACCCCAAAGAATGTAATGTGGTCAATGAACTCATTAATATCAATATAAGGTTTTATCCTAAAGCATATTTGTTTTCATGAGGATAATCATAATGCATTTCCTTGTGTATGACTCGATTTTATATGTTGTTTGTTATTTCTCTTTTATGGATGCAATGAGATGATAACTCATCCTAGGATTTTAGAATGAACGCATGGATCTTTTCCATTACTTTGCACTTAATTAATTGACATAGATGAATTATTCTCACAAGACTCACATAAAGGAGAGACTCAGTTCTCGTGCATGCCTTGAGTGAGTGCACAAAGCCCGCTGGGTGATAGGCTGACGTGCATGGGATTAGACTGTTGTTCTAGGGGTATAAAAATGACTACATCTTGGCTCCATTTTCGGGACCTCTTTTCAAATTTGTTGTGAGAAATGACATTCATCTTGGTCCCTATGATGTGTGATGAAATTGTTTTTGACCTTGGAAAGTGTTGAAGGATGGTTCAAGAGCACAGAGGACAAGTTTGCTCAAAGATTCAACACTGGACCTGAGTTTGATGCACGTAGATGGGTAGAAGAGAACCTATACTATGATTTGTGTGAGATATTCTTCTACTATTTTCTAGTAGAACTATCTGAATGGATTTCAACATATGCATCCAGATCGAGTTGGTACTATAGATCACGCATATGGACCCAAGATGATTATCGGAGGTTTGTATGATGTAGATTTGACTTAGATGCATGTTGTTGATCATTGGTGGAAATGAGTGCTAACCGATTATACTCTAGAATACACCATTTCTACGTATTTTTGCCCATAAGTTGCCAAGTTTGAGTTTTTGAGGGAGCTAAGAAGATCATTTTTACGTGTTATTCCTTTGGCTATGAATGTCTTAATAATTACCTTAAGTTTAGAAGCATTTCCCATAGTTGGATAAACTTCTTTGAGAGATGAGTAAGGAAGCTTGGGTGGAGGAAGATGGTAGACATTGCATAGGTTGAAAATAAAATAGAGGAGAGATGACTTAAGTATAGTGAAGCTCATGGAAGGGATATGACTAGATAATGTGAGGTTGCGAAGTGTGATAGACCTATAGAGGAAGACATTACGGGAAGGAGTTGATGTTCACGTAGAGGATGTGGAACTGAGTAGTCCGTGCTACCCCATCTTGGAAAGTGCGGAGAGAAGCTCCTTTAGCTTCCGGCGAGAGTTAATCACATGGATAAAGGATAGTCGTAGGCACACATCTCGAACCCACATAGAGAATAACCCTTGGCACTTGGTTTTCCAGATCAAAGGAGAAGTATTGTTAACCCATTGGTATCGGTGGGAGTAACTCGATATGTGCCCAAGAGATATAATTTCTTATTCGAACATCCATGGTTGTGCAAACCATTCCAATATTTGGAGGAATTTTTGGACAAGGTGCAAGTACACAAGGTTTGGGTATCATGTCTGGGAGTGGCACGAGACACATAACTGGTAGTGGGAAAATATCACAAACCATCGAGTAAATAGTTCAGTGGGATGTTGGGAACACTAGGCGTGACCACTTCAGGCCATTTTTTGGCTGCATGAGGTGGATTTGGTGGTATAGGGGTTGGAGGACCTAGTGGACCTAGTGGATCTAGAGGATCTAGTGGGTCAAGATGAATGAGACCTGGTGGATCCAATGGATCTAGTGGAGGAAATACCGGAGGGAACTAAGGCTCTAGATCAGGAGGAAAAGGGCCTTAGCCACCTCCACAAGTATTTTTTGAGATGTCATTGCACTTACCAGAATACAAGGGTATTGAATATGCTACAAAGCATGTGCACAAGTGTGAATTACTATGGTGTGTGAAAGGGATTACTACCTCGAGTGGAAGGTAAGCCGAGTTTAAAACAATGTTACAAGGATGTGCACATAGCTGGTACCGAAAGTATAACCCCCATCAAATGGTGGTAGACTACACCGCATTGAAGAATGCCTTCCTAGTAGAGTTCCATATCCTTGAGTTTGAGCAAAAGAGCATCAACGCTCTAAAGGAGATCCAACAAGGAATGGCAAAGAGTGTGTGGGATTACAACATGCATTTCAAAACTCTCTTGTCAAAACTATCCTATGACATTCACCCTTATCAACATGCTCAATGGTTTGTTGGAGGATTAATAACACCATTTAGAAGGGATCTGTCACACAAGACTTTCATACACCCGTGCGAGGCCTTAGAAGATGCCTTGATTACGAGGCTATTGGGAGTGTTAATATTGGTGTTAGTCCTTTTCTGGAGGCTCAAATTGCTATAATGGCCAAGCAATTGGAGAAGTTGTCTACAAAATCAACGCATGAGGTTCATAATGGGCTTTGGTGTATAGAATGTGAAGTGGAAGGGCATGTAAAGGATAGTTTCCTTGGAAGTCAATACATGCTATGATGGTAGATTGTGAAATTTTCCATGGGGATCATGATGCAAGTAGGTTCCCTCTACTACATTACGTAATCCACAAGAATGTTTCTTTCTATTGCAAGATCTGTACCTCTACAACCCATGATACTAAGGATTGCAGATTGATTGATCATATTCATGATGCTATTGATCTTGGTGTGTGCTAGACTAGTCTTGCAAGTAGTTCCAAGGATGATGATCATCACTATGAAGGGCGCATAGATGGAGTGGTGCACGAAGGTGTTTTGAGAAGGATTTCATGGTCACAATAACCATGAAAAGGAAGAAGTGAATTCCCATGAGGAACCTATTATAACTGTGGATCTACAGAGCATTATAAGAATATCATGATCTGTTATAATGCTTGTGGTGTGGGAAGAAACATAAGTATGAAGAGTGTCTAGAGATTTATAAGAATATGAATCAACATCACCGTAAAGAAAAAGGTGCGGGGATGGTGAGAATCAAGAAAGATAATTCACATTGGATGCCAAGAGTGGCGCGTGAGTTAGGGCTAAAACCTATATTGATGACGACACAAACAGAGGCCTCATGCGCGAGGAGATGCCAAGACAAAGGAAACTAGTTTCAAGAGAGAAATGATACATGGGAAGTATCTAGATCCTACTCATCATAAGGAGGTGTATCAAGAAACTATGAACGTGAATCAAAGTTTGTAAGGGGATTTCTAATGTCTAAAGGAGAAATCAAAGTAGTTGGAGAAGAGGAAGAATGCCGAGGCTCCAAAGGATAACTGGATGAGGTAAAGGAAGTATGTAGGATGTTAAGGTAATAGAATATTGTTCTCTTGCTAGGATAATGGCTGAGGAGAAGGTACCACGTGCTTTGGAGTAGAGCGCGAAAGGCATGTTTTTCATAAAAACCTTCCTCCTCACAACCTTGACTATGATAAGGAAATTACATTGAGTGTAGTAGCGATGCGTAGCTTCTAAGTAATATCCTCATTGACATGGGAGTGGAGGTCAATGTTCTTACCTTGGATGCTTGGCATCAAATGGGAAGACCCACTCTGTAACCATCTTTGAATGTGTTGTATATGGCAAAAAGAAAAAGGAAATTCCCATTGGAGTATCGAAGGATGTGGTTATCACTATTCATGGGGCCAAGTTCACTAGATATTTGGATGTCTTGGCACTCGCCAAGGTAGACAACTTTCCAAATGTACTTGGGCACCCTTGGTGTTATAAGAACAATGCCAACCTGTGGTTTAACAAGGGGTATATCAACTTTGAGAACAAGGAAGAAAGGGTGATTATCCCTTTAACAGATGGGAAATTAGCACCCTATACTGAGCCCTTAGGAGAGGAAGTCCTCGACATGGCAATTTATGTGCATTCCTCAATGAGATAGTGCTATGACATAGGATAGGATACTAGAATTATTGGGTGAGCCTTATTTGGAAACACGCCTCAATGAAAAAGAATTAGAGGAAGTACAACTTGAGCACGTGTGCATGGAAAAAGAAAAAGGAAAAATGGTCTATGTAGTAGACGATGAAGAGATGGAAACTTTGGATGTTAACCATTCTAAAGGTATGTGTGAAGTCATAGATAGTGATAATGAGTGAGCACGTGCCTATCATGAGCCCTTGAAAACAAAGAAGGTTAAAATTGGGAAAGATACAAAACCTAAGGAAACTATCATTGGGGACTATTGGTTAGTAAACAAAGTTTCAAAGGTCACCAATCTATTGCACGAGTTCTAGGATTTGTTCCCTCGTGGGTACCATGAACTCAAAGGCATCCACCATTCCTTAGGGGAGATGAAGATCAAGTGAAGGAAGGTGTGTGCCTGATTCGGAAGAGGCCTTATCGGATGAATCCAAATCTGTGCATATGGGTCAAGAAAGAAATAGAAAAGATGATAAAATATGGTATCATTGAGGTAGTAGAAGAATCATAATGGATAAGCCCAGTGGTCATCAATATCAAGAAGTATGGGAGGATAAGAATATGTGTTGACTATAGGGACTGAATGTAGTATGTGTCATCGATCGGTTTCCAACCCCCTTTACTCAAGAAATTTTAGAGGGAGTAGCAGGTGTGAAGTCTACTCTTTCACGGATGGGTTCTCGTGGCTATCACCAAGTCGATTGTAAAGGAAAACCGAGAGAAAGAAAAATTTCACCACCGGATGGGGAAGTTTTGCCTACACGGTTATACCTTTTGGATTGAAGAATGCACCTGCTATGTTCTCGTGCATCATTATACAAGCATTTTAGGACTTTATCCATAAATTTCTTCAAGTGTATCTGAATGATTGGACTGTGTATGGGTTGGTGAAAGACCATTGTGACAATATGAGGCTGATGTTTGAGAGATGTCGAAATTAAAGATATCCCTCAACATTAATAAATGTGTCTTTGCTACTCCATTTGGGACCCTGTTAGGACATATTATATGTAAAGAAGGCTTACTAGTGGATCCTGCCAAAGTTGCAGTTATTGTGGGATTAGGGGAGCCTACTAATCAAAGCATAGTGCATGGATTCCTTGTACATATGGGGTAATGTAGGAAATTCATCAAGGGGTATGCCAAGATTGCCACGCTCTTGGAGGAATTTCTAAAACACAAAAGTGCCTTCCATTAGGGAGAGGCACAACAGAGGGCGTTTAACACTTTGAAGGATAGGATTGTCACGACACTCATACTATATTTTCCTTCTTGGGATAAGCCTTTCCATGTGCACGTTGATGCATAAGGGAAAGCTATGGGAGTAGTACTAGCACAACCCGGTGAAGGGATTGTTGATCACCCTTTGTGTTTTTCTAGAAGAAAATTGACACCAATTGAACATAATTACACAAATATTGATCACGAGGAACCTGTCGATGATCTACACACTACATAAGTTCAGCAAGCGATCTATTGGCAAGAAAATTTATATTCTACATGGACCACATGGCATTGAAATACTTAGTCAACAATCTTGTTCTACAAGGGCACTTATGTCATTGGGTCCTATTATTCCAAGAGTTTGAGTTCAAAATGGTTGTAAAAATAGGAAAAATCAATTCAAGACCTGATCACTTATCAAGGATTAACTCAGGGGAGGATGCATAAAGCATTAAGGATACCATGTCGATGCTAAACTATTTAGGTTATGGTGTGTGATCTTAGACTTGGAAGATATCCAAGTGTTATTAAAAATAGGTGTGGCACCGGAAGGGATGAAGGCTTTGGAGAGGAAGCGATTACCAATACATGCCACACCCTACATGTTGATTAGTGGAGACCTATATAAGTTAGGACGTGATGGGGTTCTCGTGCTGATATGTATTAGAACATGAGTGCATATAAATTATGGAGGAAGAACATGGTGGGATCACGGAGGAAACTATGCGGGAAATGCTATCACGCGGAATATTTTATTAGCAAGGCTTTGGTGGGAAACCATCTATCAAGATTGTATTGAGATTTACAAGGTCCTGTGATGATTGCAGTGCCTTCAAAAACCTAGGAAGAGGGATGCAATTCTCTTATGACCAATAGCTAGTGCTGAACCATTTGAAAAATGGGCAATCAACTTTGTAGGGCCAATTTCACTAGGAACACGAAGGACTAGTTTTTGGTATATCATTACTTGCAATGATTACTTAACATGATGGGTAGAGGCAATGCCTACAAAGGATTGCACCGCAGTGAAAATTGCTAGATTTTTATGGGAGAACATAATCAGCAAGTATGGTTTTCCTTTAAGTTTAACAAGTGATAGAGGTGCACATTTCCTCAATGAAATGGTGAGGATTACGTGCTATCGAATTTATGGTGGCCTAACACAAGACCGCCCTTATCTCCCTAAAAAAATGGAACTCCCGAGGCATTTAACAAAATACTAAGTGACACTTTGAATAAGATATGTGACATTGGAAGAAAAGATTGGGATGAAAAAGTCTCAGCCATTCTATGGGCATACACGAAAACCTACAAGAGGTTGAACAAGGCCACACCATTTCAATTGGTTTTTGGTGCAAAGGCTATTTTGCTAGTTGAATTCATGTTAACATCACTATGTATAGCACACGTAAGAGGGTTGGATGATGAATAAGTGTTGTAAGAGAGGATTGATAAGTTGATGCAGTTAGATGAAAGGTGATCACTTGCTAGATGGATTTAGAAGATAGAAAAATCAAGACAAAAGGCATGACATGATTGTCATATCAAGAACAAATAGTTTGAGGTTGGGAAGATGGTGTTGTTGTATGATTCTAAGTATCTATGCCATCCTAGGAAATTGAAATTCCATTGGTTAGCACCTTAAATCATCTCATACATCCTTGATTCGGTGATTTCGATTACAAGCACTAGATGGGAGGAGATTACCATGTCATTTCAATGGGAGTAGGATGAAGCCCTACTATAAATAAGTCTTCTTGGTGTTTGTAAATAAGGTAGTATTTCTAGTTAGCTTAGAATTTCCCTTTATTGCTTTGTATTTTCTTGTGTTTCCCTTTCTCGTTGCTTTTTCCTTTCTTTTCTTTCATTTTACGCCTTGTGTGCTGGTAACCACATTATTTTTTTTCCAAGGTTGTGTATGCGTAGAGGACCGCACATCTATTTTAGTGTGGGGTGGAGTAATGAAAATAAAAGTATAGGACTCTAATAAAATTTGAGTGTCCCAGTAGAAGGAAGTGCATAATTTTGGGAAATCACGTGGAGAAACAGTGGATAATGAATTATGGTGTCATGAAGGCTGTAACAAAGACCAAGTACAAAGGATGAAGAGCACATGAACAAAATGAGGTAGGCAAGGGAAAAAATTAGGTAAATGACAGAAGAAGTACATTCGATGCTATAGATGTGCACGTAAGAGTATTCAGTCAGATTAAATTTTTGCACGCCATAAGGTTGTAAAGGATTTTTCATGCAGGATTGGGTGCGTGGGTAAGAGTGCTTAAAGTTAGCCTAGTGGACAAATCTGAATTTAATGTTAAATACGTTAGTAGGTGGTATAACATTTATTGTTGGAGGGAAGAAAAAACTATAAACATGAGGTTGGGAAAGTCATTATTATACCTTGCTATTACGAAGTTGAAGTGCTCTTGCGAACTAGGGCATCTAGAGAGATTTGTGTGAAGAATAATCCTAGATATCTAAGTGTGTGGCTAGATTGGGTCCGCAAAACCAGAGGAAGGAGTACACAGGCATTAGAAAAGGTTGAGCTTTAGAGTTGAGTTTGGAGTTAAATAGAGTAAGCAGAGCTGAGTAATAAGTTATTAGGTTATACTGATAGAAAGCATGAAACCTAAGAAGGCAACCATTTCACAAAATAAATAGAAGGGCAAGGGAAAAGGAAAACAAACCACTTCCGTTGCAAGCTCTAATGAGGAATGGTACACAGAAATGTAATACCTAGATGGAGTATTACTAGGAAAGGAGTGGGTGTCGCACTTAAGAAAAATGTCCGTGAGTGATTATAACCATCACACGAGCACAAATGAGAAGGAAATGGTGTTAGAGTTGGTCTATCCAACTAACAAAAGGACACCATATGGGATTCCTATATACATCAACGAGGTGAAAGTTAAATTGGAGAAAGCATGGTTATTGCAACTGTATGAGTTACCTTATTTTGGTAAGCTCGAGAGACTTTATGTAATGAAATTACTTGATTAATTATGATTATCACCAGCAATAGAACACCAAATAACACAATATTGCAGATAAGTTATCTCAATATGAAAGTAGAATAGCTTGGCCACTTCGAGGGGGCAACCTCCAAAACATATAATAAGACTCAAATACTCAACATAATGATCATCCACTACCTATAACCCCTATTTATACTATTCCTATGATATGGCCATCAACAAGGCTGACCAACCAATGATAATAGATCATATATGAAAGAGATACATCATGATAAGAAGTTATGATAGCCATAAGTCAGCTATATCCATCCCATGTAAGATATATAATTAAGGGTGTAACATGCCCCTCCCCTTCAAAGAAAAATTGTCCCCAATGTTGGGAAGCCTTGGATGTTGCTGCATGAATGCTTCATCTTCCCATGATGCATCCTCAATATTCATATTCTTCCACTTGATCAAGTACTCGGTAATGAATTTGGTCCTCAGATTTTGGTGCATGTCTGAAGAATACCTTCAAGTTCCAATATGATCCTTCCTTCCTCGTCCAGTTCAGGAAGCACTGATTGGGTGGAAATGTGCTACCCAATAAATTTATTTAAGTAAGAAACATAGAAGATTGGATGTATTCTACTTCCTAGAGGGAGCTCTAGCTTATATGCCACACTACCAATTTTCTACAAAACTCGGTAAGGACCATAGTATTTAGGAGCAAGCTTATTATCCTGTTGTTGTTGTTTTAAGGATAACTGATTATATGGTTGTACCTTACAAAAACAAAGTCTCCCTTTTCAAAGTGTTGCCCACTTCTATGTTGATCAACTTGTTGCTTCATACAGTTTTGTGCCCGTGCCAAATTTTCTCTAAGACTAGAGAGTACCTCATGCTGATGCTGAATGTGATCTTCGATTGCTCTCACCTTTGGTTTGACCTTCAAGCTAGATATGAGTGATGGAGGATGGTACCCATAAAGTAACAGAGATGGAGACATTTTGGAGGAGGTATGAAATGAAGCATTGTACCACCATTCTGCTAGTGGCAAGCATTACACCCAATGTTCTTGTTTATCTGAAGTAAAACATCGAAGATATCTCTCTAAACATTTATTTACCACCTCAGTTTGCCCATATATTTGGGGATGATAAGAGGAACTCTGGGCTAGTTGGGTACCTAGAAAAGAGAACAAATCATTCCAAAATTTGTAAATATTGGATCACAATCACTTACTATAATTTTTGGCGTGCTATGGAAATTTTGAACTGTATCCATAAAATAGATGACAACTGTACTAGCTATGAAAGGATGAGCCATGACACAAAAATGAGCATATTTGGTAAGTCTGTCTACCACGACCATGATGACACTTTTCCCTTCTGATTAAGTAATCCTGTGATGAAATCCATTGATACCTCTTCCCATCTCTCATTAGGAATAGACAGAGGTGGGAGAAGATCATGTGTCTTAATGGTCTCACCCTTATTTTTTTGGCAAAACAAACATTTTGCCACAAATTTTTGAACATCTCCTTTCAACCCCTCCCAAAATAAATCCTTCTTAACTCTATGATATGTTTTCAAGACCCCAACATGGCCACCTATTGGAGAAGAATGTAGCTCTAAAAGAACATGGTGTTTAAGTGTAGAGTTCTTACATAGATATAAACGATCTTTGTACCACAATGTATCCCCCTTCCATATAAATTGAGCTGATATGGATGGATCTACCTAGAGATTTTGGATGAGAGTATGTGTGGTTGAATATTTCTTCCATTCTTCATGTGCTTGATCTACCCAATCTACATTTAGTATAGATATGGCATATAACAATTCTTTGACAGACTCATCCCTCCTAGACAGAGCATCAACGACCAAATTTTCCTTTCCTTATAAAAAATCTCAAATTCATATCCCAACATCTTAGTGACCCATTTTTGTTGTTCTTCTAAAGATAGATGTTTCTCTAAGAAATATTTCAAACTATCATGGTCAGTTTTTACCTTAAAATGTCTACCCATCAAGTATGGTCTCCATTGTTTGACTACATGTAGTATTGCCATCATTTCATTTTCATAGGTGGGATTTAACAAATTCTTTCCTTTTAGCTATCGATCTCAAAAGAAATGGGGTGTCCTTTTTACATTAGTACTACTCCAATTCCATTTCCTGAAGCATCGCACTCAACTACGAAAGTTTTGGAGAAATCTAGGGTTGCCAATACTAGAGTGGTGCACATAGCTACCTTCAATTTTTCAAATTCCCTAGATGCTTCCTCATTCCACTGAAAGGATTCCTTCTTCAATAATTTTGTGAGTGGTGCTGCTATACTGCCATAGTTTTTGACAAATCTGTGATAATACCCTGTGAGACCTAAGAAACCTCGTAATTGTTTGAGGGTTCTCATTCCACCATGGCCTAGATCTTGTGAGGGTCCACCTTAACACCTTCATGAGAAACAATATGGCCAAATTATTCCACTTTCTGTACCCCAAAAGAACACTTTGAAGGCTTGGCATAAAGTTGATGTTGCTTTAAGAATTCTAAGACAATATTGACGTGATGTAAGTGTTTCTCCCACGATTCATTGTAGATGAGTATATCATTGAAAAATACTAAGACAAAATTTCTTAGGAATGGTCTAAATACTTGAATAAATCAAGATTTGGAATGTGGAGGGAGTATTGGTAAGACCAAATGGAATCACTAGGAATTCATAATGGCCTTGATGAGTTCTCGAAGGATGTCTTATGAATATCTTTTACTTGACTCTAATTTGGTGATACCCAGAGTGCAGATCTAGTTTTGTAAAATAAATGGCACCATGGACCTCATCTAATAAATCATCAATGACGGGAATAATAAAATTATCTTTGATAGTGAACTTGTTAAGCTCTCTATAATCTAGACACACGCGCCATCTTCCATCCTTGCGACACACCATCACCATGGGAGCATAATAGGCACTCGACTATGATGAATAATACCCATTTCCAATATTTCCTCCACCATCTTCTCGATCTCACTTTTTCGATATGGATATCTATAAGGCCTAATGTTGGGGGTTGGATTCCTAGAATCAAATTTGAATAACATGATCATTCTCTCTTTCAAGCGATAATCCTCTTGGTTCCTCAAGACAACTACGCTTTTGATTAATAACCTTTTGAAGATCGGGATGCAATACCTTCATTTATGGTTGGACTTCTATAGAGAATAATCGAACTACAAAACCTCCGACCCCATTTTAAGAATCTTCTACATTTAGTGAGAGCTTAACACTAGAGGATCTTTAGCTTGTAGACCTCAAAGTTTAAATTTTTTATCCTTAGAATGAAAGCGCATGAACAAATCCTGGAAATTTATCTCTATGGTGCCCAAAGTAGTGAGCCACTGAACACCTAAGACAATATCAGCTCCTCCCATGGGAATAGAAAAAATCATAGATTCCAATGTGTAGTCACCCATAATTATTTTGAATTTATGACATTTACCGAAACATTAGACTGTGCCACCATCTCGTAATCATTACTTTAAATTCAGGTGCTGGGTAGATGAAACAATTTAGTCTTGTTGCCAACTTATGATTGATGAAATTATGTGTGCTCCCTGAATCAATCAAGACTGTTACCTTATGATTCTTAATATAACCCACAACTTGAAGGGTTTGTGGAGTACTAATACCTGATAGAGCATGACATGAAATAGTGGGCTAAGGATCTCCAGATTCTTCCTCTAATTTTTCCACTTCCTCTATTGATGTTGCCTCATATTCTTCCTCATCACTAGATCCTTCAATGTAGAACAATTTTTTCTCAGAACATTTATGATTTGGTCCATATTTTCTATCATAGTTAAAGCATAACCCTTTGGCTCTTTTTTCTTCATTTTTTGAGGTGTCAACTGAATTGGCCGAGGGTAAGAAGGAGACAAGGTGTTACAATATTTTATGCTAGAAAAGGATTGCCTTCTACTGGAAAGAAATTTTTCCTCTACTCGATGTGCCATGATAATAGAATCAACAACCTTGAGTGGGTTAAACATGTGTACCTCATGCTCAATGTGGTCCTTAAGACCCCTAGAAATAGGTCATTCAAATACTCTTCTATAATATCCTCCACATGCAAGGACAAAGTTTGGAATTGATGGACATACTCCTTAACTGAACCAGTTTGGCGTAACTTTGCTAATTGGCTGAAGTAATTCTCAGAAACACTAGAACTATAGTGTAATTGAATCTCTTTAGTGAAAATTTTCCAGGTGACATTTAGGCCATTCTTCTACCTTTGAGCACATAACCAATGATACCAAACAAATTGATCAGGTTCTAGGTATAAGGATGCCACAGTTACCTTTTGTCCTCCTAGGATCTAATGGAGATCAAAGAAATTTTCCATTTGGGTAATCCAATTAAGTGGATCCTTTCCATCAAATTTATGCATTTCAACTTTTGGAATCATGCCCCTCCATTGGTGAGAAGATCCACTTGAATGATTAAAGGATCCTCCTTGATTGGAGTGATTTGGATCTATGTGACCATTTCTAGTGGAACCCATATGATTGGCATTAGAATTTGTATTTGAAATAATATGTAACAAATCCTACTACATTGCATTAAAATCCTTTTGAATCTCACTCCTAAGGCTACCTTTCAGTTGATGAAGCTCAACATTAAGGTCATCCTTACTCACCATATTGTTTACCCTTTCCTGAAGTTGGATGACCACCTCAGATACTCCCGAACTAGTAGACTCTGAAGCAATATATTCCTTATTTGGGGTCATTCCTAGAGTTTCTTGTCCTTTTCCTTGGCCTCGGGTAGATCTACTAGCCATGAAAAAGGGTTTGGGCTTGACGTACTTTGCCACACCACAAAAAAATTGTAGAAAAATTCGCTACCAATCTTGAGATATAGCCGAACCTTCAGAATTAGGGTTTGACGTCATCCTGGCCGAGATCAAGCTCTGATACCACTTGTAATGAAATTACTTGATTAATTATGATTATCACCAACAATAGAACACCAAATAACACAATATTGTAGATAAGTTCTCTCAATATGAAAGTAGAATAGCTTGGCCACTTCGAGGGGGCAACCTCCAAAACATATAATAAGACTCAAATACTCAACATAATGATCATCCACTACCTATAACCCCTATTTATACTATTCCTATGATATGGCCATCAACAAGGCTGACCAACCAATGATAATAGATCATATATGAAAGAGATACATCATGATAGCCAAAAGTTGGCTATATCCATTCCATGTAAGATATATAATTAAGGGTGTAACACTTTATCAATGGTTGATGTCATGTGTACATGAGGATCACTTCTATTTTGAAGGGTGAAAGATGTGCCTTACACCACAACTGATATCTAAGTTCAGCATCTTGAATTGTGAAGGGGAATCCATATATGATGATCCTAGTGACAAGGATGATATCAAGGAGACAATAACAACTTATGAATATAAAAAGGGTTTGTGATACTTTGACATCGCAAGATTCCAGAACATGTTATGAGGATGGCCACACACTTGGTGACCAAGCTTAATGACCAAGAATGATGGACGTAAGTGAACAAGGCATGGCTAAATGTATGCTAGAAGATATCAAAGGGAACCATATATAACTTGTCTTCTTTCATTGTGGATGAGATCATAAGAAACACATAGGAAGGAGAGAAGATTTTATTTAGAAATTTCCCCCTCACCATTGTCTTCTCAGAGATTGGAGTGCCCGATGGGCTAGAAATTTTTTTGGGAGTATCCAAAAGAGGATCCCTCACCCACAAAAAGGTTTGAAAAGTATACTTGTGAAACCATGATGGCCGCTCACAAGGTGCACTTGGAGAAGTGGTATAAATGAATGCATGACACATTCAGGGAAAAGTGAAGGATTCTAGAGTAGTTACATGTGCTTGTGAATGGAGAATTTTTTTGTAGTATACCAACATTTCGCATTAGTAGATTTACATTAAAAGATTGGACTAAGGGTCCATGGTTCAAGCTACCCTTCTCCTTCACTGCGCGCAATACTTCCAAGATGGAGTCAACTAGTTCAATGAAGCCAAAATAATAAGGTTCAACCTTATTGAGGTGGACCAAGACCACCGCAGCTGCGCTAAAAGCTAATGTAACCTAAAAGTGTGCATACATGGAGAAGTATGTCTCCCATGAAATGAAAATGATGAAGCCCATGACACTATCGATCACCGGAAGGACCGCAGTAAGGGTGTATCTACTCATAAGACCTAAGTTCTAGAGAGGTGCCTATCTGGAGAGTGATGTGTCCATTCTAGAAGACCCCACAAGGGTAAAGAAGGCAACACTAAAGAAGAGAGAAAGAGAAGAGGGGTAGGAGAAGAAGGCACCAAGTGTGCAGACAACACAATCTGTGGGTGTGCCGAAAGCAAGCACTAAGCCTAGCACTTACACATGTAGGAAGAAGTCCCATGTTAGGAAAAGGCCAAAGAAGAAGAAGCACCCAGTAGTAGGATGAGCCCCTCATACATGAGGAGTCACCAAGGAAAATGATGCCTAGTGAAGAACAAGAAAAGGATGAATTTCTTGTACTAGAATCCCTAGTAAGGAAGAAGTAGAAGATGACAAAAGAGGCAGAATCAAAGGAGAAAAATTTTAGATGCCTACATTGGCGAAAAGGATGATGATGATCTTGAAGGAGGTGAAGACTATTCAGTGTATGATATATATGACGTAGATGAGGAGGAAGGTGAAGAAAATTATAACAAGGAAGATGAGGATAATAATGATGAGGAAGAAGTAGAGGATCAAGGCAAGGGGGTGAGCGAAGAGGTGAGCACTAAAACCAAGGAACCCCAAGCCTCACCAAGGAGCAAGTAGAGAAATCCATGGAGAGAGAAGTGGTGGGCATCATGAAGGAGTTGGTGGAATAAGAGTTAGAGCGGAGCGCAGATGAAATTATGAAGGAGATGGAAGAAGAAAGTGTTGGGAAGGAGTATAATAGCATGTGTGGGATCCCAAATTGGCAATAAGCTTCCCAAAATCTATGCAAATAGGTGGGAAAGGCATAGTGGTGGCATAAGGGAAGGGAATGAGATACATTAATGATCCTAGCAAGGTGTTACGTGCACGCTTCCAAATCACCATACCAAAAGAAAAACTCCTTCCTATGTCATTGTTTGATGAAGAAGGTGCATATCCCTGAACCAAGAAGATGTTATCTTAGGAATTTGAGTCTCACGTAGATGAACCTAAGTTTAAAGTAAGCTAGAGAGTGCTAATGAAGGTTCCGTAAAAAAAGGAGTAAATCCCTTTGTTAACGCTCAACAACTATCAGATGAACAAGTCTATAATGCACTCAACAAGGTTTCAGTCAAAGTTGAGGCCAAAATGTTTGGGAGAAATGATAGAGTGAAATTCCTGGAGGAGGAATTGGAGGAGAAAAAGAAAGATCTCATGGAAAAGAGCAAGGACCTAAAGTAATAGGATTTGATCAACGATCGGTTGAGGCGTGAGATGAAAGAAGAAAAAGCAAAGGTGTGCAAAGTCTCCAAGAAGGTGGAGATGATTATGGATGCCATTATCTTGAGGCACCCCAATTTAGTGTCACCAAGCGTAAGTATGAATCAACCTTGTAATTTTTGGAGGATTTTACTCACATTCTCATGATGGAGAGGAAACCAATTGCTTTAGAGTTTATAGAAGAGGTGCAGGCATACCAAGAGAAAAAGGAAAAGATGAAGGTTTTCGAGATTGTGGCTCAATACACTAAACTTATTGCGAGATAAAGGCCACCACACAAGTTGCTAAAGATG
The DNA here is from genome assembly GCA_018340775.1 of Taxus wallichiana var. yunnanensis. Lineage (NCBI taxonomy): Eukaryota > Viridiplantae > Streptophyta > Pinopsida > Cupressales > Taxaceae > Taxus > Taxus wallichiana. The sequence continues at coordinate 644,215,544 of CM031237.1, read as the reverse complement.
CTTATGATAACTTCAATGATATGGATAAAGTGACAAGAATCTTGGTTACCACCCATGAAATGGAACTCAAGGAGTTCTAAGAGAAAAATAAGGGGAATAGGGTGGAAAGAGATAATATCCTAGCCGAGGTGGAGAGTAGATAAGAAGCAATTAAGACCCTATGAAGATCGATCAAAATCCGGCTAAAGGAATTATACCCCCAGATCACCCGTATGATGGATGCGCTTGAGGACTTGGGAAAATAGTTGGAAAGTATTGTTGAAATAATGAGCACCAAAGGGGAGGAATTAAGTTTTGAGGAGGTGAGCACCTTAGTTGGATACCTCTGTCAGCAAGCGTAGAACGAGGTCGATTCTTGGGAGAAGTTAGAGGCATAAATAGGGAAGGATTTCCCTCTCCTCCTCCAACAATAAACAAGCTCCCCATTCTTTCATTCTTTCTCCTAATTCTTCATTCCTTTATTATTTATTTCCAACCATTTTAAGAGCCCTCCATTCTTTACTTTATTGAAGAGTGTTTCGAGGATGGAGAACAAGCGTAGTGTGGGGTGATGTTGGGCCCCAAAATATTAGCTACTTATGAGAAGGCACATGGGCGCGCAAGACCTATATGAAGAAGGGCACATGGGTTGAAGGCGCGTAGGGAAGGGTTCTAGTAGCGTTTCGTAGAACACATAATGCATGCGTAAGGTAAGACATGTTTTAGGACTTAGCCACATTTGGCGTTCTAGGAAGCACATGAGAAAAGCATGACCTATTTAGCATGCAGAATGGATAAGGTGTCACCTAGCTGATGTAGGATCAAAAAGGTACTATTACATGCATGCGATGGAAGGATTCAAAAGGACATCATTGTAAAGAGTGGAGAGCTCGAGATCAAAGGAGGCATGCTCCATTATAGGACCACTTAGACACTTGGGAGCTGATCTGCATTTTTAGAAGGCATGGCGGTGAAGGCATAAAGCTATATATAGAGGTGCATAGATAGTAGAAAGAGATACGTATATACATAGGATCATCTTGAGAGAGTAGAGGTGGTGGAAAAGAGGCGAAGCTCTACGTAAATATCATAGAGGGTTCTAGGGGTTAGGATTAGAGAAAATCTAGGAGTGATGTCATATTTAGAGGGAAGGGTTTGTGTTTATCCTTGTAATATGAAGGGAATAGTATAGTTTTTGATGCATGACATTGCTTGTGCATTGTTATACGGGTTTTTTATGACCTCAATGAATGTAATGTGGTTACTGAACTCATTAATATGAATATAAGGTTCTATCCTAAAGCATATTTTTGTTCATGAGCATAATCATAGTGCATTTCCTTTGTGTATGACTTAGTTTTATATGCTATTTGTTATTTCTCTTTTATGGATGCAAGGAGATGATAAATCATCCTAGGCTTTTAGAATGAACGCATGGTTCCTTTCCATTCTTTTATACTTAAGTATCTACCATAGATGAAGTATTCTCACAAGACTCACATAAAGGAGAGGTGCGGCACCCGCGCGTGCCTCGGGTGAGTGCCCAACACCCGCAGGGTGATATGATGACGTGTATGGGATTATACTATTGTTTTAGGGGTATAAAAATGACTACAATTAAAAATGCCTTCATTAGAAAAATTAACTAGGTCCTCAACACATGTCTCATTAGTAGCAATAGACTCATTATCAAAATCATGAGCAAGAGTAGGGCCTTTACAAGGGCAAGAATAGAACATCGTGGTCGGGGTTGTAAAGCTTGGTAAAGACACAAGATATGGTAGGATTATAACTAGGGTAATACGAGACTTGCAATAGAAGGTGGCTTCATCCTCAACATTTGTGAGATAAGGATACAAACTAGTCATAGGAATGGATTCATACTTAGGAGAACTAGATTTTGATTGATGGTTTCATAACATCTTTTGATATACCATGAGGCAAATATAAAAATGAAGGAGCCTAAATCAAGCTAGGGTTTGATCAATAAACGAGTTCAACAAATGATTTAATATATTTACATATAAGATAAAGACACTGCTAATAAGATAAAATAATAATAAAATACAAGATATAGATAACTAAGTAAAAGTATGAGTGGTAGATAGGTTTTGTAGAATGATTTAGCTTTCCTCTGTAGGTATGGAATGGTTTTGGGTCACCAATGCTTTGAATAGGAATTCTAGACTATGCATGTAACGATTATGAAACTAGCATGTGAAGATCCCATGGACAAGAGCACCAGGAGAGGAAACATGTGCCTAGCACTAGCTTAAATTATAGGTGCTAGTGTTTGTAGGAAAACTTAGGATATGGTTCTTTTATGTCACTTATTGTTTCCTTTAGCTAGCTTTATATCATGTCAGGTTTGATGCACTTCTACTCTATCACACCTGTACCTATAAAAAAACCCTAACTAACTACACAAGATTGAAGCACACACTATACTTTGAATAAAATATGTATATGAGATAGTTAGAATGATCCCAACTGTCACCCTAATATGATTGTCATTGAGTGCTGCACTATATTTTAGACTCCATGTAGTTATTATGGCATGTAATTGAAATTGTGTCCCTTGAGCTAGGATTCCCTAGTGCCAGTCACACAAATAATAGTGGGCTACAAATACTTTGTCCCAATGTAAGAATGTGTGATATGGAATTCAGAATAGCCTCCCCTATGCAGTGAATAATGTAACCCAAAATGCAGTCCCTTGTGTTGCTTTTGTGTTTGTGGTATATATATATATGGTATCCCCAATTTCCCCTTAGAATAGTTAGTAGGTTGTGTATAAATACAAGTTATTTGTTTAAATTTCATCACATAATGACTCTAAAATATGATCTATCTTGTGAAAAAAAGATAATAAAAGACCCAAATCAAAAATAAATCAAAAAAGGAGAAAATACAATAAAATAGTACAAAAACACCTAGAATGACATTAGTGCTTGGGTGCTATTATCCTACCTCGGGTAGCATTGTCCTATAAAAATAAAATAGAAATAAAGCAAAAGATAGGAACATGAATCCTTGTGACTTGACCAAAAACTTGAAAATGCCATATAAACGACGTAAGAAAAGCTAAACAAAGAAATAAAAGGACCAAAGAGGTGTCACCCGTAATGCCTCTATTATGATGATATATGTAGTTGCTTGTTTAAATGAAGTTGGAAAACATTCACATGTGATTGTGTTATGAATTGATGTGTCTTTTGAACTATTTGATCATGTTTCTTGGAAAGATATCAGTTGCCTATTAAATTTGATGTTAATCATTCTTTTGGAAATGTCGTACTTATGTTGAATTATCATCAAGTAATCACTTGACTAGTTTTTGAAGTAAACTAAGCGATCTTAGCTTATTAGGACAAAGTGGGACAAACAGATAACCCTGGTAAGCTATTTAAGTTTCATTTTTTTTTGTTCCTAAGACTATAATATGAATGATAGATGGACAATACCTCGGATACATTTGAGTGATCGAAGACATTATCCTTGATCAATTTACTATTTCAATCATGTTGAATAAGTCTAAATGGTCTCTTAATGTTTTTTGACTTACTGTATATTCAGACTTGTTGATTCTAAGCTTGCATTGGTGTTTCTTAAATAGCTTATATTCAATAGTCTTACTATTGCTTGATTTAATGTTGATTTGATTAAAGTGTTAGGATATATCTTGAAAGCCTAAGCTAAAATATCCTAAGGTAATACTATACACTATGTGACCTAATGTTATCGTAGTGTATTTTATTTAATAATAATAGTAACCTAAGCTAAGGTTGCCACTTTACATTAAGGGGATCTACACCTAACTAAGATCCTAGACCTAACCTAAAACCTAACTACGGGTGGCGTATTGACTATGGGCAGGAATAAGGATAGTATAACACCAACCCATGTAGTACTTTGAATTAAATACAATTAAAGGGGCATTGCTGAAACCTTTGGTATAGACCAAGTCTAACTTGGCATGCACAAGAATTAAGGTGACTAAGGAAGTTTAGTGGTGTTGGTTAAACTGTTAGTTGTTGCTAAATTTAAAATGGCGGTTGACGGATTAAGGGAAAAAATTGCGCGAGTCTTGCCATGGCAATAAAATTCTTGGAAATTTGGGAAAACCACCTCGGGGAAAACACAATGGTTTTTGGAAAAGAGATAAGAGTTGTTTTTCATTCTTCCTATGGTATTTTGAGCACTTTGGCTCTGCATGTTGATCTTTTGATATTCAAACTGTTAGTTCATTTCTGCTTCATTAATGAACTCTCCATTGCATGGAACATTTAACGAAGAGAAATTTGTGGTTTCGACTATTAAAATAATGAGGAAAAGGAAGTTGGGAATTATGTGGAATTTGTTTGAAGTTTTTGAAGAATCTTACAAGAAAACTTGGATAGAGATTTTGGGAGCTTGAAGGAAATTTACAGAGCTCTATCACCATGATAGGCTCTAACTCATTATAATAGCTTTCTCTATTTAATTTTTTAATGAAAATAACTCTAATCTTCATGTGGAATCATATTTTGAGTTCTGGTTTTTGTGGTTTCTATGTTATTTCAATGTTACATAGTTTTAATTCTTGAATATTATATGTATCTAGTTAAAAGTCAATTAAAAATGACTTCAAGTTACATGCATGAGTGTGAGAGATTTTGTGAAGAAAGAGTGAGTTTATTTGTTGCTAGCTTGAGTATTTTTTTGAATTTAATCATTGTTATACTAGGGTATATTAGGCGAGTTTACGTAATCGATACCAACAAATAAATAAATTAAGGGTGTTTTTCTCAAGACCTCAGTAATTATTTATTACAAACCCATATTTACTAGGTTAGTATAAATATTAATGGAATATTTTGTTATCATTACTTATCGGTCTAGGCATTATACAATATGGGTTTGTTTGGTTCCTTGGTTGTCTATTCATATCTCATGCGAGACTTGTTGATTCGGTCTCTATCAACCATATAATGTGATCCTGTTTTGATTCTTCTTAAGACTCAAATATGAGTCAATACCCTTACTTTGAGGTCTTAACATTTTGAAGATATCAAGAATTTTTTTATAGGATATGGCAACTAGTTTGAATGTTTGGTTCGAGTCCATTATGGATGCTCTCGAGTCTTTGATCGTGCTATGAGATAGTGCTTTAGATCCATGTAGGATCTTGTGTGGTTTGAAGTTCAAATCAAAGTTTGTTACTTTGTTTATTTTTATGAACACCTATGTGATTAAACTCGGTGCCATATTTGAATTTTTTTTAGGTTATTGTGATCCTAATGAATACAAAATGTATCATGTCCGACTTTATTATTCTATGTTTTTGTGGAAGTTCATTATGTTATTAATCATTTTTAAACTGGATGGGTATGATATAAATCGACATTCGATTGAGGTCGAATGTAATATTATTGTGGTTGGAGTCATGGACTCACTAAGGATGAATGGTTTTACCTTTTGGTTTATATTTAGTAATAGAAATATGTAGGGAATAATGCGAGTTTGAGTGAATGTTAAGTAATGGTTTGGGTATCTTAAAATTTGAGATTCATCTCGACTTCTCACTATAATGCATTAGTATTTGGTATTTGTCCTCTTAGGGACCGTGAAGTTGATATACGTCTTCGGTAGCTCGTTTAGTGTTTAATGTTTAAGAGGGTTCAGTTAGATTGATATTTGATAGATTTATTTTGTTATAAAGGATTGGTGCTTTTATGCAATGGTTTTTAATAAAGTATCAAATGAATTTTATTCATAATAAACCCCTCTATGTATGATACATATTGAGATAGAGTTTAATCCTTTATAAAACTTAGTTCATATCTATATTAGATCTTATGATGAATTCAGTTCACCTTGAACCATACCTAACTTAGAGTTGTTTCTATAACAGTTATGTATTTGGAACTTGTATACAATGTAAGTGAAGTAAATAACTTGATTGTTTTACTTCTCTTTAATGTTGAATATATGCTTTATTATTGTTCTAATAAGCTAGCAAAGGTTCTTGAGGGAAATCAGTATAAACTTGCAAGATGATCTATAAGTTCTAGTCATATAATTATGGGATTATATGACCGCAAATTTATAGATCATAATCTCTTTTATTGAATAAGACACTATTTGATTACTATTATTGATTGCGTAATGTAATACTTAGATAGGTAAGATATTAAAATTGTTGAACAAGGTAAATGATTACAAACGTATAAGAATGGGATTATATGAATGAAATCATGTTACACTTGTAATTCTGTTTTATGATGGAAATGGATCAAATATACTTATCTTGTACCTAAAGTTACTGAAATTATTATTGATAGAAATATTGTGATGAAGTGTGTGACTTAAACTCACTTATTTTCATGGTTTCATTTATTATGTTGTTCTTAGCATGCTTAAAATTTTTGTTTATTACTTTTGAATTTTAGAATGATTTCATTAAAAATCAATGTTCCTTTTATGAAATTGTTAAGTTAGAGCATGTTGTTATGAAGATTTAGTACTTATCATGCTCATTTCATGAGAACTGACACGTGCTAACAATATTGCAGATGGATTTCGTGAAATATGAAATAAGAAAGAATTATAAGAAGTTGCATTTATTTTATTGATTAAATTCAATTGATTTGATTAAATGATTATTGTATAAGTCTCTTGAAGTGGTTCTATTTGGAAAACATAGAAGGCCTAGAACCATATTATTCTAATCACTTGAAACATGCAGATTTTGGAGACTGAATTTTGTGGATGGTATTTTAGTAGAAAGAAATAAAGATGGATTCATGATTATATTGATCTTGTAAATGGATGAATGTTGTGAATTTGGAAGTTAGTGTGACTCTCTCATTATAAATGATTGATATTACCTTCATAGTGTTTATAAGTTAAACATAAATAAGACTTAATGAATTCTACATAGCTTACTATGTTTATTAAGTGAAGGACTATACATAAATTCCATTAGTCTAATGAGCTAAAGGATGAACTGATATGAACTTATAAAGATTATATGGTAAACCTTATCTAGAAGTTGTTGAAATGTGATATTATGTTCATATGGAAATGATATTGTGTTCTTTATATACTATAATGTATCATTGTGAACTTATAGATAATATAATATGTCCTTTAATGGAAAGAAAGGGGACACACCGCAAAGTTGGGACGGTCTTAATGATTGAATCCTAAACCTATGTCACTGACTCTAAAATATAAAGTTTGACAAGTAAAGGAACATGATAAAATGTGTTGAAATGTTTATGTATTTGAGTGGTGAAAATGTTATGTTAAGTTTAGGTGACTTAATAAAAGGCACACAAACCTAATATATAAATTATATAAATTTGAGTTATACTTACTAGTGTGAAATAATAAGATAATGCTTAAATGTTGTCTTATACTTGTCATAATCAGATTGATTAGTGACACTCAATGAACCAAACGAAAATGAATAATTAACTCATTGAATGTAATGAAAATTTTATTTGCATAACTTCATTTTAGAAGGAAGTATGTTACAATCACTCCTTAAGGATTAATCGTATCAACCTTAGTTGATCCTTAGGAATGACACCTAATGTTGACATGTTAGTTGGAAATGTTATCAAGCTATGAATTAAACTACTTAAGGAACTTGTTGAAATACGAAGCCCGCATAGCGGAAATGAGCTTGATGGGATGTTGTAGTATACTTACTACTACAAAATACCACTTAATGTCACAAGTCATTATGGGGTTACTGTGGAGCTACCACTATGTCGTAACCACCCACCTAGCTCATGTTATGCGATAATTTTTGACGAGTATGTTGTCTAGGAATAAAAGCATGACATACATGTCTTAAAACTTTGACAAAAGTATCACAAGCTACTGATTGGGTTATCTTGATTTCACCGACTAAAGAAGCATGATATCATATGGGTATCACTAACATATAATCAGATAGGATCTTTAGATGGTTGAACTTGAATGATCCTTAATTGATTAAGGAAACCACTAGTATACTTGTATACACTTGTTATAAAGAAAAATGAGAGATTGGTTTAACACCGAGTCATTACAGCTACATATGGTTTACTATTATGTGATGGATTAGCTAAGGAATGTTTGTTCTAAATTATGTGAATTTAGAACAATGAACATTATAGAAAAAAATTCCCTTGTTATTGAAGTCATAAATGAGGATGTTACATTTTGGTATCAGAGCTGAAGGTTGCAGCTCTTGGACCTATTTGAGTCCATCTCTGATAAAAACTTAATTTCTTGTTAATAAAAATGGTTAGAAAAAGGGGACGTGCTGTAAATAGCTAGCCTCTAGTTGGTGAGGTAATTACAACACAATGAACACTAAAGGATTGTACTTGATATTTTGAGGAAAAAACTGCGTTTGGGAAAGTTGTCGGGATGTTTTTTTATGAAACAAAAGTACCTTACTTAGGACATGTAACAAGTAAGGATGGAATATCAGTTGATCCATCAAAGATTGCAGCTATAATTGATTGGCCAACACCTAAGAATGTTCATGAAGTTAGAAGCTTCATGGGGCTTGCTATATATTATAGAAAATTTGTAAAAGACTTCTCAAAGGTTGTTGCTCCAATTACTTTGGTACAAAATAAAGATAAAAAGTTTGTTTAGAATGAAAATGTGAGGCAAAATTTAAAACATTAAAGGAACAACTAACTACAACACCTATTTTGACTGTTCCAAATCCAAACGAAAGCTTTACAATTGTCATATATGCTTCGGAGAAGGATTAGGGGGTATATTACTTCAAAATGATCATGTAATAGCATATGAAAGTAGAAAGCTCAAGTTACACGAGCTGAATTATGCTCCCCATGACCTAGAGCTTGCTGCCATAGTACATGCACTTCAAGTATGGAGACATTATCTCTTAGGTAAACCCTTTGAGCTAAAAACTGACCATCTTGGGCTGAAATATATATTCACACAACCAAATTTGAATGCAAGACAATGAAGATGGTTAGATTTTTTTATCTCAGTATGATTTTAACATCAGTTACATTAAAGGTAAAGAGAATAGAGTGGCAGATGCACTAAGTTGTAGGAAACATATTTCCGCACTTGTAACCTTAAGAACTCAGTTCAAAGATGAAGTAAATAAAGTAATGATGATTTATCCATATTTCCAGCAAGTAAAAACAAAAATTTATGTAGATTCTAATGATGCAAGATGTAAAGGTTTCTAAATTGATAACAAAGGAATTCTAAGGTATGAAAATTGAGTGTATGTACCCTTAGAAAATGAGTTAAGGAAGAAATTGATGACTGAATTTCACAATTAACCTTACTTTAGACATCCTGAAGTGAAAAAAATGCTTGCTGATGTAAAATAATTTTTTTTGGAAAGGGATGAAGAAAGATATAATTGATTTTGTTTCACATTGCCTTGAATGTCAGCGTGTTAAGGCTAAACATATGCATCCAACTGGCTTACTGTACCCTCACAACATACCATAGTATAAATGGTAGGTAATAAGTATGGATTTCTTATAAGGATGCCTATGTCTAAAAATAAGCATGATGTCATTTTGGTTATAGTAGACAAGTTAACAAAAGTAGCTCATATCATTGCTGGTAATCTGAAAGATGATTCACCTGTTCTTACAAAAAGATATGTTCATTAAATTTTTAGATTGCATGGTGTACCTAAGTTAATTATATCTGATAGAGACCCAAAAATGAATTCACGTTTTTAGAAAACTCTAAATGTAGCCTTAGGAAAAAAACTGAATTTTAGTTCTACATATCATCCAAACAAATGGGCAAAATGAAAGAGTTAATCAGGTAATGGAAGGCATGCTTAGAATGTACTGTATGGATCAATAGTAAAAATGGGAATAATACCTTCCTTTGGTTGAATTTACATACAATAACACTTACCATTCCTCTCTAAAAATGACACCTTTCAAAGAATTGTATGGATGAAAGTGCAGAACCCCTGTTAGTTGGGATAACATCAAAGATAGAGAGGTAATTGGACCTGAAATGCTTACTAAAATGGAACAACAAGTGAAATTAATCTGTGAACGATTAAAGTTGTTGATAGGTAGAAAAGTTATGCAGACCTAAAAAGGGTTGATAGAAAATTTGAACTTGGTGAGAAAGTCTTTTTAAGAGTCAAGCCTAAAAAGAGCTCAATTAATTTTGGAAAAGCAACCAAGTTATCACCTCGATTTGTGGGACCCTTCAAAATTGTAGAAGTGATAAATCTTGTAGCCTATCATTTAGCATTGCCCCTTCTCATTGACACGAACGCATGATGTTTTTCATATTTCTTTTCTTAAGAAATATGTTTCAGATTTGTCACATGTATTGAATTGGAATTCTTTGCAGGTCTAAAACCCACAAATAATCATGTTTGAACTCGTAAGGGTTATGGAAACTTGCAAGTTACACTTGTGTAATCATGAGATAAGTCAATGTAAGGTCCAATATGACCAGTTTAGTGAAGAAAGTGAAACCTGAGAGAATTTGGATGACATAAAAACTGCATTTCCTCATCTGCTTTGAGAAAAATAATTTTGATTTATGTGACATTTGGATATTTAGTATGAAAATTATCTCTGATTTTTTCCATTTTTGGGCAAAACACTTTTTATTAAGTGTTGGTACAACTATTTGATGCTGTAATAAAACTTTTGAAACTTGAATTTCTGTAAATATGCTTACTAGTTTAGGAATTATATGGTGAATAAGTTATATATTTTTATCTATAGTCTTAAAAAGATTAGTTGAGTAAGTAAATCATCGAGACGATGATGATTTTTAGATGGGAGGTATGTAATGCCTTTGTTGTGATGATATTTGTACTTGCTTCTTTGACTGAAGTTGTAAAATGTTGACATGTGATTTTTTATGAATTGATGTGCTCTTTTAAACTATTTGATCATGTTTGCTGGAAAGATATCAATTACCTGTTAAATTTGATGTTAATCACGCTTTTGGAAATGTTGTACTTATGTTGAATTATCATCAAGTACTCACTTGACTAGTTTTTGAAGTACACTAAGTGATCTCATCTTGTTGGGACAATGAGACAAACATGTAACTTGGTAAGCTATCTAAGTTTCATTATTATTTTCTATTCCTAAGACTATAATATGAATGATAGATGAAAGACAATACCTTAGATCAATTTTAGTGATCCAAGGCATTCTCCTTGATCAATTTACTATTTTGATCACATTGGATAAGTCTAAATGGTATATTATTGTTTTGTGACTTACTATATATTCATAATTGTTGATTCTAAGCTTGCATTGGTGTTTCTTAAAATTCCATAGTCTTACTATTTCTTGATTTAATGTTTATTTGATTAAAGTGGTAGGCTATATCTTGAATGCCTAAACTAAACTATCCTAAGGTAAGACCATACAATATGTGACGTAATGATATCCTAGTGCATTTGATTTAATAATAATACCAACCTAAGCTAAGGTTAACACTTTACGTTAAGGGGATCTACACCTAACTAAGATCCTAGACCTAACTACGGGTGGCCTATTGATTATAGGTAGGAGTAAGGATATCATAATGCCAACCCATGTAATAATTTGAATTAAATACAACTATCCACCTTTGGCATAGATGAAATCTAACTTGGCATGCACAAGAATTAAGGTGACTAAGGAAGTTTAGCGGTGTTTGTTAAAATGTTAGTTGTTGCTAAATGTAAAATGGAGGTCAAGCGAATTAAGGGGGAAAACTGGCAGTCCTGACATGGAAATTAATGTCTTGGAAAATTGGAAAATCACCTTGGGGAAAACATGATGGTTTTTGGAAAAGAGATAGGATTTGTTTTTCATTTCTCCTATGGTATTTTGAGCACTTTGGCTCTGCATGTTGATATTTTGATATTCAAACTGTTAGTTCGTTTCTTCTTCATTAATGAACTCTCCATTGCATGGAGGATTTAATGAAGAGAAATTTGTGGTTTGGGCTATAAAAATAACGAGGAAAAGGAAGTTTGGATTTCTATGGAATCTTTTCAAATTTTTGAAGAATCTTATGGGAAAACTTGGATAGAGAGTTTGGGAGCTTGGAGGAAATTTACAGGAGCTCTACCAGGCATGATAGGCTCTAAATCATTTTAATAACTTGCTCCATTTAATTATTTCATGAAAATAACTCTACTCTTCATGTGGAATATTATTCTAGAGTTCTGGGTTTTGTGGTTTTTGTGTTATTTCAATGTTACCTAGTTTTTATTCTTGAATATTTTATGTATTTAGTTGTAAGTTGATTAAAAATGAGTTCTCGTTACATGCATAACTCGTGAGAGATTTGTGTGAAGAAACAATGAGTTTCTTTATTGTTGGATTTAGTATTTTCTTTGATCTTAATGATTTTTATACCAAGGTATATTATGCGAGTTTGCTAAATCGATACCCACAAATAAATAAAGTCTAGGTGTTTTTTTTGAAGTAGGGTACTTATTTATTGCAAACCCATCTTTACTGGGTTAGCATAAATCTTAATGGAATATTTTTTTACCGTTACTTGTCGGTTTGGGAATTATACAATATGGGTTCATTTGGTTCCTTAGTTTTCTATTCGGATCTATGCAGGCTTGGCAATTCGGTCTCTATCGACCGTATAATGTGATTTTTTTTTTAATTCTTCTTAAGACTCAAATATGAGTCAATACCCTTACTGGGTCTTAAAGTTTTGAAGATATCAAGAATTCCATTGTAGGAGATGGAAACTGGTTTGAATGTTTGGTTCTGAGTCCATTATGGATGCTCTCGAGTCTTTGATCAGGTTATGATATAGTGCTTCAAATCCGTGTAGGATCTTGTGTCATTTTAAGTTCAACTCGAATTTTTTTACTTCATTTATTTTGTATGAACACCTATGTGATTGAAATTAGTGCCATATTAAACTTTTATTTGGGTTATTGTGATCCTAATGAATATGAAATGTATCTTGTCGACTCCATTATTCCATACTTTTGGGGAATTTTATTATGATCTTAATCATTTTTAAATTGGTTGGGTATGATATAAATATGACATTCGATTGAGGTCGAATATAATTTGATTGTGATTGGATTCACTAATCACTCAACATGAATGGTTTTACCTTTTGGTTTATCTTTAGTACTAGAAATTTCTAGGGAACAATGTAGGTTTGAGTGGACGTTAAGTACTAGTTTGGGTATCTTAAAATTCAAGATTCATCTCAACTTCTCATTATAATGCATTAGTATTTGGTATTTTTCCTCTTAGGGACTGTGAATTTGATATACATCTTCGTAGCTCTGTTTAGTGCTTAATGTTTACGAGGTTTGATTAGATTGATCTTTGATAGATTTATTGTGTTATAAAATATTTTTTCTTTTATAAAGTGGTTTGTAATTGAGTATGAAATGAATTTTATTCATAATAAAACCCTTTATGTATGATACAAATTGAGATAGATTTTAATCCTTTATAAAAATTAGTTCGTATCTATAATTAGATCTTCGATGAATTCAATTCACCTTGAACCGTCCCTAGCTTAGAGTTGTTGTTTCTATAATAGCTTATGTATTTGGAACTTGTATACAGTGTAAGTGAAGTAAATAACTTGATTATTTTACTACTCTATAATGTTGAATATCTTCCTTATTATTGTTTGAATAAGTTAGCAAAGGTTCTTCAGGGAAACTGTATAAACTTGATAGATGATCTATAAGTTCCAATCATATAATTATGGGATTATATGACTGCAAATTTATAGATCATAATCTCTTATATTGAATAAGACACTATTTGATTACTATTGTTGAATGTAATGTAATACTTAGATAGGTAAGATATTAAAATTGTTGAACAAGGTAAATGATTACATGAATATAAGAATGGGATTATATGACTAAAATCATGTTACACTTGTACTTCTATTTTATGATTGAAATGGATCAAATGTACTTGTCTTGTACTTAAAGTGACCAAAATTATTATTGATAGAAATATTGTGATGAAGTGTGTGACTTAAATTGACTTCTTTTCATGGTTTTATTTATTATGTTGTTCTTAGCATGCTTAAAAGAGTTGTTTATTAATTTTGAACTTTATAATGATTTAAAAAAAGTAATGTTCCTTTTATGAAATTATTAAGTTAGAGCATGTTGTTCTAAAGATTTAGTACTTATCATGCTCAGTTCATGTGAACTGACACATGCTAACAATCTTGCAGATGGATTTCGTGAAAGATGAAATAAGAAAGACTTATAAGAAGTTGCATTTATTTTATTGATTAAAGTCAATTGATTTGATTAAATGATTATTGTATAAGTTTCTCGAAGTGGTTCTATTTGGAAAAACATGGAGGGCCTAGATCCATATTATTGTAATCGCTTAGAAACATGTTGATTTTTTTGAGACTGAAATTTGTGTATGGTATTTTAATAGAAAGAAATAAAGATGGATGTTGATTATATTGATCTTGTAAATAGATGAATGTTGTGAAGTTGGAAGTTAGTGTGATTATTTCATTATAAATGATTGATATTACCTTCATAGTGTTTATAAGTTAAACATAAACATGACTTAATGAATGCTACATAGCTTGTTATGTTGATTGAGTGAAGGACTATACATAAAGTCCATTAGTCTAATGATCTAAAGGATGGAATGATATGAAATTATAAAGATGATATGGTAAACCTTATCTAGAAGTTGTTGAAATGTAATATTATGTTCATATGGAAATGATATTGTGTTCTTTATAAGGGTTATACTATAATGTATCATTGTGAACTTATAGATAAGATAATATGTCCTTTAATGGAAAGAAAGGGGACACACCTATAAAGTTGGAATGGTCTTAATGATTGAATCCTAAACCTATGTTGCTTTGTATATAATCTATAAAGTTTGACAAGTAAAGGAACATGATAAAATGTGTTCAAATGTTTATGTATTGGAGTGGTGAAAATGTTATGTTAAGTTTAGGTGACTTAATAAAATTCACAAACCTAATATATAAGTTATATAAATATGAGTTATACTTACTAGTATGAAATAATAAAATAATGTTGTCCTGTGCGTGTTATAATCAGATTGATTAGTGACACTTAATGGACCAATGGAAAATGAATAACTAACTCATTGAATGTAATGAAGATTTGATATGCTTATCTTCATTCATATTATGGTATTCAAGGAAGTTTTGAGATTACATTTTCTAAGAAATAAATATTATCAAGAAACTAAAATTATACAATCTCTACAACAACAACCAACAATACACTTTGGAGATACTACATACAACACTATTGCACTTGAAGGATTTCATCACACTACTTTACTCTTGTAGGAGAGAAAAATAAATTCATGAAACCTGACAAAGACATTGAACAACATTTTGCTAAAGAAATTCAAGCACTGCAACACTATTATTGACCTATAGACCATCTGAAACTAGCAATCCAACTTGTACTTTTACTTTAGAGACCAACCACCTGCTAATTTGAGCTTATAACACTTTAAAACCAACCTAGATGCACTACCAATAAACCTTCATGCCTCCTATAGAGCCTTAGTTCACCACTCACTGCTTTGCCATTAATGTCACTTGACATCAATGACAACACTAATGACACATGGTTCAACATTTGGAGTTTCTTTTCAACAAATATTTCATAAATTCATGTAGGTTTTTTTATTGTTTTCCTTGTCAATTTACCTTTAGGAACATGTAAGTTTTGGGTGAATGCTAATCCTTGTTTGAGGAATGTTAATATTTTTTTAGTAAGTTAGAGATTGTAGTTTTGGAAAGGGATTAAAGTTGGGTTTTTATTTGTTCTTTAACTTACAAAGGGTTTTTAAGCAAGGTGTTTATTTCATTCTTTAACTCCAAATTTGGATGGATGCATGATCATTTCAGTACATACTACAACAAATCAATGTAATGTATTTCAAGTTTCATTCCAAAGACTACAAATCAACAGAGTGCTTTTAAAAATACAAATAAGGAAAAATATATTATCAAAACAATGTACTGAATATTTGAATATACTAATTATTATATGAACATCTATATCATGCAATATCCATAAATGGAAGCTTCCAACTTGATGGACCTGGATCATATCTATCATTTGATTCACCAGATATATAAGACTGACTCTCTCTTTGTTGAAAATCAACTGCTGTAATAGGGTTGTTTGCTATATTTGTGCCGTTATTTTCAGCCCCTCTCCTTTCTTTAATCGACTCCCATACTACCAAATCCCTGTCATAGGGAAAGTTATCCACTTCGTATCGTGATGTGTAAATTCTCAAACAATTTTCTAAATTTTTATCAAGATTTTTTCGTAATTTTGACTTTATAAAGGCCAAGGCACTGAAAATTCTCTCATCTTCAACTAAACCAAAAATCATTGTTTGACATAGATCAGCCAATGAGAAAAACTCGACATGGTTTGTTGTAAAATAGTACTTAACCCAATTGTTTTCCATAGCTAGGTTATTTCTCCACACTTTAAGGGATTATCCAAACCTTTGAATTGCTAAATCATTGTAGAGGAAAATTCATGAGATTGATCAATCAAAATTTTCTTTCTTAAAATACATATAATATTCATTCTATTGATATCGTAGGATTACAAAATGTTGAATCAATGTAGTCAACATCTTGAAGTAGTCTTCCTGCATATATCTTTCATTTTGGACAAGATTCCAAAAGGTGGGATTTAATGCATCCATTGCTTCAAGTAAAACATCCCTTATAAATCATTCCCTTATTTCTTCTAGTAGGGACACTGTAATTTATCTTAACCCCACTCTTGTTGATGATATAATGTTATCAAATAGTGGCCATGTGACATTTACCTTCTCAACCTTACCGACTACTACTTTAAACATGTACATCAGTATCTCATATCCACGTACCAAAGCACATACGTCCCCAAAAAATATGATCTTAAGAAAGCTACTTGCATTTCTAAATCATTCCAACCATCAAACTTTGGACCTGTAAAAGTAGTTTCATTGAGAAACAAATATTCTATTGCCATACAAACTTGTTTCCTCAAACTAGAAAAATAAACAATATAGATAGTTCTTTCTTGTGCTTGTTTAATTAAATGATGCATTTCTTCCAACATGGGAAGGAGACCACACAACATCAAAAATGAATCTATATCAGTCAAATGATGTATCAAATCCTAGGCCTTGTCCACTTCCATGTGATTTTGCCACATCACTCCTAATAAGGATTGATACTCTTCGTACACCCTACGAATCGGTTGGTACAATGAGATCCACCTGGTGTCAACATCTTTTAATAGTTTACACCCATTTTTTATTCCTTCTGCAAATATTTGGAATTCCATGAACCTTTTAGGACTACGAAATAAATAAGCATGCACCTCTCGAACAAGGTCTTCAAATTTTTCTATAGGTTTAAATTTTCCAACT
Source organism: Taxus wallichiana var. yunnanensis (assembly GCA_018340775.1). NCBI lineage: Eukaryota > Viridiplantae > Streptophyta > Pinopsida > Cupressales > Taxaceae > Taxus > Taxus wallichiana. The sequence continues at coordinate 644,198,130 of CM031237.1, read as the reverse complement.
ATTTTGTAAGCTAGGTTCATTCTATGAGCCATAAAATGAATGAAAATAATATAAGGGCAATGAGATGTTTGGAGTCTTACACACATGCCATTATGATGACCTTGCATTATAGATGCCCCATCTGCCCCAACACATACTAGCTTTGATGCACCGCATCATCATCTATGTCACCGATCTCCTTCAAAAATTTATCACCAACTCACAAAGGTTTTTAGCATTGAGTTCTCTCTCATATTGTGAATGATTATTAAGTGAGGTTGTCTCACATAATTATCAACAGATACACATGCATACATAACCAAGCAATATTATCTACCGCTTTAACCTCATCAACAAACAAAGTTATGTATCATGCAAACTTCAATTTATATTTCAAGTCTTCTTTCTCAACCATAGCTATGAATCTTTACCAATCAAAACCACTACTTTATGACCACTAAGAATGAGGAAAGTGTGGGACAACAAGAAAATACAACATCTTCTTTTGTTCACGAAAATCTATTATAGGAGTACTTCTTTTCAAAATGAGAAAAATAGTAGTTAGATGAACTATTTTACCCAAAATACTGTTTTGAATGATCTTATTGAATTGAGAGGTAATTTTCCCTCCATTCGTTGTAACTATTCTTTAATTTCTCTTATTCTCTTCAAATTATTTTTCATACCTAATATGTAAACAATCATACGCAGTTTTCCATTTAGCAATATTCTTCTCAACGCCATCTATAATTATCTTTTCATATATCTTTCCTACATGCTTCTTAATAGTATCCAACTTAAGTTTCATTGTCTTGTCCCTACCCAATTTACAGCTACAAATTGTACATTTACATTCTTTGGGAGGTTCATATTTATTCTCATTTTCAACAAGTTCAATAAATGGAAACTTAGAAACCCACTCTAACCTGAAACTCCTTCCCAAGTCCCATTTTCTTTCCTTTCTCTTTCTTCCAGAAATAGGTGTCCACTGAGTATTTGCCTTGGTGGAATTTAAATTTCGTTGACTTCCACTGCCATAAGTTTCACCTCCAACATTCACTTGGGCACTGACAGGTGATGTAGTGTCATCTTCATTCAATTGGGTAGGTGGTACAATGTCAAACTCAACATCATTTAATGGAATGTATTCAAGGGGAGGCATTTCATTATTGTTGTCATTGATAGCATCATGAAAATAAAAAATGAACATAGTCTCATCCCGAGTTTCATCTTAAATGTAATCATTATCCCTTGATTGTGACGGTAATGCTGGAGAAGGATGGGTTTCCTTAGATGGTTTCTCAAAATAAGATGATATTTTTCGATTTCTAGTACCACTACTAGGAGGGGTTGGAATAGCATTTTTCTCGAGGTGAGCTTCACTTTTAGGTGTCGTTTTCTTGAATTAGTGAATCTGTAGAATTGAAATAAAAATATATATAAAATGTTAGATTAAATGATATTGATATGTGCACAAACATCTCAACATGAGAAATATGTATAAAGAAAAATAGTATGCCATGCCATGCATCGTCATTTCGATCTTCCAAGGAAATACCCCGATGAACGGGAAACCTATGGAATGTATCACATTTTATATATCCTTTAGGTCCAATGTGGGATGAGGTAGTGTCATGAGACAAAGTGATAAATGATCATGGTTGTGGAATAAATGAAAAGTGAAACCCTAATATATATATATATATATATATATATATATATATATATATCTTGTAGAAGAGAGAACATTAATAAAAATATTCAAAGAATATATATTGATAAACTAGTTATGATTCTTTGCAAGCGGAGGACTATTCTAGATGACTTAAAAATCATAGTGGTTATGAGGATGAGGATGTTTAGGCTTTGTAATAACTTACAAAGGCATAATCACGATAAAGCAATGTGGCATGAAAGAAAATAGGTCTCAAATAGACTGAGGACTCACATGTAGTAAGTGATTCTAGGATGTAAAATACAATGCAAAGTAGCTAGGCCCTAACAATACTTGGATTTATTTGAAATTTTGTAAGCAAATTGCAATATTCCAATTTGCTAAATCCCTTTAGTTTCTACTACTTCACAAATTCACAAATTGGAAAATTTTGGGAAACCATCACCTCTATGTGTGTGTGTGTGTGTGTGTGTGTGTGTGTGTGTGTGTGTGTGTGTGTGTGTGTGTGTGTGTGTGTGTGTGTGTGTGTGTGTGTGTGTGTGTGTGTGTGCGTGTGAATTTGATGCAATTCCTAGGAAAAAATCCCATGCATGTAGGTGAATGAGCCCAAAGAACCAATAAGGTTCCATGGATTTCTTGGTGAAACATTAATGTTTTCAAATCCTCGACCCATCAATCAAAAAGACCATTTAATATAGAAATATACGTTTGGATTGGAAATTCATATGGGAAAAATTATTATTTGTGGAATTTTTGGGTGAAACCTAGGTACTGTTGTTGCTGTAACATTCACCAAAATCAAATTCCCGAAATTCTACAATTCAACAAACTACGAATATTCCCTACTAAAATTTTCCCGATTTTGTTGTATCCTCCAACTGGTAACTACTTCCCTAAATGCTAAGGACTACCATTTCCTGTAAAAGCCACTATGTATGGAGTTCATAGAATGGTTTGAACTCACTCATTATATGTAACCCACAATGTCAATGGTGTAAAGTGCACTAAACTAAACCAAAGGTAAACGTGGTGTGTAGAATGTAAAAACCCTGAATTATGCCCCCTCTTTAGGGGCACATGTGATATCACTGATAGGAGAATGCAGCCCCAAAAGAGGACAAACCGCATGAAATCTAAAACTCTTCCCTATAGAGGGAAGGGAATGCACTTGGTAGAAACCAAGGCATGCACAAATAAGAATGGTTAGCCAAAGACAAGTGTTAGTAAAAAAGAATTCATATAGAAAAAATGTATAAACTACGCAAAAAGTGTGTAAGCTACCAAGAAAAGTAATGTAAACACATAAGAAGACAAAAGTAAAGCACACAAAGCAGACTGAAAACATGGAGCATTAATCATGATGTTGTAAGACACACAAGGCCATAAAGAATGCATACAAAAACAAGTGTGCACACTAAACATAGGATAAAGTATGCAAATAAGGAAAAATAATAACAAACAAGTATGGAAACCAATATCCTTAGATAAAAATGCTACACATGAAGCATCGGCTAGCATGTTATAAAGATAACTAGTATGACAAAATCATGTATAACAAAGTAATGCAAAGTGATAAGTACAAAATGAAACAATAGCACTTGGAAGAGATGAATGTGGAGGCCCTCGAACTAGTTTATGAAGGGTAGAAGGCAAGCATCCATGCTACATGTAAGAGACCAGTATCTGCGATCACAATTAGACAACGATGTGAACATTCAATTAGACAATGATATATAAGTAGTCTAACTAGCATGTGTAATAAAGTGACCATGAAAAAGTAAAAGTAAGCAAGAGTAAAAGCAACCATAATATGTAGTATGTTATGGATGGATGGAATGGAATGCAAAAATGGAGTGATAGGATCTGCGTGCCCCCTAGTGAATGGAAATTTATGCAGTGAGGTTCATTTTTTTTTCCCCCTCAATAGTCAAGAATGAACTATAAATGAAAGCGTGTCATTGAGAAATGGTCAAAGTGTGTGTTGTGTCTAACGTGTTGTGTTGAATGTGTATGTGTATTGATGAGATGTGACCGAGAAAATATGATATGTGCGTGAACCCTATATCCGAAGCATATATCACAACAAGATGAATGTAGGAGTGATGATTTATCCTAAGCGTATATCACTATAAGATGAATGGATGAGTGATGATTTAACCTAAGTGTATATCACTATGAGGTGAATGGTAAAGGAGTGGTGATGTAACCTAAGGTGTATACCACTATCATGACATAGAATATGAGATGATTTAGCCTAAAGTGTATGTCACTAGCCTAGGAATGTCACATGATGAGAAGTCAAATGATAGTAAATGTGTGATGATTTTAAGCTCCATTTGATTTGTAAACCCTCAGTAGTCAAGTATAGACCGAGGAACTAAAGTGTGTCATAGGGTAGTGAGTGCATCGTATAGAAGAAAATGTATTATATTTAATGATGAAAATGACCATGTGATGAGTAGAATGTGTAATGTACATTGTATAAGATGTGATTTATGGTGTAGAAAAAAATTAATATGTATGATGAGTAGTATGGAATTCTAGAGGAAATTATGTATAATGAAGACTAATATGATGTATGATGTATGATGTATGATGTATGGCACATGATATGTGAATAGATGTGGTGTGTAAGTTCTATAGTGCAGTGTGTGGGGTTCATGTGTGGTAATTCCTCAATAATCAAGTGTGAATTGAAGCACGTGTCATCAGTAATGAAAAATTTAAAGCATGAATGAGTATGCATATGCTAGTGGATTAATGTATTAAAACATGAAAATTATAGATGTGTAGATGATACGATGAGCGGGGAAGTCTATTAGGTGTTATGTCCCCAAGTGTAATGAATGAAATGAACTGACCAATAATAGTGAAGAACTAAGGTCCATCATTCTATGTATGTGATAATGATAACATATGATGATGATAGGTATGAATAATGATGCTAAGAGAAGGTATGTGTAAATGCTAGGAGTATGATGTAACACTATGTAAGGATATGAATGAATGATAACACAAAGATAAGAAATGTTCCTATGATGATATGATGATGAGAGAAGGGGATGTAAATACTATGCCCCCCAATGTATGCATGATGAAAGAGGTTATCATGTAATGTCATCTAAGAGATCATCGCTCTCAGGATCATAATCAAATGGATAAGCATTGGTGACTTGATAAGAAATATTGTCTGGTTGGTCATGTAATGATCCATTAAGATGTAAGTTGTACACGCCCGTAACATACTCCTCATCGGTGAATGGAGGGTGGAAAACCGTGTGCATACCATCAAGTGAGATTTTGAGTGTATCCTAGGAAATATCTATTGCAAATGAAAACACGTCCAAAGGGCATATGAAATGAAATATCTATATGATCAGGATCTAGAGTGCCCCAAATATAATCAAGCAAGGATTTCCCTAATGTAAGTGGTGAAGATCGAGGAGTTTGTGTGAGAAATATCGTGAGGTGAAAGATATGAAGATCATAAGTGGCATTGACGATGACATACCCATAATAAAGATGAGAAGCATATGGTGTAGGATTTAGGTCCTCAAAAGAAAATCCTAAGCAATCCAAATCCTCAAGTGTACATATAGTTTCATCACATGTAGGGCCAAATGGAATATGTTTCCAATATTAATTATTCATAAAAAGTGTGCAAGTAAATGGTGGGCATGCTGATGTAGATGGTACAAATGAAGGTGTGTGTGATAGAGTGACGTCCATGGCTTGGACAAGCCCTTGATATGGAATCATAGCCATAGTAGTAGTAGGTGGCATAAAAGAAACATCATCTATCACACAAATGGTATCGTCAAGTGGTGGTAAGTGAGGTGGTTCTTCTATAGGTTGGGGCTCGTCTATAATATTAGTGCATGGAATAGGAAGGCCATTATTAGGAGCCCTATCACAATACTAGAAGGGGTCATGATCATGAAAAAAAGTGTATTAAATGCCTTCATGTAATAATTTGACACAACTATGCATAATAAAGATGAAAAATTGCATGACATGAAGCCATGGCCTACCAAGTAGACAATTGTAGGAGACTGGAAAATCAATGACGAAAAATACAGTGTGAATAGTTTTTGGACCAACAGTAATAGGTAGTATAATGTGACCGAGACATGGACGGAAAAACCATCACAAGAATGCACTAAAATAGAAGATGGAATAACTTCACAAGTAGAAATACCTAAAGCTTCAAGGAATGACATGAGACACAAGTTGAGTTCAGACCCATTATCAATCAAAGTGTGCTTAACACCTACATTATGAATATGACATATGATATGCAAAGGTGGATCATTATTGAAACTATGAACATCGGTGTGAAGATTATTCTTAAATACTATGTGTGAAGATAATGCATCAACAAATGTTTGATAAACCAAGTCTGGATGCATGTCAACACGAATGCGAGTAGTAGAAAAAAATGTTGGACTCTATGTAATAAATCAGGATTTGCAAGTAAATAATAATTGATTGAGATACTCATGATGACCAAACCCTAGGATGAAAATAAATGAATGAAGAAACTAAAAGTGTAAATGAAGGAAGTGTTGAAATGTGGTTCACCAAAATGATTAACTAAAAATATGATATATAGGTACTAGTTAATCTAAGCTATGAACAACTGTAAATAAAGTAAATAGATGTTGTAAATAAATGTAAAGATGACCCAAACAACTATGAAAAAGGAAATTCTAACCCTAATGTGAAAGAGAGAAGAGGAAAGAAATCCATTGAATAGAATATGCTCGCGAGATTGTATTGCAGAGGTGACTGGAGAATCTAGAAGAAGGAATGAATGTGCAGGAGCCCCGAAAAGGATTGATCTGGATGAATCTGGACTAGGGCACCTATGGGTGCTCTATTTTGTAGAATGTGTGCCCTAGTCTATGAAAAAGTTCCAGAATTGATCTTCACAAGTTTAGAAGGTGATCTATATCCCTTGTTGCGTGTCACATTAGATTCGTTGTACTACACAAGGTGTCGTTGATAATCCAAGATGAAAGGAAGACTTGTAAAAACCTAAAAAAACATAAATTCATTAAAAAAATGCATATGATAGGGTCAGAATGACATCAACTACCACAATAGTGGTCTTACTAATTGAGTGTTACACTACATTCTATACCCAAATGTAGTTCTTTATGTGTGTGTGTGAAACATGCCCTAGGTTGCTCTTGTGCCAATCACACTTTGTGATGTAACGAGATAACTATGTGTAGAAAAATGTAATAAATGGTGCATGGAATAGAATAGAATCCTCCCCTATGTTTTTGTGATGTAAACGTCCTATCCTTCTTCCTTGTGATGGAGCTATGTGGATGCAAATGATCTCTAGTGCAATAGATGGATCCAACTCTAGGTGGATGATAGTAATGACTAGTGCTTGGTCCCTCATTATGGTCTCAAAGCTTTATATTTATAATGTTATCTTGTTCTAATTTCATAATTAACCCCAAAATGGCTAACCACCAAAATGATAAAGACTTAAAAGTGGCTAGAAAGAGCCCAAAAAGTGGTGGGAAAGTTAAAAAAGGACTGGGGTACCCTTGGTGGGACCAGTATGCGCGTAAAGGCACCGCATCAAAGATAAAATTAAATGAAATGACTAAAGTTGACTAGGAATATGTGTGGTGGAGATCGGGAATGAAAAAATAAAATAAAGCAAGATGGCCAAAATATGGGGGTTAATTAGTACTTTCTTCACTCAAAACCCTCTAAATAGTAGTATGAAACCGAGACTAAATAATGTCTAAAGTGCATGATTTTTGTCTACATGTACAAAATGAATAAGAAAATCAGAGAACCATTTCAACACATACTATTATTTACTTATTAGAAACAATTTTGTTAACAATGTATCATCGAAAGAATAATCTAAGAAAGCAACATGAAATGATCTAAGATGCTCTTATGGATATTCCTTTCCATTGAAAAGTGGAATTTTAGGTAAAAAAATAGAGAGGAAAGGGATAAGATGCCACTTTATGTGTGAGAGTAATGTATAGAAGAAGAAAGGAATCCGTAGAAGAAGGGGAGATAGTAGAGCCCTATTGTAGTCAAAGAACTTGGGATTGTAGATCATGTACCAAGGATGCTTAAGGCATAGGTTACAAAAATAGAATTTGGTTAAATATGAGAGATAAGAGGAGAAGAAAAATGAGTGGTAGATGTAGAAATGGATACATTAATACTAGATTATCCCATGGAGGTAGGAGAATATGATTCTAGAATGGAAGATATGGGAACCATGGAGGTGACATCATTATGAATAAGAGTAGTATAATTTTAGAGCTATTGTGATTCCTCATGAGAAACATATAAGAAAAGATCCAGATTATGAGGGTTGGCAACTATGTATGTATTTAGATCATTTGAATGTTCAATAGTAAATGCTTCAGAAGGAACTTCAACCATGATGTAAAATAATAAAGAATCATTAGAAACCCTAAGAACCTAGAATAAATTAAGATAGGGAGATCCAATGCACAACACAATATTTAGGTTCACCAAATGATTTAACATAAATGGTTAATTCTTTAATGGGGAAATAAAAACTTGAATATTATCCTAATCAACTAGTTTCCAAAGCTAATTGTAGAAATATCAAGATAATACATGAAAAATATAGAAAATGATAGATACCTGAAATGAAGTACTAGTAATGGGAAGGAGAATATGACTTAACTTACATTCTAGACTCAGTCTTGATATGGGATGGTCTCGATGAATGGAAATGATCCGAGAGGGCTTTACTACTGAGACTATGTCCTGAATAACTACCTAATCCATAACACATGGTACATACTAAAGCATACCACGTTATGACCCTTTATGTACACCCTTGTACCTCTATAATTTTATCTTTTGTAATCTTCTAGGCATGCACACTACTTCTTATTCCGCTCCTATCTAGAATCAAGACCTCTGATACTATGTGATGCTCAATTTGCAATTGATTCAATATTCAAAACCCTATACGGTGAGAGATTCATGACAAATAAATTTAGGTGGGTTGTGGGAACCCCTATGCACTGCCAATGTCATCACTACTCTGAAGAGGGATCAAATCACATGTTGTTCTCACCTAGAATGTGATATCTAAAATGTATGCAACCAAATTCATAACCATAATCTTGTAACAATGTGATTTTACTTGACATTTACCCTATCTTGAAGTGAATTTGATAATTTGGATTTTTTTCTTGCATACCCGAGTAAGTGATTGTCCTAAAATGAGTATGCAAAGTATATGAATCTTAAAAGATTCATGGAGTATATTTTCTTGTGATTTCTCTTATCATTTTCTCATTAGTATGCTAGGTTATAGGCAAAATGAATGCCCTCCTTAATGAGAGATAAATAAATTACTCATATATGTATTATAGATCTGGAAAACTCATAAAAGGTCGACTAGAAGAGTAACAAAGATATTTAAATCAATAAAATTACCATTATATGGAAAGGTACCAAGGCATATAGGTGGGTCCATAACTTATGGATGTTATGGCCCTTTTTAGGTGCTTTGGTCTGAGATGCATATACGAATGATATGGTATTTGGAATTATAATGTGTGAGGGTATACCCTGATTTGATGGAGTAATATGACCATTATGTGCAAAAAAATATCTTATGTGTGCAAGTAAGGATGAGTGAGATATAGCAAGGGATAACATGACTGGCCAAAATGAGTAAGCGTGGGATAATGTAAGAGTTTTTATAGTTTGTGTTGTCGAAAGACATGAATTACCTAAATGAGTGTCTATAATTATAGGAATGATGCCTGGAAGAAATATACTATTATGAACTGATGCAATTTGTTATGTGAGTGATTAAATATTGTGAATGGAGGATAAATTCATGAAAGAAAGATAATGATATGTCATTTATGATTGTAATGTGTGTGAAAGTCGTGATTTAGGGATAAAGAAAAAGTTGTCATTTTTAAATGATAAATTTCCAAATTAAGCTCTCTATATTCCACCCACCCTTTATATATGAAATGAGGATAACATGCTTAAAATAAAATATACTTGATTACACACACATAATATATCCTTTCTCAAGGTTTTGATTATGTTTACATGTTGATATGACCCATGATGAAAAGTGTGTTAGAGGAGGTATTTACCTTAGCTCATGTTCAGCAAGGTACTTTATTTACCTTTATTATATTTATCCTCATCCACTTATGATTGTGGATTTTTTTTTATTTAGATATTAGGGGATGTTATCTAGTTGTTAGGTATAGTTATTTCCTTGATCTATGGTATTGACTAGTTCTTTCCTTGATCTATGATATTGACTAGATCCTTGATGTATAGTTCTTTCCTAAATTTATGGTCTTGATTAGTTCTTTGTTGACTAGTTCTTTCCTTGATTTATGGCTTGATCTAGGACCTTGATTGGCTCTTAGATTATTATTCCTTGCCTATATAAGTAAGGCACATTCTCATTGTATTTCATTGAGTTCCATAATAATATATGATATTGTTGCTCATTTGTTTGTAAAGGTTTTATTAAAGTTATTCTAGTGAATTTATTTTATCTCATTGATCGTGGTGTTTGATTAGCATTTGATTTCTTGGATTGATATAATTTGGTTATCATTAGTAGAGCATAAACTTGTAAAACTTGTATCTTTTGATCGGCAACTCGGACTTGAGTGTCATTTTTTCAAAAGTTCCTTTTTCATGATCTTTCCATTAGAAATGTTTATTTTGAGAATCACACTTTAATTATAAAGTGTCATATTGTAACACAAACTCATTATAAAGTTCCAAAATCTAGGGAGATCTTGTTGCATTGCTTAGTTCTTGCATTTATTTTTGTGATTTTTTTAGAATGGCATCTACTTTTGTATTATATCATGTTGATCCATCAACAACACATTATTACCACACATGGAAATCAAGAATGGAAACAATAACTAAGTGGAAAGGATTATGGGATTTAACTTCTTCGAAAAAAAACACTGTTCACAAGAGAATATGAGAAATTTCAGTACCAATACAAATTTGATAAGTGTGTTGGTTTGATAGGAACTTATGTAAGTGATAGTATTTTGTTTCATTTGGAAAAATGTGACTCTCCTTTCAAAATATGGGAGAAATCAAAATATTTATTTAGTAAGGTGGATCATATGAGAGCCATGAAAGTTGAAATTGAGATCAACTCTTTTAAACCTGAAGATTTTCCAATAATTATATACTATCTTACCAAGTTCAAGCATTTTTTGACACAATTGAAGGGGAGTCAAAGAGATAAGAAAGATGAAGAGTTTGTTCACTTGATTCTATCTAAGTTGAGAGGACCATTCAAAAAAATTTCTTCTACCTTTTTCTCTAGCATGGATGCCTTAGGTGAAACATTCAAAATTCCTAATTTAGAATTTTTTTGTGAAATACTTACTAGGGAAGAATCCAATTTGTCTAACCTTGAGTCTTCCACCTTTCAAAAGGAATTAGTTGCATCTAATCCTAAGGGCAAGGGAAAACTAAAAATTAAAACCAAATCCACCCCTTATCCATCTCAAAATGCTCCTAAACCCAAAGAAAATAACTCTAAACCTAAGGAGTCTTCTAAATCCAATAATAAGTCTAGCCTTTCATGCTCTTTTTGTGGGGGTAGTGGTCATGAAGAACATAGGTGTTATAAGCGAATGCAAGCCTTAGAGGATGCAATCAAGAAACACAATATTTATATCTCCACTCCACCTCCTTCTAATCAGCATGGCAAAGCACTTAATGTTATTGAGAGATCTCAGTCACCACTTGCAAACAATTGGGTTATAGATTCTAGTGCTTCTCATCACATGACTTCTTCCAAGGAGTCTTTTGTTTCTCTAGGTTTGAGTTCTACTTCCAAAATTGAGCTTGGATATTATTCCTTTCTTTTTGTTAAAGGAAAAGGTGATATACAGATTGATGGTGGCGATGATCAAAGATGTACCATGTGTTCATAACATCACTACAAATTTGATTTATGTATTTCAAATTTGTTAGTCCGATAAAGGGAAAACTATGATTTTTACACCTTATGGGGAAGAATTACAATATTTTTAGAGCCTTATTCACTTGTTTCTCAAGGTATTGTTGATCATAGTTCTAGACTATATCACTTTGAGGGTTTTGATGAAACTTCCTCTATAGGGACATGATTGGTTTCTCATGCAGATTCAGAGAGTAATCTTTGGCATGAAAGATTTGGACATCTCAAGTACAAATATTTGAAGGATTTGAGAACTCATGGTATGGTTTATGGTCTTCCTAGAGTTTCTTGTCTTGCAGGAGTTTATCATGGCTATGCATTAAGGAAACAACACCAATATCCATTTCCTAACAATTTTTCAAAGAGAGTTTCTTCACCGCTTGAGCTTTTGCATAGTGACTTGATGGTTTTTCCTACCCCCTCTTTCAATGGATCAAATTATGAACTTAACTTTATTGATAATTTATCAAGGCATACTTGGGTTTATTTTCTCAAGTACAAAAGTTATGTTTTTTCACACTTCAAAGTCTTCAAGGATTTGGTCAAGAAACAATCTTCTAGTTGCATAAAGAACCCGCATACTAATGGGGGAGTACTTCAACAATGAGTTTTTTGAATTTTTGGAAACTCAAGGAATTATTCACCAACATTCTGTTCCTCATACTCCATAAAAAAATTTCTTAGAAAAAAAAATAGAATAGAACTTTGAAGAAAATGGCTAACTCGTATGAAACATTCTAGAGATTTACCACCTATCTACTGGGAAGAAGTACTTAACTATGCTAACTACATTAATAATCACACACCACATAGAGAAATTAAACATTTGACTTCGAGGAAGCTTGATCCAACACTAAGCCAAATGTCTCATTTTTTGAGTCTTTGGGAGCCATGCTTGGGCCTTTGTGCCAAAGAAGAAAAGGAAATATTTAGATAAGAAGAGAAACCCTTGATCTTTGTAGGGTATTGTGAGAACATGAGAGCTTATTGACTTTTAGATCCTGATACTAATGACGTTATTTTTCAAACACATGTTCATTTTGATAAGTGCTTCACTCCTCATGATTCTTCATCTTCTTCCATGCCTCCTTCTTCTTCATCTCATCTTGAGGATCCTTTATTTGAGGAGGTTGATGAGGAGGTTATAGATGTTGTTGAGGATCCCTTTCCCATTGATGTTGTCACTATGCCTAAGTGGGTTCGTACTACATTTTTGAGGCAATACCTTTCATATAGGATATTTCACCCACTAGGAATCATCACACACATTCTACAGGTTCTATACTTTTGTGTCATGTAGTTTCTGAGGATCCATAGTCATTTTCAAAGGCTAATGGGATACAAGAGTGGGATGATGTGATGAAAACTCAGTATTCTTATTTGATGAAGAATCATACTTGGGATTTGGTACTCTTCCTAAAGGAAGAAAAATGGTTATGTGTAGGTGGGTATACCAAACCAAATGCATAGCTAATGGGTCCATTGAAAAGTATAAGGATCGTCTTGTTACAAAGGGTTTTTCACAAGTTGAAGGTATTGATTACTCTGAGACTTTTTCACCCATTGATAAGATGGATTTTGTACACCTTGTACTGCTTATTCTTGCATCATAGGGGTGGCTCGTATACCATATGGACATGAATATTGACTTCTTACATGGATAAACCGACTAGATTTGTTAAGGATTCTTCTCTTATTTATAGGCCCCGAAGGTCTCTATATGAGTCTCAAACAATCCCCTCGGGGTTAGTATGCAAAGAGGGATTTTCTTATTCTATCTAATGGTTTTGTTCATTGCCACTCCAATCATATAGTGTATCTCCAACATGTTGGTGAGGATATTGTGATATTTTTCTTGTATGTTGATAATTTGTTACTTACTGGAAACTCTTCTTCCCACATTCAGACTATTTAGAGTTATCTTTCTACAAAGTTTAACATGACAGATCATGGGTTATTGCATTATTTCTTTGGTTTATAGATTTCTCAGATAGATTCAGGGATTCATTTGAGTTAGTAAAAGTACACTCATGATCTTATTTGACACTTTGACATGGTTGACTGAAAGCCAAGTCCATCTCCTTTTCAGTATGGGGTTACTCTTACTTCCACATGTACCACTCCACTTTGTGATCCTACTTTGTATAGGTAGTTGGTTGGAAGTATCATGTACTTCACCCATACTCACCCTGATATTTCATTTGGAGTAAGGATTATATCTCGATTTGCACATTCTCCTCTTAGTATTCATTGGAAGGCTGCTAAAAGGATTTTACGCTATTTGTAGGGAACTTATGACTTTGTCCTACACTACACTCGGGATTCTACACAGTTGGTTGGATGTACAAATTCATATTGGGTAGGTTCTATTGATGATAGGTGTTCCACTTCTGGCTATATTTTTGTCTTGGTTCTTCTCTAGTTGCTTGGGCATGTAAAAATAACAGGCTATTGCACTTTCATCTTTAGAGGTAGAGTATAGGGCATCAATTACAATGAGTTAGCAAATTATTTGTCTTTGATAGTTATTGATAGAGTTTCAATACCCACAGATCATTGACTACACTTTGGTGTGACAACCAAAGTGAAATTCACATTTCTCACAACCTAGTTGAGAACTAGTGGACCAAGCATATTGAGATACACATCCACTTCATTCGTCAACACATTCATGATGGATTTATTTTCTTGGAGTACATTCTAACTTAGCAGGTTTGCGACATATTTACAAAGCCTTTTGCATCACCTCACTACCTTGAGTTGTGTGGCATGTTTGGGGTTTCAGAAGTTGTTCTTGGGGGTGTTTGTGAGAACATCTTCCTTCTTCTTCTTCTTTCTCTTTCCTTCTAGCAGGATTATTTCCTTCTTTTGGTTTGAGATTTCTTCATGGATATATTGTACATGAGTACCTCATCAGGCCTAGTTTCGGGACTCATACTATGGACATGCCACTTCTATTTTGGCCCCTATATTCACTTGAGGGGGTGTTAGCGTAGTTGATTACCTTAGCTCATGTTCACCTAGGTACTTTATTTACCTTTATTGTATTTATCCTCACCCACTTATGTGTGTGGATATTATCTAGTTGATAGGTATAGTTCTTTCTTTGATCTATGGTATTTACTAGATCCTTTATGTATAGTTCTTTCCTAAATCTATTTTCTTGATTAGTTCTTTCCTAAATCTATTGTCTTGATTAGTTCTTTCCTTAATTTATGGCTTGATCTACAACCTTGACTGGTTTTAAGATTGTTATTCCTTGCCTATATAAGCAAGACACATTCTCATTGTATTTCATTGAGTTCCATAATAATATATTATATTATTGCTAATTTGTTTACAAAGGTTTTATTAAAGTTATTCTTGTGAATTGTTTTTATCTTATTGATCATGGTGTTTGATTAACATCTGATTTCTTGGCTTGGTATGATTTTTTTATCATTCCTTCTAAAGTGTAACAAAAATTACAACCAATTCTCACAAATAGAATTAAAGTTTAACTCAACCTTGAAAATATATTTGTAACTTGAAAATTTAAATTGTAACTTGTAAAGTGGAAGAGAAAATGCATAAAATAAGTACACCTATTTTCTTTGCTAAGAGAGAAGCTCCCAAGTTTATTGTAAGTAAATTTGTGGATTGGATTAAGTTGTTAAAGGATTGAAAGTGAATATTCCTCATTTTTTTATTGAAGGATATGTCCGAGTTGCAAGGTAATTGGGTATCGCGTGACCTAATACAAAAGGAATGGTGTTATAGGAATTTTTATTCATCTTAAAAAAATTCTAAAACAATGAGGGGTGTCACATGGATTTATATTCACCTCAAAATCCTCCCTATAAGAGTGAAAAAAGGTGTGACGAGGGATTTCTGGTTGGCCCAAAATATTTTTTTAAATGGACCACACCACTATAGATAGATTTTCCACGTGAAAAATAAAATAAATTCAAAAAATAATGGATTGTCTCATGAAACCACTATATGACCTCCCATAATTATCAGATGTTATATGATGAATCCAACATGAGAAGAAGTACCATGCCTTTATACCCTATAGTGATGCTATGTTCAAGTTATCTAGTGCCAAAAAGGAATGAAGTACTCAAACCTCCCACATTATATTGAAATGTGATAGACCCTACTTTGGATTGTGCCAAATGAATATAAACCTATAAATATCTATGAGAATATAAGAAATATGATTTTTTTTTAAATATTCGGGACTTAGGGTGAAAAGATCCATACTAGACCATAACATCTAGTGGTTGTCCCTAGAAAATGGATTTTTCCCTATGTGTAATTTGTTCTCATTGTATATATGATTCTTTTCCTCAGTATATGTACCCTATCCCATATTTTTCATGAAATATAAATTTTATCTATGTAGATGATGTGTATAGATATTCATGTAATAAACTCCATGTAATGCCCCATCTTTTAAGGTGAGTGGGATGTTCAAAGAGAACAAATTAACTCAAAATAAATGATGTGTATCCATGTCATAAGTATTTTATATTCAACATTAGATCACATGGAGGGTTTCTATAGGTGGCCTTTATTGATATCATTTTCTTGTATAGAGAGACAATAAACAAACAATCAAGTAATAAGTGCGGTGGCAATTTAGCATACAAATACACAAACAATGTCATATATGCTACCTATAAGGAAGGCCCAAGAGTCCACAAATAATGGAAACAAGAGTTTCACACACACAAGAATCATAAGAAAACACCATAAAAGATACAAATAAGGGACAAAAAAGTGATGCACAAACAATCTTAACAAATTCCACATGTCGTATACATGAAAAACAATATAAGCAAGTGAATACAAAGAAGACAAAAGAGTAGCCGAGGAACATAGATCAAGAAATTTATCATTTTAAAAGATGCATGCATAAATTGTATAAGTCTTAAAAATAACATATAACACAACATAAAAAAGAGCATAATGAGGAAGTGAAAGCAATTGCATTAAAAAACACCTAACTAGAGTAGAATATGCCCCAGTTAACAAGGCTATTAGGAAAAGGACTAGGCTAGTACTTGTCATTGTGTAGAATCTTGTATGTGTCCTATATAAAGCTCAAGATGGCTCATGAATGTACATGTAGAAATAGTATATAAAGTATTTTATCCATCACACCATATAAAAAAAAACATATATAAATTGGAAAGATAACAAATCAAGGCATTCGTATGTCATGATTTTCAATTTTAAAAATTTTTGCATGCATATGTGCTTCTTATACTTTATTTTTTAAATTTTAGAAAATTTATATAAAAAGAAAGAGAAAATCAAAAATACCCTATTAGAGGGTCAAGATGGTGAGGAGAGAAATATATAGATATGAGAGCATTGGGCCTTAAAATTACATCATGTATAATAGTAATAATAAGTTTTTCTTAAATCCAATACTACAAAAGGTGCATAGTGTTGGGTTTAAGGGAAATACTTTATCATTAATGTAATAAATACCATTACCATTCCGACATTGTCCTTTCAACCAATATTACACTTGATTCCCTCACCCAAGATACAATACTATAGATGCAGTGACCTCGACATTATAGAGTGACATGGAGGAAAAATGGTACATGAATGTATATGTAGATTGGGTATCAATCCATATAATCAACATATCAATTAATCGGTTAACACATATAAAATTTCATTCACATAAACTTATACAAAAACCTTTCTTTCTTCTATTATATCATAATAGAGGAATCATTACAATCATGCACCTAGTGTACATGCATTCTCTCTTGTTAATTTTTACATACCTTCTAATACAACGTAGTTCATTTTTGAGTCATCATGGTTGACTCCATTCAAGTTATGTACCTCATACTTGGATACCTCTTCCTTGGTCTCTAATCCTCAACCCTTCCATCTCTATACATTTGTCTTCATACCCTTGTATATTATTTATCTCTCCATCCTATCCCATCCTATGAAAATTTGGTCCCGGTCCCTCTATTTATATTATTAGTATACACCCAAATATTCTAAAAGACACTCTTGGTCTCGATAGAACTTAGCTAACATGTATTATCCTACTTGGATAGATCCTAGTTTTCACACACTAACCTACTTGGTTGGATAATAGTTATCATGCACAAGGCCCATATGATTTAACAAATATTGAATTTATAAAACCATAATTGCAGAGTCACGTATGATAAGAAAATGATAAATAACTACTGGAATATAGATAAAACAAGTAATAAGAAAGTAAAATAGGAAACCCTAAGTGTAAGAGGGAGAAAGAAAGTCTTAACTGATTTTCGTTATCCATGGGACTATTCTAGACCGGAAGACGATGAAAAGGAAGGGCATATTGTCACAATTTTACTTGATAAATAGAACTACCGAGATGAGTCGGGACTATGACACATGGATTGGGGTGAGGGTGTGTAGGTGCTAGAGACCTATGTTTGCACCCGTGACTATGAAGGAGCTCGAATCTAAATATTATAGTGTCATAATGTGGTTGGTGTTTGTCACTTGTATGTCTCTGGGTGATCACCGAATTCATATGTAACCTACAAAGAGAAGATGGTGTTCAAAACCGTTAAACTACATCAAATCCTAAAAAGAAAATATGCAATATGGGGATTCAGATCGACTGATGCTCACTCGATTGAGTGAACTTATGATTGAGAACTACACTACATATTAGACTCCATGTAGTTCTTGTACTTGTTTGATAGAATGATGCCCTAGAAATCCCTTGTGAAAGTGCAAGTGATAGCAAGTGATAACTAGATGTATCAATGTAATTAGATGAGTGGGTGGAAAAATAAAATTACTCTCCTATGCGTGTATGCAAAAATGAATTCCATTGTTCCTTAAATGAGTGATAAATGGAGTCCTTTAATGATCTTAGATTCCTTTGGATGCAACCTTAGGTTATGATAATACATGCTTAGATATTAGTCATTTATTTTGGTCACATAACTTTATATTTATATGATTCCCTTGTTTTAATTTTGTAATTGACAAGTGGAAGGTTGACCCATAATAAAATAAAAATCTCAAATGATAAAAGAGGCCCAAAAGAGGATAATAAGATAGAAATAGGTATGGGGCACCTAGAGGGGATGAGGGTTCTTGGGCGGTATCGTCCTTGCTGGGAAATGGTGTCCGAGTCATGAAATATAAAGCAATAAAGTTTAGACTTTGTTGTAGGGTGTGAAAGACCGAAAGAAGACTAGAGTCAAATCAAAAAGGCAAGAGATAGTTTTCAATTATTAGCTTTCTCACTTAGGAATCATATGCATGTGAGTATGTTGTTAGGAGCTAGAAATGTACCCAAGTGTGTGATTTTGTGTCTATATTTTCCCCCACTTTATGGTATTGAGTGAATACTCAATAACATAAAGTAGATACAAGATGCATACCTGATAATCATGTAGAGTGTGATGGTGATAGTGTACCATAGAGACAAGTGAAAGCGTGAAGTGATCAAAATGAAGAATGAAAGCTAAGAAAAAAGGAAGTAACCCTAGGGGTGAAGCATATTGTGTTATATTGTGTTGTACCTTTTTTGTGCTTGATGTAGGGATGCTTCTTGTTGTATATTAAGGATAGACCTGCAAAAGAAGAGCGAAAGAGTAGTCAAAGTCATGTATTATGAAAAATCTTGCAAAAGTATGTAAAAGTGTAAAAGTAGTAAAAGGAAAGTGTGCACTTAATGAACATGAGTGTGAAAAGGGTAGAAATATTTCCTCAAAAAGTTGTGTAGAGAGATTTTTTTGGGTGATCTCACACCAAGAGTGAGATTATTTGATGATATCATGCCAATAACAAGTTTTTGGGCAATCTTACACCAAGTGCGAGTTTTTGGGTGATCTCACACCAAGTATGAGTTTTTAAGCAATTTCACGCCACAACATAAGAGTTTTGGGGATATATGTCTAGTGTTACTCTCCTTCCATGTATGTTTCTTGAATTTATACTCCATTGCAGCTTGTGTGATCCGTGTTTAGTTCTGTGTTGTTCCTTGCTTATTCCAAGTAGAAAAAGGAGATAGAATGCATTCTAATTTACGGAGGATTCTCGCCTATACTATGAAAAATAATTTTCAAACTATTGATAATTGTGTTGATACAAGAAAGTAACTATAACTCGCCCCAGTCATAAGCTCCCAGAAAGGTCGGGAGCACCCATGCATTAGTGTGTGCAATCGGCCATTGGTGCCTTTGCTAAACTAAGGACCCAAGTAAGAATCTAGGCCATTTCGTAATTGTAGATTGTTATGTTCTTGTACTATGAAAACATGTATTGAATCTTTGAGTTTTTGTATGGGGTGAATGATTCACCCAATGTATGCCCCCTCATTTGGGGTGTATGTGACATTACTAGGAGAATGTGACCCAAAACTGATCTCGAAACGATATGAAATTGATACCCTATAGGGGAGGGAATGTTCATGATAGAAACTACTTAGGCATATGGAAACAAAGTGGATAAAAACATGTGTTAGTAGAAAAAGTGATAATCATGCTACAACATATAATGTAAAAATTAACAAAGAAGAATAAAGTAGACTGCAAAAAGTGGGTTTCAAACATGGTACATTGCTCATAATGTTGTAAGACAATCGGGGTCGGAGAAGCAAAAGCATACAAGTGTTATCGGCCAATTTTGACTTTGCAAAATTAATTAAAAAAATGGAATTTTTGAAATTTTTCAAAAGTGTTACTTTGCGTGATTCATCACCCTCATCGCGATCAACTCATTTTTGTTATTGTTTCGGTCTCCGTTTCATCCATTTCGGGAAAGAACCCCTCCCGTCAGGTCTTAAAATGCATTAATAATTAATTAATTAATATTTAATTAATTTATTATCCTTTATTTGATAAAATCGTTAAATAACTATCCTTAATATATTATCCTTTATTTATTAATTTATTATCCTTTATTTGGGGTTTTTAATTAAATAACTATTAATATAGTAATTATTAAAAGTCATTCAATGAATTTTTATTTTATTTCCGAGGAAGTAAGCTTACGCTTCAACCGTCAGAATGCCAAATTGGCTTCCCAAACCCGTATTTACCCTTTCCCGAAATTTTATTTTAATTTCCCACTTGTGGGATTTTCTCCACCAATTTCCAAATCATGGATTGGCAAATGGGAAAGAAATCTCCCAATTTCCCACATGGGGAAATTGAATGGAGATTGCCAACCCACCTTTTCATTCCCGTTGGCAATTGGTCGTTGTTTTACCCATTTCCCGGCAATTAATTCCACTACTTGGGAAGAGGAGAAGTCAGTTTATCCTTCATAAATTCCTCCATTGGACTCGTTGGAAAGAGTCATGCAAAGCTTTCCAATTGCTTCTTATTTCTTCTAAAGAACATAATATTTTATCACATCCCACAATACTGTGAACGCCATTGTGAAGAAGAAATACAAGGAGGATAGAAAAATCATTTTTCACGCATTGGTGAAAGAAGACAGTCCAAACCAAATCAAATTTCAACACTGGTGAAGGAGAAGATAGACAAGCTTCCACGCATAGGAGGGAGGATAGCAGGTGAGAGAAAGCCAAAAAGTTGTGCAAGTTTCCAAGGAGGACAGTCAAATTTAATTCTCCATGCATGTACAAGGCTTAGCCAAAATAAAATATACAAAATAAATTTTTGGTTTTCAATAAAGGCAGCCTCACCTTCATTGAGGAGGGACTTCATTCCCACACTATTACATGTCATTTGCATGCATGTAAATCCATATGCTAACAATTTTTGGCGACTCTACTGGGGATTTAAGAATCGTTAACTAGTGCTTGGTTAAATCTTTATGACTATCCCCTCTACAAAAACTCCATTTCTCTAACGAACCTTGTTCTGACAAATATTTTCAAGGAGACATTTCTACCAACCTTCGAATAGTAGCTTGGTATTACAAATAAAGCTTGCAACAATTTTTGGCTATTGATAGAGCCATTAGCAGACAAATCTACATCAAAGACCTTAAAAGAAGAGCACCCACACTTGTGGCCAGAAGGCCTCCTGGACACGTTTTGATCATTGTTCACCGGCGTGGTCCTCTTCTACCAATGTAATAAGTTGTATGACTATTATAGGTAACCCACCTATCTTGTAACCAAATCTTGTTTTTGCAGATAATCAAGAAGATATATCATCATATTTGAGGGAATCTATTTGGGAAAAGCACACGAATAACTATCATTTTCATCTCGCCACATTAGTACTAGATAACAAAGAAGAGAAAGCCACGAGATTTTCTAGAGATATTCAGGAAAAAATAGCTCAAGAAAGAGAGTGAAGAGAAAAGGCTAGAGCTAATCGGAACATGCCAGTGATCCCTTCATAATAAATATTTCAAACTAGAAGGAAAGAGGTTTACGCGAGGAGAAAAAGCTAAAGGTTGATCTGATCCCACTTTTTACTTTCAAGGAAAGTTTGGTTTCAAGTTATCTCCTCCAAAGAAGAACACACCTCATAGATCTGCAAGCCTTGCATCAAGTCCTGAAAGAGAAAGCAAGGAAGGAATCACTACCATTCAAGCACTTGTCCTTGCTCATGTTTTTTTACCTTTCGCATACCACATTTCCCAAAATGGTAGTCAACGTACCATGGGGAAATGCCATAGGCCCATTGGCCTTACTTTCTCGACATGAACTCCCATGAGGATCAAGAAAGATTCTTCCCAAGTTTGATGGAGATGGGAAGACATCACTAGATGACCATATTTCTACCTTTTCACTGCATGTGCTATTTTTTCGGTAGAATATGAAGATGTTTCTATTCATCTTTTCGTTGAAACATTACATGATGTTGCTGTAGATTGGTTTCATCATCTGCTAAATGGATGCGTTACAAATTGGAATGATATGAAAACTAATTTTGAAGATTGATTCAAGATAGTAGAAGATGAGAATTCCCTTCTTGCCTAACTATCTCAGGAAAAAAAGAGCCAACAGAACCCATGAGGAATTTTGTGGCTAAATTCAACAAAATGGTGAATAAATTTCCAGTCGGATTCACCCGAACCCTGATGGAAAAAATGTTTCTTTATTAACGCAAAACAACTAGAAGTGTGCTATCAACTGAGAAGGGATAGAGTGGCTACCCTAGAACTTGCTCAGTCCTTGGCCATCAAAATTGAGGATGACTTAATCATGGTGGGTAAATTCAAGAAAAATTCCCTCAAGGGAAAGATTCAAGAAACCTCCAATGCTTCAGAAGCTATACTCACTAAGTTAGCTAATGATGTGCTAGCTTTGAAAAAGCAAGTTGCTCAGAGTAGTAAACCCACTCCTTACAAAGACATCCCAAGGAAAGGCTATGTTCCCAACAAAGCCAGGATTGTAGGTCCTCTAACGAGGCTTGCTATTGAAGCATCTCCCACAACTAACTCAAAATGTGATGTCATTGAAGAAAGTGACAATGAGGTTGAAGTCATTAAGGTTGATAAGGAAAAGCTGGATTCTGGAACATCTGAACCTGAAGTTAAAGATCCTGAGGGAGAAAGTAATAATCATTTCTTTGAGTACCATTTAGAAGAAGAAGATGAATACGAAGAAATTATAGAAGATATGAATAGTCAATCCTTTGTTGTCTTCACACACTCTCAGAAAAAAGAGTAGGATACCACTAAGGTGGGAGATAAAGAGGTTTCCAAGGAACTTCAAAAATAATCCCAGACTAAGGAAACTTCTAAAGGATCCAAGAAAAATGAGGCTCCTAAAGAGACCAAGGTGACTGAGGTTTCAAAGGTCAAAACTATCTTAAAGAAAGGAGGGCCTTTGTTAGATCAATCAGTTGATAAATCAACTATGAAGAAAGTTTCTTCTTCCACATCCATATCAACCAAGCCTAAAGAAAAGGTCAAAAGTGTGCCATCATCAAGTTCGAAAGAACTAGTATCTAAGACATCAAGTACGGTTACTTTGCCCAAATTTGATATCATTGATCATATCAATAAAGCAAAAATTTCCATGTCGCAGACAGAGTACTTGAAGTCCAATAAGGATCAACTCAAGAAATTGGTCTAGTTTATCAAAGGTGACTCTACTATTCATTCCTCCAAAGGAATTTTGAAAACTCCTAGAGATGGGAAAAATCAAAATATTGTGGCAGCCACTACACCTTCAAATGAAAATATTGAACCTTTCTTTGTGTCCTTTTTGATCAACAAATGCAAATTAAGTAATTGCATTATAGACTCTGGAGCCTCGGATAATGTGATGCCGAAAAAGTAGCACATGCTCTTGGTTTGAATTGTACAAGAACATTCGGATCATGTTACTCCATGGAAACCAAGCAAGTTCCTTTGATCAGGCAGATTAAAGATGCCCAAATGGTTTTATCCCAATTCCCTCAAAAGTGAGTTAAGGTAACTATTTTAGTTGCTGATATTCCCACCTCGTATGGAATGTTGTTGAGTAGGAAATTTTGTAGGGATCTAGGTGGAGAAATTCAAATGGATTGGTCTCATGCCATGATCCCTATCAGTGGAGAAATGAAGAAGCTTATGCCGAAGCTCAAGCAAAGTTCGTGGTAACTAAAACCGAAGATCCTCGCGCATAGATCCTTTTCCAAGGCTCAAGTATGGGTGATTATATGATGACTACAGAAAGTGATGCCCTTAGATCACTTTCCAAGATTCCAATGAGATATGGACTCTTGAGTTCGATGGAAGTTGTTGTTCAACGGGTTCCGGTGTAGGAGTGGTGCTCATATTTCCAAATGGCAAAATATTTTATTTTTCCTACAAACTTAAATTTTCAAATACTAACAACATTGCATAGTATGAGGCATTAATCCTTGGCCTTCAAGTTGCAAAGGAGAAAGGGATAAAATTTTTGGAAGTATTTGGAGATGTGGAATTGATCGTGAAACAAGTAAGAAATCAGTTCCAAGTAAAGAATGATCATTTGAGACACTATAGAAATAAAGTGTGGGACGAGATAGAAGTCTTCGACGCTTTTTCCATAAAATCTATCCCTCGTGAAAAGAATGACAAAGCAGATTCTCTAGCAGTCTCAGCTTCATTAATGATTCCTCATTCAAAATTTGATCAAGTCAAATACACCATTGAAATGGTTTTTAGGCCAAGTGTTCTTGACAATGCAAAAAATTGGCAAGTATTTAATGATGATCAAAAAATTATTACCTTCTTGGAAAAGAGGGATAATTTTGAACAATTGTACTTTGAAGGAAATGATTCTGCATTCCACGAATCAACTACCTCACTCATTTAAGAAGGAGTTAAGAATGAAGATCCTGGTGATGGCATCATTACACTAAAAAAAAAAAAATTCCCAAAGGATTAGTTTCACTTGAAGAACTTTTTGACAAACATGATAGGTTTATCAAAGAGAAAGAGCAGGCAGGACCTGTGAATTCTACTGACTATGAGCAAGTTAACATTGGTACCAAGGATAAACCTCACCTGGTCAATATCGGTAAATGTTGTGCAACTAAGGAACGTAGGAAATTCATAAGTCTCCTTAAAAAATATTCTGACGTTTTGGCTTACTCATATGAAGACTTGAAGTCTTTCCAACCCAGGGAAATGGAGCATGCCATACCCTTGAATCCTAGTGCAGTTCCATTCAGGAAAAAGAAAAGACAATATAATCCCAAGATTGCACGGAAAATATTTCATGAAGTTCAAAAGATTCTAGATGCACGAATAGTGTTTCCTATTCGACATTTGACCTGGATAGCTAATATTGTACTAGTTCATAAGAAAAATGGAGAAATTAGGATTTACGTGGATTTCTGCAATCTTAATCAGTCTTCCTTGAAGGATAACTACCCATTTCCAGTCATGGACTATATTCTGAGTATAATCGGATCAAAAATGCTATCTATGCTAGATGGTTTCTTTGGCTATAATCATATCGAAGTGGATAGAGAAGATCAACATAAAACATCGTTCACCACCCCCTGGGGTACATTCACATATATAAGAATTCCTTTTGGTTTGATTAATGTTGGCACTACCTTTCAAAGGGCTATGGATATGGCATTCATGAATTATAAAGACAAGATCATCATGATATATCTTGATGACTTGACAATGTTCTCAAAGAAGTGAGGAGATCACCTAAGAGATTTAGAGAAAATATTGCAAAGATGCAGACTTCATAAGATTTCTCTAAATCCAAAAAAGTTTGTGTTTGGAGTTACAAAAGGGAAAATCTTAGGTCATATTATTTCTAAGGAAGGAACTAAGATCAATCCTGAGTGTGTTCAAGCTATCAAGAATCTTTCCTTACCTACAAGTAAGCTTGGTAGTTCACTCCTTCTTTGGGAAGGTGAACTTTTGAGAAGGTTTGTGCCAGATTTTTTGAGCTAACTAAATAAATTGCTGATATGATGAAAGGAAAAGAATCCTTCAAATGGTCAAAATAAGGTAGAGAGGCATTTGAGAAAATCAAGGGTGCTATTGCCAAAGCTCCTACATTGGTGTGTCCTAATTTTAAAAAGGATTTCATAATTTATTGTTATGCTTCACCGCACACAATCTCTGCCATTTTGACTCAACACAATCAAGAAGGGATTGAATATCCTATTACATTCATGAGTTATAGATTCAAGAAACATGAATTTAATTACACTCCTCTTGAGAGACATGCGTATGTAGTGCTGAGATCCCTGAAACACTTCAGGTACTATGTGTTGAATTCTCACACCAAAGTCTTAGTTCTAGACACCTGTAGTTAAATCAATGCTAACACAACAGAACTAGGATCTAAAAGAGGTAATTGGGTCTCCAAGATCTAGGAATATGATTTGGATATCAAGCCTACCAAGTTGGTTTGAGGAAAAGGACTATACCAACTCATCGTAGAGAATGAACCATGAGATAACTCTGAAGAAGAACCAGTTGAAGAAAATTTACCACTAGTAGTTTTTGTCAGTACCACAGATGAATGGTATTCTAATATTGCCTACTTTCTCACATATGGTGAGTGTACTAGAGAATCTGATAGCTAAGGAGAAATGAGCTATCAAACTAAGAGCTGCCAAGTACGTCATTTGGGACAACACATTGTTCAAGAAAGGAATTGACAACATGTTCCTCAGATGTGTTGATAAAGAGCAACAACCTAGATTGTTGGAAGCTTTCCACAATCATGCTTGTGGTGGTCATTTCTCTGGCCCAGTGATGGCTCATAAAATTCTGTGAGCACATTATTACTGGCCCACTATGTTTTCCGATGCTCAAAAATGGGTGACAAAATGCGAAGCTTGTCAACAATTTGTTGGAAGACCAAAGTTGATAGCTTTTCCTTTGAAGCCAGTTGTCATTGAAGAACCCTTTCAACAATGGGGTTTAGATTTCATTGGGGTTTTGAATCCTAATTTACAAAGTGGGTAGAAGCTATACCAGTGAAACAAACATCTACTGCAGTAATTTGTGACTTCATCAAAGAAAATATATTGGTTCATTATGGAATTCCACACAAGATCGTGATGGACAATGCCTCAAATTTTTCTTCTACAGAGATGATAGGTTTTTGTTATGGGTATGGGATATCTTTGTCTCATTCGTTAGATTACTACCCTCAGGGAAATGGTCAGCTGAATCCAGTAATAAAAACATCATTACTATTGTGTGCAAGTTAGTCGAAGAAAATCAAAGAACTTGGCATAAAAATTTATATGATGCATTGTGGGATGACCACATAACTCCCAAAAGGGCAATCGGGATGTCTCCATTTCAAATTTTGTATGGAACCGATGCTCAAATTCCTAAAATTAGCTCAGGTAGTTGATGATGAATGCTTCACCAATGCATTAGATAAAAGAATCATGTTCCTAAGCAAGCTTGAGGAACAAAGAAGTCAAGTGGAAAACAGATTGAGGAACATCAATCCAAGGTAAAGAAATTGTTTGATAGGAAAACTAGGGAGAGACAATTTCAAATCAATGACTTAGTTCTTCTCTAGGACAAAAGACGTGAACTGAAAGGAAAACATGGGAAGTTTGACTCGTTGTGGCTAGGCCCTTTCAAAATCAGACATTTCTATGGAGATAGCACCTATTACTTGGCATATCCTGATGGAACTCATTTTCCTTTGCCCTACAATGGGAAATATCTCAAGCACTATCAAAATTGAAAATGGGTTGTTCCCCGTATGTACATAGGTAATTAGGATTTTGGTTTGTTTGTTTCCTATTTTTGGTCTCCTCTCTTGTGTTGCCCCATTTTGTGCCCCATCATTTTGAGATCATGTTCATGAATATTTTGGTCTGGGTTCGTTCTTTGCATCCATGAAGTCCTTGTCCCCAATTAGAGCCAGTTGTTATCACCAATTTTGACTTCACAAAATTAATAAAAAAATGGAAATTTTGAAATTTTTCAAAAGTGTTACTTTGCGTGATTCATCACCCTCATCGTGATCATCTCATTTTTGTGATTGTTTCGGTCTTCGTTTCGTCCATTTCGGAAGAACTCCTCCCGTCGAGTCTTAAAATGCATTAATAATTAATTAATTAATATTTAATTAATTTATTATCCTTTATTTGATAAAATCATTAAATAACTATCCTTAATATATTATCCTTTATTTATTAATTTATTATCCTTTATTTGGGGTTTTTAATTAAATAACTATTAATATAGTAATTATTAAAAGTCATTTGACAAATTTATTATTTTATTGCGGGGAGGTAAGCTTATGCTTCTAATGCCGGGAATGCTAAATTGGCTTCCCGAACCCGGATTTCCCCTTTCCTGGAAATTTTATTTTAATTTCCTACTTGTGGGATTTTCTCCACCAATTGCCAAATCATGGATTGGAAAACGGGCAAGAAATATCCCAATTTCCCACATGGGGAAATTGAACAGAGATTGCCAACCCACCTTTTCATTCCTGTTGGCAATTGGCCGTTGCTTTCCCCATTTCCCCTGGCAATTAATTCCACTACCCGGGAAGAGGGGAAGTCGGTTTAGCCTTCATAAATTCCTCTATTGGACTCGTTGGAAAGAGTCGTGTGAAGCTTTCCAATTGCTTCTTATTTCTTCTAAAGAACATAATATTTTATCACATCCCACAATACTACGAATGTCATTGTCAAGAAGAAATACAAAGAGGATAGCAAAATCATTTTTCATGCATTGGTGAAAGAAGATAGTCCAAACCAAATCAAGTTTCAACACTGATGAAGGAGGAGACAGATAAGTTTCCACGCATAGGAGGGAGGACAACAGGTGAGAGGAAAGCCAAAAATCTGCACAGGTTTCCAAGGAGGACAGTCAAATTTTGTTCTCCATGAATGTACAAGCCTCAGCCAAAATAAAATATAAAAAATACAGTTTTGGTTTTCAATAAACGCAGCCTCACCTTCATTGAGGAGGGACTTCATTCCCACACTGCTGCATGTCATTTGCATGCATGCAAATCCATATGCTAACAAGTAATGAACATACAAGACATAAGGAATATACCGTAAACAATGGCATACAAGTAGAAAGCAAAGGAAGACAATGTCAAGCAAGATGGAATGAACAACTGTTATCCAAAATTCACCCCTCAAGGTAATTTTGATAACATGCATCAAATTCTTTTGTCCCAAGCAATTATATTGAGTCCAGGCAAAAATTCATATTTCTAGGGTCCCCTCATATTTTTTCTAACTCCCCTGTCCAAGTAGAAGAGAGCAAGTTCTGAGAAAATGAAAAATTTGCAAAAACAAGCTCGGGCCAGGAAAAATCACGAAAAATGGCTAAGTCCTAGTCCTCGCAGCATTTGGGACAGTTGGGACAAAAAGGCGCGGATCGGCCGAAATGAGCACAGGCGGCCCCGGAAGCAATTGGGACATCTGGGACAAAAGTACGCGGCGGGCGCGAAAAGCCGATCTGGCCGAAAGAGGAAGAAAAAATTGGCTAAGTGTTGCTCGGGACGTTTGGGACAAAAAGACCCGAACCGGCCGAAATAAGCACAGGCAGTCAAAAATGATTGGGACATCTGGGCCGAAAAGGCGCGAACCGGCCGAACCGGGCGAAAAAGGTCGAGTCAGTCCGAAGGCAAATGGGACAAGCGGGACAGATGGACGCGAACCGGCCGAACCGGCCGAAATCAGTCAAGGCAGTCCAAAAACAAAGCGGGCCAAGTGGAACAAAAATGCGCGAACCGGCCGAACCGGCCGAAATGAGCACAGGCAGTCAAAGAGGCATTTGGGACGACTGGGACAAATGGGCCCGAACCGGCCGGATCGGCCGAAATCAGTCAAGACAGCACTAATCAAATGGGACATCCGGGACAAATGGAGCCGAAGGAGCCGAGGACCAATCAGATCATGACACGTGTCGCAGGAGGAAAAGTCAACGTTTGGTCCGGAAACTTCAAACGGCCATAACTTTTGACTCCGAGCTCCGATTTTGATAAAATTGGACTTTCTGGAACGAGCACGACGTCCTCTACGCCACAAAAACTGGATTTCTTATTTTTAATGAGGGTAGATATATTTAAATAAAAGAAACATATTCGGCTCCAGTCAATCAATGCTCATTCCCGTCAAATGACAGAAAACGCCTGCCAGGCCCAAAACAGCTGCCCGCACTCAGAAGGCCATAACTTTTGCATTTCTCAACGAAATCGCACAAAATTGGTACCGTTGGAATCGTGGTTCCGAGCCCGACGCACAGCAATCAAGAAATTCTAGATTTGATCAGAAATTGATCAAGATTTTTAAGAAAACGTGGCCGGGTTCAGAACAGTGTTTTATTTGGTAGCTGGGAGTGCAATTAAGAGGCATGGTCATCATTCCTTCTCTGCTGCAGCACATGGGACAGTATGGGGAGCCTTTTGCAAGTAATGTATACCCATTCCACTCAATTTAATGCCTCTTACAGGTGGTTGAAGGACAGATTTCGGGATTTCCATTTTTCCCTTCTCTTTTCCTTCTCATTTTTCTATAAATTGGAGTGTTGGGCTCATTGTAAGGGCGGAGTTTTTGGGTAACAAAGCTCTATCAAAATTGCTTTGTGAAGCCAGTGTGTTGCAGGCCCTTGTAGTGGACTCCTTGCATGGTGATCCGGCCCTTATCTTGTAATAGATTGAATCGTGCATATCATGAAGCAATAAAATATCGGTTTGTGGATATATCTTCCCCGCTTTGTGTTTCCTTGCACTCTTCTTGCCCCTTTAATCTTTCTACAAGTATATTGTGTCTATTTATTATGTTCTTGCGAGGAATTCATTATCATTGTGTATGCTTGGAATATTGCTACAAAATGCATTTCTTTGGATTATGGTGAACTGTCATCACCTCTTCCAGTGTGCACTTTGTCTCTGTATTTCACACATTTGGAGATTACTCTCACACCCTCTTTTTCTGGTGTATCACCGTTTTAGTGTAGGATTTCATTTTATGCATTCTCTCTCTCGGTCCCTTGGAATTTTAGGTTAGAATAGCTAGTTTCTCCCGCATTAGAGTAGATTGTGGCGGGTAGTCAGAGCAAGAACCGGCTTTCTCTGGAGGTCTGTCTCAAGTAGCAAGTCCCACAACTTGGAGATAGTCCCCATGTTATCCAATCACACTTTGGATGCTTAGAGTGATCAAACTAGAAATCTAATCAACATCCGGGGGTGCTTTGTGATTCGGTGATAACACAACCATGGTGGAAAATAGTCCTACATAGAAAATGTTGCACATGAAGAACTCATTAGCATGTTAGAAAGACAAAAATTATGTCAAAGCATGTGTAGATAAATGGAAAGTAATTTGATAGTAAGAATATGAAGTAGTATAAAATGAAACAATAACACTTGTAGTGTGTGAGAAAGTAGATGCCCCAAGAACCTTGGTGGATGGTAAGAGGTGCAATGCTAAGCATCATTCTTTACTGTAAGAATATGGAGGAAGTCTATATTCACAACTAGAGAGCCAATAAACATGCATCTGTATATATAAAAATATAATGACATACTAAGTATCTATCTAGCATGCGAAACAAAGCATACATTTAACTACTATAAGAAAGTAAGAATAAGGGAAACCAAGATATGCACGATATGTTTTGAATGAGTGAGATGAAATGATATGCAACATGAATGTGATAGAGCAACATGCCCCCGAGTGGATGTATATGAGTATGTCTAAGATGAGGTTCATTTATAAATACACCCTCAACATTCGAGAATGAACCATAGAACAAGAGTGTGTCATAGAGAAATGGTTTAAACTTGTGTGCTAGAAAGATAGATCATGAAGTGTATAACATAGATTGTAGAATAGGATAGTATGATGTGTCAGAAGAAAGTGCCCAAAAGATGTGTTGTGAAGCATGGAACGTGAAATGTGTAGCTTGTGAGGTTCATGGATGCAGTATGCCCTCAATAGTCAAGTGTGAACCTTAGTACACAATTATATCATAGGGTAATTAAGATACACAATGTATCAAATTGTTTAATGATGTGTAAAAATATAATACATGTTGCAAAAAGAGTGTGTGAGTAAAAATGATAGATAATTGATGATACTAGGAGGGGGATGGAAGTAAACATGATGTCACCCAAGTCTCGTAGATCTAGTTGACGTTACTAAGGGAATCCATGTAAGGAGTAGTTTCCTTGACAAAAATTATTGGTTGTAGCTTATGTAGGATTGATAACACTATAGAATACTTGAGAGGAGGAGGTTTTGTACCAATTTTTAGAGGAGGTTTATTAATTAGAGTTTGTCTTTGCTATAGAATAATTATTAAGAGGAGAAGATGTGGTATATAATCGTGAATATGGTCGACATTGAATTGGATAGGTGATGCTTGAATTATGAAAGAAGGAACATTAGAAGTGATGTCATTATGCTCATTTGTCATAGAAGGAGAATATTTGGGAGCCCATTTAGATGTAGCATTTGGAGATAGGCATGTAATAAAATGTTTTGCAATGAATGAGATAAAACCCTGATGCTCAAGGCATTTGATTTATCATTTTAAAGTATAGAAATCATTTCCATTATGTCCATTGATTCGATGATAATTAAAAAATGGGATACCTTGATAGTTGGAAAACCAATAAGGAGGATAAAAATGAGTAGGTGGAAAATTGATCAATTGGTGATTGAGGAGCGCAAGAAGAATTTCATGTTGCTTAGCATTATGATCAAACTTGAGAGGTTACAGTAATGGTAAGACTTGAGGTGTACTAATATGAGCACATGTAGAAGACATAGTAGTGGGAGGAGATTTATAAGAAGAAAAAACATGGGATTGAGAAGAATTCTTGAGATCTTGGATTTCACTTTAAGAGATGTAATCGTTGATTCCATAGCCTAATTTTTTTCTTGAAATAAAGAATACAAAGCTTGAATTGACTCTAAGATGGGTTGATTGGATGGAGTAATAGGATGAATAGACTCATCGGATATATGATCGAAGATGAAACTCACTTGAGTGGGTGGCGTCTTATGAGGGAGATACATAATGCTATGTATTTTTTGAGAACATCTTTACAAGGTGGGTGCATTTGAAGAAATTGATGAAAGGAGACTATTGGGGCTCAAACTAGCACTGTGTCTTAGATCTGAAAGAACTGAGTTGTTGAGTCAACAATGGGACTTTCTCTAAGTTATGGGACCTTGTGCGCTTGAGAATGACCTCTACGAAGGTAGGTTTCTCTACCTACTTCTCTCTACTCTGCTACCCTAATGCTGAAATGGAAATCCTAAGCTAGAAATGCCAAGGGACCATGAATAGAAGGATATGTGAAAAATAAAAACTTAAAAAAGGGGGCAATAGCACTAGATAGAAATGGGGATAAACACGACCCGATTTGAGGGAAAACGAAGGAAAATGTGCAGAGGAAGGTTAGACATGTGTAGTACGAGATCGAACATAGTTGCATAGTTTTTGTGGAACAAAATTAGAAAAGGAGGTGAAACGGATGTGAGAAGGAACAACAAATGTAGAATGTGAAGGAGAGGCAAGAAAGAAGAACATAAACAAGCTAAGGTAGAAGATAGCCACAAAATAATGCTTCTATTACTTCCATAAATGCATAGTTTATTACAATGGCTTCGAGGCCGGTATCCATATGAAATGACCATATCTAAAGGTATGCAACTCAAAAATGAAAGGAAATGCCTTTAAAAATGAAAATATTCAACCCTTATCAATGAGTAATGCTCTTACATTTATAGATGAATCGATGGGAGAAGGGGAGAAGGAGGAAAATCCAATTTGAAAACTCAACCACCAACAACCAGCAATGAATTCCTGCAAATCTACCTATAAATCTTCAAATGCACTTCTCCATGTCTATTTATCATGTAGTAGAATGAAAGGGGTAAGATCTGAATCAAAGCGGGTGGTTGGAGCAATAAAATCCTGTATTAATGGCATGAGAGACATTTTCCAGACTTCTCACCTACCCAATCTCACCAAAATTTAAAATTGAGTGATCGGAGTGTGACCCACGTCATCGCGATTTTCATCTTCTACCACATGTCACATCTTAGTTGGTTATAAGGAACTGACACCTTGTTGGCACATTTTGATAGGTTACTTGTAATACACTCACTGTTTGACACTCTACATGGTACAACAACTAGTGTAGAAGTGTAGTCTCATTTACCTCTATCCTATAATATTTATTTTAACCCTAAGTGCACCAGCCTATCACCCAAGTGTTGGGTGCTCACTTGAGGTATGGGTGGGCATCAAGCCCCTCCTTTATGTGAGCCTTGTGAGAATGTTCCACCATTACTGGAGGAGTGATTTGTAGAACAAGAACACGTTCATTTAATCTAATATAGAAGTAGAAGGGATAGTTCTAAACATGAATGCACCATGAGACAACCATAAGCATTGTAATAACATAGAAGAAATAGATCTAAATCATGAATCCCATGAAAATACACTAGGGTTTGATCAATAAGCATAAATATTCATAGCATAGCTTCATATATTGATCACAATCATTTACAGTAGCCACATTACATTAAAAAGGGTCATCACAGACCATATACATCATGGAATATTATTATATCCCTACACAACTACTCTGAACATATATCCTAGCTATGTTTTCCCATTACAAACCTTGTTTCAAACCCGAGCACATACATATATTCTTAACAACATCCTTTCTAGCATTCTTACAACACTTCATTACCTCTCCATCCTCCTCTTATTTCAGACCCAAGCACTCCCTTAAATAGAATCTAGATTCACCGCCATAGTTTTACCCATGAGTAGATCACATGCCAAGTGGAAGTGTGGTCCTCCATGATCAAGTGCTTATGCCAGCTTACAAAGGCCTCCACTAACTATAATGATCCTCTTGAGAATATTCCCTATGTGGAATATTCTTTTCTTAACCTCCAAGGCTCCAAGATGACACCTTATCCATTCATCACGCCTACTTGGGCCTTCACGTGTTTTTCCTACGATACCACCTCGAAATATGGCTAAGTCTTTGAAAAATTATTTACTTCTATGCA
Source organism: Taxus wallichiana var. yunnanensis (assembly GCA_018340775.1). Classification (NCBI taxonomy): domain Eukaryota; kingdom Viridiplantae; phylum Streptophyta; class Pinopsida; order Cupressales; family Taxaceae; genus Taxus; species Taxus wallichiana. Next base: position 644,163,026 of record CM031237.1, on the reverse strand, counting down.
AAAACCTCTTCTCCCACATGAATTTCCTTGAGATCCTTTCAACACACTTTCCTTACATGCACACTCTTTTTCTCTACCTTGGTACTTAGTCATTTTTAAGGTTCCAACATCACCCCACACTAAAATTGTTGTCCATCCTAAAAACAACTTGATCTTCGAATAACATGCTTCCGGCTTGTGCCAAAGAATGAAAGAATTCCATCATTGCTGAAGAAGAATTGGGAAGTCTTTATTCAAGCCTACTTCAATCTTACTCTAGGCGTCCACCTCATTTTGCGCTTGCTAAAACAGATCCCCTATCAATGTGCCGACTTCATCAAATGACAACTCCTTGCCCTTAGCCTTCAATGTATCAACAATGTTTTCCATCTTCTTGCTAAGGTCGCTTAGCATGTCCATCCTACGAGTAACCTAGGGATACAATTCTTTCACTTTATTTTTAATCGATACCCTTAGGCCTTCGATCACCTCATACTTCCTCTCGACCTCCATGATTATTTTGTCTTGTTTTCCCCTTTAATTCTTTTTCTTCTCCTAGAAATCCTTCATGTATGCCTCATGGGTAGTGAGAAATATACCTACCACCCTATCCCTATCTCCACAGTTGTTATAGACAACTTTTTCCAAGCACCTTGTAGTTTTTACTGAGTCAAGGATCTCAGAGTACCGAGTTATGGTTTCCTAAATATTTTATTTCTCCTCGACCCTTTATCTCACTAGAACTTCCTTTTCGACTCCAATGCAAGTGGTGGCTTCTCCAATGTGAGAAAGTACGCCACATCCTCTAGGAAAAGAAAAGAAAACTCATACTTCTTCTTAGCCAGGGAAAAATATGGGTGTGCTCGAATGGTGGATTCTCGAGATAGTCTCGGCTTTTTACAAACTTCATGCACCTTCACCTTTTCTTCCCTCAACTCATTCTTCAGCTACACAATTAATGACTCCTTTCCTTTTATCTCCTTGTCTCTCTTGATTATCTCCTTATTCTTTTCTCCCAATTCTTCCTCCAGGATACTAAATATTTTATTCCTTTGGAATAACCGTGTCTCTACTTCTACTGATACCTTGTTGAGCACATTATAAACATGTTCATTAGTTAACCACTGAGTATCCACAATAGGATTCACCTCACTGGGGTTCTATGTTTCTATTATGTCTTCTACGCCAACTTCGAACTCGAGCTCATCAACATAAGACTTGAGGGTCCATGACACCATCTTCCTGCTGCGATTGTATGAGCTACCACTATCAAATGATGTCCAATAAAAGATTTTATCTTTGGGTGCGTGCTCTGAAATGCACGCAAATGACCTTGTTAGGGTCACTGACATAAGTCATTTCAGGTCCTTGCACCATTGTCATGCCCTTACCACTCGTGTGCACTACTATTGAGAAGATGACTGATAAGTTGGGATCTTCATCCATGCTCCCATACTCCTTTTCTTCTTCCTTTGTTTCCTTCAATATCTCCTCAGCGTTGTGCTCTATTTCTTTCTCCACAAGTTCTAAATGACTCCTATCACATCACTTTCCACTTTGCATCCTTCAATTGTTCTCTCGACCAAGGGTGGGGTCCACTACACATTTGTCACCACTTCTTCTTCACTTCCTCCCATATTATGAGTGCCTTCCTCATAATCATTTGTATCCTCATCAGATTCAGGTATATCATGAACAAGGGGAATCTTACCTTCCTCGTGCTCTTCATCCTAACTTTCATCACCCTTAACACTTTTTATCTCCTCGAGTTTGATATTCTTATTATCTTTTGCTTCTTCTTCACTGAAGAATCCTTTAACACAGGGGACTCTTCCTTCTCAGGTAACTTCTCCTTAACGGGTAAAATTCCTTTTCATGTGACTTCTCCTTAATGAGATATTTATTCCTCCTTGTATATGTACTTTGACTAGTGGCTAACTCCTATGCTACTCGTGGTAGTGCAATCGGCGTGGCGCCTTGGGCGCCTTGCATGCTTTAGTATCCTCCCTCTCTCTCTTCATCCCTTTCTTCATGGTAGGGTCCTCTGGGCTAGATACATCATCCCCAACATATATTACCTTTTCAAACTTGGGACTTAGGTGTGTATACACCCTTTCCGTTGTCTTTCCTGCAATAGGAATTGTCACATATTTTACCATACGTACATCATGGGAGACATAATTCTCCACATATGCATGTTTCTTATGGTATACTAATGTTATAAAAAAATGCACAATCTTCTTTTTCTAACTCACTTAGATAAAATCTAAGTTTCTTAGCCTCCTTGAACCTATTGTGACGATGCTCTAAAAATATTGCACTATGAAGGCAAATGATAATTTACACCATGGGCTTTTTGAGCCATCTGTCAAAGTAAATATGCCTATGTAGAAGTCTTGATATACTAAAAACTCAACCTCACCATGCATTAAGGTTGGTATCTATTTATGGATTCTTCACTCTACCCCAAACACATCACGTATTCTTTCGTATGATTTCTCCAAGCATGCCTTATGTGCAGTAGTCATTGTGTTGCAAGTGTATGCTTCAAACCTCTTCGCGGGGAAGGGTCCTCATCAAGGTACTCCTAGACATAGTTATTTGGCCCATTAGGCACTCCAATATCTGAAAACACAATGGTAAGAAGGAAATTACCATACATGATCTTATCCCCATCACACGTTGCATTTATGATATCTTCTGTAATGAAGGATGAGAGGTTGTAGATTGTTCCCTCTAAAATCTTCCTGCAAATATTCAACCACCTCTTATCCACTTGTTTCCAACACTCTTTTCCATTCACCTTGGTTAGAAAGTGTGTAGCCATCCTCATAAATGGGTTGGTGATATTTCTAATATAAAAGTAGCATGAACCCTTCTTATACTCATACTTTGCAGCTATTTCCTTGACTGCATCCTTGTCTCCCAAATCATCATCCAATGACTCTCTCATGCATATAAGTCCAGTATACTTAGAAATCAACTGGGCAGTCAAGCACATTATCCTTCTTGCAAAGTAAAAATAATCCTCATGCATGCACAACATCAACCATTGGTACAACTCACAAGTGCAAAATATGGAAACTCATAGAGTTGTAAGAGTCCAACCTTCTCCAATGTGGTTTTTACAAAGTCATCATAAACATGTTTATCATCCTATGTCCTCTCTCCCATTGGGTGAACTAACTCCAATGTCATTTCCTTCTCCACGGTGCTTTTCCTATGGTTGTAATTTCTTACATCCATCTTCCACATGTGAGACACCCATTCCATACCTAATAGAACACCATCTGGGTGTTGCATCTCTGTACCATTCTTCATTAAAACTAGTTGATGCGATTGGTTTTCCCTTACCTTTTCCCTTTCCCTTCTTAGGTGAAGTGTTTGATGCCTTCCTTGGTGCCATTTTCCTCATCTGGTCCTTGTTAGTTATTCCTTTCCCCTTTCTTTAACTCTGCTTAAACCCTAAGCTTCACTCCTCTTTGAAATTCCTCTCTGAACCCGTGCCTTAGCTCTGCAAACCCTATCTTGGAAAAAATTTCTTCCACAAGATGACGTAAAACCCATGAGAATCCACAAAACTAACTCCTCTACTCACGCCCATGTACTCCCTTTCCACTTTGGCTCATAAATATTCTAAATCTCTTCACTTCACATGAAAATCTCCACAAATTTCCTTTCACAAGGATGCCCTAGTTCATGAGAGCTCTTCAACAACAAATGTAAGGTAAAAAGAATAACTCGCCCCGACCTTCTATTTATAGATTTTTATTTTCCCACACAAACTCACATGCCACCTACCAAAATACAACAACATTAAAGTTGAATTTTTCAACACCATCCTTCTGCATGTTTTTTCCAGTGCTTTTCCTCCATGCCCAATCCTGTGCGAAACTCCTGCAACCTTCTAGCACGTAAAAACTGCATTGACCATGGATATTTACGTGAACTTCCAACACGAAATTGATCTTCCTCTACGTCCTAATTCTTCACACTTCCTACCTCATGTTACTCTACGCTTTTATCCTTGTAGGTGGTTTTTATCAAGATTTTTGACACCAAACTCCACCCATATACAATTTTGTTATGCAAACTTTTCTGAACCTACGCGCTTATCCTTAGGGCCTCCAATCCACATCATTTTTAACAATTTATCCTTACTAGACTCTTCACAGAGGATTTTCTTTGACACCTTCCACCCCACACTAAATAGATGTGTACTCCTCTGTGCATAAAAACCCTTTCAAAAATTAATTGGCTACTAGTGCACAAACGCGCCCACAATAAACCAAACTAAAATAAAAAGAAAACAACGAAGAATGGAAACATGTGAAAAGGAAATTGCATTAAGGGAAATCCTAAGCTACATAGAAATACTTCCTTATTTACAAACACATAGAAGACTTATTTATAGTAGGGCTTCAACCTACTCCCGTTAAAGTAACCAGAAACCTTGTTCCATCAAGTGCCTCTAATTAAAAGCATGTCGATTAAATATGTGAGTGATAATGTATGTGCCCAACCAATATACCTTGAGATTTCATAGGTGGCACAAAAACTTGGAATCATACAACAAGACCATCTGGCCCACCTCAAACTTCTTATTCTTGATATGTTTATTATGTCACTCTTCTCGCCTTTGACATTTTCCATTTTCTCGACTCTATCTAACAATGATACGCATCTCATCCAACTCCAAAAGTTTATCGATGTGATCCTCTAATGCTTATTTGTCCACTAATCCTGCGCATGTAATATGTAGAGATGGAAACATGAATTCTTCATGTAGAACTGCCTCCACGCCAAACACTAATTGAAAAGGTGTGGCCTTGTTCAACCTTTTATAAGTCGTTCTATATGCCCATAACACTACAAATACTTTATCATCCCAATCTCTTCTCCCAACATCAAAAATATTTGTTAATGTGTGACTAATTTTTTTTTAAAGGCCTCGCTAAAGATCCCATTGGCATGAGGGTGATAGGGTGTAGTTTTGTGATGGGCCACCATGAAATATGCCGACAAGATCCAAACAATCTCATTTAAGAAATGCATACCCTTGTCACTCATTAAACTCGGTAGGCATCCATACCAAGTTGATTGTATTTTGCCATAATAATCTATTTGTTGTGGCCACCATGCAATCCTTTGTAGGCACCTCTTCTTTCTACCATGTAAGATAGTCTTTGTGTGTAATGATAAAGCATAAAATTGTCCTTCGTGTGGATAGGGAAATAGAGCCTAAAAATTAAATTTCCCATTTCTCAAATGACTCTACACTGGTGATAGACCTTAATGGAATATCATCTCTCTTCCCTAGTTTACCAAGGCACTGGCAAAGGATCACAAGTATTGCGAATACTTGATATAGTCCTTGTAAACTATCTCCCACCAAAGACCAACTAAAAGGATCTTGTGCATGGTTTCATTCCCCACATAGTGGCCTCCTGCAATTCCACCATGAGCCTCCTCCATACTTGTAGTACACTCATGATCTAGTATGCATTGACATAAAACCTCATCATGAACTAGATTGTATAAGTCTCCACCAATTAACATATAGGGCATGATGCGTATAGCTAACTACTTTTTCTCTAAGGCCTTCATTCCTTCTAGCACCACACTCGTCCATAGGAAAATAACAATATATTCTAAGTCAGAGGGTGCGCATTGCAATCTAAATAATTGTGCATGACATCATGTCCTTGATGTTTTGTGCATTTTCTCATAAGTCAATCGACATAGTTGGTCGGTCTCAAATTAATTTTCCCTTGTTTTACCACAACCGTAAAATCAAACTCCTGAAACAATAAGACCCATTGGAATATGTGCCCTTGTAAAATGGGATTTTTCACCAAGTAATTTAATGCCATGTGGTCCATGTAGAAAATAAAAGGTGTTGCCAAAACATATTGCCTAAATTTGTGTAGTGCATAGATATTTGACAATGCCTCATGCTCCGTGGTAGTATAATTATGTTCTGTCTAGGGTCAACTTCTTGTTAGCAAAACATAAGGGATGGTCAACAATCCCCTCTCTAGGTTGTGCTAAGACCACTCCAATCACCATACTAGATGCATCAACATGTACATGAAATGGCCTATCCCAAGAGGGAAAACACAAAATGGGCATAGTGGTAAGCTTCTCCTTCAAAGGTGTGTAAATGCCACATGTTGTGCATCTCTTCAATAGAACTTAATTTTATGTTTCAATAACTCTTCCATGGGTACAAAAATCTGGACATATCCCTTGATGAATTTCTTGTAGTAATTTGTATGCCCTAGGAACTTGCACATCGCGCTTTGACCGGGTAGGCTCATCTAATCCTACTATAACAAAAAAATTTAGGGTGTACCAGTAAGCCTTCTTTGAAAATAATGTGTCCCAACAAAGTGTCAAAAGTAGTGGAAAAAACACATTTCTTAATATTTAGGGATATGCTCAAGTGTCTACATCTCTCAAACATCAACCGTATATTGTCACAATGATCTTCTACTAATCCATAAACTATTCAGTCATCCAAGTAGACTTAGAGAAATTTATGAATGAAGTCCTGAAATGCCCGAACTACAATGCGCGAAAAACACAATAGGTGCATTCTTTAGTACAAAAGGCATGACTGTATAAGAAAAAATTCCCCATTCAGTGGTGAAAGGTCTCTTTTCCTGGTCTTCCTTCATGATTCCCACCTAGTCATAACCTAATAATTCATTGGTAAAATAATAGATCTCTTTCCTCTACACCTTCTAGAATATCTTCACTAAATGGGGTTAGGAAAGGATCTATAACACATAAAAAATTGATCATGACCATGAGGCTTACCCACTTGGATTCCTCAATAGCCTCAATAACTCCAGGACTCTATCATCTTGTCAATTTCCTCCTTAACCTTTACACACACATTTGGGTTCATTCTGTAGGTCCGTTTCCTAATGGGGCATGCACCTTCTTTCAATAGTAAGGGGAAAGCAAGTCCCTCCTCTTTATGGGAGAGGTTCCCTTATTGAAAATAAGTAGCAAAGCTTATATACAAATGTATAGTTTTCATCTTAAGGCTAGTCCTCTAACATCTTGAAATGATTTTATACCAAAAGATTATCAATACAAATGAATGGAAGAACTGAAGAAAGGAAATACCAGAATATAACAACACTTTCAGAAACATAGATAGAAAAGTATAACCCTATACGTCTTGATCAAGAGTGATACAAAAATGCAAAATCATTCACATTCATAGCATAAGATATCATTCCATAGACACAAAGTTCTAGAAATCATATCAATAAGAACACAAAGTCTCTTATTGCAGAAGATAAATGATCCATGAATTTTAGGTAAGCAAGAAGGGCTAATGGAGGAAGATAGAGAAAAAGGGAAAATCCTTCGTATTGATTCTATTTTGACTATAATTAGACTTCAAAAGTATTAGACTCTAACCTTTTGCAATGAGCTAAGCTCTTACATTTATAGATGAAGCGAGAAGATGAGAAGAGGAGAAGAAAGAAAATCTGATTTGGTTCCCAACCACCAACCATTAATGCTCCTGCAAATCCACCTACAATCTGTCAAATATGGTTCTACATGTCTTTGGCATGCTGAAGAAGGAAGGATGGAAGATCGGATCAGATTTGATCTATTTGAAGTAGTCGGATCCCGTATTGAAGGCTTAAAAGACATTTTCCAAATTTTCACCCAAATCAAGATATCCAATTGGTTACCTATGTCTGCATTTGGCATGTTGGAGAAGAAAGTATGGAAGTCAAATCAAATCTAATCTATTTTGAAGCAACCAGATCCCACACTAATGGCTTGAAAGACGTTTTCTATATTTTTAACCATCAAATTCTACAAAAAAGAATATTTTATGCTTCTATGGCGTAGAGGAGACCAATACCTTTCCAACAGTATAAAATTTTCAAAATTTCGAGCACTGGAGTGAAATTTATGCCCATTTGAATCGAATCCATACAAAAATGGTGAAAATGCAAAAATGGATCCACGGGCCCAAAATTGAAATTGCGCCTTTAGCGCAAAAGATGCAAAAGTGTAAAAGTTCCCCATAGCCCCGCAAGCCCACAACTTCACATTTTGCATTTGGGTCTGACACGTGGCATTACCTGAGTGGTAACGAGTCATGACTCACTTTATAATTTTACTTCTTTTAGAAATGAGGCTCAAAACCTCAAAGTTCTCCACCGACCCACCTCTCTACTTTGACTTTTGATGTGGGCTTAACATTTGAATTTTTCCCTCTTGGAAACAAGGCTCAAAATATCAAAAGGCTATGACAATCCACTTCCCCACTTTGACTCTTCATGCGAGCTCAATATTTGAATTTTTCCCTTGGCATGAGCGGGCCGCAATTCAATTTTTTACTTTACATATTTTATGAAAACAAGGCTAAAAACCTCAAAGTTCTCCACCGGCCCACCTTCCCACTTTTAATTTCAATGTGGGCTTAACATTTGACCATTTCCCTTTGTTTTGGCAAAATATTTATCTCCGACCCAGGACACGTGGAGGCTTCCCGCTCATTTGGAGATTCACTTTATATTTGCTTCTTGAAAGAGCGCTGAAGAGACACATGACTCCTTCCACTACCTCACCTTGTTTCTTTGTGTTTTGGCTAAGTCCTTTTTGTTTGGTGGGGCCATATGCTTGACCCTAGACACATGGAAGCTCAGCGTACATTTGGGGCATGCCTCCATATTTTTCCTTTAAAGTTATCTTTGGTGACACATGGAGGCTTTTACAAACCCTTCTATACTTAGCCAATTCAAAAACCGACTCTTTTCCTTTTCGGACACTGAGGGACCACCTTTGGCTTCGACCCTTGAAAGAGTGCCAAAGAGACATGTGGCGAGCTCCACCGGTTCTTTGATACTTAACCGATTTGGACCCGCTCCTCTTTCTCCATTGTTTTGGCTGGGTCCCTTCTGCTTCTTAGGAGTGACTATGTCACGTTTTGGACATATGGAGGCTCCATGCTTGTTTGGGGACTCACTCTCTATCTCACCTCTAAATTTGTGTCGAGCTGACACATGGCTCTTCCCGCTAGCCTTAGACCTTTCAATGGCCGATTTGAATTTTTGAGGCTCCAAACATGTGGAGAGTTGGCACTCATTTGGGGTTTGTCCCTTTGGTCTCACTTCTTAAGTTACGCCAATGAGGCACATGGCAAGATTGCACTCACTTAGGATCTTGCTTTGAACTTGGCCTTTGGAGGTGCACCATTGGGATGCATGGAGGCTTCTATAAGATCTTTATACTTAGTCAATTTTATTGGTTGGCTTTTTCTTTTACACCCTAATCACGTGGGGACCTACGCACATTTGTGGTCTCTACTTTTGTGCACCATACAAAAATTTCACCAAAGAAACATGTGGCACCTTTCGTGGTCCTCCTATACTTAGCCGATTTGGGCCCCACTTGAACACTTCCTTTCTTCATACAAGACCAAAAATTTCAAAATAAATTGACAAGGAAGATTCACCCGTCATCCACAATTGTGGGAAAAATAAAGAGAGGGAAGGCTCCACCGTTTACACTCGAAAAGAAAACTACCACTTTTGGAAAGAAGAACTGTAAACAATACCAGGCTCAATGTGATCCACGACCATAGAAAAGGATTTGAAAATTTCATTCAAATGGAGGAAACAATTTTTAAGCATCCAGATGGGAACCATGCAGACTACAAGTTTCTAAATTAACAGGGTGAGATTGCAAATGAGCAATAGTTTCTTTAGAGAACAAATTTTTCCTATCTCTCCAGAATTCTCACTCTTCTCAAAGGCACCAACTCAATTTTTTTCAAATTTTGACTTTAAAATGAGGGGAATTTTCCGGGTGACAACATCTGGCTCTTTCTGGGATGACTTGGCTGGGATAAAGGAATGAGGCAAGATCAAGAACCATAGAAAAACTCTATGAAAGTAGACCAATGCCTTATCCATTGAGAAAATAGATTCAAAGGTAAAACCAATATAGAAGACAACACACACACAGAAGGAAAAGAACCAAAAAGAAAAGACAAAAAAAACAAAAAACATTGCACATAGTATATACAAAAGTACTTGCCAAAATCACTGAGGAATTCAAAACTTCAAGTACTTGCCACTATAAAGACATGGGAGAGAGGATCCATCCATATAATCCAAGTAGAAAGAATTTTCTCCAGCAAAGTGTCTGATTTTGAAAGGACCAAGCCAAAGGGAATCAAACTTACCATGACTTCCTCAAGGTTCAAGTCTTTTTCCCACAATGAATAATGTCCCCCACTTAAAAATCTCTAGGCCTAGCCTTCTTATCAAACAAATCTTTCACCTTTAGTTGATGAGATGAGATCTTATCAAAAACCTACATCTTGTCTTCATCTAGCTTCTGAAGGTACATGATTCTCTTGTCTAATGAATTCATGAAACTATAATCCTCAATAGCCTTCATTAAGTGCAAGGCTGGTAATTCCACTGTTATTGGTAGCTGAGCTTCAACACCATACACCACCTGAAATGGAGACATCCCAATTGCTCTTTTGGGTGTAATTCTATCTACCCAGAGAGCATCATAGAGCTTCTTGTGCCAATTCCTTTGAGAGTCATTGACAAGCTTCTGAATGATGGTTACCATATTTTAATTTTTGATTCTACTTGTCCATTCCCTTGAGGATAATAATCTAAAGAATGAGCAAGGGAAATTCCATAGCCATTACATAAATCCATCATCTCAGAAGAAGAAAAATTGGAAGCATTATCAATCAAAATCTTGTTTGGTACCCCAAACCTTATCAAGATGTTCTCCTTAATGAAATTACACACCAGCTCGAAGTATTTCTTTTGACTGAATAGCCTCTACCCACTTTGTGAAGTAATCAGTAGCAATTAGTACGTGATTATGTCCAACACCGGGAAGGTGGGTTAAGAGTTCCAATGAAATCCAATCCCCACTATTGAAAACACTCATCAATCCCTACTGGTTTGAGTGGTAAAGCAGCCAACTTAGGTCTCCCAACAAAAATTTGATAGGGTTCATACTTACCTACCCATTTTGATGCATCTCTCGAACAACGTAGGCCAATACTACCCTACACAAAGGATCTTATGGGAAGTGACAACAGAAGAAGTGCCCTCCACAAGCTTGATCATGAAAATCTGAAAACAACTTCTTCTATTGCTCTTTATCCACACATTTAAGGAATCTTCCATCAATGTCTCGCTTGAACAAAGAATTTTCCCATAATACATAATGTATAGACCTTAGCTTAATATATCTCTTTTCCTTGGCATTTAAATGGGATGGACATTCTCCATAAGTAAGAAAATGTGCAATATCAGCATACCACTCATCTATTGAACTGAGGAAGAGGACAACAGGGACATCAACTACTTTTGTGGACAATTCTTCATCAGCCCCTTCAGCAATAAGCTCACACAAGCCTTTACCCTAGACTAGCTTAGTTGGCTTGATATCAAGGTCATATTCTTGGACCTTTTCTACCCAATTTCCTCTCTTAGTTCCAAACTCTTGTTGTGTAATAATAGACTTGATGGTTGTATTAGGTACAAGCACAACAGAGTGAGAATTAAGAATATAAAAATGAAACTGCTTAATAGCTTTAACCACTGCAAAAGCATGTTTCTCCATCATAGTATATTTTAATTCATGAGATTTTAAAACATAGCTCATGAAGGCAATTATAATTTCATGATTCTTATATTCTTCTTGAGTTAGCACAACAATAAAGGTATTTTCCATAGCATAGCAATAGATGATAAAATCCTTGTTGAAATCAGGACATGTTAAGATGGGAGTTTTAGCAATGGATTTCTTGATATCTTCAAATGCTTCCTTACCTTTAGAAGACCAACCAAAGGTTTGCTTTCCTTTCATCATTTGAGAAATTATTATCATCATTTCTATAAAATATGGAATGAATCTCCTCATGAAATTTATCTTGCCAAAGAAAGAGTGAACACCCTTTTTTCTTATGGGGAGAGGAATCTGCTGGATTACTTGGACTCTTTCTGGATCTATCTTGATCTCTTCTTTGGAAAAAAATTTCCCCAACAATTTTCTTTCAAGAACACAAAAGACAAACTTCTTAGGATTGAGAGAAATTCCATGTTCTCTACATTTTTGAAGAATCTGTTTCTAGATGCTGAAGATGATCTCGCTCTTGTTTTGGAAAAAATAGTCAAATCATCAAGGTACACAACAATACAGCTTTCCCTTTAGGCCATCAAAATATAATTCCATTGCCCTCGAAAAGTAGCACCAAAATTGATAAGACCAAATGGCTTTCTCTTGTAAGAAAAGGTTCCCCAGGGGTAGTAAAAGTAGTCTTGTCCCGATCTGGGGTATTGACTTCCACTTGACTATATCCAGAGAATCCATGTAGCATTGACAACATCTTAGAGCCCGAGATAGCTTGCAAAACTTGATCCATCATGGGGTGGATAGTTGTCTTTTAAAGAGGCTTGATTTAAATTCCTGCAATCCACGAGATGCGAATCTCACCATTCTTTTTCTGCATGAACAATGTTGGCAATCCAAGTTGGATGAAGTATACGGAAAATAATATTGGCTTTTAGTAACTTCCCGGATCTCTTGAAAAATAGTATCAGTAACCTTAGGATTATACTACCTTTGCTTCTACTTGAAAGGTTTGATCCTAGGTCTTAGAGCGATATAGTTCCACATCTCCTTTGGTTGAAAATCCTTGAGATCATCATATGAATAGGAAAGAACATCAAAATACTTCTTTAATAGGATTACTGCTTTCTTCTTCTCTTCTTGAGTGTAACATTTTCCAATATTCACCACCTTGGGTTCATCATTGCTTCCAATATTGACCTTCTCATACTCAGAAGATTGCCAAGTTCCTTGAGAAGCTTTAGATTTGATGAACCTATCCTATTTGTCAAATAGATCTTCTAGGCTCACTAGTCCTTTGGGAATCTTGTTACCCTTCAACTTAATACAACCATCCTGATCCATTTCTTCCTTGATATCTTCTTCATTAGAGGGCACATACTCTCTAGGCAGAGTTTCACTTCCTTCAAAATACAATTGATCAAAATTATCTTTAAGCTCCAAGAAAGAGAGAAAGTGTTGATCATCATTGAAAACCTACCAGTTGTTTGCATTATTTGGCACACTAGGCCTATGAATCATTTCAATGGTAAATTTCCTTAAGAGAAATCTGGATGAGGAATCAACAAATATCTTGAGATGGCTAGAGAATCATCTCTAGTGTTATTTTCTCTACAACAGCTTTAATTGAGAAAGCGTCAAGAGTCAATGGAATCCCAAAAAAATTCTATAATGTTTCAATCTCCTATTCTTGACTTAGTAAAGATCCCCTACCTATTTCACAATCAACTCGCATAACCATGAGCACAAAAATTCTTTAATCCTATTTCTTTTTCCATGCTCAACCTAAGGATGAGATCCTCATACTCAATTTGTATTATTTTATTTTCAAAATGAAGCTTGAAAGAAAATGGATGAATCTTCCCTTCCTGGAGAGCTTAACACCACACCAGCTCCAAACTAGTCAAGAGTAGCTTCCATCAAAGTCCAAAGTCTAAATGCCATTGGGATCATGAATCACTCCTTTAGGAATATTTTCCTCATCTTCTGACATGATCATATAGTTGTCATGCCCTATGTCTTCATAGAGTATTTGTGCTTTTGGATCATCAGTCTTTTGCACAATATACTTAGTTTTCTTTTCTAGCAATATCTTCTTCATTTTCACATTGACCAGGATCAAGGCATGTGACTAGTCCATCTAAATTTCACCTCCTATCCTTTTACGAAATTCCCGCTCACCAACATTTACAGAAATTCCTACTCACCAACATACCATATGAAGGGGGAATATCAGCTACCAAAATAGTGGCTAAGACCCTTTTCTCTGGAAAAGTAGCAAAGGCTACTTGTGCATCTTTAATCTTTCTAACCAAAGGTACTTCTCTACTCTCCATGGAATATCAAGAACCAAAGGCACGTGTTAGAGTCAGGACCAAAGCATGAGCTACTTTTGTAGGCATTACATTATCTGATTCTCTAGAGTCTATAACACACTTACTGAGTTTATGGTCAGCAATGAGGATAGTCACATAGAATGGTTCGATTTTCTCATTAGGGGAAGTGACTCTGCACCACAAGGCTTGGTTGAGGTGAGGAAGAGGGAGTGGGAAAAATAACTTTAGAAGTATTGGAGGAGGATTTGTATTTGGAATTTACAAAGTTTACCATTTTTGCAAAGGATTTTGGATGGGTCCGTAAAACTCGCCTCTGAAATTCCGATTTTGGTCTTTTTGAGGTGATCAATAATATCAAAAGACCCGAGGTGGATGAGGCATCACTACTAGGAATGGGAGAAACCTTTGATCTATCATCTTTAGGATTTGAAGGACAAGAAGTTTTGGAAATATAGGTAGAAGGAGGAGGATTATCATTACTCACCTTTTACGTGGAGGCAAAGGGAATAGGGGCTCTCTTCTAGTAACCACTCGGAATAGTTACAAGAAACTCCTTGGATTTCTTAGCGAGGTTGTATTACCTTTTCTTTTATGTTCATTTACTCCTAATTCATAACAGCATATGACTCACTATTCATCTCTACCATTCTTTCATCATATTCATCATCATCATCTATACCTTCGGTGTTGAGGAAATGAACTTGAGATCCACCAAGATATTCCAGCTTCTTCATGAACCTATTATTCTGGTCTTCAAAGTCTTCATTAAACTCCTCATCATCGTGTTCTTGAACTTCACAAGTTACATTGATGGGAACCTTGGTAGGAGGGCCATTACTAGCCAATTTATTCTCGAGGAGGTAATCGGGTTCCTAGGCTGAAAATTCCTTCTTGGAATATCTTGATAAGGAGTATGTTGAGCTAACTACTTTTTGATGGTAATGAGATCATTTGCCAACTTTTGTACTAAAAAATATGAATTGGCTCTAAGAGAGGAAGAGGAGGATGCTTTAGACTTGGAGGGTTCTCTTTTCAGTTTACCAGACATGATTAAATCATCCTCAACCTTGATAGCCAAAATTTGATCAACATCCAGAGTTGCAAGGTTATATCTCCTTAGTGCATAGCTCACTTCAAGTAACTGAGAATTGAGGAAGAATAATTTTTGGATTTGATCCACAGGACGAGTGTTCTATGGAATTTTATGAATGAGCTTGTTGAATTTTGCCACCAATTCTCTCATGGGCTCATGTGGTTCCTTCTTGATATGAGAAATTTGAGCCAAGAGAGCATGCACATCTTCAACGCAGGTTTGAAACATTTCTCAAAATGAGTTTTCAAGGTGATCCAATCAATAATTGACCTAGCAGGAAGATGATAGAACCAATCAACAGCATTATCCTGTAATGTCTCTACAAAGAGCATGACAGAAACATCTTCATGCTCAATCCCAATAATCCCACATGCAACGCTGAAGGTTGCAATGTGTTCATCTAGGTGTACCTTCCCATCACCTCAGAATTTAGGAAAACCTTTCCTACTACTCCTAGGTAACTCGTGTAATGGTTGAGGAAGAGTAGGAGGCTGAATCCACTGTCCCCAAGGTAGAGGTGTTGTCATCCATGGGAATATTTTTTGAAGGGGAACTGAAACACCAACAAGTATTAGAGCAACAAGATTAGGACTGATTTGTTCTGGAGGAATGCTATTCTTGGAGTTTTTTTCTTTAACAAGGGTGTTCTTGAAGAATGATTTCCTCTGT
Organism: Taxus wallichiana var. yunnanensis; assembly: GCA_018340775.1. Classification (NCBI taxonomy): domain Eukaryota; kingdom Viridiplantae; phylum Streptophyta; class Pinopsida; order Cupressales; family Taxaceae; genus Taxus; species Taxus wallichiana. The sequence continues at coordinate 644,147,300 of CM031237.1, read as the reverse complement.
TCCTTCTTGCTGGAAGAAGAGGGAATTTTTTTTGCTTAAGAAGTTGAAAATGATGGTCTTTAACCCTCAGAGATTTCTTACCACATGTATATCGTAGAGTTTCCAGATCAAAATGATCTTGAAGTTGTTCTTTTAAAAGGGATATGTTTGAAACAAAATCCCCATCAGAGTCACCAAAAAATGTTGGGTTTTAAAATAGTACTTTAATCAAAACCACAGTCATGGGACAAAAAGTCCCTCCTCTTTATGGGAGAGGTTACCTTATTAAAAACAAGAAGCAAAGCTTATATACAAATGTATAATTTTCATCTTAAGGTTGCGCCTCGACATCCTAAAATGATTTTATAACAAAAGATTATCAATACAAACGAATGGAAGAACTAAAGAAAAAAAAGAGTAGAATATAACAACACTTTCAAGAAATATATATAGCAGAGTATAACCATATACGTACTTCAAGAAAGAGTGATACAAAATAGAATCATTCACATTCACAACATAAGATATCATTTCACGATACAAAGATATAGAAATCATATCAATAAGAACACAAAGTCTCTTATTACGTAAGATAAATGATCCAAAAATTTAGGTAAGTAAGAAGGGGCAATGGAGGAAGATAGAGAAAAGGGGAAAATCCTTCTCAGTATTGATTCACTTTCGACTATAATTACACTTCAAAAGTATCAAAGTCCATCCTTTTGTTATGAGCCAATCTCTTACATTTATAGATGAGGTGAGAAGAGGAGAAGATGAGAAGGAAGAAAATCTGATTTGGCACCTAACCACCAACCATCAATGCCCCTACAAATCCACCTACAATCACAAATATGGTTCTCGCATGTCTTTAGTGTGCTAAAGAAGGAATGATGGAAGATTGGATCAGATTTGATCTAGTTGAAGCAGTTGGATCCCGTATTAAAGGATTGAGATACATTTTCCATATTTTCACCCAAATCAAGATATCCAGTTGGTTCCCTATGTCTATTTGGTGTGTTGGAGAAGAAAGGATGGAAGTCAGATCAAATATGATCTGTTTTGAAACAACTATATCTCGCATTAATGGCTTGAAATATGTTTTCTATATTTCCAAACATAAACTCCTACTGAAAACAATATTTTATGCTTACATGGAATAGAGGAGACCAAGACCTTTCCAACAGTATAAAATTTTCCAAATTTCGAGCATTGGAGTGAAACTTATGCCCATTTGAATATTTGAATCAAATCCATACAAAAATGGCAAAAATGTAAAAATGGATCTGCAGCCCAAAATTGAAATTGCACCTTTATCGCAAAAGATGCAAAATTAAAAAGTTCTCCACAGCCCCACAAGCCCACAACTTCACATTTTGCATTTGGTTTTGACACATGGTGTTACCTGAGTGGTAACGGAGTCGTAGCTCACTTTATAATTTTACTTCTTTTAGAAACAAGGCTAAAAACCTCAAAGTTCTCCACCACCCGCCTCTCTACTTTGAATTTTGATGTAGGATTAACATTTGACTTTTTCCTCTTGGAAACAAGGCTTAAAATCTCAAAAGGCTCGATGATCCGCTTCCCCGCTTTGACTCTTCATGTGGGATCAATATTTGACTTTTTCCCTTGGCATGAGCAAGGCCGTGATTCACTTTTTTACTTTACGCCTTTTATGGAAACAAGGCTAAAAACCTCAAAGTTATCTGTCAGCCTGCCTTCCCACTTTGACTTTCAATGCGGGATTAACATTTAACTTTTTCCCTTTGTTTTGGAGAAAGCTTTATGTCTAACCCAGGACACGTGGAGGCTTCCCACTCATTTGGAGACTCGATTTGTATTTATCTCTCGAAAGAGCGTTGAAGAGTCACGTGGCTCCTTCCGCTACCTTACCTTATTTATTTTTGTTTTGGCTAAGTCCTTTTTGTTTGGTGAGGCCATATGCTTGACCCTGGACACGTGGAGGCTTAGTGCACATTTGGTATTTGCCTCCAGATTTTACCTTTGAAGTTACGTCGAGCTAACATGTGGAGGCTTCCAAAACCCTTCTATACTTAGCCAATTCAACTACCGGATTTTTTCCTTTTAGACCTGGGATACGTGGAAATATGGCACTCATTTAGGGGACCACCTTTGGCTTCAACCCTTGAAAGATTGCCAAAGAGACACGTGGTGAGCTCCACTAGTTCTTTGATACTTAACCAATTTGGACCTGCTCCTCTTTATCCATTGTTTTGGTTGGGTCATTTCTACTTTCTTAGGAGTGACTATGTCAGGTTTTGGACACGTGGAGGCTCCGTGCTTATTTGGGGGCTCACTTTCTATCTCACCTCTAAATTTGTTCCGAGATGACACGTGGCTCTTCCCGTTGGCCTTAGACCTTTCAACAACGATTTAATTTTTTGAGGCTTCGAACACGTGGAGAGTTGGCACTCATTTGGGGTTTGTCCCTTGGGTCTCACTTTTGAAGTTACACCAATGAGGCATGTGGCGAGTCTACACTCACTTAGGATCCTAATTTGAACTGGGCCTTTGGAGGTGTGCCGTTGGGACACGTGGAGGCTTCTACTGGATCTTTATACTTAGTCAATTTTATCGGCTAGATTTTTCTTTTTACACCCTAACCACGTGGGGACTGCGCACATTTGTGGTCTCTTATTTTTGCACCATACCAAAAGTGCACTAAAGAAACACGTGGCACCTTTCACAGTCCTCCTATACTTAGCCTATTTGGGCCCCGCTAAACACTTCCTTTCTTCATACAAGACCAAAAATTCCAAAATTTACCCGACGACCCGCCTTCCCGCATCCAATCATAATGTCCATGTACTCGTGGATGCTGGAAAATAAATTGACATGGAAGATTCACCCGTCATCCATGACTATGGAAAAAAATACAAAGAGGGAAGGCTCCACCGTTTACACCCGAAAAGAAAAACTGCCTTTTGGAAAGAAGAAATGTAAACAATACTAGGCTCGATGCAATCCACGGCCATAGAAAAGGATTTGACAATTTCATTCGAATAGAGGAAATAATTTTTAAGCATCCAAATGGGAACCTTGCAGAATGTAAGTTTATAAATTAACAGAGGCAAGATTGCGAATGAGCACCAGTTTATTTAAAGCACAATTTTTTCTATCTCTCCAAACTTCTCACTCTTCTCAAAGGCACCAACTCAAAATTTTCGAAAGATTGACTTTAAATGAGGTTAATTTTGAGGGTGATAACATCGCAGAAAGACATCAGGGTTTCCCTCCTCGGTGTAGTGTGGCAACTACCCTCCTCCCAAGCACCTAAATGAGTGTGCTTTCACAACTCGAGTCCCAATATCCTTCAAATGCCTTCCAACAAGCTCGTATGTCCCATGCACCCAATTGTCACGGGTAACACTTGGTTTTATCACTCATAGATTGTGCATCATCCCACTATATGACCCCTTCATTGGATGACTTAAAAAACTATGGGTCCTTGATGGTGCACACATATATCTTGTTTAAGTATTCTTCACCCAATGGTTCCACATAAGGTGTAGACCATCCATCAGTCAGTGGAATGATCATGCGCTCCTCCTTGTTCTCAAAACTAATGTATCCTTTATTGAAATATAGGTCAACATTTTTTCATAACACCAAGGGAAACCAAGTAATGCTAGGAAACTATCTCGCCTTGGTAAGCTCTAGAACCTAAAACTCTCAAGTAACCTTTTCCCCTTGAATAGTTATATATGCAACTTTCAACACTCCTAGAGGCATGGCCTTTGTCTTGTTAGCCATGTATAACACATTTGAAGATGGCTACAATAGGGGCCTCCCCATTTGGTTCCATGCATCTAGAGTAAGGACATTGACCTTTGCGCTGTGTCAATCAATATATTACTCAAGAGCTACCCATCAACAACTATATTCAATGTAATCTCCTTATCATAATCAATACTATGAGGAGGTAGGTTAACATGCAGGACTTGTCTCTCACACCCCCTCTATCGTGAGGTAACTTATTTCTCAGCCATTCTCCCAACAAAGGAATAAAGTTCTCCCGCCTTTGAAATCGACATACTTCCCTAACCTCATCCATATCCTGTGAGGAACCTTAGTGCTCTTCTTCTTCTCTAACCGGTGTGATTTCTCCTTCGATTAATCGGATTTCCCCTTACAAACACCTAATCACCTTCATGGTTTCTGGTACACCTCCTTCTTATGGGTAGGATCATGATATTTCCCATGTAACACTTCTTATTTGGTAATAAGAGGCCTCTTCTTTAGTTCCTCTCAAGCGCGTGTAACCTCAAAGCACGTGTAGTGACCAAAATAGGCTCTAGGTCGATTTAAGTGCGACCCTTGATATCCATTGTGTGTCAATCCTCTTTACGCTCACCATCCACATAAATTTTTCCTTCTTATGGTTTTTATTCATGTGATCATTCAACTCGGGAATTCTTCATACTTGTTTTTCTTCATCCACCATGAGTACTACAACAAGTCGTGGCACTCACGCTTGTAGTGTTCAGCCGATCCATAATTGTAATAGGTCCCATGGGTAAATTCACCTCTTCCTCTATGACCGATACGACCTATGACGCCTCCGAAAAAACCTCTTCCTCAACCTCCTCCATCCATGCACCCCTCATATTGATGATCCTCAACCTTAGAAATGCTCACAATGTTGGTTTGGCGCACACCGAGATCAATGGTGTCATGGATTTGGTCTATCAATTGGTAGTCCTTTGTATTGTGAGTAGTGGATGTGAAAATTTTACAATAACAAGACACATTCTTGTGGACCCCACGATGCTACAATGGGCATCTACTTGCATCATGATCTCCATGTCAGATTTAACAATCCGACGATGCACATTGTCTTTCATGGGCATATGTCCTTCATGTGCCCCTCTCGCTTCACAATCCGTGCACCAAATTCCACTGCGTGTTTCATGAGCTGAATTTATAGACAACTTCTCATGTTTTTATCCATGGATGTAATTTGATCTTCCAAAAATGGACTCATGTCAATTTCAATGCTCCCCACGGCCTCAACACGCAAAATAGCCTCCAAGGCCTTGCGCGGATCTGTGAAAGTTTTTTGTGAAAGGGATCTCTTGAAGGGCATGATCAAGCCCCCAATGAACCATTGTGCATGTAGGGACAGATGGATATCATAGGATAACTTTAACAGGAGATTCTTAAAAAGCACATCATAGTCTCGCACGCTCTTCACCATACCTTGTTGGATCTCCTTCAACGTGCTCATACTCTTTTGTTCAACTCTAGAATGTGGAACTCTGTCAAGAAGTCATCACGTAATGCAAAGATAATCCACCACCATCTAATGGGGATCATACTTCTAGTACCAGATTATGCATGGGCCCTTGTAATGTAGTTACAAATTGAATTAATTTCCACTTCAGTAGCGGTGATGTCCTTCATGCACCATAATAACTTGCACTTATGTACATGCTCCATGGCATCTTCAACGCCCTTGTAGTTAGGTGAATAGAGTGACATATCATAAAACACCTATTGATGGTGTTGTGGACCTTACCCACAAGATCCAAGACCTTGATTCCCTCTTGTGTTGCCTTGACCACCAAATCCACTGGCTCCTATTCCTCTTGATCCACCTGATCCTCCTCCTATAGCAGGTAAGGGTTCTAGAGAAGTTGTGGTCCGAGTCCCTACTATCATGCTAAATTGCATTTTGACAGGTCTATGATACCGAACCACTCCCATATGTGTTTCCCACACCATTTCTGGATGTGATACCCAAACTTTTTGAAACCACACGTTACCTAAACGATGTTTCGACAAAATACCTCCAAACACCAAAAAAATTTACATGGCCATAGATGGGTGCAATGTGAAATGATATATGTTTGATGTTACTTTCTCACTAATGGCAATCGAACTAGAATTACTTAACTAAGATACTAGAAAACTAAGCACTAGGGTTTGGTCTCCGTAGGATAAAATGGGCACGTATGACTCTCATTTCTCCATACAATGTGTTCTCACCGAAGCCAAGGGGCTTTCTCTCCCGCGCTTTCCAATATGTGATAACACTAGACTACTCAGTCATGTGCCCTCCACGTGAACCTTGAATCCTTCCCGCAACATCTTCCTCCATAATTCCATCACACTGAAACTTCACGTTGTCTCACCAACTCCCTTTCTCACGCTTCATTATACTTGAGCAATATTTCCTCTCTCTTCTTTCACCGCAAGGTCTGCCATCTCTACCACACCATTCTCTGCTCCTCTACAACTAGCAAGAGTTTAGCCAACCATAGGAAATGCTTCCAAACTCAAAGTGATAATCAAGATCTTGATGGATAATAGTAAAGCATGCAAGAACAATCCTCTTGGCTCCCTTAAGAACTCAAACTCAACAATCTCTAGGTAAGAACACGTAGGGATACCATGTTTTAATGTATAGCTAGTCAACACACCTCCCAACCAGTGATCAACAACACAAGTCTAGGTCATATCAACATCCTACAACTAATGATACTCTTCCGGGTCCAAACACGAGATCTATAGTACCAAATCATCCTCGAGGAATATGTTAAAAGACATTCATACAACTTTACTAGGAAAAAAATAGAATGTATCATCATAGAGCTCATGATACGAGTTCTCCTCCACCTATTTACATGCATCAAACTCAGATCTAGTGTTGAACCTCTCGAGAAAACCCATCCTTTGTGATTTTAAGCTAGATATTTACGTTATCTAAGGTTAGACACTTCGCCATCACACATCATTCTCACAATAATAACTTCAAAAGAGGCCCCGGCAATGGAACCAAAATGTAGTCTCATTTATCTCTATCCTCTAATATTTCTTTTAATCCAAAGCATGTTGGCCTATCACCCAAGTGTTGGGTGCTCACCCGAGGTGCACATGGGCACTGAGCCCCTCCTTTATGTGATCCTTGAGAGAATGTTCTGCCATTACGAGAGGAATGATTTATAGAACAATAACACATGAAATTAATCTAATATAGAAGTAGAAGGGATAGTTATAAACATGAATGCACCATGAGATAGCCATAAGCATTGTAATAAAAAATAAGAAACCAATTTAAACCGTGAATCTTGTGAAAAAACACTAGGGTTTGATCCATAAGCACAAATATTTATAACATAGATTCATATACTAATTGAAATCATTTACGTAGCTCCATTAAATCAAAAAGGGTCATCACAGACCATATTCATCATAGAATATCATTCCAGGTCCTACACAACTACTTTGAACAGAGATCCTAGCTATGTATTCCGATTATAACCCTTGGTTCAAAATTGGGTGCATACATATATGCTTAACAAAATCCTTGCTAACATTCTTTCAAAAATTTACCTCTCCATCCTCCTCTTATTTCAGACCCAAGCACTCCCTTAAATAGAATGGATTTGTTGCCATAGTTTTACCCATGAGCAGATCGCATGCCAAGTGGAAGTGTAGTCCTCTATGATCAAGTGCTTATGCTAGCTTACAAAGGCCTCCACTAACTATAATGATCCTCCTGGTAATATTCCCTATGTGTAATATTCTTTATTTGACCTCCAAGGCTCCAAGATGGTACCTTATCCATTCATCATGCCTACTCAAGCCTTCATGTGTTTTTCTTGCGATACCTCCTAAGAAATACGACTAAGTCTTTGAGCCCTACTTTACTTCCATGCGCCAACCTCTTCTCCCACAAACATTTCCTTGAGTGCATTTCTACACACTAGCCTTGTGCACATATGCACTCTTTCTCTGCCTTGGGAATTATTCATTTTTAAGGGTCCAATAAGAAGAAAGCATGAAAGGCACGCAAAAATGAAAGACACTTGAAGGAAGAAAGTAGATGGAGGCTTGCAAAAGTAATGTGCGTGGGAGGAATAAAAGGAACACACCGAAGGAGGAACGTATGGAAGAGGCACAATAATTACAAGATAATGTGTGATAACAAGGAAGAGGGTATACGGGATGTCATGGACATAGCTAATTTTCATAAACAATTCCAAGAAACGCGTGTAGGATGCATAGACTATTGGGAAGAATGTGAATGCACAAAGATTGGGCATAAGCAAAAATGGAATAGAATAGAGAAAATTAGAAGGAAAATATAGAAGGTGTGAACTAAATGGAGTGCGTGAGAGGATGCGTGAGGAATTACACCCGAGGAGAATGTGCTTTGAAAAATAATTAAAGTGCATGCAACCTACAATATAGAACCTTAGAGCCAAAATGGAAATATAAATTATCCAAATAACTAGGGGAGTTATTGTAGATAATAGTTTTGGTGACTTTTGGGGACATCTTATTGATAAATGAAGGAGATCAGTAGCCTGGAGTATCCATTGGGAATGGAGTCAATGTATATAAGAACCTCTACGATTTGTAAATTTGAATAAATAGTCATTGAGTCACTTCAAGAATGTTTTGAACTTTATTTTGACTCTTGCATACTAGTGTATAATCTATTTGGTAGATTACTTGGATTTTTGGAAGCAAAAAGAGTGTGCACAAGAATTATGTGGGAAGAAAGAACTACATATAAAAAACAATGTGCGCACAACGCACTTAGAGGAATCGAAACTACTCCAATATATACAAAATGATACAACAAGATTAATGGAAGGGTTTGAGATAAATCTGACTGACTGGGATGGATAAGGCACCTCCATCAAGATGAGATAACTCAAAAGAGTTAGCCTCCTTGTAATAACTGATAACATATGGGCCACTCCAAAGTGCATCAAACTTTGAATGGTGCCCTGGTTTGCTCTGTCAACATCCCATTTTAAGACCAAGTCCCCAACTTTGAAAGCTTGAGGCCTATCCTTTTTGTCAAACCACCTCTTTGTTGATTGTTGATGTTGTTCTAGCTTGATCATGGTAGAGTTCCTTGATTCTTCAAGTTCAACTAACTCTATCATTCTAATTTCTCTCTGGTTTGCACCTTCTAATTCCATCTGTTTGTGAAAGTGATAACAAATTAAACTCTAATATTTAATGATGTGTAGCATCCTTTCCATAGAAAATATTATGAGGTGAAGTTCCTATTTCCTTCTTAATTGTAATTCTATCTTCCCAGAGTGTGAGAGAGACCTTTTATGCCACTATCTTTGGTTGATGTTCATTGTTTGCTTCATAATCTTGATCAGGTTCTTATTTGTCAACGTTGTCAAGTCATTACCTTGAGGGTAATAATTGGAGGAGGTATTCAAGTATAAAAATGGCTAAGAGCCCAATTAGTGATTTTGGTACTGAGGAAGGATTTTGCATTATCTAAGTGACACCAAACCTTGTTACAATACCCTTAAGGAATTTGAGGATGACTGACTCGGTTGATTCCTTGAGAGCAACAACTTTTGTCTATCTGGTGAAGTAATTCATAGCTGTCAACACCCATTTATGTCTCGCACTTGAAGGAGGATTGATCATGCCTACGAATTCAAGACCCCATTACGTAAAAGGTTGATCTACTTGGGTAGTGGAGGAATAACTGATAATTTATTCTTTCCTATAAAGAAAGCACATTCTTTGCACTTCATGACCCACCAGTGAAAGTTTGCGAATAGGGTAGGCCAAAATAATTCTACCATGATGATCTTCATATTTTTAGTCTTCACAGAGAAGTGTCTCGCAAAGAATCCATCATGAAATTTTACTAACACTTTTTCAATTTGTGTGCCATCAATACACCTCAATAACATGCCATCAATGTTTCTTTTGAAGAGAAGACCATCAATCAGAACATATGGAATAGCTGCGCACCTCATATGTCTTCTCTTTGATTTATTCAAACTAGGAGGGTATGTGCCCTAGGAAAGGATTGTGATCATGTCCTTCATCTATTTACATGCGCTAAGATTAGAATATTGTTCAAGTTCTCGCACATGGGATATATTCATCTAGAAATAATGAATTCTCAGGTTCATTCTATGCATCCTCAACAAGCTTCTCATAGAGCGCACTACCTCTTACCAATTTTGTGGCTTTGATAGTAACATAATATTACATGATTTTGGTTACCCATCGCACTCACTTATCATTGATTTCCAATCCTATGATGAAGTCTCGAACACTGAGTGTGAAAATAAACCCATGATGTGGTTTGTAGCAAGAATAATCTTGAATTTTTTGAGCACACACATGATGGCATAGACCTATTTCTCCATGTGACTATATTTCAACTTGTAATCCTTCAACTTTTGACTTAAGAAAGCCATTGGTTGTTCTGGTCCTTCTTCATTTTCTTATGTTAAAAGAACAAGAACACTCACATCAGCTTCATAAGCATAAATGATGAAATCCTTCACGTAGTTTGGGTTGATGAGTGTTAGCATGCAAGCAATTTCTTGCTTGATCTTATCGAAGCTCTCTTTTTCTTCTACTATCCACTTAAAAGGTTGTGTCCTTATTGAGCATGAGGGTGATGGGCCTTACTAGTCCTACAAATTTATAGATGAATCTCTTAGCGAAGTTGATTTTTCCTAGGAAGGATTACAAGGCTTTCTTGTGCATCGATAGGGAAAGAGCCAAGATGGCCAAAAAATGCTCAGGATCAATAGAGATGTCATCCTTTGAAACCAAATGGACCAAATTATTTCCCTGTGCCACTGTGAAATTACACTTCTTGGGGTTAAGAAATACCCAATTTTTTTGGCATCTCTCAAAGACTTTCTCTAGGTGCACCATGTGATCCGCGCTCTATTTTGAGAACACAATTATGTCATCGAGGTAAACCAAGATGAACTCATTAATACAAACTTTGAAGAAAATATCCATGGTGCATTGAAATGTTGCACCTACATTTGATAGACCAAAGGTCATCTTCTGATATGCATATGTTCCCCACTTGGTTGTAAACACTATTTTGAATTGATCCTCTTCCTTAGACAGATCTAATTGAAGCTGAATACCCATCTAACATTGGGAATCTTTACGCACTGGCATAGTCTGTAAAATTTTCTCCATAAAAGGCAAAGGATAATGATCATTAAAATATGCCCGATTCAAATATTTGAAATCAACACAAATTCTAATTTGTGCATTCTTCTTACAAACTGGAAAAATATTGGTGACCCGTAGAGTACTTGATGGGGAAAATAATCTTTTCCTCAATAACTTTAGACAACTCTTTCCCGATGAGGGCTCTATCCTTAGATTAATTGGCCTCTATTTTTTTCGGATGGGCTTGATGCTAGGATCAAGGTCAATGGAGTGTTGAGCAACACTCAGATCAAAACCTTTGAGGCCATCATACTCCCATGAAAAGATGTCACCGTATTTCGATAGAGAGATGAAGGCCTACTTTTCATCATGCACGAAAGATTTACTCAACAATAACTCTTTACTGCATGTGATAATGGTTGGGAGAACTCTTCTTATGCCATGCATATATACTTTTCTTCACCCTTGAACTCATCAAGCCAGGCTGAGTATTTTCTCTAAGGTAACTAGCCCTTTAGGCATCTTATTTGTCTTTAGCTAGATCAATTGTCAAGATAACTATCATGCAAGTCATCTTGCATGTTCGAAGAGAAATCAAGTTCATTTTGAATGAAATGGAAAATCTATGCGTCATTGTCAAACACTTTCCAACTGGTGTTGTTGTTTGGAATGGATGGTCTGATTATCATCTTGACATGTTCCATGTTCCCCTTGACAAAATACTTGGCTGGCGAAAACTGCAAACCAATCGCGGTCATCTAATCAACTTATTTATTCATTTTACTTGGCACCACCTACATATTTAGAGCATTAGAGCTCTCAAAGAGGTCCCAAAATCTGTGTTTATAAGCTTTGAGAAGTTTATTCTTTGTCGCACACTTGTTTTTTACCTAATGAATGACCAGTTCCATGTCCCCAAAGATCTACAACACCTTAATACTTTTCAATGAGAAGACCATGCACTAGCACTTCATATTTTGCCACATTGTTGGAGCATACAAACTGAAACTTGTGCATGAATAAGAACTTCTCACCCTTGGGATAAATGAGAAAAAATCCTACACCATCACCATTTCTACTTATGTAACCTTCAAAGCATAGCTTCCACAGACTAGAATATTTTCCATTTCTCTTTAGCGCTCGCGGAAACATAAATTCTTCTTCAAGGATGTAGAAGGTACCAAGACTAGTCTTAAAAGCTTCAATTTCTTCAGCATACGGATCAAACTTGTGGTGCCTTTCCATCCACTCTTCTAGCACTAAGTCAGGTATAGGAGGGGCAATAGGATGCTCTTCAGAAATTGAAACTTGTTCTTCATGGATTAAGAAATTAGCTTGGAGAGGAGATGGGTCATATGACTCAACATGATAGGAAAATATTGGCTCATCTTGTATGGTAAACTAGGTACCATACCTTGTTCTTAATAACATATGAGACCAATCAGAAGACAAGTAACCACCCACTTTAGCAGTAAAATCTCTTGATAAACACAAGGCAAACAAAGGAGGTAGGTCAATGATTGACACATCTTGAGTTATTGTGAGGCTTGGACATGCATGGAGGGTTAAATCAAGATCCTTGATGACTCCCAAAGTGGTGATAGTTGATCCATCAAGTTGCAAGACTCCTTTGGACAAGGGGTTGTACTTAAGACCTAGGACATCAACAATTTTCTTAGGCATGACAAAGTACTAGCACACGATTCAATCATACAATTGTATATAAGGTGTTTTCCTATAATTAAGGACATATAGAAGGGTGGGGTTTGGACAGTCTTACTTACTTACTTCTCCTCTACTTGACAAATATTGACAATAGTGCATGGTTTTTTGATAGTTGGATCAAGCACGCGAAGCTACGTTAGAGCTTCATGTAACATGTCACGCTGAAATGGAATGGATGGGGAATCCCATATTATGACATTTATATTTGTATTTTTCATTTGATCCACAATTTTGAAGGAAAGGCCCATTGAATTTTGCATTTGGGGCATAAAAACATATTTTTTTGTTTGTTCAAGACACGCGGCAAGGACCTCAACTTGCATAGAGGCCTCATCTACCAAAGGAGGGGCACATGCTACTTAAGGAAGAGTTTTACATGGAGCCTTGCAAGAAGGAAATTACATGCTTTTACTACTGGATTCCTTATTCACATATTTTTCTTTTGAGGGTCATCATGTATTGCGGGAATCAATACTTGCGCGCTAGACTCCAAAATTCTCTTCTTTTATCTTGTGTTGTCAACAAATTGGGTGCGTGTTCTCATTTTTGTGTTATCTACACCTTGATTAATTACACATAAGTCTTTAGTGCCAAAGAATATTAATTTGGATTTAGAAATTTCTAGATTTTCTGTTTCTCAGGCTCTCTTGTGCTTATGGAAGGTCCATAGTTAGATGTAGTATGAATCATGTAGGCTCGAGTGCATAACATTAGTGCACTGATCACCGACTATGAGACATTTTGAAATGAAAAAACCATTCTAACTCTTGCATCATATTTTTAACTGAAGTAATGCTTGACTTATGTACTGAGCACTTTGGGAGAGGCTATGCAAGAGGGAACACTTACAAGGAAAAACGTGCATTGGCATGCCATGTATCATTCTTTTGGTTTTGGCCATATCTTTGATGTGCATACTAATTCCACCGGGATTATTGTTTTGACTATGTCCATGATTGGAAATATTCTTGTAACATCCTCATTTAAGATACCAGAACAAGGAAATTTTTTTTTTTATTTTTGATAACGTTCTCTGTTATGAATTATAAAATTCAAACACATGTTCAAGTTTTAATAATTGTTCTCTGCCCAAACAACACAGTTTGGATCACACAATTTCTTTTAAAATGAATGTTCCCTGTTTGCATATTTACAATATGGAACACACATTCAATGCCATTCAATCTTATAACAGATTCTATATGCTGTTGTAAATGACTCGAGGAACTGCCGATCTTCCATTTTCATGGCTCGGAGTTTCAACGATCCTTCATTTCATGACTCGGCAACAACCGATCCTTCATGTTCATTTATGCATAGTATATTATATATACCTGTTCTCATAACCGTTCCCGGTTATCGAAGTGATCCATTTAAGAAGCCTATCTGAATATCTGTTACTGATATTCATCTGACATCCTGCATCTTAAATTAAGTGATAAGGACAACGCAACCAGCAATTGCGATACTTTGGCCAAAGATTTTCACATGCTTTGCATGATCATATTCCTAGATGTGATACACATCAACGGAATACGTCCTTCACTTCACTTCACCTGTTATCTAGAATGGTCTTTCCTAGTTCCTACCAGTCCTCTTCGTTTAAGGTCAGTTTTAAACTTCCAATTCCAATTAGTAATATGAACAAATATAGGAAGGCACTCCTGGTAACTAAAGATACACAGACATACGGTGTCATTTCCCCACGACTCCGTGTGTCTAGTTATCTTTAGTATTCCGGAGTCACTCCGTATACCAGATCATACTCCTATCCCCTGCTAAGAGCTACACATTCAGCCTATGTATTCTTGATGTTTTAATTCGGGAGGGCATTGCAATATGTCAGCTGCAACATTGTGTCGTCATGAAGACCCCGTCTTCATGGAGACACTGCTCTTTATAACGGCGTATGCCAATGTCCTGAAATTCCCCATCGAGAATACACATCCCTCAAGTGATTTGGATACGATTTAATAATTAAAATCAACTTTCAAAGCATCCACGCCGATCCCTTGATCCTCGTTTCCGTTACGGTTATGTACAGGCTAAGAGGACTAAATCCGTCCATTAACTTGCTATGCATCTTCTCCTTCGTGTCGAAGGGCTGCATTTCCTACTTGGTTCACTTCTTAATCATTGGATTAAGCGGTCCGTGCATCGACGGACGTGATAAGTTTAACCTATTAAACTTAGCCAAGATTTTCTCAATTACAACTAAATTCGAATATTAACTTATTAGACGTCATTCATACGAGGTCTAAATTCCGAGAAATGTATTCATTTGTTCTCCTTAACGTTATATAGTTAAGGTCCATTAGTTATGGATATACTTATCCTATATCCTTTATTCTGAATTCAGCATACGAGATCATTAATGGAGTTCGAAAGCGAAGTTCGATTATTCCAAAGTTAATTGATATTCCTTAGCTCCTAAGCTAATCCTGAATACCTTCCGATTATGGAATCATATTCTTCTTAATCCTTTTTAATGTCAATTAAAAATTCATCTTTACCCAAGTATGAACTAATTGCATTTTTCAACTTAAAAGTTGCATTTAGGTAAGAATAGATATCAGTTTCCATTTAGCATCCATCCAAGGACGAATAAACAAATCCCAATCAAGAAATAACATTATATTTCCAATTTAGACAACAAAATCAAACTGATATAATTATTAAAATAACACACATGTAATTGTATTCAATATTTCATGTCATAATCCGTACATTTGCCAATCCAACTGATTGGGCATGGTTTACATAAAACATCAATACAACTCATGATTAAAGAATATATTTTCTTCTTTTCACAATTCCTCGAAGAGGAATAAAAGCAGCAATTACAATACATCATCAACAAATCAAGAAGCATCAGAAAACAAACAAGTCTTCATTCTAATCAAATTCCATCTGCAAAATGAATTGCACGGGTCAGTTCAATGAACTGAGCATATTAAGAACTTATCCTTAAAATAAGGTGCTTCAACTAACTCGTCTCAATAAAAGAACCACGCTTTTATGAAATGAAATTTAAACATCATTCAAGAAATAGGCACAAAAGAAAGATCAAAGCATAACAACCGAACTATCAAAATATCATCACAATCAGCCAGAGGACTGCTGTCCCGTTTCCACATAACCGTTGCAAATATCAATTCATAATATTTGAAAAGTTAGGAATACAAGTAACTTACAGCAGATATAACACACTGTTATCCTTTCCACGCCTTTCAATAACAATGAATGCAAAGGATGAAAACTAACTGAAATGTAATTCCATTACTTTCCTTTCAGTTCATGCATCATATTAGAATCCAAGCAATCAAGTACAGACAAGAAAGCGAACAGCAATGCAGATAGTGGCTCCTATCTAAGCACTACAAAATTCATTATTCACGAATTACAGCTTTCCTATTGAATGAAAGAAGAAAAGGTTATTTTTCCAAGTCATTCATCCATATCTCTATTTCTTTCCACATGACTGTCCTAACAATGGAATCCAAACGAGAGACAAATCAAGATAACAGTTCAGAGTGAAACTTACAAAATCCATTCGAATTCACTTTCGACAATAAGAATAATTTCATTTATAATCCTCTTTAAATGAAAATAGGGAAGAATTCATCATCCATATTCATATTTCATTTGAATCAGACTCATATAAAAATCCGAAACAGGTTAGTACAACATTATGTTCATCCCAGATCAAGCAATATAAGGATGCATACCATATATTTACCGCACTTAAAGAAATCATAGTTCTTTCACTTATCGTTAAACAGATAAACAGTTATACAATCATGCAGTCAATTAATCCCATGATTTCCTAATCCTATGAACGTATCCCGTTCAAAATAACATTTTATTTATTCATTGTTACCTCACAAAGTCCAATAATTACATGACTATGAATTTCACCAAGTTACGACAACAGCAAGTGAAGAAGGATTCCTTCCCAATAAATAATTCTACCCAGTCCATTTTCCAAGTTTATAATAGTATGCAGAATATTAAGAATGCAAAAATCAGATGTCATTACCTTTATCAATGTAAATCGTACAGGATGTTAAATACATGGATCTGATACAGTCAAGACAACCCACACAGCAATACAGAATTTCTATGCCTTTATTCTTGACCAGCAATCCAAGATTAAGTCATAATCACCAAAACAGTTCGAACTTAAGGGATCGATCAGCATTAATAAACACAACTAATCATCATACCTTCCTAGCAAGAAAAATTATATTTCTTTATGAGTTCAGAAGGAAAAACTATTCCTTTTCCAACTCTCATGAACATTCATAGAAAATTCTAATGCCCATTCCTTTAAAATACAAGATGCCATTTCCTCATAATCCCGAAACAGCAGAAGGAAGAGAAAAGTCTTATCTCTTTTAAGCAAGAAAGGAAAAGAACACGACCTAAAACGTGTTATATTTTCTTTCCCAGAGGCCATTCGTATCCTCATACAAAAAAAAACAATGTTGTATTCATCATAATCAACACAACAGAGAGAGAAAGAAACTATTTCCTTTTCAAAAGAAGTTTCAGTATAGAAACGACCTTAAACAACTCGTACATCCTGTACCATTATATCACGAAAGACCATATAACAAAGAACATTCTCATAGCAGTGAAAACAACCCACACAGTCTGCCAGTTCATGATATAAAACTTAAACAGTGAAATACCCATTCCATGAAGCTCGAAAAGAAATGATATTTCTTTTAATTCCGAACAGCAGATAGTAAACAAAAAGATCTTATTTCCTTCAATGAAAACTTGATGCAAGAAAAACGACCTCGGAGTCGTTCACACAACCAATACAATCATATCACAAGTTCAGGTGACAACAAAACAATAGTACAGCAATAGAATAACCCATACTGCCTGTACAGTTCCACATTCCATTCTACAAGAATAACCAGCTCGAAATTTCATATAATATCAATAACCAGCACAACATGGAGGTATGCCATTCAAGAAGAGCAAGACAGTTAAA
This sequence comes from Taxus wallichiana var. yunnanensis, assembly GCA_018340775.1. Lineage (NCBI taxonomy): Eukaryota > Viridiplantae > Streptophyta > Pinopsida > Cupressales > Taxaceae > Taxus > Taxus wallichiana. The sequence goes on along the minus strand of CM031237.1, from coordinate 644,129,650 downwards.
CACAGCAACAGGGAAACAATTTTCCTATCATTTCTAAAGAAAGGAGACAGCAAGGGTCGACGAACCCAAATCATAGCAACACAACCCAACCATATTCAACTTCCATTTACGTGCAAAGGCAGTTCCAAACACAACAGCAAGGAACGATTACACAGCCTATTCCAATTTCCACACAACACGAACAGAGAAGAGAATATCTATTTCCAACTTGATTCGTACAAAAACAAATCAAGACCAAGCAACCAGAAACAATTCTTCATATCATTTTCCAAAAAAAAGAAACAAGAATCGATGAAATCCAATTCGAATCGACTCGACAACAATCACAGAATCAAAACCCAAGAGCAGGGTTGTTTTAATGAGACACTTAAACAAAGCAAGAATTTTTAAAGAGAAGGGCTTAACATGCCTGAAATCTCTTTTCCAAAACTTGAAGAAGGATCCGTTTGCCGCGTTATTTCCTTCCACAAATGACAAACAAACTTTCCAAAGATTCCTTTCTTCTTCAGGCTTAGCAACAGCCTTAAAATCTCCAAGAACAGTGTCAAATTCCAAGAGCTGGTTCGACTGAACCAGGCCAGAAAAACCAAATGCAGAGCAACTTTGCAAAGGCTCGAATCGACCAAATGAAAAACAAAATTTCCTCATACACTTTCCAAGGCGAACTGGTCGCGAGGACCGAGAACAATTAATGCAATTAAGGCTCTGCCTTTCTCCTAGCTTCCCACGCCACCGCCACTTGAGTTGGTGAACTCAATTTTTCAAATTTCCCCATGCAAAACCGAATTTGGCTCTATCTCCAAATAGATGCCTCTATTTCCTACCTGCCCCACCAAAACTGGCACTGTCCACGTATGGACTTACCAATTAAATGCTAATGAATGCCCTTCCTTCATCCTTATCCTCTCCTTCCAAGGGTCTGCGCGCCCTTTTAGATTAGGATTAGTTTAGGTTGCATAAAGTGATCAACCTAGGTCTTAGTTTAGCCTTAGGTTTATTTTCCCCTTTTTTTTTTTTTTGTAATTTAAAAATCCACTTAGGATAGTAGTGTAGGATGCATGTTAGGACTTAGGATTAGTTTAGGTTTTAATTTATACTAACCACTAACACTAATCAACTCCTAACCCAACCTCCATCCTGCCTTCCTACAGACGTTCACGTTAATGCAGAGCAGGACGTTACGTCCTCTGGATCACGTATCAAAGCCACCCGTGTCCAGGCATTTCTTGCCTCACGAGGTTCCAAGTTCGACAGTACAGGGCTCAAGAATCGAACCCCTGTCGTTGGCATTTACGTGCCAGCTGCTCATACCTGTAATCAGGCGCTGCACGTTCATAACAACCTCGGGTTCGGTTCAAGAGTAAATCGACACAGAAATCACCAGAAGCCCTCAGCATACTTGGATCAATGAAATTGATTCAAGGTGTGTTGTCGATCAGTAACGAGAGTATAACAAGTATACGAAAATTTGCCGTCACATTAGCAAACACGCAAGTACAATAATTGTTGTCCTATACAATAAATCACAGTATGCAAGAATCCAAGTTAGCAACACATTCTTTTAAGATCAGAGTTTATCTTAACATGTTTTCCTTCATTCCAGCAGTTATAACAACATGTAAAACATTCACCAAGATAACATGCAAAATCAGAGCGTTACATTCTTCCCTCCTTAAAGAATCATCGTCCCGATGATCAGATTATACAAATCAAGGAGTTCCTAGGACAAAGTTCAGTTATTGTCCTTTCATTCATAAGTTCATACCAAAAACAGATTCACTCTTAAAAACAACGTTTTAAGACAACTGTACAATAGACTAATAATTGTCTAAATTTGGTAGAATTATCAGTTCTCTTGAATTTCAAATTCAATTAAACAGGTGTGGAAAAGTAGATCTCATTTCTTCGAGATTTTCCCAAGTTGCACTTTCTTCGCTGAACTGGTCCCACTGGACCTTACATTGGTTCACTTCGCGATTTCTCAAGTACAACTGGCGAGTTCCCAGCACTCGAATGGGCTTAACCACGATTATTCCTGGGTCTTGGACCTGCAAGGAATTCCAATTTAGCACATGTGATAAATCTGTCACGTATTTCTTAAGCAAAGAAATATGAAAAACATCATGCATTTGAGACAAAGCAGGAGGTAATGCTAGACGATAAGCTACAGGGTTGATTATTTCAACAATTTCAAAAGGTCCCACGTAACGTGGCGACGAAACTTGCAGCCCTTGCTTTAAAAGTTATTGAGCTCTTTTTCGGCTTCACCCGAAGAAAGACCTTCTCTCCCAGTTTATAATGCCTGTCAACCCGCTTTAAGTCTGCATAACTCTTTTGCCTATTGGCAGCCTCCTTTAGATGTTCCCGAATCATTTTGATTTGCTGTTCCATTTCCATAAGGATTTCTGGCCCAATTACCTCTCTGTCCTCAACGTTGTCCCAGCTGACAGGGGTTCTGCATTTTCTTCCATACAATGCTTCAAAGGGTGCCATTTTTAAAGAGGCATGATAGGTGTTATTGTAAGCAAATTCTACCAGCGGAAGGTATTCCTCCCATTTATACTGCTGGTCCATGCAATACATCCTTAACATGTCCTCTAAAACTTGATTAACTCTCTCAGTCTGTCCATCTGTTTCCGGATGATATACAGAATTGAAGTTTAATTTAGTCCCCAAGGCCGCATTAAGTGTTTGCCAAAACCTTGATGTCATCCTCGGATCTCTGTCCGATATGATTAATTCTAGTATTCCATGCAACCTGAAGATTTCATGTACAAATCTTCTTGCTAGCACTGGTGCATCGTCCTTCAAATTACCAGCAATGAAGTGTGCCACTTTGGTCAATTTATCGACTACAACCAGGATAATGTCATGCTTATTTCTTGACATAGGCAATCCTTGAACGAAATCCATCGTTATCACTTGCCATTTATCTTTGCGGAATGTTTGTGGGGATACAATAATCCAGCTGGGGTGCATATGTTCCACCTTAACACGCTGACATTCCAAGCAGTGTGTTACAAACTCTGCCACATCCTTTTTCATTCCCTTCCAGAAATATTGCTGCTTAAGATCAGCGAGCATTTTTGTAATGCCAGGGTGTCCAGAAAAAGGTGAATTATGGAATTCAGTTAACAATTTCCCTCTTAAGTCATTTGCCACAGGTATATATACCCTATTTTCAAACCTTAGAATTCCTTCATTATCAAAACGGAATCCCTTATACCTGATGTCCTGCGGGTCTGCAGCAAGTGCTGATTTGACTTGCTGGAAATAAGGATCTGATTCCAAGGCATCTTTCACCTCATCTTTAAACTGAGTCCTTAACGTTATAAGAGCAGAGATATGCTTCCTTCGACTCAAAGCATCTGCTACCCGATTTTCCTTGCCCTTAATGTAGCTTATATCGAAATCATACTGAGACAGAAATTCTAACCATCTTCGCTGCCTTGCATTCAGATTTGGCTGAGTGAAAATATACTTCAGCCCTAGATGGTCTGTTTTTAATTCAAAGGGCTTGCCTAGAAGGTAATGCCTCCATATTTGAAGTGCATGAACAATGGCAGCGAGCTCAAGATCGTGTGGAGCATAGTTCTGTTCATGTAACTTAAGCTTTCTGCTTTCATAAGCGATGACATGGTTATTCTGTAATAGAATACCTCCAAGGCCTTCTCCTGAGGCGTCCGTTACAACCATAAAATCTCCATTTGGATCAGGTACAGTCAAAATAGGTGCTGTAGTTAACTGTTCCTTTAACTTTTTAAAGGCAGATTCACATTTTTCTGTCCAGACAAATTTCTTTTCTTTCTTTTGCAGCGAAGTGATTGGGGCAGCAATTTTTGAAAAGTCCTTAACGAACTTTCGATAATATCCAGCCAAGCCCATGAAGCTCCTCACTTCGTGCACGTTCTTAGGCGCAGGCCACTCCGTTATAGCTGTGATCTTTGAAGGGTCAATAGCTATCCCATTTTTGCTTATAACGTGTCCCAAATAATGCACTTCTGCATCATAAAAGGAACATTTGGACAGTTTGCCATACAATTTCCTCTTTCTTAAGATTTCCAGCACTATCCTGAGATGTTCTTGGTGCTCTTCGACATTTTTAGAGTATATAAGAATGTCGTCTAAGAATACAAGCACAAACTTGTCTAAGTATTCTTGAAAAATTTTTCATTAGATTCATGAAGGCGCGGTGTGCATTAGTCAGCCCAAAAGGCAACACCGTGAACTCATAATGCCCGTACCTCGTTAAAAGTTGTTTTATGAATATCTTCTTCCTTTATTCTCGGTGATGGTACCCGATCGCAGATCTAGTTTTGAATAAACCGATGCTCCTCGCATCTGATCAAACAGATCATCAATCCTAGGAAGTGGGTATCAATTTTTAATAGTTGCTTTGTTCAGCATTCTGTAATCAATGCACAGCCTCAAAGTGCCATCCTTTTTCTTTACAAAAATTACCGGCGCTCCCCAAGGTGAGACGCTCGGTCTTATCAGCCCCTTAGTCAGAAGTTCTTGTAACTGGGCCTTCAGCTCTACCAATTCAATGGTAGTCATTCTATAAGGTGCCTTAGATATGGGTTCCGTTCCTGGTTTGATCTCTATTGCGAAGTCAAACTCACGTTTGGGCGGAAGACCTGGCAATTCCTCCGGAAACACATCATGGAAATCCCTCAACAATGGATATCTTTCCATGAAATCATTATCCTCTTCCACATTTTCTGTCACTTTTACTGCATACAAAGTGCAGCCTCCATTTTAGCCCTCTTTAGTTGCATAGCCGTCGGTTTCCTAACTATGAACTTCCGTTTACACCTTGAATGACTACGCTTTACGCAGTCATCAACAACAACAGATTTGTTTTACATAACAGTCGACCTTTGCCTTATGTTCAGCCAACTAGTTAACTCCAATAATGATATCATATGATCCTAGAGGAGTGACATACAAGTCAATTTCGGTGGAGAAACCAGGCAGATCAAGAATTGCCCCAAAAAGGCACATTTTTTGATATGGACAGCATTATTCCCATAATGCACTGTCCATGTTTTATCCATTCTTGCAGCCTTTCTTTTTAATTTCATAGGAAGTTTAGCAGAAATAAAACATTCGTAGCTCCAAAGATCAAAAATTATAACTACGGTGTACGAATAACTTACCCGTAACTATGGGCGTCACTTGCTTTTCAGCTTGTTTGTTAGCCACTGCAGCATGTATCCTATGCGGTTGTCTACGATCGTCCTTCTTCAGAGGATAGTGATTCACATAGTGGTCCTTTCCCCAATTGAAGCATCCTCCAGCTGGCCCTTTTCTAGGCTCAAATTTGTTACCAGCCTTGAAGTTATCATTCCGGCTTCCATAGGACTTCTGTCCAATGCCATTAACTTTTGTGAAGCTGTTCCGCACACTATTTACAGTCTGTTTCATCACGGGTTTCTTGTTATTATCTACAACAATTTTGTTTTTCACACCAAACCTTTTCCAAGGTCCCCTTTTTGGTGCAAGAGACGAAGAAGGATTGGGAATCTTCTTCCTTATCTCTTCCCCGTGAGCGAGATATTGCTCTCAATTTCTTCTCTGTCTTATTGCCTTTTCAACATCTCCATCCATGGTGGTTGGGTCATGGACATCCACTTTGCCACCAATGATGGGATTCAGTCCCATTATGAATTTCCGTATTCGAACTTCTTGTCAGACTTAGTCTTTGCGGTACATACTTAAGGAGTTTAGCAAACCCTTCCTAGTATTCCGTCACCGATAGCCTTCCTTGTGACCAGTTCTGAAATTAAGTCATTTTCCTATCAAAATAGAGTTGAGGCAGCCATCATTGCCTAAAATAACCCTTAAATTCATCCCAAGTTATGTTTGATTCGACAATATTCAGCTCAACCTTACGGTTGTCCCACCATGATGATGCTTCATGAGAAAGCTGATATGCTCCCCATATCACTTTAGTCTCTTCGGAGAAGTTTCTTATTGCAAAGTATTTCTCCATTTCACTGAGCCAGTTCTCAGCTCCGTCCCCAAGGGTTGTTCCATAAAACTTTGGAGGACTTATTCTCTTTATATCATTTGTAAGTTCAGCTGCTAATCTTGCCCTTTTATTTTCAGGGGGATTATGAGCAATTACATTATTATCATCAACACCCGGATTCCCTCCGTTGATGTTGTCCACAGGAGGCAGCTGATCATTTATTTCAGCTTCATTCTCCTCCTCTTCATTGCCCATTGACTGCTGTTCCAGTACAGTCAAACGATCCCTCGTATCAAGTAGGGCAGCAAGGATTTCATCCAGCTTTTGGGCGATTCTTTGCTTCTCCACCATGTAACGGGTTATTCGCAGCATTCCCTCTTGTCCTGAACATTTTCTGTTCAATAAGAAAATGTAAATCTTATTAATATCGTGGACTCATTACGTCCAAGAGCTGCAACCTTCACTCGATACCAAGATGTAACATCCTCATTTAAGATACCAGAACAAGGGAATTTTTTTTTTTTTTTTTATAACGTTCTCTGTTATGAATTATAAAATTCAAACACACGTTCAAGTTTTAATAATTGTTCTCTGCCCAAACAACACAGTTTGGATCACACAATTTCTTTTAAAACGAATGTTCTCTATTCACATATTTACAATATGGAACACACATTCAATTCCATTCAATCTTATAACAGATTCTATATGCTGCTGTAAATGACTCGAGGAACTGATCGATCTTCCATTTTCATGGCTCGGAGTTTCAACGATCCTTCATTTCATGACTCGGCAACAACCGATCCTTCATGTTCGTTTATGCATAGTATATTATATATACCTGTTCTCATAACCGTTCCGGTTATCGAAGTGATCCATTTAAGAAGCCTATCTGAATATCTGTTACTGATATTCATCTGACATCCTGCATCTTAAATTAAGTGATAAGGACAACGCAACCAGCAATTGCGATACTTTGGCCAAAGATTTTCACATGCTTTGCATGATCATATTCCTGGATGTGATACACATCAACGGAATACGTCCTTCACCTCACTTCACCTGTTATCTAGAATGGTCTTTCCTGGTTCCTACCAGTCCTCTTCGTTTAAGGTCAGTTTTAAACTTCCAATTCCAATTAGTAATATGAACGGGTATAGGAAGGCACTCCTGGTAACTAAAGATACGTAGACATACGGTGTCGTTTCCCCACGACTCCGTGTGTCTAGTTATCTTTAGTATTCCGGAGTCACTCCGTATACCAGATCATACTCCTATCCCCTGCTAAGAGCTTCACATTCAGCCTATGTATTCTTGATGTTTTAATTCGGGAGGGCATTGCAATATGTCAGCTGCAACATTGTGTCGTCATGAAGACCCCGTCTTCATGGAGACACCTTGCTGTAGCTGGCGTATGCCAATGTCCTACAGAATTCTCCCATCGAGAATACACATCCTGCTCAAGTGATTTGGATACGATTTAATAATTAAAATCAACTTTCAGCATCCACGTTGATCCCTTGATCCTCGTTTCCGTTACAGTTGTATACAGGCTAAGAGGGACTAAATCCGTCCATTAACTTGCTATGCATCTTCTCCTTCGTGTCGAAGGGCTGCATTTCCCTACTTGGTTCACTTCTTAATCATTGGATTAAGCGGTCCGTACCGACGGACGTGATAAGTTTAACCTATTAAACTTAGCCAAGATTTTCTCAACTGCAACTAAATTCAGAATATTAACTTATTAGACGTCATTCATACGAGGTCTAAATTTCGAGAAATGTATTCATTTGTTCTCCTTAACGTCATATAGTTAAGGTCCATTAGTTATGGATATACTTATCCTATATCCTTTATTCTGAATTCAGCATACGAGATCATTAATGGAGTTCGAAAGCGAAGTTCGATTATTCCAAAGTTAATTGATATTCCTTAGCTCCTAAGCTAATCCTGAATACCTTCCGATTATGGAATCATATTCTTCTTAATCCTTTTTAATGTCAATTAAAAATTCATCTTTACCCAAGTATGAACTAATTGCATTTTTCAACTTAAAAGTTGCATTTAGGTAAGAATAGATATCAGTTTCCATTTAGCATCCATCCAAGGACGAATAAACAAATCCCAATCAAGAAATAACATTATATTTCCAATTTAGACAACAAAATCAAACTGATATAATTATTAAAATAACACACATGTAATTGTATTCAATATTTCATGTCATAATCCGTACATTTGCCAATCCAGCTGATTGGGCATGGTTTACATAAAACATCAATACAACTCATAGACAGAAGAATATATTTTCTTCTTTTCACAATTCCTCGAAGAGGAATAAAAGCAGCAATTACAATACATCATCAACAAATCAAGAAGCATCAGAAAACAACCAAGTCTTCATTCTAATCAAATTCCATCTGCAAAATGAATTACACGGGTCAGTTCAATGAACTGAGCATATTAAGCACTTATCCTTAAAATAAGGTGCTTCAACTAACTGTCTCAATAAAAGAACCCTGCTTTTATGAAACGACAGTTAAACATCAATCAAGAAATAGGCACAAAAGAAAGATCAGCATAACAACTGAACTATCAAAATATCATCACAATCAGCCAAGGAACTGCTGTCCCGTTTCCACATAATCGTTACAAGTATCAATTCACAATATTTGAAAAGTTAGGAATACAAGTAGCTTACAGCAGATATAACACACTGTTATCCTTTCCACGCCTTTCAATAACAATAAATGCAAAGGATGAAACTAACTGAAATGTAAATCCATTACTTTCCTTTCAGTTCATGCATCATATTAGAATCCAAGTAATCAAGTACAGACAAGAAAGCGAACAGCAATGCAGATAGTGGTTCCTATCTAAGCACTACAAAATTCATTATTCACGAATTACAGCTTTCCTATTGAATGAAAGAAGAAAAGATTATTTTTCCAAGTCATTCATCCATATCTCTATTTCTTTCCACATGACTGTCCTAACAATGGAATCCGAACGAGAGACAAATCAAGATAACAGTTCAGAGTGAAACTTACAAAATCCATTCGGAATTCACTTTCCGACAATAAGAATAATTTCATTTATAATCCTCTTTAAATGAAAACAGGGAAGAATTCATCATCCATATTCATATTTCATTTGAATCAGACTCATATAAAAATCCGAAACAGGTTAGTACAACATTATGTTCATCCTAGATCAGACAGTATAAGGATGCATACCATATATTTACCGCACTTAAAGAAATCATAGTTCTTTCACTGTACGTTAAACAGATAAACAGTTATACAATCATGCAGTCAATTAATCCCATGATTTCCTAATCCTTATGAACGTATCCCGTTCAAAATAACACTTTATTTATTGCTGTTACCTACAACAAGTCCAATAATTACATGACTATGAATTTCACCAAGTTAGGACAGCAGGCAGAAGAAGGATTCCTTCCCAATAAATAATTCTACCCAGTCCATTTTCCAAGTTTATAATAGTATGCAGAATATTAAGAATGCAAAAATCAGATGTCATTACCTTTATCAATGTAAATCGTACAGGATGTTAAATACATGGATCTGATACAGTCAAGACAACCCACACAACGAATACAGAATTTCTATGCCTTTATTCTTGACCAGCAATCCAAGATTAAGTCATAATCACCAAAACAGTTCGAACTTAAGGGATCGATCAGCATTAATAAACACAACTAATCATCATACCTTCCTAGCAAGAAACAGTATATTTCTTTATGAGTTCAGAAGGAAAAACTATTCCTTTTCCAACTCTCACGAACATTCATAGAAAATTCTAATGCCCATTCCTTTAAAATACAAGATGCCATTTCCTCATAATCCCGAAACAGCAGAAGGAAGAGAAAAGTCTTATCTCTTTTAAGCAAGAAAGGAAAAGAACAGCCTAAAACGTGTTATCTTTTCTTTCCCCAAGGCCATTCGTATGCTCATACCAAAAAAAAACAATGTTGTATTCATCAAAATCAACACAGCAGAGAGAGAAAGAAACTATTTCTTTTTTAAAAGAAGTTTCCGTATAGAAATGACCTTAAACAACTCGTACATCCTGTACCATTATATCACGAAAGCCCATATAACAAAGAACATTCACACAGCAGTGAAAACAACCCACACAGACTGCCAGTTCATGATATAAAACTTAAACAGTGAAATACCCATTCCATGAAGCTCGAATAGAAATGATATCTCTTTTAATTCCGAACAGCAATTAGTAAACAAAAAGATCTTATCTCCTTCAAAGAAAACTTCAGTACAGAAACGACCTCAGTCGTTCTTACAACCAATACAATCATATCGCAAGTTCAGGTGACAACAAAACAATAGTACAGCAATAGAATAACCCATACTGCCTGTACAGTTCCACATTCCATTCTACAAGAATAACCAGCTCGAAATTTCATATAATATCAATAACCAGCACAACATGGAGGTATGCCATTCAAGAAGAGCAAGACAGTTAAACACAGCAACAGGGAAACAATTTTCCTATCATTTCTAAAGAAAGGAGACAGCAAGGGTCGACGAACCCAAATCATAGCAACACAACCCAACCATATTCAACTTCCATTTACGTGCAAAGGCAGTTCCAAACACAACAGCAAGGAACGATTACACAGCCTGTTCCAATTTCCACACAACACGAACAGAGAAAGAGAATATCTATTTCCAACTTGATTCGTGTAAAAACAAATCAAGACCAAGCAACCAGAAACAATTCTTCATATCATTTTCCAAAAAAGAAACAAGAATCGATGAAATCCAATTCGAATCGACTCGACAACAATCACAGAATCAAAACCCAAGAGCAGGGTTGTTTTAATGAGACACTTAAACAAAGCAAGAATTTTTAAAGAGAAGGGCTTAACATGCCTGAAATCTCTTTTCCAAAACTCGAAGAAGGATCCGTTTGCCGCGTTATTTCCTTCCACAGTGACAGCACAAACTTCCCAGCACTCCTTTCTTCTTCAGGCTTAGCAACAGCCTTAAAAATCTCCAAGAACAGTGTCAAATTCCAAGAGCTGGTTCGACTGAACCAGGCCAGAAAAACCAAATGCAGAGCAACTTTGCAAAGGCTCGAATCGACCAAATGAAAAACAAAATTTCCTCATACACTTTCCAAGGTGAACTGGTCGCGAGGACCGAGAACAATTAATGCAATTAAGGCTCTGCCTTTCTCCTAGCTTCCCACGCCACCGCCACTTGAGTTGGCGAACTCAATTTTTCAAATTTCCCATGCAAAACCAAATTTGGCTCTATCTCCAAATAGATGCCTCTATTTCCTACCTGCCCCGCCAAAACTGGCGCTGTCCACGTATGGACTTACCAATTAAATGCTAATGAATGCCCTTCCTTCATCCTTATCCTCTCCTTCCAAGGGTCTGCGCGCCCTTTTAGATTAGGATTAGTTTAGGTTGCATAAAGTGATCAACCTAGGTCTTAGTTTAGCCTTAGGTTTATTTTCCCCTTTTTTTTGTAATTTAAAAATCCACTTAGGATAGTAGTGTAGGATGCATGTTAGGACTTAGGATTAGTTTAGGTTTTTAATTTATACTAACCACTAACACTAATCAACTCCTAACCCAACCTCCATCCTGCCTTCCTACAGACGTTCACGTTAATGCAGAGCAGGACGTTCCGTCCTCTGGATCACGTATCAAAGCCACCCGTGTCCAGGCATTTCTTGCCTCACGAGGTTCCAAGTTCGACAGTACAGGGCTCAAGAATCGAACCCCTGTCGTTGGCATTTACGTGCCAGCTGCTCATACCTGTAATCAGGCGCTGCACGTTCATAACAACCTCGGGTTCGGTTCAAGAGTAAATCGACACAGAAATCACCAGAAGCCCTCAGCATACTTGGATCAATGAAATTGATTCAAGGTGTGCTGTCAATCAGTAACGAGAGTATAGCAAGTATACGACAATTTGTCGTCACATTAGCAAACACGCAAGTACAATAATTGTTGTCCTATACAATAAATCACAGCATGCAAGAATCCAAGTTAGCAACACATTCTTTTAAGATCAGAGTTTATCTTAACATGTTTGCCTTCATTCCAGCAGTTATAACAGCATGTAAAACATTCACCAAGATAACATGCAAAATCGTAGCGTTATAATTCTTTAAGGTTTGCGCCTATTGTTTCTCTAAAGATATAACTTTATTAGACAAGTTTCTAATCAAGGCCTTCATTTCTTCATCTTCTTTCTACTACATGAGAGAGTATGATGTGCATACAACATGTTGAGCGCTTTTCTCAGAATGGGAGCAATAAAAGGTTGGTGCGCATGAAAAATTTATGGGAATAATGGCATAGGTGGTCTAGGATCTAACTTTCCCGCTGAATGAGACTATTTTCTACCCTTATTGTAATATTGTAAGTAGCAGGTAAGGTTCTACCTCCCATTGACTGAGTCATGACTGAAATATCACTATTCAAAGTCCTCAGATAATATAGGAAAACATGTTGGGTAGACCTTACCTTTAGAGGTATTCTCTCCCAAGTCTTCTGAAACCTAATATTGAAATTAGTCATTTGTTGACTGGGTACCCTCTTTGTTGTAGTCATCTGCTCCACCAGTGATAGGTGATCTGACTTGTCTTTAAAATAATTACATAGAGTTGTTCCAAGATCATCCCCAGTGGCAATGGATGTAGGTCTCAAACTGTTATCCAATTTCACCCCCGGATGAAATTGGACAAAAAAGATGACTTATACACAGGGGATTCTCATAGCCATTCGAAGAAGTAGTAGACAAATTCCAGCTCTCGGGAAGAATCGGGTTTATGGAGAATTAACAACCTTGTTAGAGAATGTTTTTTCTCTTCTTGGTCTTGTCTAAGTTCAAAGTTTCACCTTACAAGATAAATGAAATTTTTTTACAGTCCTAACATCTTCACTCAATATCAGTGTATCTAAAAGGTCCATGAATGTATTAGGTTTGATTTGGACTCCAGAAATTGAATATTCCACTAGCTCATGCAAATATCCAACTAGGCCACTCAATGGATCGCCAAGTTATGCATTATAGGGGTTTGTCGAGCTATGAATTAGAGGCACCAAGACATTTAGAAGAGAAATCGAGCTCTATAACCAATAAACAAGCCCATTCAAAATCCACCAAGCTAGCATGAAATTAGGATGTGAGTTTTGTTATACAAACTAAGCTCACTTGTTTGAAGCATGAATCAAGGAGGAAATACTAAGCAAAAAGTTCGAAGAGACCGAGCCAAATAGATATAAAGTGGTCAAATTAGTTACTTGGCCAAGTTTTCTGGGTATAAATTTAGTCAATATACATGTTGGAATGAAATCGATCTAGTTTCACCGGTCTATACTCTTCATCAATTGGAGGACATGTCGAACATTATAATGAAGACCAAGAGAGGCCAAGCTATTACCAAGTAATATAAGATTATGCCCATCGGAAAACACGAAATGGAATCATGTTCATGCCGAGGAAGGTCACCATGTTGACAAGAGAAGTACTCAATGAGCTATCAATAAATGAAAATCCAAGCCATCATTCATTGTTGGGCCTGAAATGACTAAGTCCCAATGTAGAAGGAGCACGTGCGCAAAAGGAAATCAAGTAGGAAGGAGCTCAAGAAAAGGTGCGTGAGATAAGACGTTGGTGCACGAAATAAAAATAGGGTTTGGGGACTCAGCCACATTTCAAAGGTGGTATCACAGGAGAAACATGTGAGGGCCCGTGATGGAGTGATGAATGGATAAGGTGCCATCCCGGGAGACTTCGAGGTCGATAAAAGAATATTCCACGTAGGTATATTCCCAAGAGGATCATTATAGTTAGAGGATGCCTTTGAAAGTTGGCATAAGCACTTGATCAATTATGGAGGACCACACTTCCACTTGGCATGCACTCTACTCATGGGTGAAACTATGACGATGAATCCATATTCTATTTAAAGGGGTGCTTTGGTTTGAAATAAACATAGAGTTGGATAGGAAACAAAGTGTTACAAGAATGTTGTTACTAAGGATAAATGTATGCACTTGGGTCTGAACAAGGGTTATAATGGGAAAGTGTAGCTAGGATCTTTGTTCATAGTAGTTTTGTAAGGTTGGAATGTTATTTCATGATGTATATGGTATGAGATGAGCATGTTTTATGTAATATGGCTATTATATATGGATTTAATAAATATATGGAGCTCTATTTTGTATATTCATGTCTATGGACTAAACCCTAGTGTGCTTCATGTTTTTCATGGTTTATATCTATTTCCATTATGTTGTTGTGATGTTTATGTTTATCTTATGGAGCATCTATGCTTATAACTAGATCTATTGCCTATGTATTAGATTAAATGCATGTGTTTTTGTTCAAAAACCTATCCTCCATTAATGGCAGATCATTCTCACAAATTCCACATAAAGGAGGGGCTCAATGCCCTATGCTCCTCAAGTACACACCCATCACTCTAGTGATAAACCGGCGCACTTGGGTTTAAGATAAAGATTAGAGGATAGAGGTAAAAGAGACTACATCTTGGTTCTTTTGTCGGGACCTCTTTTTGAAGATTTTGTGAGAATGATGTGTGATGATGGAGCACCTGATATTGGAAATCATCCATACCTGGCTTAAAATCACAGAGGATGAGTTTTCTCAGAGGTTTAGTACTAGATCTGATTTTGATGCATGTAAATGGGTGGAGGAGAACTTGTATCATGAGCTCTATGAGACATTTTTATGTTGTTTCCTAGTACACTTATATGAATGGCTCTAATCATATGCATCAAAGATAAGTTGATAATATAGACCTCGTGTTTGGACTAGGAGGAATATTAGTGGTTCTAGGATGTTGATATGACTTGGAATCATGTTGTTGATCACTAGTGGAGAGGTGTGTTGGCTAGCTACATATTGGAGTATGCAATCTCAATGTATTATTTTTTGGAGGTTACTGAGTATGATTTCTTAAGAACCCAAAGGATCATTCTTACAAGATATACCTCTAGCTATCAAGATCATGATTATTAATTTGATTTGGAAGCATTCCCGATGGCTAGTTTAAATCTCACTAGGCACGGGGCGCAGCAGCTAGTGTGGTGGAGATGACAGACCTTGCGGTGGAGGTAGAGAGAGAGAGAGAGGTGGCTCAAGTATAATGAAGCTTGAGAAAGGGAGTTGGTGACACAAAGAAAAAAGTTTCGTGTGATGGAATTATGGAGAAAGATGTTGTAAGAAGGATTTAAGGTTAGCGCGGAGGGTGCAGGACACGAGAATTATGTGCTACCCCATCTTGGCAAATGTGGGAGAGAAACCCCCTTGAATTCTATTGAGATCTCATCATATGGGGAAAGGATATCCGTAGACATGCATTTTAGCCCACCTAATGAATAGACCCTAGCACTTAGTTTTCCAAAGATTTGAGACAAGTACTTATAGTTCATTTGGTGTTGGTGAGAAAATAGCTTCAGGTAGATATCATTTTACATTACACCCATTTATTGTTGCGTAGAAATTTCCGATGTTTGGAGGTGTTTTTTTTTTGCACATCATTTGGGCAAGGTGTGGGTTCACAAAGTTTTGGTTTCACATCAGGAAGTGGTGCGGGAACACATTTGGGAGTGGTTCAATATCATAGAATCAAAGTGCGTAGTTTAGTGCAATGATGGTAACATAGAGCACAATGTATTGGGCCCCTTACCTACTGGGGGAGGATCTTGAGGATCTAGAGGAATAGGAGCTACTGGATCTAGTGTTAACTGGTGGTGGAAGAAATTTAGGAGGTCAAGGTTCTTGATCTAGTGGGAAAGGTCCACAACACCATCAACAAGTGTTTTATGAGATGTCGCTCCATTTTCCTAATTATAAGGGTGTGGAAGACACTCGCAGAGCATGTGCAAAATTCGAGTTGCTATGGCATGCAAAGGGAATATCTACCCCATAGAGGAAGGCAATTCATTTAAAACTTCGTTGCGAGGGCATGCACATAGTTGGTACCATAAGTATGAACCCCATCAAATGGTTTTGGATTATACCGCATTACGTGATGACTTCTTGGTAGAGTTTCACATTCCTTAGTTTGAAAACAGAAGAGCATCAGAGTTCTGAAGGAAATCTAGCAAGTTATTACGGAGAGCGTGCGGGAGTATGACGCATGTTTTAAGACTCTCCTATCAAATTTATCATATGATATCCATCCATCACAACATGATCAATGGTTCTTCGGAGGGCTGATCACCCCATTCAGGAGGGCACTTTCAAATAATACATTCAAAGATCTATACAAAGCCTTGTAGGCTTCCTTGCGCTTTGAAGCAAAGTGGGGAAGCATTGATACTCGTAGTCGACCATTTCTTGAAGCCCAAATTTCTACCATGGAAAAGCAATTGGAAAAATTGATTGTGAACTCAACTCATGATACTTACAATGGTTTATGGTGCATGAATTATTAATTAGAGGGACACACAAAGGAAATTTTCCCATGAAATATGGTGTGTGCCATGTCAGTAGATTGTGAAATCTATCACGGGGATCATGATGTAAATAGATGCTCATTTTTGCAACACACAATCCGTAAGAATGTTTCTTGCTATTGCAATATTTACACATCTACTACTCATGACACCAAGGATTGTAGATTGATAGACCAAATCCATGATGCCATTGATCTCGGTGTGCTAGACTAGCATTGGGAGCAGTTCTAAGGCCGAGGATTGTCAGTATGAAGGGCACGTGGATGGAGGAGGTTGAGGAAGAGGTTTTTCATAGAGGATTTAGAGGCATAATGGTCACGGAGGAAGAAGTGAATTTCCTCGTGGGACCTGTTATAATTTTGGATCGACTAAACACTACAATTGTGAGTGCTTTGATTTGTTGCAATTCTCATGGTGTAGAAAGAAACACAAGTATGAACAGTTCCTAGAGTTGTATGACCACGTGAGAAAGAATCCGAAGAAGGAAAAAGGCACGGGGATGGTGATTGTAAAGAGGACCGACCCACAATATATGCCAAGGGCAATGCTTAACTCTGAGCTAGATCCTTTTTTGCTCACTACACGCGTTGAGGCTACACGTGACTGAGAGGAACCAAAGCAAATGCCCCTTATCACAAGAGTAGAACTATTACATAGGAAATATCCCGATAATACCCACCAAGAAAGTGTACTAAGAAAAATGGAGGTGATTAGGAGTTTGTAAGGATAAATCTAGTGTCTGAAGGAACAATCATGCCAATTGGAGCAAAAGAAGAGTGATGAGGTTCCTCAATAGGATATGGATGAGGTTAGGGAAGGGTGTCACATGTTGTGGCAGGAGAACATTATTCCTCTATTGGGATAATTGATGAGGGATAAGGTATCACATGTTGGATGAGGGTGTGAGAGACAAGTATTACATGCTAACCTACATCCTCATAGCATTGATTATGCCAAGGATATCACATTGAATGCAGTTATTGATGGGTGGATCCTGAGTAATATATTGATTAACACATGCACGAAGGTCAATGTCCTTACTCTAGATGTATGGAATCAAATGGGGAGGCCCCCATTGTATCCATCTTTGAATGTGCTATACATGGATAACAGGACAAAGGCCATACCTATAGGGGAGTTAAAAGGTGCATCCATTATTATTCAAGAGGAAAATTTTACTTGAAAAATTTGAGGTCCTAGAGCTTGCTAAAGCTGATATTTTCCCAACATTACTTGGGCTCCCTTGGTGCTATGTAAACAATGCTAATTTGTGTTTCAATAAGGGCTACATCAGTTTTTAGAACAAGGAAGGGCATGTGATCATTCCACTAATCGATGGACAATCGAGTTGCCATATGTGGAACCACCGAGTGAAGAATACCTAAACATGATATATGTGCGCACCATCGTGAGACTGGAATTCATTTAGCCATCGAAGGAAGGGATCATTCAATGGGATGATGCATAGTCTATAAGTGATATAACTAGAATTTCTTGTGACAATATGGCACATGGGACATACAAGTTGGTTGGAAGGCATCTGAAGGATATTGAGACTTAAGTTTTTAGAACACGCTCAGTTAGGAACTTGGGAGGAAGGCAATTGTCATGGTACACTAGGGCAGCTAACCCTGATGTATTTCTGTACGAAATGGAGACCTAGTGGAAGTGTCAAGTAGAGAGAAGTAATATGCTTACCTATACTTTATGTGGGATAGTATCACGTTGGTGGGTGACACATCGAGATAATCTTCTAGAGTGGCGCGAAGTGATAATCACGCACTTTGTTAGGTTTCTCCGAAGAAATGCACTATCTCAAATTTATGACTATGATGTAAAGGGATCCACCTCATACCATATTCAGAATGTGAGAAGACTTGGCTGTGAGGTGTGGAATATTTTCCTCCTTCCCTATGGTTGCATAAGTTCTAATCCACCTTACCGGGTTGCGCATGTGCATGATATATTCATTCAAAGTTGCAGCATTGGATAAGGAACTGGTAGGAGTTGACGGCGTATTATGTTCAAAAATTTGAATATCGTGAGTACTAATCCATCGGTGAATGAGGCATTGCAGGTAATCAAGTGCATTACCTTAGGAGATAGTTCCATGGTAGAGGACATGATTCTAGAGTTGTTAGGTGGACTAGAGTTGTGGGTGCGCTTCATGGAAGAAAAATAAGAGGAAATACAACTTGAGCGCACCTACTTGGAGAAAGAGAAAGGAAATTTGGTCTACTTAACAGATGATGAAGAGGTGGAGAGCTTGGATGTTAGCCATACAAAAGCTACACATGAAGTATTAGATAGCACTGATGAGAAAGCGCACTCTTACCAGAAGCCATTGAAGACAAAGAGTGTTAACATTGGTCTAGAGGTGGAACCAAAGGAAGCTATTATTGGGCACTACTAGATAGATCATGAGGTCTCAAATATTATAGAGCTTCTACATAATTTTTGGGATTTACTTCCACGCGGGTACCATGAACTTAAAGGAGTTCACCCCTCGATAGAGATAAATCGAAATCAAGTTAAAGAACGGTGCGCACCCAATTCATAAGATACCTTACAAGATGAATCTGAATCTACGCATCAAATTTAAGGAGGAGATTGATAAGATGATAACATCTGGGATCATAGAAGTCGTTGAAGAATCTGAATGGGTAAGCTTTGATGGTCATCAGTATCAAAAAGGATGGGAGGATAAGGATTTGCATTGACTATAGGGATTTGAATGTAGTATGTGTAATTGATCCTTTCCCAACCTCGTTCACTGAGGAGATCCTAGAATAAGTAGTTGGGCACGAGATCTACTCATTTACAGATGGTTTTTTGGGATATCACCAAGTTTGAATTATAAAGGAATACCAAGAGAAGAAAACTTTCACCACTTGAATGGGGAAGTTTTTCCTATACGATAATGCCTTTTGGATTGAAGAACACACCTATTGTGTTTTTGCGTATTATGGTACAGGCATTTCAGGACTTCATTCACAAGTTTCTTCAAGTCTACCTAGATGACCAAAAGGTTTATGGATTAGTAAAAGACCATTGTGACAATCTACGGTTGATGTTTGAGAGATGCAGGTAGTTAAACATATCCCTAAATATTGAGAAGTATGTTTTTTCCACTCTTTTGGCACATTATTGGGACACATTATTTGTAAAGAAGGCTTACTAGTAGACCCCACAATTATAGCGGGATTAGAGGAGCCTACCACTCAAAGCGCAATGTACGGATTCTTAGGGCATATAGGGTACTATAGGAAATTCATCAAGGGATATGCCCAGATTTCTATGCCCCTAGAAGAGTTATTAAAACATAAATTAAGTTTTATTGGGGAGAGGTGCAATAGGTAGCATTTGACATGTTGAAATAAAATCTTACCACCGTGCCCATTTTGCACTTTCCCTCTTGGTACAAGCCATTTCATGTGCATGTCGATGCATCCGGTGTCGGTCAATTGGGTTGGCTTTGCACAACCAGAGAAGGGATTATTAACCACCAAAATGTGTGGGGCATTATCAATGACCTATGCGTTGTAAAAATTTAAGTTGTATTTACTAGAAACTCCTTTTATTTTCTACATAGACCACATGGCATTAAAATACTTAGTGAACAAGCCCATTTTACAAGGGCACATATGTCATTGGATATTATTGTTTTAGGAGTTTGATTTTATGGTTGTGGTGAAACTAGGGAAAAGTAATTTGGGACCTGATCATTTGTCAAGAATTACTTCGGTGAGGACACACAGAGTATTGATGATACAATTCCATATGCACAGCTTATTCGGGGTGTAATGTGTTCCCTTTGACTTTGAATATATTACGTTGTTCCTATGAATGGGTGGGGTGCCAGAAGGGATGAAGGCATTAGAAAAGAAGCATTTATCTATACGCTTCATGCCTTATATGTTGATTGGTGGATAATTATACAAGCTAGGTTGTGATGAGGATTTCCATCGGTGCGTGCTAGAGCATGAGTGCGTTACAATCATGGAAGAGGCTCATGATGGAATTTTAGGAGGTAACTATGTGGGAAATGTGACCACACGCAAGATCCTTTTATCTTTCCTTTGGTGGGAAATGGTTTCTAAGGATTACATCGAGTATTGCAAGGCCTGTGACCATTTCCAATGCCTTGGTAAACCAGGGAAAAGAGATAAAATGCCATTAAGGCCTATCTCCAATGCAGAACTATTCGAGAAGTGGGAAATTGACTTCATAGTCCTTATTACCCAAGCCATGTGAAGAACACATTTGTGCTATATCATTACATGCACGAACTATCTTACACAATGGGAAGAGGTTGTTCCTATGAAGGATTGCACGGCTATGACATAAGATAGATTATTATGGGAAAATATAATCAACAGGTATGGATGCTTACTAAGTTTAACAAGTGATAGAGGTACTCATTTTATAAATGAGATGGTTAGAATCTTATTGGTTGAGTTCATGGTGGCCCATCATAAGACTACCCCTTATCACCCACAAGCTAATGGGACAACGAAATCCTTTAACAAAATTTTGAGTCACACATTGACCAAGATTTGTGATGTTGGGAGAAAGGATTGGGATGACAAAGTCTCTGCCATGTTATGGTCATATCGGACAACTTATAAATGAATAAATAAGGCCACACCATTTTAATTGGTGTTTCGTGTGGAGGGAGGTCATGTGTTACCCGTTGAATTCATGATACCATTGTTGTGTATTGTGCGCATAGGAGGATAATTGATGAACAAGTGCTTGAGGAAAGGATCAACAAGTTAATGCAGTTGGATGAGCGACGTGCCATAGCATGATGGAGCTAAAAATGGAAAAATCTAGGAAGAAGGCATGATATGATAGGCACATCAGGAATAATAAGTTTGAGGTTCGACATATGGTCCTTCTATATGATTCTAAGTTTCTGCGCCATCATGGGAAACTCAAAGTACATTGGTTGGGGCCATACATTATCACTTGCATACTTAATTTGGGCACTTGCAAATTAGAGGCACTTGATGGAACAAGGTTTCCCAGTTACTTTAATGGGAGTAGGTTGAATCCCTACTATAAATAAGTCTTTAGTGTGTTTGTAAATAAGGAAGTATTGCCACTAGCTTAGGATTTCCCTTAATGCATTTTCCTTTCTTTGTGTTTCCCTTCTTTGTCACTTTGATTTTTCTTTTGATTGGTTTGTTGTGGGCGCACTTGTGCATTGGTATCCAGCTACTATCTAAAATATGCACAGAGGACCACGCATCTATTTAGTGTGGGGTAGAGTGAAAAAGACAAATTTGGAAAAGGATACGATGAAGTCTTGAGAGAAATATTGGATGGTGGCCCGGTTGTGAAGTCAAAGGCGGGTAGAATGGAGGAAGATGCATAGAAAATGTGTTCATGAGAGAATAATGGTGTTAAAAGGATTTGAGGAAACCACATACAAGGATATAAGCATAAAGAAACATGAGGTAGGCAAAGTAAAGAACTTAGTAAAGGATACAGAGGTTGACATACTTCAGCACGAGGAGTGCATGCAAGTTAGTCTATTGTCAAAGAAGTATTGCGTGTCAAAAGGTTGCGGATATTTTCACGTAATTTTGCGCATGGAGGGAAAAGTGTTGGAAAAAGGCGCGGAGAGATGTCATTGGAAAAATCCTACTTTATTGCATAGGATGGAGGAAGGCGCATAGCAGAAGTGTTCATGAGAGAATAATGGTGTCAAAAGGATTTGAGGAAACTACATACAAGGATATAAGTGCAGAGAAACATGAGGTAGGAGAAGGATAAAACTTGGTAAAGGATGTAGAGGTTGACATATTTCGACACGGGGAATGCACCCAAGTTAGTCTGTTGTCAAAGAAGTCTTGCACATTAAAATGTTGAGGATATTTTCACATACATTTGTGCATTGAGGGAAAGTGCTGGAAAAAATGCATTGAGAGATGTCGTTGGTAAAAGATGACTTTATTACATTCATACGTTGGTAGATGGCATTGGAGTTTGTGCAGGAAAAACAATAATCTATAAATAGAAGGTTGGGGTGAGTTATTATTTTACCTTGCATTTGTGTTGAAGAGATCTTGCAAACAAGGGAATCCTTGCGAAGAATTTTTTTTGGAGATTTATGTGCATAACATAAGATTCAATAGATTTATGAACCGGAGTGGAAAGGGAGTACACGAGCATGAGTGGAGAAGTGTGTTTAGAGGATTCTTGTGGGTGTTACATCGTCTAGTGGAAGGAATGCTTTCAAGGTTAGGGTTTGCAAAGATAGGGCATGAGATTTAGAGTTTTTGCATAGGAGTAAAGTCGCATGATCAAGAAAAGTTAGGGCAAGAAGGAAGGAAGATCTCACAATGACCGAGAGTTTGAGCAGTGGTGAAATTGAATGCAAGGAAGGAGTTTTAGAGGTCTGAGGAGAAGATAAATGGCACCAAGAAAGTGAGAAAACACTTCACCAAAGAAGTGAAAAGGCAAGGGAAAATCAAAACCATCCATTTCAATCAGTTTTAATGAAGAGTGGTATGTGGAGATGCAGTACCTAGATGGTGTGCTTTTAGGGAAGGAATGGGTATCTCACATATGCAAGATGGTCATGAGAAACTACAACCATCGAACAAGCACCACTAAAAATTAATGACACTAGAGTTAGTTCACCCCATAGGAAGGAGGACACATGATGGAAAACTTGTGTATGACGATGAGGTAAAAATAAGTTAGAGAAGGTTGGACTCTTGCAACTCTACGAGCTGCCCTATTTCAGCAAGCCCGAAAGGTTATACCAATGGCTGATGTCATGCATGCATGAGGATCACTTTTATTTCATAGGACGGAGAATGCACATAACTCCTCAGCTAATTTCCAAGTACATTGGCATTATCTGCGAAGGAGATCCACTAGATGATGACTTGTGTGACAAGGAGGCCATCAAGAAGACAATTGTGGCATATGAGTATAAGAAGGGTTCACATTATTTTGATATCTCCACGATCACCGACCCTGTCATGAGGATGGTTGTGCACTTGGTCACAAAGTTGAATGGGAAAGAGAGGTGGACACAAGTAAACAAGATTTTGTTGAACTTTTGTCGCAAGATCTCTGAGGGGATGATCTAAAACCTTTCACCTTTATCACGGAGGACATCATAGACGCCGTACATGATAGAGAAAAGATTATGTATAGTAACATCCTTCTCACCATTATGTTTTCATAAATTGGAGTGCCCGATGGGCCGGATAAAAATGTTTGGGAGTACCTAGATGAGGACCCCTCCCCTGCTAAAATATTTGAAGCCTACACTTGTGACACGATGACGGTTGCTCATAAGGCGTGCTTAGAGAAGTGGTACAAATGAATACATGACACGTTCAGGGAAAAATGGAGAATTCCTAAACAATTTTTGGCATTGGTGGATGGAGAGGTTGAGTTTGTTGTGTATTAACACTTTTTGTCGGTAGGTTTACTTTGATTGATGGCATCAAGAGCCCTTGGTGTAAGATGCCCTTCTCCTTCACAAAGGCAATACTTTTAGAGTGTGGTCAATTAGTTTAAGGAGGTGAAGAAACTTAGATTTGATCTAAGTGTAGTGTATTAGGATTACCGCGAGCTACACCAAATGTTGATATAACCCAAGAAGCACACTTATGTTAAGAAGTATGTCTCTTACGACGTACATATGTTAAAACTGGTGACATTTCATATTACAAGGAGAACGAAAGCAAGGGTGTATGTATGTCTAAGGCCCAAATTCAAAAAGGGAACTTATGTTGAGGATGACATATCTATCCCAGAAGACCCCATCAGGATGATAAAGTGGTAATAAAGAAGAGGGAACAAGAGGAGACTCGATGGAAAATGTGTCGAGCACACATATGGTTCGAACTATGGGGGCATGAGAATCAGTGCGAGCACAAGCACTTACACTTGCAGGAAGAATTCCACTATGAAGGAGTCACCCACGAGGGAAGAGTTACTATAAAAATAAGAGTTCCCTTTGTTAGAGGAGTCTCTAGTGAAGAAGAAGAAGGAAGTGGTGCAAGGCTTGGACTCGAGGAGAAAAATAACATGAAGGGTGATGACTCTAAGGAGGAAGATGAAGAGTGCAAAGAAGGTAAGAGTCCCCCTATTCATGATGTACATGAGTCTAAGTGAAGAGTAGAATGACTATGAAGAAGGATCTCACCACAAAGGAGGAAGTGAGGAAGTAAACATGCATGCTCAGAAGACCCTGACCCTGACCAAAGAACAGATAGATGACATAGTAGAGAAGGAGGTGGCGGGTATTATACAACAGTTAGTGGAGCATGAGGTAGAGCGCAATGTTGATGAAGTGCTAAAGGAAGAAGAAGAGAACACGAGTGTAGGAAAAGAGTATGGAAGCATGGGCGGTGATCCCGTACTAGCAATAAGTTTCCCCAAGGTAGAGCGTATAGGTGGAAAGGGCATAGTAGCGGTGCAGGAGCAGGCCATGACTTACATCAATGATCTAAACAAGTTACTGCACATGTGTTTCCAAAGCATAGTATATTTACTTGTTCTTATTTTGATGAAGATGGCGTGTACTCACACACAAGGAAAATGCTATCCTAGGATTTTGAGTCCCATGTTGATGAGCTTGAGTTTGAGGTTAATGATAATGCATTAATGAAGACACCATATGCCAAGGGAATAAATCCTCTTGTGAATTCCCAACAACTGTCAAATGAGAAAGTTTGCAACATGCTTAACAAAGTGTCGGTGGAGGTGGAAGAAAGGATTTTCGGAAGAAATGATAGAATAAGAGTCTTGGAGGATGAGCTTGGGAAAAGAATGAGGAGATCATTGAGAGGGATAGGAGATAAAACAGAAGGAATTGATCAATGCATAGTTAAGGCGTGAGATGAGGGATGAAAAGGTGAAGGTGTGTGAAGTATATAAGAAGGTAGAGGTTATTTCAAATGCCATTATCTTAAAACACTGAACTAGCACTTCCTAAGCAGAAGTACGAGTCGACCATACACTGCTTGGAAGACTTGACATGCATAATCACCATGGAGAGGCAACCACTTACATTGGAGTAGGTAGAAGAGGTGATGGCATGCTATGGAAGGAAGAAGAAAAGTATAATATTAGGGAGATAATAACTCGGTACTCTGAGCTCCTTGCCTCAGTGATGACCGCAATGCAAATGGCCGAGTTGTGTATGAAAACTATGGTGACAAAGATAGAGTAGAAAACATATTGGTTACTACCCATGAGGTGGATCTGAAGGAGTTTCAAGATAAAAACAAGGGAAATAGGGTAGAGCGAGATAAAATATTGGCAGAGGTTGAGAAGAAGTCAGAGGTGATTGAAACCTTGAGGGTTTCGATTAAAAATAAATTGAAGGAATTTTACCTCCAATTCACTTGTAGGATGGACACGATGGGTGAGTTTAGTAAATAGCTGGAAAACATCACAGATACGCTAAAGGCTAAGGGAGATGAACTAAGTTTTGATGAGGTTAGCACATTGGTGGGTGATTTAATTCAACATGTGCAGGGTGAGGTAGATTCTTGGGATAAAATTGAAGCATCCGTGAAGAAAGACTTCCCACTCCTCATGCAGCAAAGAGTAGGATCCCTCTATTCTTCCATTTATTTATTCAATTGTAGATTAATTCACCTCTCCCATTCTTTATGCTTTGGTGAAAGAGAAGAGTGTTTCTAAGGACGAATAACATGCGTAGTGTGGGGTAATGTTGGGACCTAAATTGACTAAGTACCAAGGTGTGTGAGAGAAGAGGTTGGCATGCAAAAGTGAAAGAGGGTTTGGGGACTTAGCCACATTTCAAAGGCGGTATCACAGGAGAAACACGTGAGGCCCCAAGAAGGCGTGATGAATGGATAAGGTGTCATCATGGAGCCTTGGATTTTAAGAAAATAATATTCCATACATGCAATATTCCCAGAAGATCATTACAGTTAGTAGAGGCCTTTGCAAGCTAGCATAAGCACTTGATCGATCATGGAGGACCACACTTCCACTTGGCATGTGATTTGCTCATGGGTGAAACTATGGCGGTGAATCTAGATTCTATTTAAAGGAGTGTTTTGGTCTGAAATAAACATAGAGTTGGAGAGAAAATGAAATGATACAAGAATGTTGTTACTAAGCATAGATGTATGTGCTTAGGTCTGAACAAGGATTGTAATGGGAAAACATAGATAGGATCTCTGTTCAAAGTAGTTTTCTAAGGTTGGAATGTTATTTCATGATGTATATGGTCTGAGATGACCTTGTTTGATGTAATATGGCTACTGTGAATGGATTTAATCAATATATGGATCTTTGTTTTGTATATTCATGTCTATGGACTAAATCCTAGTGTGTTTCATGTTATTCATGGTTCAGATCTATTTCCATTATGTTGTTGTGATGTTTTATGTTTATCTTATGGATCTTATATGCTTAGAAATAGATCTATTACCTTTATATTAGATTAAATGCATGTGTTCTTGTTCTGCAAACCTTTCCTCCATTAATGGCAAATCATTCTCTCAAGGCTTACATAAAGGAGGGGCTCGATGCCTGTATGTACCTCAGTGACCTCCCAACACTTGGGTGATAGGTGGCGTGCTTGGGGTTAAGATAAATATTAGAGGATAGAGGTAAATGAGACTATAATCGCCCACGCATAACGAATCGATCTAACACAGACCAATCTAGAAAATCTTGTGAGGGTATAGCCATGGCAAGTTGGTAATGTGCACATAGAATAGATTGATACGGGGGCATGGGATTGATGAAGAAATCATTGCAACATAGAAGGGATCCATACTTAGAAAACTGGTGAGTTCATCAAATAGGCCATGCAGCTAAGTCGGCATCCTAGAGCCCTAAGGCCTAAATGGAGTTTAGGACATGGGGGCGCTCTAAATGTGAAATCCTGTGCAAGGAAGAGCTCAACGCTCATGCGGAGATGGTGTAAAAATCCATCCCAATTGGACCTTGGGACGTGTGGGACATGTGGGCCTAAATCACATGAAATTTCTACATAAGACCCATGCGGGTATGGTAGGTTGAAATGGCCCAAGTGGCCTAGCGGCGAGTTGGGCCTCGCAAAGCCAAAGTTATCATGATAGTCTAGTATGGGTTGAGCGGAAGTAAATGGCACAGGTGGACCGGTTAGCGGCATGCAGTGAGATCATGCGAAGCAAAGGTGGTTGGAGCCCCGAATGCGGGTGAGTCCGGTTTGTCAACACAAATGGCCCAAGAGCGGGAGGGACACAAATTTCCAAAATTCTCACCTTCACCAAAGATAAAGTGGGGCTCACTTGCGTGGACCGAGTTGTTAGTGGACATGATGTTTAGCTTGGCAATGTGATGGTGTAGCTCGGGTTATAAGGCTCGGTCAACTCCAAGTTGACATGAGATCCATGCCCAATGTAACAAAAACCCCGCCGAATTATGTTAAATGTTGAGGTGGAGTATGAGGTGTGGTTGGTGTGCAATAAGTGGAGCTTCCCGATCAAAGTATGACTGTGAAGAAGGTTTAGATATGAAGGGACTTGGTGTGGATAAAAACATTTAACCCAACACATTGAAAGAAGATCCAAATTTCGGTCGAGCTGTTTTGTTTTAAATATTTAAAAATTTACACCTACCTCCCTTTTCAAATGCAAAATGATGATGGGCCCATAAAAATTTAAGTGCAAATCATTTTTAAAGATATGCAAGAAACATTTAAAGGAGAAAAATAATTAAAAAGTGATTTCCAACAAGAATTTTAATTTCTCAATCCCGTGAAGGCCAAGCAAGCCCGACAAACACTAAACAAATACCTATGCTCGAAGTAATATCTTGAGCAATTCTCAATGGAATCATGTAAAAGTGGTCTCGTTGGAATCGTGGATCTAAGACCAACACAAAATAACCAAGAAATTCAAGAATTGATATAGATTTGATGGAAAATTTTGTAGAAAACGGACCAGGTTCAGAACAATGATTTTATTGGTTGTTGTGAATGCAATTAAGAGGCATGGGAAGACATTTTTCACTGCTGCAAGTCATAGGATAGTATGGGGTGCCATCTACAGGTCATGTATCATCATTTGAGAACATTTATGACATCTTGCAAGTGGTGGGAAATCAATTTTCAAAATTACATTCTCTCTCTCCTCTCATTTTCTATAAATTATAATGTGGGCTCAATTATAAAGGGAGTTAGTCATTCTTCCTTTCTACGCTCCTCTCTCTTTATTCTCTACTAGGGTTGAATGTGGAGCTTAAGCCTCCTTTCCAAGCATGTAATGGAATTTTCTTTCCTCTTGTCCACTAATGATGTATTGTGTGAATTCATGGAGCAATAAAATCTATTTTGTGATGCATCTTGTCCATCCTTCACATATTTTATTGTCTCTTCTTGCATCTCACCATTGCAGGGTATACTGTGGATATCTCTTGATGTCTATTTCAGGTTTTTCGAGTTGTGTTTGGTGGGTTTGAAGTGGTGTACTATGTTAATTTATCTTTGGCATGTGGTGCATCTTGTCCACCCTCTCCATTGTTCACCTCTCTCCATTTAAAGTAGCTGGGAAATGATTAAAAACCTCCTTTTCTAGTGTATCACCACTTTTAGTGTAGGATTTATTTTCATGCACTCTCTCTCTCTGGTCCCTTGGAATATTAGGATAATATTAGATAGCTTTTCTGCATTAGGAGTAGTTTGTGGTAGGTAGTTTAGGAGCATGAAACAACCTTCTCTAGAGGGTTATCTCAAGCCCGCAAGTCCCACAACTTGAGAGATAACCCAATGTTACCCAAATGACACCGAACTCCCCACTCACCATTCGGGACATTCGGTGCTGTAATTTTGTGATAACACAAACCTCTATACCATTAAAGCACTTTCCCTTTGAATGAGGTTGCAAAGTGTGATCGCTACATCATCATGCATGATCAAATAGATAGAGCACACATTTTCCATGTCCTAGATGTGCTCAACATGAGTGAATTGATTCTCACAAGTGAAGTATGGAATACTCTTCAACGTAGATGTTGGCATATCATGCTACGCATTCGAACAAGAGTTATTTTTTCAAAGTGAAGTTGGCGAATTTCATCATACGAGGTGGTTGTAGTGCCATAGTAGGGTGCACTGTCTGCTATATAGGAGGAGTGAAGTGTGCACGACACATTGGAGATGGAGATGCATGCATGGGTGTTCTACTACGTATTATCCTTGAGGATAAATGGAGGTACTTGAAAGATGCTTCAGTTGTTCTGATTTGTCTCGTATGCACTCTTCTCATGAAAGCCACTGGTAATTGAAAACAGTAGATCTGAAAGTGTTGGGAGTCACCAGATGTATTGAAATGAGCCTCCAAAAGGATGGGAATCACTAAGTCACACACCAGAACTTAGCAATGATGAAATTTAAGCTTTCAATATTGGTCCCACCGGGTGTGCTAGAAACTGTTGGAGCTCAAACTTGCACCTGTGTCTTAGATATGAAAGAACTGAGTCATTGAGTCAACAATGGGGTGTATCCAAGTTATGTGACCTTGTACGCTTGAGAAATACCTTCGTAGAAGGTCGGTTCCTCTACCTAATTTTACTACTACTCCTAATCTTAATGTTGAAATGGAAATCCTAATCTAGAGATGCCAAGGGACTAGTGATAGAAGGATATGAAAAAAGGAAAACTAAAACCAAAGGGGGTGATAGCACCAGAAATAAAGAGGGATGAACACGATCATCTTTGAGTGAAAATGAAGGAGAATGCATAGAGTAAGGATAGACACGCATAGCATAGACCGTAACATGGTTGCATAGTTGTTTTCATGAAACACAATCAGAAAAGGAGGTGCAAGGGATGTGAGAAGGCACAAAAATACACAACATGAAAGAGAGGAAAGAAAGAAGAACAATAATAAGCTAACACATAAGATAGCCACAAAACAATGATTTTGTTACTTCCATAAATGCATAGTCTATTACAATTGCATCCGAGGCTCATATCCACATGCAAGGACTAGATATACAGTGTCGTAACTCAAAAATACAAGGCAATGCCTTTAAAAATGAAAGTATCCAACCCTTATCAATGAGAAATGCTCTTACATTTATAGATGAATCGATGAGAGAAGGGAAGAAGGAGGGAAAATCTAATTTTAAAAATCAACCACCAACAACCAACAATGAATTCTTGCAAATTCACCTGCAAATCATGTCAAATACGCTTCTCCATGTTTGTTTGACATGTAGGATAAGGAAAGGGAGGGGTATAAATAAAATCATGTTATTGGAGCAATCTAATCCCACATTAATGGCATGAGAGACGTTTTCCATCCTCTTAACTACCAAATCCTACCATAATTTAAACTTGAGTGATGCGGAGTGTAACCCACATCATCACTATTTTTCATCTTATGTCATGTGTTACATCTTAGTTGGTTTCAAGGATTCGGTGCCCTATTGGCGTGCTTTGATAGGTTGCATGTGATACACTCAATTTTTGATAGCTTACGTGGCATAAGAACTAGCGTAGAAGAAATCACAAAAGGTGCACAGAGGAAAGAAACATGAAGGAAGAAAGCGAAGGAGGTGTGCAAAAGTAATGTGTGTGGGAGGAATAGAAGGAACACCTTTCAGAGGAACATATGAAAGAGGTAAAATCATTACAAGATAATGTGCAACAACAAGGAAGAGGGCACACAAGGATGTCAGGGACTTAGCTAATTTTGGGAAGCAAGTCCAAGACGCGTGTGTAGGATGCATAAACTACTAAGAAGAATGTAAATGTGTAGAGATTGGGTGTGAGGGAAAACAAAACAAAATAGAGAAAAGGAGAAGGAAAATATGGAAAGCGTGAATTCGATGGAGAGCGCGAGAGGACACGTGAGGAACTGGAACCAGGAGAACGTGCCAAAAGAACAATTGAAGTGCACATAACCTACAATATAGAACCTTAGAGCCATAATGGAAATATAAATTATCCAAATAACTAGGGAGTTGTTATGGATAACATAGACAAGAGGATTTTTAGGAGCCATGGTAGAAGAAAAATTGAGGATCCAAGAGTATTCTAATGCGGGTTCACCAAATGATTTAACAAATATTGAATTTGTAAACCCTAATTATAGAGTCACGTATAATAAACAATCTGCTGGAATATAGATGACACAATAAATAAGCAAGTAAAATAGGAAACCATAAGTACAAGAGGGAGAAATAAAGTCTTAAATGATTCACGATATCCCCGGGATTGTTCTAGACTGGAAGCTTGATGAACATGAAGAGAATATTGTCGTAATCGTGCTGCTCTAATAAATTTTGGAATGGTCATTTGAGCCGAGACTAGGACGCTTGGACTAGGGCAAGTAGAGACCTTTGTTGGGTTCCTATAATAGTGTAGGAGCTTGGAATCTGAATTTTTGGGTGTCATAAGGTGGTCATTGATAGTCACTATTTTTATTTTGTATGTCGATGGATGATCTCCAAATTCACCTATAACCTACAAAGAGAAGATGACCTGCAAAACCCTCAAACTACATCAAATCCCAAAAAGAAAAGATGCAATATGGGGAGTCAAACTGACCTCGATGATCACCCGTATGTGTAACACCCTGATTTTGTAAGTCATCATGGTAAACACTTTCTTGATGTTGTAACTGCTGAAATGAAGGCAAACATGTTAAGATATATTTTGATCTTAAGGGAATGTGTTGCAAATCTGGATTCTTGCATGTTGTAATTTAGTTGCATGGGACAGCAGTTATTGTTGCTTGTATGTTACTGATGTGACGACAAATTGTCGTATGCTTGCTGAATTCTATATGTTGTGGCCTTCTTGTAATCGCTTTGTCGATTTACTCTTGACTGAATTGCAGGTTGATATAAATGTACAGCACCTGATTACAGGTATGAACAGTTGGCACGTAGATGCCAACGGAAAAGGGGTTCGATTCACGAACCATACCCTGTCGTAACGTGAGACCCCGTAAGGCAAGGAATGCCGGGATACGGGTGGCTCGGGCATGTTAACAAAGGACGGAATGTCCTGCATAGTGTTGGAATTAGAAGTCAGTCGAGAAGACTTGACAGGATTGAAGGTGGTTAGTGTTAGGTGTTAGAGGGAATTAGATCCTAATCTAATCCTAAGCTCTACCTTACATCCTAAACTACTATCCTAAGTGGATTTTTAAATTATGTAAAAAGAAGGGGAAATAAACCTAAGTCCTATTAACCTAAAGACTAGGCTATGACCTAGGTCGAACACTAATATGAATCCTAAACTAATCCTAACCTAGAAGGGGACGTGCAGACCCTTGGGGGAAAAGGATAAGGATGAAGGGTGTTTAATGGCATTAATGGGAAGTCCTTACGCGGACAGCGCCAGTTTGGCGGGAACAGGGAAAAACTAGAGAGATCTAGTTGGTTATGAAGCTAAACTTGGTTTTGCATGCAAAATTTGAATTAGATGGTTCGCCAACCCAAGTCGGCGGTGGCGTGGGAAAATAGAAAAAGGCAGAGCCTTTAATGCATTTAAATTTTTTTGGTCTTCGCGACCAGCTCGCCTTGGAAAGTGTATGAAGGAAAATTTGATTGTTTATTGTGTTGTTCGATTTTTGAGAAGTTGCTCTGCATTTGGTTTTTGTTTGGTTCAGTCGAACCAGTTTCATTTGGTTTTTATCACCGTTTCTTTGGAAATCGGAGGTCATTCTTGAGCTGTAAGAGGAAAGGTGATTTTTGGGAAGCTCATGTCTTTGTCGCCGTGGAAGGAAATACCTTCGGTAGACGCGGTTTTCTTCAAGTTTCGAGGAAGAATTTTCAGTCATGTTAAGCCCTTCTCTTTAAAAACTTGCTTTACTTAAGCGTCTCATTAAAACAACTCGCTCTTGGGTTTTGGGTTATTCGATTTTATTGCCTTTGTTTGAAATGAAGGGGTAAAAATTGTTTTCTTCTTTGTTGTGATTGATCTGTCCTTGCATTTTCAATTTGAGTGGAAATACCTCCATGCTGTGCTGGTTTGTTTGTGAGTAAGAGAGGGAAACTCGTCATGTGTGATATGGAACTGTGCATGTTGTATGAGTTTGTTATCATTATTGGATCAATCGTTCTTTTGTTAAGGAACTGGAATGATAGAAACAGTAGTTGTTGATGTTGTTTCTATACTGAAATCTTTAAAAAGGAAATAAGATCCTTTTCCTTCTGCTGTTTTGGATTTTGATGGAAATAACATTTGGGTTTTATTGAGCTTATGAACTCGATTTATAGGGAGTAATGGTAATATTTTATTGTTGTCCCTTTTTCTTGCATAAAGAATGAACGAATAACATTTTGGGTATTCGTGGAAGTAGGAAAAGGTAAATGGTTTTCCTTCTGAACTTGCATTTGATTACATTCCTTCCTTGCTGTGAGGACAGGATGATTTTGTTGTGTTTTATTGATGTTGTTCGGTTTTCTGTTCGGATTGTTGCCACGATTACCAACTCGGCTTGTTTTTCTGTACAAGTAAATGGAAAAATATAGAAATTTGGTTTGCTGCTTGAGTCTGTTTGACTGTACCTTGTTGTGCATCTGATATCCTATGCGGGTTTTCATTAATAAGGGTATTGTTTTATGAAAATCACATTTTGGGTTCTGTACATCATTGTGAATAGAAAAATGGATTCAGGTAGAAACATTAGTTGGCAAGGAATACCAATCGAGTCTTCATTGTTTATGGGTTATTGAATTGAAACAGTTCAGACTATGTGAGTTGCTTTGTTCATTATGAACGATTGTTCAATTGTCATTATGAATTGAAATTGAGTCACAGTAAAGGTAAACACAAATTGGGTGTTTTAATTCCTTGGTAGAAGATGATTGTTTCTTACTGAAATTATAGGGAAACGAATTCTTCTTCCTTCTGTTGTTTTCGATTCAAAGGAAACAATAATTTGGTTTTTGATGAACGTTATAAGTTCAACTTGACAAAGATTACAGTGGCATTTAGATGGTTTTCTGAGTGCTGTTATTTTCTCTGTACAAACATAATTTTGAATGTTTCGTGTGGTCTTCTGATCTTTGCACTGTCATTCAAGGAAAAATGAAATCAGCATGAATAATTCTTGTTGAGTTGAAGAAAATGGTTGTTTTCTTATTTGAATAGTTAAAGGAACGAATTCTTCTCTTTTTGCTGTTTGAATTCTGGAAATAGCATTGGAAGCCTTACTGTGCTCTATGATTGGTCTTGCTGTAGGTAACAACAATGAGTAAATTGTATTTTGAACTGTATGCGTTCATGGAAATAGAAAGTCATGTGAATAATTGATTTCGTGATTGTATAACTGTTATTTGGTTAAAAATACAGTGAAAGAAATATGGATTCTTCTAGTACAGTAAGTACATAGTATGCATTCTTATACTATTTGTTCTATGATAAATATGATGTTGTATTAACCTGTTTTTGGGTATTCATATGAGCCTGATTTAAATGAATTATTGATAAGGACGATAAATTCTTCCTTGTTTTCATTTAAAGCTGACTATGAATGAAATTATTCTTGCTGCTGGAAAGTGAATTCCGAATGGATTTTGTAAGTTTCACTCTGAACTGTTATCTTGAATTGTGTCTCGTTTGGATTCAGTTTTTAGGACAGTCATGAGGAAAGAAATAGGAATGTGGATGGATAATTTGGAAAAATGATCTTTTCTTCTTTCATACAGTTGGAAATCTGTAATCGTGAAGAACGAATTTTGTAGTGCTTGGGTATGAGCAACTATATGCATTGCTTGTTTGCTTTCTCGTCTGTGCTTGATTGCTTGGAATCCAATGTGATGCATGAACTGAAAGGAAAGTAATTGGTTTACGTTTCAGTTAGTTTTACCCTTTGCATTTATTACTAATGAAAGGAGTGGAAAGGATAACAGTTATGTTATATCAGCAGTATGCTACTTGTATTCCTAAACTTTACAAATATTGTAATTTGGAACTCGTAACGGTTATGTGGAAAATAGGACAGCAATTCTTTGGCTGGTTGGGATGGTATTTTGATGGTTCAGTTGTTATGTTGTCCATTCTTTTGATGCTTGATTTTTGATTGATGTTCTTACTGTCGTTTCATAAAAGCAGGGTTCTTTTATTGAGACAGTTAATTAAAGCACCTCATTTTAATGACAAGTGCTTAATATGCTCAGTTCATTGAACTGACCCGTGCAAGAAATTTTGCAGATGGAAATTGATTAGAACGAAGACATGGCTGTTTTCTGATGCTTCTTTTGATTATCAGAAGATGAATTGTATTTGTTAGTTGTTATTCCTCTACGAGGAATTGTGAAAAGAAGAAAGTACATTCTTCTATCTATGAGTTGTAATGATGTTTTATGTAAACAAAGTCCAGTCAGTTGGATTGGCAAATGTATGGATTATGAAATGGATTGATGAATACAAATACAAGTGTGATATTTTAATAACTATATCAGTTTGATATTGTTGATTAAATTGGAAATATAATTTTATTCCCTGATTTGGATTTATTTACTTGTCCTTGGATGGATGTTAAAAAAGAAAGAATTGATATTTATTCTTACCTCAATGCAACTTTTAAGTTGAAATGTGCAATTAGTTCATATTTGGGTAAAGATGAATTTTTAATTGACATTAAAAAGGATTAGGAAGAATAGGATTCCATAACTGATAGGTATTCAGGATTAGCTTGGAAGCTAAGGAATATCAATTAACTTAGGAGTAATCGAACTTTGCTTTCGAACTCCATTAATAACCTCGTATGTTAAATTCAGAAAAAAAGGATATGGGATAAATATATCCAGAGCTAATGGACCTTAACTATGTAAGGTTAAGGAGAATAAATGAATACATTTAATAGGAATTAGACCTCGTTTAAACGACGTCTAAAAAGCTGGAATTCTGAATTTAGTTACAGTTGTAAAAATCTTGGTTAAGTTTAATAGGTTAAACTTATCACGTCCATCGGTAACAGGATGCTTAATCCAACGATTAAGAAGAGAACCAAGTAGGAAAAACGCAACCCTTCGGTAAGAAGGAGAAGATGTAAAGCAAGCTAGAAGACGGATTTAGTCTCTCTTAGCTATGTACAACTGTAACGGGAACGAGGATAAAGGTTCAGCATGGTTGCTGAAAGTTGATCTTAAATATTAAGATCATATCCAAATCACTTGAGCAGGATGTGTACTCTCGATGGGAGGATTCCGTAGACATTGACATACGCCAGCCTTCTAAAGAACGTGTCTTCATGAAGACGGGGTCTTCATGACGACACAATGTTATAGCTGACATATTACAATGCCCTCCCGAATTAAAACATCAAGAATACATAGGCTGAATGTGAAGTTCTTGGCTAGGGATAGGAGTATGATCACGTATACGGAGTGACTCCAGAGGACTAAAGATAACTAGACACACGGAGTCATGGGGAACGACACCGTATGTCTGCGTATCTTTAGTTACCAGGAGTGCCTTCCTATATTCGTTCATATTGCTAATTGGAATTGGAAGTTTAAATCTGACCTTAATTTGAAAGGACTGGTAGGAACCAGGAAAGACCATTCTAGATAACAGGTGAAGTGAAGTGAAGGACGTATTCCATTGATGTGTATCACATCCAGGAATATGATCATGCAAAGCATGTGAAAATCTTTGGCCAAAGTATCGCAAGTGCTGGTTGCGTTGTCCTAATCACTTAATTTAAGATGCAGGATGTCAGATGAGTATCAGTAACAGATATTCAGATAGGCTTCTTAAATGGATCACTTCGATAACCGGAAACGGTTAAGAAAACTTGTATATATAATATACTATGCATGAACGAACATGAAGGATCGGTTGTTGCCGAGTCATGAAATGAGAGATCGTTGAAACTCCGAGCCATGAAAATGGGAGATCGGCAGTTCTTCGAGTCATTTACAAGCACATATATAGAATCATTATAAGATTGAATGTCATTGAATGTGTGTTCCATATTGTAAATATGCGAGCAGGGAACATTAGTTTTAAAAGGAAATTGTGTGTTCCAAACTGTGTTGTTTGGGCAGAGAACAATTATTAAAACTTGAACATGTGTTTGAATTATATAATTCATAACAGAGAACGTTATACAAAAAAAAAAATTCCCTTGTTCTAGTATCTTAAAATGGGGATGTTACAATATGAGTGAGCTTACAACCTAGCACTTCACTACATATTAGAATCCATGTAGTTCTTGTGCATGTGTGACATAATCGTGCCCTAGGAAGCCCTTGTGTAAGTGCACATGATACCAAGCGATAGTTAGATGTATCAATGTAAATAGATGTGTGAATGAAAAAATGAGCTTCCCCTTGTATACGTGTATGTAGAAAATGTAGTCCCTTGTCCCTTGAATGAGTACTAGATTGATGCATTTAATGCTCTTAGATTCCTTTGGATGCAACCTTAGGTGGTGATGATAAATTTTTAGAGATTGGTCCTTTATTTTGGTCACATAGCTTTGTATTTATATGATTCCCTTGTTTGAATTTCATAATTGACAACTGGAAGGCCGACCCATAAGAAAATAAGATGCCCAAAAGAGGTGAGTAAGATAGAAAGAGGTTGAGGGCACCCAAAGGGGTTAAGGGCACTGGCGCCGGCGTCTGGATAGGGGCCGGTGTCTAGAGTAATGAAAGATAAAGTAATAAAGTTTAGACTGGGCTGTAGGGTGTGAAAGACCAAAGACAAAGAAAAAAGGCTCGATATTGCTGTCAATTATTAGTTTTCTCACTTAGGAATCATATGAATGTAAGTATGTTCTTAGGATCTAGAAATGTACGCAAGTGAGTGATTTGGTGTCTACACCCTCCAGTAATCCCTAATCATCTTGCAATTCTACATTCCCGCACTACCACATGTCGAATGAACTCTCCTTATGTATCTTAGAGAATAATTTTGCTTTGTGGTGTGTTTTTTTCCTCGCATATATCACTCATGCAAACTATATATAATGTGGTTTGAAAATTCCTCTATCAAAATATCCCCACACTAAATATCTTGTTCACTTTGAATAAGCCATCTGTACAAATTTAAAATATAATACCCCATCACAAATTTATTCCAATAATAAAGAATCCAATACTAGTTCAAAGAATACATTTTCCACTTATCTTTACTGGCCCCTCTAATCAATATTGGGATCTTCATCCCGTGGCATCATTGATTTTGGTGCCTTCTCTTGTAAGGTCATATAATATCCATGCCACCTCCTTAATTCCTCTAGGATAACTTCCTTTGATTCCCTAAAAAAATCATCCACTAGGCTACCTTTGTTGGATATGTCTCATCCTTGGATTTGCACTTGATTGTTACCCACTCCTTGTGAACAAATTTCACAAATTTCTTAGATATCTTACATCTCTCACACCCCTTCTCCACAAAATTGTCAAGGACTACTTCAAATTCCTTGATCTCATGATTTATTTGTGCCCCCTTTTTGCACACTTCCTCCCACATTTTCCTCCATTACTTGACATCTTTTTCCTTATCTATCTTCTCATAAAGTTATTACGGATCCAACTTCCTCTATACCAATATTATTTAAATGTATTCCTCCCGAAAGGTGAACTAGATCATTAGTATATTTTCATGTTGGATCACTTGCAATCTCATCATTGGATTTTTGAAGATCGACACATAATTTTGTGTCTTGTTCCTCCAATGTTCTTGATTCATCACCAACCTCCCCCAAAATTTTATTGAGTGCAAAGGATAGGTGCTCCGTAGGATCATATGTAACCAAAAATATGAACATAGTTTCTTGGCCAAAATCTTCATGTATAATTCCTTCAATTTATCAATCGAATGCTTTAATGTGGATTTGGTTACCTCATGGGCACCTCTTTCGTCGATGACCTCCTTAAAGTATCCATTTTACTTTGCATTTATATCCTCATACTTCTCGATTAGCTCTTCATAATGGTTTGTGTAGCCATGTTTTTATTTTTATTATGGGAAGTCTAGAAGGATCACATATATGCACCCTAGGTCCTTTGATAGATGCTACACAACCTATTAATGATGGCATGTTAATCATTGTAATCTAAAAATATGGGTTTATGGTGTGGTGTTTCGTCGGAAGATCCTAATATTCCTTCACGAAAGTCCTCATTGTTGTCACTCTTGTAAATTTCTCATAATTTGCAACTATTAATGCTTGCTTTCCTATCTCCACCATCTTCTCCCTAGTGATCATTGTCCATCCGACTCATCTTGTTAGTTAGTCGAAGTTTTTGAGGTAGATCCTCTTTATCCCCTCTTTCACGGGGTTTATGTCGGCTAATCATTAGGTCATCTACAAAACATCTACATATTACTTAAGGTTCCTCTGAGTTTCCACCCTTTGTCACATGGGAGTAGATTTCTCGTAGTACGTCTTTGTATTTTTAGTATTTATGTCACAAAGCAATTCTAGGTCTCGGTGTTAGCCCAAACTTTATACCTAGATTTTCAACATGTGTTTTTCCTTTCCTTGCACTACATATGCTTGTTTGAATTGGCGAGACCATTCTTCCGCTCTCCTTTACACAATTCCTTCAATCAATGATTGGTCCCCCATATTGTGTTTCATACACCATTGAAGTTCTAACCACTAGTTTTGTGCTACCCTTAT
Organism: Taxus wallichiana var. yunnanensis; assembly: GCA_018340775.1. Lineage (NCBI taxonomy): Eukaryota > Viridiplantae > Streptophyta > Pinopsida > Cupressales > Taxaceae > Taxus > Taxus wallichiana. Next base: position 644,089,584 of record CM031237.1, on the reverse strand, counting down.
GAGATTTTAATACATATGGTACCTCCATGGGTCGCCCATCCACATAAATATCTAAAGGCTCTTTAAGCTCAATTTCATCATTATCTTACTAATAGTTGCAAAACTTTGCCACATCATTCCCTTAGTCTTCAAAATTAATACGTGGCATTTTCTATCCACATCCACATCTTAGTGTGCTCAAACCCTACAAATCTATTTAGTGATATTTCCCAATAATATACGATGAAAGCATATGGGAGGAGTAGCCAAAGTATAGGTTTCCAAGTATTTGTTGTTACCTTTACAAATAGAAAAGGTTCATCACTCGGAATTCTATGATCCTAAAATAGTTCGGTAACCCTCAAGGGATTCCCTCCTCAATATCAACCAGGGGTTGTATCTTCTCAAACTTCTACATGAGCACTTGGATTAATCACATCCTCCAAGTTGTATGCCTTATACGTTTTTATTGGGGTTAGATTCCCAAACACTCATTTCTTTTAAAATTTTATGACTGATGTTGGCACTCCAATCACATCAAACAATATAAACATAAGTATTTATGTTTTTGTATAAAATCAATTACCTAATTCATCTCATAAGTAATGCGTTTTACAAAATTATAAATTTCTTTCTTTCAACCCCATTAATGCTTATAGCATTCCTTGTGAGATAGAGTTTACATCGTCCTGCAATAAAATTTGTGTTGAAAATAGTCTCACCACTACCCTAATTGTAGGATGTATGATAACCCTACCCTCGTTTGCTTAACTAAAATATTTGCATCATATTTGCATGCATCTCCTATTCATGAGCTTGTTCAACGACTAAGCTACTTCCTCGTGTCTTTCGGTGAATTATTCGTCATGTGATGAACATATTACCTTGATGCACAACTATATTAGCTTTAATTTTTTTCCAAAATACAAGTTCAGCAGACTCAACACCTCATTAGTTCTTGTAAGTTTCTTTTGCAGAGTCTAAAGTTTCTCCCCACCATTCAAACTTAACATATTTTGTAATTCCATCATTGGGATCCTATTTTCTATTTATTCATAGTCGTTGCTTTTCTGCATTTGCTTATTTTTCTGCTTCTAATTTCCTTCTTTTCTCTTCCTGTTCTACTCCTTTTGAGCAGTTATTTCTTTCCAATGTCATTTCACGTTAAGCTCTTCCTCCATTTACCGCTCAAAATATCTCACGTGCTTAACATTTCTCTACATCTACCCAAATTTTGTTTATTTATGGAAGTGTAACAATGAATTCCAGACCTTACAGGAATTATCCTCCTTTTCCGTTTAGTCTTCATCTTTAGCTGGTTATTTTCCCGTAATGGATTTATCATGCCCGAATTGAATTTATATCACTCCTAATTATTTCTCATTTGTCATGAATGCTGTTTGAAGATTTCCAAACTTGACGTTTATCCCACAGTCAAATCACGTTTCCTTCTAATAAAGTCACTTACCACGAGTCATAAATGTTTTTATGATTTCCACTAACTTTGCACAAGCGACTCCTTCATTTCCTACCTACTTATAAACTAGCAGTTGCTTCTAACGATGCAAGTGTACGCCGTGAATCAATATATTACCCAGAAAAAGTGAAAAAGAGGAGGAATCAAATGTGATGCGCCAACTTTCCAACGTAATTAAAGGAATTGCCAACTTTTCAACTCATAATGCAACTAATAGACTAAAATTAACTAATGCCCTAAAATAGGAAAAAAATGAACTACAACTTAAATCTTAATTTTCGGCCTCAAGATGGCAGATTTCGGGCCTGAAAATGTGTTGAAACTTGCTCCAACCAGTAGGACGGAATGACCGGTGTGTTCGTTTCATGGAAACATGTGGTTTATTAAAAAAACTCAAACAGACACCCGGAGCACAAGTTGTGACCGTTTTAAGTTTCTGGTAATTTTGGCACATCAAATAGTCGTGTGAGAGCACATAGATACATCTTATATGGAAATTTGGCAAAATTTATTGTAGGGCGAATGTAAGGAAAAATGGGTCAAAGCAAAAAAAAACCAAATTGGGTGTACAAATTTTCCCTGCAATTTCATCATCCAACATATTTCGTAGCTATTACTTTGTTCTTTGTATCTTTAGATGTTTTTCTTTGGTATGTTGGTTTGAAAATTTACTATTAGCATTAAATAACTTACAAAAGATGTCATCATTTAGATTAAAACAATAAAATGGCCCATACTTTTTGTAAAGCAAATAGTATAACATGTGCAGCCCCGATTGGTTTTAAGCCTATGTAAAATATGTGAAAGATGGGTCCGTTGAAAAGGCCTTGGACCCTTATCCGACGACAACCATGACCCTCCCATTCTCACAAACTAGGACACAACCTAACAAACCACGTACACCAACCATGTCAGCTATTTGACAAAAGACCTTTGAAAAATGTCATCTCATGAAGTGCAATGATTTTAGTAGAATCACAAAAATGGGGCTATGTAGAAACTTTTAAATGTCATAACTTTTGCTTGGTGCATGTGACACTAAAATGGGTGTTTAGATAGGGTATGTACACTTGTGAACACTACAAATCATTCACTAGAAAATGTGACACAAAATACATATTTATCAATATGAAATGACTATTGAGTTCATCTTTAAGATGACTACTCAACTTCTAATGTATCTAGATAATGATAATATAAAATATTATTATGAAAACAAGGCCTCACTTAGAGAAAAATATAAAAATGACAAGCAAACATGAATAAAGGGTAAAGAATAGAGAAGAATGGGAGTCCAATATAAGAAGGAGAGAGAGTTGCATTGGATATTATAAAGTTGTAAGTTGCATAAAGTATTAGGGAATCATGTTGAATGTTGAACAACACATATAACTCTTAACAAGAGTTTAACGTGGTCGAATAATTCATAAACATATGAATATGCAAACACCGTAACAATTAACTAATCGTAAACAAAAAATAGATGTTCACAATATATAAAACTTGATATTATTATCTTTTTTTGGGGGAAGCCAACAATTTTACATAGAATTTGCATCTCTCCCCATGTTTAAATAGATTATATGTGTAGCTGATTAAACTTGTTGAGTAAGTGTATACCTATAACAAAATCTTCCTTTCACTAAGAAGCAATGAGTATGGGGTATCAAATCCATCAAAGTCATCCACGAGAACTCCGACTCTATCGGTTTGGCTCTCTATATCATATAGCTAAAGATATTTGTATGGTTCTTGATTGTTTAACAAGTCAACATCCATATCATTAAATTGCAACCATTTCTATAAAATATGATATTATTAATTAAAATTATTTGCATATTTTAATGTTTAAACTATACCTTAATGCATATTTTCAATCTACGATGGTTTCTTCTTATTTAATTATTTGGGAAAGATAAATAAAACTATGTCTTCATAGTTATCAAGCATTATGCAACAATTCTGCTCGCATATGAATTTTATTGGTGCAAGAAACATTCATCTAATTCAAAGCCATATCCCCGCCAAATTCGTGACCTAGTCTAGAAACCCAAATAATTACATGTGGTAAGGAGATTAATGGATAAAGAAAACTAACACTAATATGTAGTTTACAATCGAAATTAACATAAAACCTAATTTCATAATGCCTAATTATTTGCATTTCCATTTACTATCACTATGAGTAAAGGTATAATGTTTAATCATTCTTAAAAGTATGTTATTACAGCTACGATTTAGGTTTGCATGTCAAACCTAACAAATGGTTATGGATAGAAAAGGATAAGTTTGATTTGTATTGGTAAAGTAGACCCGGAAAAAAAAAAAGAATGTGCCAACCGTGAAAGCAATTGCAACTCCCAGAGGTATACAAAACTAGTGGTCGCTCATAGGGGAGCAAATTTACGCCGTGGGGAACCTGACCTTCTTTGGTGTAGTTTGAATTTTTTTCATTATCGGTATGGAGGTTCTCATTTCAGTCTTCGTAAGCCTCGAGCGGAAAGTTCTGATGTTACCTAGCTTGTTGCTCAGCCATTAAACCGCAGGTCGGACATAGATCTTTTTGAGGCAGATTATTCAGCTCCATCTCCCATGGTTTATATGGAGAATAAATTCAATGGTTAGTTGACATTGGTGGCATTCCCTATTGCATTTCATTTTTATCAATAGAAAAAGGAGAAGGTAAGCCAAGAGAAAAAGTTTGTTGACGTTGAAGTTTTGCAGAACCAAAACCAGATTGCAACAACCTTGAAGATGAACTTGGTTACAGTGTGGCATTCAACACATATGCGGAGGTTTTTGATAACTCTGATAGTTGTTGCAGAGGGTGTATTTAAGAAGCTATATGTAATTTCTAGTTTCTCACTATGGTGGCATATCTCCAAAGACATTTTCTCCAATTTTTCATAGATCTTTTGTGTCATGTGGATTTGATCTGTATTCCACACAAAAAACATGTACCATTCTTTTTGTTTCGATTTAGATAGTTTCTAAAACTAAATAAAAATTCACAAACTCGTTATTTGTGTTAAAAGTTCTTTTACCTAAGATAAATTGTATGAGATAGACAATGTAATTGAAATGGGAATAAAAATTGCAGTGGCACTGTAGGAAATTGAGGATTCATTGGTTTAGGTTTTTCTGTTTATTTTGTATTGTTAAATTTATATGTTCCCTCAAGAACTTAGGGAAAAATGCCATTAAATTATGTAATCGAGTGTCTAATTGTAAGACACCCCTAAAAGTGCTCAATTAAAAAAATGGAGTTAAATTTCATATCAAATAATTATTAAATAGAATGTAAAATGGAGTCCTTTTTGAGTGTAACATAAAGAATATCTCCATTCCTTTTCAGGAACAATCTTCTTTGCCAAAGATGAGACTCAGTACATTCAAAGAACAAACACACAGGGCAGAATGAAATTGAAAAGAGGAAGGAAAAGGCAACACTATATAATTTGCATTGTGTGTTGAGGCTCACAAAAGCCATGATGAGTTAAACGGTGTAGTTCTGTGGGATGTTATTTATATCCAGTCCCTTCAGCTTTACCGCAGACTCTATTTGTCCCTTCAATGTACTTAGCTCCTGGATCATGTTACACTCAATTTTCACATAATATTAATTATATTTTATTTGTTTTAAAAATTGGTTGCACTATTAGAATCTTTAAGCTTTCACAATCCATAATAATAAAAAACCGTTCTATCTAAAGATCACATGCATTCACATTTTGGATATGTTACCACTTCTGTAATCAAAAGATATTACAGAAATGGTAACATGCCCAGCAATCAAAGAGTATTACAGTAGTCATTGGGTAGGACAATTGGAGTAACATCTTTGTGCAGCCCATTGACCTGCAGTTAAAGAGTAATACAATAGGGGTAACACCCTTTGATTGCAGAACTATGGTTTTCCCAAAGGGCGGACGCCCATTTCAGATCCCACTACATTTCATCATCAGAGTGAAGCGTTTTTACGCTTCATTTGGATGATGTTTCATCAACAGTGTGAAGTGTTTTAACATTTTACCTGGCAATTTCAGCGCGCCTCTTTGCTTGTTCAGCAATTTCAGACAATTCAGTGTAACTGGCCCTTTCCATGGCCTTCTCTATCATAGATTTGGGATTAGCAGTATTGAGGCCACTCATTGAACATTGAGAACGAGCCCATTCTGCTTCCCTCCCCTCTCTGCCATAGTCTTTTGATGTGGAAAATGCCACCTGAAGGACGAAAACAGTGTGTTTGTAAATATAATGCCAATAAGATTAATGATATTGTCCATTAGTTTTGGTATATTTAGTGATGGAAAAATCCAACCCCTGAATTTTGTATTTCATTTCCCTAAATCCAAATCCAAATCCAAATATATATATATATACTCTCCCACCTTAATGAGACTTGTATGACTCATATTCCTAGAAATCTTAGAAACCCAGTTTGAAAACCAAACATATACCTTGCTATCAATCATGGTATTCCAAGATTTTCCACTGAGAATCTAGTGAACTGCAAACTTGATCACGTCCAAGGGTAGGTAAATTACAATGCTATACAACCAAATAACTCCCGCCCAACCCCATGATATTCCATCAATCTCTGCCAACTCTATCCAACGTTCATTAGCACAGGTTGCAATCACGGTGGCAATCTGCATCAAAAACATACTAATCAACAAGGAAAGATATAATATAATGTATTTCTTGATCATAAGAAATGCAGTTCAGTTAGAGCAGAGTAGTTACCAGTTGAGCTATGAAGGGTACTCTACTGCACTTTTCAAATCTAATCCCTGCTTGTCATTAGTCCTGATAATGTGGCCATTGTATGTTAGGATTGGATTTCCGGAGCAGGTTGAAAACTTGAACAACCAAAGGAATATTTAGCATTTTTTTGGTGGTGATTTTTCAATGGTATCTATTCTTACCGGGAACCAGTCTGTATCTTGAACGATTTTGAAAAATATAACTGTTGTAAGTGCTAGATATGTTCCTAGAACAGTTCCAATTGCAAATATCTCCTTCAGTTTCCAGCTATCAGGCATTTGGGATGGTTTGACCCGATCCTTGGAAATGGTCATAATTGTACGTGATCAAACCCATATATCTCAAAAGTTAGCATAAAACTATAGGTGTGCTTGTAGTATGGTTTGTTTATGATAATTATGAAAGGCTTCATGAGCAACTGACCATCATTCAGAACAGCAATGACCAAAACCATGAGAGGACTAAAATCGAATCTCCATACGAGAGCAATTAGCATGAAACCAAGCTGCATTCATAAGAGTGGTTAAGTCCTTTAGGCCGAACTTATATCAATCAACAAGGTTTATTTACTTGTTTAGAAGATTGTTTCTATGATTGTTTAGTTTTCCCATAAATTCCCAAAGCTTTGTTTGATTTAACAAATTCTAGAAATATTGATCAAGATGCTTACCACAATACGAATGGTGATGGAGATTGCATATATCTGAAGCCATCATGACATGTCAAGATCATTTCAAACCATGAACCCAACTCGTCACTGATAAACATACAGTATAGTTTTTCATTCTTAGAAATATAGCTCGACTTGTTAGAACAACACTGATGATAACACTGAGTCCGGGCTCTGTGAGAACTATATCAGAAGCACTCCTTGCAGCATCTGTTGCATCTGCCACAGCTATTCCTATGTCTGCCTTCTTCAGAGCTGGAGCATCATTAACTCCATCCCCTGTCATTCCACAGATGTGCTTTCTGTCTTGAAGCCGCTTCACTATTTCATATTTGTGCTCTGCATAAACAAATACAATATAAAGATGGATTAGATGAGATGAGATAACTTTTCAAAACCATAAAAGCCTCAATTGGTTTGTAGAATTTAGGCTAGATAGGCCTGGAGATTTTTTCTATGGATGTTGAGATCTAAAATGAATTTTCCCCACATTATTTGAAGTTTAATTGTCTTTAAAAAGAATCTTAAGCTCTCCTATAATTTTACATTTGCATCCTTGCTTGAGTGTTACATACCTGGGAATACCCCAGCAAATCCATCAGCCATTTCAATCAAATCATCAATAGGAAGAGTTCCTTATGATAGACCCTTTTCATGGTTAAGTAAGGAAGATGAAGGATACATATTTGTACCCATTCCAAGCCTTCTCCCTGTTTCTTTAGCAATAGCTAGCTGATCACCTGGCATATACATTCTAATTTTATTTTTTATGTACTTCTAAAATTTAACTTGACAAACTCGGCCAAAGTAAACTCCCTCCTAGTGAGTTCAGATTGACACTCATTTGCACACAAAAAGTACTGAACAGCCCAGATTTTAAAGTTGGACAATGCCATTATATATATGTGCACAAAACTTACCGGTGATCATCTTTACATTGACTCCAAGGTTGAGAGTTCTTCGAATTGTTTCTCCACTGTCATGGTGAGGAGGGTCAAACAGGGGCAGCAAACCTATGAATTCCCATTTCCCTCCAGCGCTCTCCTTGTTTTTCTCTGGCACTTCCTGCAATTGGGTTTTTAAACATTAGTTAGTGACTGCTAAAACATACCCCAAAATTAGATGTAAATTGTGAATTGCTTTTTTAAAATTGTAAATTGTAAAATACATTTGCAACGCTGATTAGGCTATGTAAATAACACACCTCTCTGGCCACAGCTAGGGATCAAAGCCCACGCTCTGCATACTTATCAATGATTGCATGCACTTTCTTTTTCACATCTTCCTTGCAATTGCAGAGTTCTACAATCTGTAAATGGTGGAAGTAGTTTTTAATAATTTTTTCACAGCTCCAATCAATTGTTGGTTTTGATTCAAGGTTAGAAACAACTAGATCCTCTGGAGGGATTTTGTATAAGACATGACAGTCTGTATAGATTTGTAGGATTGCCTGAATATCCATTCTACGCTTTCTCCATCCCATCTGTAACCAAGTTTTCTTGTTAAAGGGTAGAGCTTCAATGCAGACTGTGTAGGCAATCGAACCCTCCTGTCCCTTCCCTGTTCTGTCAACACATGGTTGTCTTTGCTCACCAATGTGTGTCATCCATGACAGCCTTCATGGATTCTTCTGACTCCTTTAGTAACCATTCTACAGTCTCTCCGTGCCATTTTTTACCCAACTTGACAGTCAGGCGAGAGAGAGGGGATGCAGAGGATGCTGGTTTTGAATTCTGTGCTCCCTCTCCTCATCTGATTTGAGAATGCTCTGTCTCTTCCTTTTTCTGCTGCTAGGAGCAGAGGATTCTTCAGTTTGGTTAGATAAAACTGAGGTGGACTGGGGCTTTTTTTCTTCTTGGGCGATGGTGGCAGGAGAGGCTACTTCACCCACAGACATGATTTCATTGATTACTGTTTCTAGGCGTGGAACGTTTTGAAGCTCATGCTGCATTGGGATAAACAAAGCTAAATCACCCATTTCCGTAATTTTATCGGTCCCAGCTGGTTCGCTTGCCAAAGAATTTTGATTTCCGTTTGAGTATTGAGACCGAGAGGATGCCATATCTTCGCATGTGTGCCCCCAAAATGTTAGAGTAAATCGATTTGAAGGTTATAGGTTGAGAGTTTAAGCGTAGATCAATTAACCTCATAGCAAGCACAACGGTCCGTAGAAAACTAACAAATAAGTTAGGAGAGTGAATGTCATAGAGAGTTTTAATTAACGGAAGACATCATGCATTTCAAACCTGTTCTAACTCAGCCATTTCTTTATTCTGTAGAAATCTATTTCTGTTCTGATTCTTTCTTACAAAACCAACGACAGCAACTTCCTTTATTCAATTGTTTTGCTTTATGTGCATACACTTGCTCCCATCTTTCTAACATTCTAGTTATAAGTGTTCAGTAATAACTTTGACAGACTTTTCAATAAAAAAGATCTCTAATAACTTCAAAATTACTATATTGTTGTCCTCAGTTGCCAGGAAATGGAAACGGAAATGGATCTGAAACACGGTTTTTCAAAAACCCTTAGATATGAAATGGCATGGAAACTTTCATAGAATATATGAAAAAATACATAATACTGTTTTTGGTCCATAAAAGATGAAACACTTAAAAAATAGCATTCATGAAAGCTTAGAACATTCAACATACTTCAAATTAGGCATGCTCATAAATCACGTGACATTAAAAATTAGATAAAAGCAGAAAGAATGACCAATAAATCTTGTTGTTTATATAAAAGCACAAAGAATATAGCTTATAGCCTTTCGCACTACATTACGAAACTCCGTGTTTTCAGTTGCCTTATAAAAGCATTACAAGTTAGTACGGTTGCACACTAAAATAATACATGCACCACAAAATAAATGCCAACCAAGAATTGGGAAAATCAGAGCTCTGTATTACTTGAAAATGCTCCACGAGTTGATCTACAAAAGGCTTCACAAGCCCAATTGGTATTTACACAGTACTGGGTCGGACTCAACCAATAATGCCCAACTTCATACAAAAAGGGACTTTTCCAACCAATAATGTTCATACAAAAGGGACTCACACACATAGAATACATAGGTAAACAAGAAACCACATAGTTTGGGGTATGTACAGTAGGGGTGTTTAAGTCTTTTTTTGGGGGTGTTTTTTTGTTGTTATGGGGAGGGGGTGGATTTATAGAACTGTATGTAAAAATTTCTCTTAGAATGTGGATGGTGTCTTCGCTGGCTATGGATGATTGCTGCAGTGCAATCTGTGCTTGTTGTAGTTCTTGTTGGGTATGCAACATTGCAGAGATTGCGGTGTCGTCTACAGTTGTGGCTTCCGTGCATTGTTGTTCGACACATTCAGATAGCAACTGTTGTATGCGAGTACAATTTGTTGTAATTCGTGTTGCTACGGTGTCGAATGTGGTTGTCATGTTTAAAGTACCTGTAAAGGGGAGGGTACATAGTATGTTAGAAAGGTATTTTGATACAAGGTCAAAATGCCATGCAATCAAGATTCTTGGTAAGTATTTGGGCTCCTGCTCATATAGTAAGATGATTGGGTTGAAATCCCACATTGGTTTTTCTCCTGCTCATATAGTATTTGTTATTTTTGTGAGAATTGTTATCTGTTTGGCTACAATATAAGCATTATATCAAAGGATGATCACATAATGGCAGCTGTATTTCTGACTCTTCTATCCTGCTAGAGCGACCCATACCTTGGGTGTGTTGAAGGCAATGTAAGGTTTTTTGTGGACTATTTTTAAAAATATCTGGCAATTTAGCTGCTACCATTTAAAAATCATGTAGTTTTTATTTGGTTAAAACATAAATTTCAAAAAATTCCTCAACTTCTGACATTTATATAGTATATACCAAGTTTGATCCTATCTAGGCTAAAAATAAGCGTTGACAAAATTTGCAAATGTAACACCACAAGAAGTAAGCTGTCAGAGAGTGGATTTATTTGTCCACTTCATTATTAGCACCTCATATATGTTTTTTTTTCATTATTCAAGTTCGAATTTGGTTATTTCTCATGATAATCAAGGCCAAACAAGCTCAGTTTTTTAGATGAGTGAACCTGAATTTAATTCTTGATAAAGAGCTATTGGATGTTTTACTGTGGACATTAGAGTTATGGATTTAACATAATTAGCTGTTCAAGAGGGGTCGATGCAGATTACTTCTACAGTTATAGGTCCACAAAGCAAAGCCAGGGAAACATTTCCAAGGAATAACTCATAAACCTGGACACCACTCTGTGTCAATTTGTACAATGGACTTAGATGGCACATGGCACATCCACCATATCAAGCATATCACAATTCTTAATGTGTTTGATGCTTCTTGCTGCATTGCGAGGAGATTCTTAGTTTTAAATGTTTATTTCAATCTTAATCTTGGTTTTTATAAAGTTTTCCTCTATTACAATCTTAATCCTTTTATAGATAACACTGTCAAATCTCAACAATGTATCACGAATTTGATGAAGAATACACTAATATCATTAAAAAATAAACGACCACTACTTTTATTGTTCTCAACATTGCTAAACCTCAACAATCTATCACTTCAAACTATTACCACCAATTTGATGAGGAATACACCAATAGCCTCAAAACAAGACTTATTTTAGCCTATGCTACGCATACACTATGCAGGTTCGGATACAAAGGAGAAAGGTCTAATGGTATGTGCAAGCTATAGTCTAAGCACTATCAGGTGCAGAGGATGGTCTCATACGCTGTGAGTTACCCTGAAGTTCAAGTACAGTTGGATGCATAAGGTGTCAGGCATCGTGTGCCTTTCTTGTATTTTTGAGAGCCCTCATAGAATACTGCTTGCCATGAAATGAAGATAATGAGTCATTTTCCTGTTGAAATTTCTCTTCTAAAGTAAAAGGAGCTAAACATGGAATCAACCATGGTCCACAAGCCAATACGTGAGTACTATGCAGGGGGCGCCTACTACAAGAAGGCCCAGTTTCTATAATAGATCTGTGCTAAATGTAAATGAGGCCAGCTGCTTACAGCAATTAACTAAATAATATATAAATTGCGGTAGTCTGGGGTAAATTCTATTTGCAGGCATTTGAATAGGTAGTGCAAGTCTTTCCATGACATAAATAAAAATATTTTATTCTCTTTTTAAGTAAAAAAACCTTTCTGCCAGTCACACAGCAGGAAGAGCTTATACACTCTCCTTGTCCCACGGGGTCTAAAATAAGTCCACAAAGTTTTGGGTCCTAGGCTTGAGAAGAAATTCTATGTAAATATTCCATTTTACCAGTTAAACAACAAAAGAGCTTATATACCCTCCTTGTTCCATGGGTCTAGATTAATTTCCAAATAGCTTTGGCTTCTAGGCTTGAAAAGAAATTCAAATTTCCTTCTAATTGATGGCTATGATAATTACGAAGTATAGGTTATTTTTTAGGTCACAGCCAAGACACCAGTTTGGTATATGAGTCTAATTTTAAAACATGTCTAACAACAATTGTGCTCTATCCACTTATCCTTTCTAGGTATATGTTTCAAAAATGCTATAGATGATATCATTGAATTTAAGGATGAGGATGTTGGCAAATGCAGATGACTGAAGGTTATTCAAAGAAACTATTTTTTTCAAATTGTTACATGATTGAAGACCTTCCATACTTGTTTCTTCCTTTGGGAGCAGCAAGATGTTTTGCAAAATGGTCACTTGAAAAGTTATCTTGATGGTGGAAGTACTTTTTGCATACATACACGGTAGAATAGTTTAAAGTAAACAATAAATTCTGCAACAATAGTAATTTGAGAAGATTTGATTTCTGGCAGATAGGATGATTTCAATAAAGGTAATATGGCAAGGTCTATTGCTATGACTGGAAGATCAGATTCCCTAGATTCTATGTAGATGGGGGACCTGGATAGTAAGGGCAAAGACTGTCCTAAGCTTTACATGATTTGGTTTTATTCTTTCAGAATTGGGGCTTCAAGGATGACCCATGCACCATTACCCAAAATATGCTGAAGCTTTATATGATTTGAAAGCACAGGGGCTCCATTTTATTCTTACAGAATTGGGGCTCCAAAATGTCTCAAACACCCTTATCCTAAACATAAATAAACAAAGAATCTTCATCATAAAAATGGGAAGGTTAATTTATTTTGGGAGCTTGTGGAGAGGGGACTCAGAAGTTTTTTTTTTAATTTTTGATTTTTGTTGAATAGATTGTTGAATGTTTTGGAATGTGGAGATTCAATTGAATTATAAAACATGTAAGCAATCATTAAGCACATTATAACACAACATTTAATTTGAAACAACACTTTATTTATAAACCACATTTAATCAATCATTGTATAACATACATACAAGCCAAAAAACAGACACCTTTACTTGTGACCTTTTGCTTTCATTTTCTTTTGTGCATTTTGGGCAGCAAAATTGTTTGTTGCAATGTTTGTTGTGCCTCTTCAATTTTCTTTTGTGTGGAGTACATCTTTGTAATGGTAGCTTCATCCACCGTTGCAGCCGTTTGGTACTGAGAGTCCACATATGCGCATAACAGGGATTGCAAAAGATTGGCATCAGTGTTTGTGCGGGCAGCTAGTGTGTAAAAGTTGTCTTCCATTTGAAAGTGCCCTACAAGCAAAATTTGAGTGTTAGTTAGCAAATTTTGTAGTGCTTATCATAGTATGAGGCATTTTTTTTAGGTAAGCGTAAAAAATATAGTAATTTGATGTGTGGAGCATAGTTGTAGTCAATTTAAAAAACAAGTTAAGGTTAGATGGAGTATTGTACCAACGACACAGTAGGTGAAATCCGTGGTGGATATGTGCTTATGTTGGAACCAGAGGTAGGATGTGTTGTAAGTATGCTTCTGCTTTTAAGCGGAGTGCAGCATGCTTTTCTTCCTGTAGGTGCTTGTAATGGGTGTATGAGAATGTTGGGAAAATGTGGAGGTCGGTAAGGGCTCGTACTCGGGATAAGGCTATGAAGGTTAGGCCTTGTCGTTCTCTGTGGCCAATGTCGATGCTAGCTTTATCAAGTGTCAGTCCTTGGGCTTTATGAATAGTTAGGGCCCATGCCATTTTTAAGGGCAGCTGTCGGCGGTTGCTTCTTGTAATAGGTGGGACTGGTATGTATGTAGGATGCACTGGGTCCCAGGCTGGGCCTTTGTAGCTTGGGAAGTCGACTACGACATATAAAGGCAAGTTGGGGGCGTGGTTGCTTGCTCGTATAACATAGTAACAACTTGTCCTTGTGCACCATTTACAAGGCCACTTTGTACCCACAGATTTGTTGTCAACATTGCTTGTTCACCTTCACAAAGCAGTAGGTTAGCCTCTAATTGTGTGCTACTACTTTTCCCTGCATCGCTTTGTCATGATTGTTCAACTGTAGCTATAGAAATTGGCATGTTGAGGGCCAACATTCTGTATTTGTTATGCATGGTAACTAATGTGTTTGTAGCATAAAGGTGTGTTGCGGTTTGGAATGTTACTTGTTCTGTAGGGCTGATATTTGTAGGAGTCCGCGACATTAGTAGATTCCAGTCCTTCTCTGTAGCAAGGGCGTTTCTTACATTTAGTAGTAGATTCTAGAAGTTGTGGTTTGCGGGGTGGCTCCTTGTTGGTGGAAGTTAACTGTAAGCGTGATTGTATTCCTAAAAAGTGACCATAAGATATGCCCATCGGTACCTGAACGTACAAGGGAGTATCTTTAATTGGAGGTAATTGGGCAAGGTCTCCAACTAGAATAATAGAACGCCCTCCGAAAACTTTGCATCTACAGGGGAGAAATGCTTCTGTAGGTGGCTATTTATGTTGGATAGTAGTTTTGGGCTGATAAAACTCATTTCATCGATTAGTATGTATTCCACATCTACCATAGTTTGTTGGAATGTAGCGAGGGTTTGGCCTCGAAGAGGAGTAACTTCAGCTATTGGTATGTGTAGGCCAGTGTGTATTGTTGTGCCAGAAATGTTGAATGCTGCTAGTCTGTTGGAGCTAGGAGGAGTAAGCGGGTGGAATGGAGGTTGTTGTGTGAGTGGAGTGCCCTTGAAATTTCCATATCAAATGTGATTTACCATGCTGTCAGTTGTTCCTTGTATTATCATGTATAACGGGAAAATTTGTGGTTGTGCATTTGCATGGGTTATGATTCTTTGTAATGCATCTTGTTGTTCTGGTGATAGGGTACAACTATTTACAGTAGGTAGGAAGAACGGTGTAGCTATTTTGGTGGTTGAGCGTGCAATGTCTATGAAATCTCCCCCTGTTTCATGTAAGTGGTTGCCAGGTAGCTTGTGGCCAACTGTGTGAAAGATCAAAATCATGCTTCCCAAGTATGCCTAGGTCATTGATGTCGAAAACCCCTATAGGATGCAAACCTGAAAGCACCTCCCATTCGTCCATCTGAGTTGTGGTAGGCACATCACAATCGCTCTCAGAGCTAGTGGTTGGGTTGCTTACTATTTGGTGGGGCGTTACCTGATGTACATGCCATGCCTAGTAGGTTGGAGAGAATGCAGCCCATTGAAGCTGGAGTGTTTCGGGGATGTGCCAATGTCGGTTGGAATACATTGAAAAGATTTGTACAAGAGGAGTTCCGTGAAGCAAAAAGTGTTGTATGAAGGTGAGCTAACAGCAGGTATGGTGATTATTCGGGAAACACTCTAACAATAGCATGTTTTTGGCATTCTTTCCATGCCTGTGCTTTCCTATGCTTGTCATAGGCCCATGACCGAGCGAATTCTATTAAATTGTAGTTGTCTAGGGCAAGAGGTCGTGCTATGTAGGCATCTATAAATGGTGTTGTACAATTTCTACAGGAATTGGACTTTGAAATTTGCCTATAGATGGTTTTCCCCATAGATAGTGTCACAAACACTTGGCTGCACATGGTAAGTGGCAATTTCAGCAGCATGTGGCAAGTTTCTTGTGCACCTATATCCCGATCAGCTATTGTTTCAGAAAGGAGCTTATTGTATGTTGTGTTGACATTTTTTCAGGTTATGTGCTTGCTTTGAGATTCTGACAAGCATATGGTGGTATGTTTCCAACTTGTGCTCGGCTTTGGATGCATATTTTTCTATGTATTTCAGAACGGCATGACGTGAAACCACGGGCTGGCAGTCGATGTTGGCCCGCGCAGTGTTAGCATATCTTTGTTGTGAATATTTAACCTAGTCATCGTTACGAGCTGGAGTATAAACTGCATGTCCTTGTGTGTCTAGGCATAATGTCGACTCAACTTGTATTGGCCATGGGCATTTGTACCTACACTATAATTGGTTGCCTTTCCTTCGTAAGCATGTAGTTGTAGTACATTTGGTGTGGCATTGAACCCGGTTGACTAAAGCTATGTAGTCATTATCGGTAGGTGCAAGTAGTATTTTTGATGAACGTAGCAAACATGGATCATCTGTTGTTGCATGGGGCATGCGAGAAGCAGCTTGAAAGCTTTGAAGTGGGTTCCAAGTTGTGACCTGGCTGTCGAAAGAATGATTTTGCAACTTGTATGGCACTGGGGTTCGCCCAGTCTAGGGTGTCCATATTTGGACTGTCAATGAGCCATATAAAACCATGAATATGTGCGAGCCTCTGTGCTGCCATTTGAACCTGGTATAGTAAGTGTTAGTATGAAACATGTCGGGAAAAAGAGTCCACAATAGTTGTAACCTAAGCTTTAAAGGGTACATTACGTTACCTGTACCAGAAGTCTTTTGTGTGTAGATGTTTTTCTAAGATTTCTTCACGGAATATTGCAAACCTCGCAGCCATATATGTTGTTGTCAAGTGCGGATATGTAATGATGTTATGGTTTCTCCATTTTTGGGCAGCAGAAGGGGTGGGGGGGCAAGGTCTTGGCATGAGGCGGTGCAAGTCTAGCCATTTAGTATCGCGATGCTCGGGTAAAAATAAGGTTGGTGTTCCTAGTTGGGAAATCATGTCGTTAAGTTCATTCTTGCATTGTGTCCAAAAAGAACGGGTGCCTCTTAGGTGGGAGGCAAACCGCATGAGGCGGTTGGCTATTTGTTCATCCGGCAAGGTTTCTAACAATGTGTGGAGGTGTTCTATTGTTGTGGGCGTGTTGTCTTCAATCTGTTGTTTTGTGAAAACAATGGAAGTGGCTTGACTTCTATGGCGCATCATAAGATTGAGTAGAAAATATCGGAAACAAGGATGGCTTCCAAATCAGTTGTCATGGTAATGCAATAGATGAAGAGCATATTCATGCATTTTGATTTCTGAGCTGCGGGCTTGCAGAAACATAGCTGAGCCCGATGGGAATAGAGTTGGGAAGGCCATTGAGAATAACCCCTCAGTTGTGTATTCGTTGATGGGGTTTGAACTGATTTGGGGCCATTCAATTGATGGTGGGTGTGGGTTTGATGTTGGTAGGGCATAGGCCCTAATTTGGGCAACCTCTGTATTAGTGGGGGGAGGCTTGCTACAAACGATGTTACATGGGTTGCATCCAGTTGAGAGGGTTCGGTGTCATTTGTGTCAGGTGTTGGGGGGTTTGGTGAATTGGGTTGCTCAAGTATATGGGGTAGGTTGTTAAAGATGTTAGTTATAGGTATTGGTAAACTTGAAAGGGTGGCTTCATCTATGATGACATCACTGTAGTATGGGTCATGTCGGATTTTGTAGGAAAGTGCATTTTGGATATGGGCTCTGCTAACAAAACACTCATAAGGTTTTCCTTCCAAGCCTAATCTTTTAAGGATTAAAATGTCTAGGGTTTCGGGGCGGTGGGGTAAGAATCGTAATATGGATGTAATGTCTTGGGGAAACTAATGGTGTGGCCGATTGTACATGTATTGGCCTCCACGGGCATGGGTGACTTGTAATAGCTATCATCATTTCCTCTACTTGGGTTAAAATTGATAGCTCTATAGGTTGGGGGCCCGGGTCCATATTATTCCATGAAGAAAAGTGATGTCCTTTTTTTTCATAAGAGCACCTGCAGCAACTAATTCCGTTTGGGGTGAGTCTTGATTGCATTCTTGGGTAGCATTCCTTGCAAATTGAACAAGCTTCACCAGGAAGGAGAGATTCTAATCGGGTTCGGAATCTATGTTGTATGGTGTTGAAAGGGGACAAAGCGGGGCTGTCATGTAAAGGGGCAACTTGGGGTAAGGGAATAAAGTTTGGTTGTTGCTTGTTGTGGCGGGATGTGTTGAGGGTGTCTTTGTGAACTGCGTACGTTTGGCGGCATTTTTGTATTTATATATTGTTTGTTTTGGTTGTAATGCAGGCGGAGCTGAGCATTGTCCATTTTTTTGGTGTGTTAAGGCAATACCTACAATAGCAAAACATGGATGTTAGATTCTGTAAGGCATTTTACATTTTTGTAATTGTACTTCAAATAATAATAACCGGTACAAGTTTCTTTGGGTGGAGCTTTTTTATAAAAAACTAAAAATGGAAAGAGAAACAATTTGTAAAACTTATCCCTATGATCAAGTAGTAGATGAGGCTTTGCTAACTTTTTCCATCGATCATCTTAACTAAAGACTCATAAAGCCCTTTTCCTTCATTGCGGAAGAAGAATTAAGATTTTAAATGCCTATTCGGGTTTTTGGTTTATTCTATGTCGGTTACCTAAATCTATTAGTGTGGAGGAATTATTTTTTACTTCGTGGATTTAGGATTTAGGGATGTTTTAGATTCAAGAAAATTCTTCCCATAAAATTCCTTCCATTATAGTATGTTATTTTTTTGTTGCAGTTATCTATAAGTTTATAGTTAGCTTAAATAGGTTTTTGAGCAATGAAAATTCAAACCTTGTAAGCCAATTTAAGCATTCTATAACTTTAAACATTCATTTAAATGAAAAACACTTTGGATACATCACTACAACTTCATTTTATGAAACAAGAAATAAGAAACTTAAACCAAACAGAAATTGAAAATTATCTCAAAGCACAACTCTAATTTTTTTCCTTCCAACTGAAATAGAATAAATAATTGAAAGAAAACCTCTAATTATTTATGAGAGACCTACAACTCTAAAATTACAGCAGACCCACAACTGTAAATTACAGCAGATTTTTTAATCATGGAATAATTAATTTCAAATAATGACAACGACAATACCATTCTTCATTAGTATAAATGAAAATTTATATGTTATTGATTGCTATTTATTGAATGAAAATTTAATATCTTATTGATTTCTTTTAATAGTGATACCTTTTGTTCAATTTAATAATTTGATATTTATTATACCTTTTGTAAATCAATTTTGAAGCAACAATTACATGTATATAAAATGACCCAGATTGTACACAAAATACTTGTCTTCATATATATGGACATCATATTACAATCAAGTGTAGTGCTTTTTTAGTAGACGTATATGTACAAAATATTTACAGTTGTTGCTTTTTCATTCATGCCATCTAAAAATGTTGCTACCAGCTCTGCATGGTCTACGTCTTGTTCGGTAGGAGTCATGCTATGTATTGTACAGAGAGAGTTGTTCCTTGCCCTTGTAGGTAGATGGAGTCACAAAGAAAATGAACCTGTACGTATGAAACAACACCTGTTTAATAATGTTCCACAAGTCATCTGTAGTCCTTGTTTGTTCTTTAAGAGCATTAGCAGGCACACCAAGCAGGGTTTTGCTACATCATCGAAATTTGTTACCCATATGGTCCCAGTTCGGTCTTCTACCATCATGTGAAGTGCATATTTATAATCACATGTAGTTGTGGACAAGTTGCATTTACTGCAGTGCCATGTTGAGTCTGGGCCTGTAATTAGTTTTTTTCGGCATTGTTTATTATTAACAACGTGTGAACAAGCAGGGTAACAATAGTTTTCCATGTTGAGATGTATAATAGTTGCAACGGTAACGATCTGTTCGTTAGCGTTGGGGCTGGTACAAGCATGAATATTAACAATTTTCTTCTCCACAGGTCCTTGTGTATTGATTGGAGCTGCGCTAGTAGATGCTTTCATGGTTAACCAAATTTGTAGTGATTCTGTCTCCGGTACTGCTGGTGTTACAAACAGTTGGGTAGAAGGAGCTGATGTTAGTGTTCTACCTCTAAACTCTGCAGTTTTAGCTTTTCTAACAGCTAGTATTGGCATTTCCGTTGCAGGTTGATCATGTTGTGGTTGTAAAATTTGGTTTGCCTCATCATAGAGTACTCCCCATAGAGTAATCGTTATGCAATATCCAGTGTGATCCTTTATAGTAATTGTAGAACGTTGTGTGCTACTTCCATCTTTTTGGGTGCTCTTAGAAATTTCAGACCAAAAAGTTACTGCGCCTATAACATCCACGGTGGTTCCGAGAGGTATTTGTTGGATTGCACTAATTGGTGTGAAGTGGAAAGCAGTTGTTGGTATGCATGTAGTAGGTTCTATACAGATCTCTAAAATAGAATCCATTCCTAACATGATTTCCCATGGGCTGCTGGAATCCCTATAGCCTGCCTTAACATATTTAAGAGTCCCCTTTGAAATTTTGTAAATTGTGCCTTCTTGTATTTGTGCATGGTAAAAGCTGCAGCTTGTAATGTCCCCTCTTTCCGCCTAAGCTTGGACGTGGACCTCTGGCCCTTTATGTCCACCCGACGGCCAAGGGGAATTTTTAGGGTGACATGACTTTATTGTTTTATTATATTGTGCTATTATTTCTAAAAATAATAATATTATGAAAGCACAAATAATAAATAATAAAGTACTAATCAAAAAAGTAATTGTTTTAGAAAGAGTGCGACTTGCCTTAGGAGGCATTTTTTGGAAAATGTGCCATTTGGCCCAAAGAAGAAAAAGGCGACCAGCATAGGGGAATGAAACAAATTGATTGGGCGACTTGGAGGTGGTAGTTGGGCTGAGTTCCCTTTAAATAAGCAAGTCGACTTGCGCATGAGCGGTGTTGCGCGTCCCCCTTTCTACGCCCGACGGGACGTCCCGGGACGCTGGGGGCGTTTCCCCACGTTTCCTTCTACATGGCGGGAGTGGGCGCAGCGAGGAAGGTGGAAAACGCCCTGGGACGTTGGGGACGGGCGAGGGAGGCGGGCGGACGTCCCGCCAGCGACGGGCGCGACTGAAGCGTTTCCCCACGTTTCCTTTCTACAGCGGGAGTGGGCGCAAAACATAGGAAGGTGGAAACGTTTTTAGACGTCATTTTCCCGGGGCGTCAAACGTCCCAGCCGTCCCCCGCGACTTACTTTTTTTAAACACTTTTTTTT
Source organism: Taxus wallichiana var. yunnanensis (assembly GCA_018340775.1). Taxonomy (NCBI): domain Eukaryota; kingdom Viridiplantae; phylum Streptophyta; class Pinopsida; order Cupressales; family Taxaceae; genus Taxus; species Taxus wallichiana. Next base: position 644,068,498 of record CM031237.1, on the reverse strand, counting down.
TTGTATATTTCTAATAACATAAAAGTGACATCCCTAACCTAACCCTAACCCTAAAAGTGCTATTTTATGTTATAAATTGACAATATGGGCTCATTTCATATTCACACCAAGCAAGAGCAAGAGCAAGAGTGAGAGAGCAAGAGCAAGAGCAAGAGGAAGAGCAAGAGTGAGAGAAAGAGCAAGAGGAAGAGCAAGAGGAAGAGCAAGAGCAAGAGCAAGAGCAAGAGCAGAGGGAGCAAGAGGTATTTATAATTTTATTTGCTTACTGATACATGTTAAAGTTTTTTTTTTAAAATTTAGAATCTAGATTATATTTGCATTTGTTAGGGGCTGTTTTTTAGCATTTGCATCTACATTCACAATGTAATCATGCATATGCCAATGCCATATAGTTTGTAGGATTTTTAAAAATGCATATTGCAATTGCATAGGGTTTGGTTATACAAACTACAATGTAAATGGTTACATTTTTTTTTTTAATTACATTTTTATTTCTAGTTTAAAATTTAGATTTTTTTGCATTTTTTAGGGGTTGTTTTTTAGCATTTGCATCTACATTCATAATGCAATCATGCATCTAGTTTGTGGGATTTAAAAAAATGCATCTTGCATAAGCCCTAGAGGCTAGGGTTTGGTTGTAAAATTTTAAATTTTAAATTTTAAATGGCTGCGTTTTTTTTAAAATTAATTCATTACATAATCAATCAATCATATAGTTATGGTTGTTTTTAATTCATTGCAGCAATCATCACCATGAGTTCTTCTACTGAGACTGAGTATGAGTATGAATCAGAGCATGAATCAGAGCAGGAGAGGGTTGAACGGGAAGTTGAGATAGGTGGCCGTGGAAGAGTTGGTGATGCCTGATGGGGGAGAGTGAAGAAGGGGCACAAAATGTAGTGGCAACGGCAACTGGTAGTTCAGCTGGTAGTGCTACCAATTGCCCATCTCAAATGTTGTCCAAATTTGCCATTGGACCATTTGATAAGAAGAAGCCATTGCAACAATTTGCCCAAATAATTGATAACCCCAAGTCTGGAGGGGGGAGCAAAGTATGGAAGTGCAACATATGTGCACTGACTTGGCATGGTAGTATCACTAGGACCAATGCACACTTGTTGCATCTTACAGGAAGGGGGGTTGGCACTTGTAAGGGTCTTTCACTAGAGCAGAGAGCTGAGATGGTGAGAATCTTCCATGGAAATACCACGGGCAATGTGCCAGAAGTTCGTGGTTCTACGGCTACTACTCCATTGAGCACTCATAGGACTGGCAAACTTCCTAATACTCTGGCTGGTTCTAGTTTTGAAGTGTCAGAAGTGGAAAGCAGAGGGAAGAGAAAGGCCGTGGGGGCAGCCCCAAATTCAGTTATTGACATGTTTGATTCAAAGGCAAGGGAAGAGGCAGATGATGCTATTGGGAAATTTTTCTATGCTGCTGGGATTCCATTTAATGCTGCTCGCTCTCCTTATTACAAGGAGGCTATGGCTAAGGTTGCAAAAGCAGGGACAAGTTATGTGCCTCCTGGAGACACAAAACTCAGGACAACAATCTTGGATAGAAACTATTCCAAGGTTAATGTATTGATGGAGGAGATGAAGGTGACATGGGTGTCACATGGATGTAGCATTATCATGGATGGGTGGACGGATATTAGACACCGTCCTCTCATCAATATCATTGTCTCTTGCAAAAATGGACCGTACTTCTTGAGAGCAATTGATTGTTCTGGGAAGCGAAAAGATGCTGAGTTTCAGTTTCAGATTTTGAAGGATGCCATTGAGGAGGTTGGACCTTCAAATGTTGTACAGGTTATCACAGATGCAACTTATGTGTGCAGAGCAGCAGGCAAGCTAGTGGAGCGGGAATATAGGCATATTTATTGGACTCCATGTTGTGTGCATGCCATGAACAATGCACTGAAAGACATAGGGAAGATTCAGTGGGTTAATCAGATAGTGACTGATGCCAGAGATGTGCAGAAGTTCATATGCAATCACCACACATCATTGGCACTTTTTCAAATTTTTTTCGAAGAAGGAATTTTTGAAACCAATTGACACCCGCTTTGCATCCTATTTTATTTTGTTGGAGAGGATGTCCGAGTTGCAGGAGCCCTTGCAAATTATGATTATGACACAGGATTGGACTAGGTGGCGTGAGTCCAAGACAGATCAAGGGAAAAGAGTGAAGGAAGTGGTGTTGCGGGAAACATTTTGGGTTGATATGAAATACATCATATCAATTATAGCTCCAGTTTTTAGTGTCATCAAATATGGGGATTCTAACAGCCCCAATCTTGGTGAGATCTACGAGTGCATTGATAGCATGCTTGGGCAAATGAAGGCAGCTATTCGGGTGAGGGACCCCACTTTGGAGTTCTATAATGAACATATACTGACCCATTATTCAATGGCGGAGATGGGAGAAGTTGAACACTCCTCTTCATATGGTCACGTATGCACTAAATCCCAAATGGTATGTGCGAGAGGCCGAGGCGAGTTGTCCCATTGGATGATGATGAGGTGAAGAAGGGCCTTATGAAGGCTTTTAAAAAAATGTACACTCCACAAGAGGCTTCACAGATCAGAATGGAGTGGCTTGACTTCACTGAACTCGATGGGTACAAAACATCAGCAAAGACAGACAGGGTAGCATTAGCACAGGAGAAACCAGTGAGTTGGTGGCGACTGTATGGGCTTCCAGGATTGCTGCGACCACTTGCCATTCGCCTCCTTTCCCAGGTTTCTAGCTCCTCTGCCTCTGAGAGGAACTGGTCTACGTATGGTTGGATACACTCTGTTAAGAGGAATAGGCTTACCTCTGCGAGAGCGGAGAAGCTTGTAGCTGTACATAGTGCTTTGCGTCTTATAGATCGCAAGACACCTGAGTACAAACAGACTCCAGCATTACGGTGGGATGTAGATCCCGAGGAGCCGAGGCAGGTTGAAGAGGACAACACTGTGCAGCGAGGATTGATTGGGCTTACCTTTGAGGACGAGGATACTAGTACCAGCGAGGAGGAGTTCATGGATATTGCTTCAGATGGAGATTCTGATTTTTAGGCTGATACTTGTAGTTGTCCTCTTTTTTTGTAATATTGACAATAGACAATTGTTGGTGTATTTGGCTATGAGATTAATGATATGAATATTAGCTATTGTCACTTGATCAATCGTATTTTAGAATGGTTATATGAAATTTCAAATTTCAGCTTGTCTCATATTCAAGAATCAAAATTCAAATATGTATTATGAATTTTCAATTTATGACATTAACTGTTTAACATATTGATATTAGACTTTAAAGTTTATAGTGTATTTGATGTTTATGAGTTCAAGTTTCACCTTATTTAAATCTCAAATGGTTTTATTTCAGCTTATTTATATAATTTAGTCACTATATCTTTTTATTTTAAATATTTATATATTTTTTAATCAGCCGTCCCCCCGCCGTCCCCAAAATTTAGAAATTTTTTGCCGTCCCGCCGTCCCCTTCGTCCCGCCCCCCCGTCCCGTAACACTTGGCATGAGGGTATCCAGTTTTTCATTATCATCTTTGCATTCTTAAGAGCTCGAGCTTTTACCAGAAATTCCAAGGACGAAAACCCTTGTGAATTTATCTCTTGCGAGACGAAAAAACCCCAGAGGAGATTGAGAGGGATTTCACTCGAAATTCCTAGTGTTCTTCATCGACTTCGAGTTCAGTTCAGCCATGTGTGAAGAGGGATTTGAAGGTGTTTCCAGTGATTTGCAACCAGCAGTTGGATCAGTCCATTGTAAATCAGCGCAGCGAATTCGAGAGGTATTTTCATCTGAAAATATTTGTCAAATAATTGCCATCATTTTGTAATCTGATCGCTGTACTTTTTATCAGTTCTGAAGTATATTTTGAAGATTTTCAAGCTGAATAATAACAGGCTTCAGATCTGATTTTCTGGGCCATTTTGGGACTGTAATAAGTCAGTTTTTTTATATAAATCTGTCCCTAAATATCTGAACAGTCATTAGAAATCAGAAGTATTTTTATTTGGCATGATTTATACCGTTATCTCTCTTCAACCCTAGTCGCATTTTCCAGATCTGCACTAGGAATTTGATATAAAATACACAGAAAACTGTATTTGCTGTTTTTGATTGATTAAAAATCAGTATAGTGTAAGGAGGATCCATCTAGGGATCTTTCAGTGGTATCAGAGCATCAATCCTCCCACCTGGAGGGTTTGTTTTGTATCTGTTTATGCAGCCTACAGAAGTTGGGCCACACCGATATTATACAAGGAGTCAGGCACGTCTGAATATTGAAGGTATCATGGATAGAGCACACACTCCTCCACGACGTGAGCGGCCTGATCCGGATGCCCTTTTTAGCGGAATGATCGATTCCCATCAGGAAATGATTCAGACCATGAGGCAGCTGATGGAGAATTTGACTATGGATAGGGCAAGAAACCGGCATGATAGAAGGGAAAGATCTGCATCCATAGCTAGCAGCCACAGAAGGCACAGCCGGGTTCCTACAGAAGTGGGCAGCGTAAGAGGCTCCCCTCCACGAGATAGGAGATATACAGAAGAAAGGAGACCCACGAGGACTGCGGATCGACCTATGCAGCCTAGATTCCTACCAAGGGAGGAGCCGCCATTAGTTGAGGACCCACTTGAAGACATAGCCTTTCAAGATAATGTAATGGTAGCTCATGATGAGTGGAGAGCATTACCAGAAGAGGTACGGAACGCCTTTCCCCTCCACCAGTATTGTATGCAGAAAAGGGAGAGCTTGAAAGCTAGGCAAGCACAGAGGCCTAGGACCCAGCAAAATAGAGAATTGAAGCAGGTTACCAATAAGGTGACCCTTTCCACCTTCGATGGCAGTGGAAAGATTAGTGCCAGGGCATGGATTCACAAGCTTGATACATACCTCACTCTCAAACCTATGCAGGAACAGGAGGCTATTCAGTTTGCTACTCTTCACTTGGAGGGAGTGGCATATGATTGGTGGCACCATGGGCTTATCACACAGAGACATGACTTACTACGGTCATATAGGGAGTTTAGTGAGAAGTTGATTGCCAGATTTGACCGCAAAGATGTGGAGCTATATTACAGGGATTTGGCACAGCTACGACAGAGTGGGCACGTTGATTCTTACATCAACGAATTTCAGCGGATTGCAGTAATGGTTCCCGAGATGCCCGAGAGACGTGTGGTAATGCTTTTTATTGAGGGCTGCATGACAGGTTAAGAGGGTTGGTCAAGGCCCTTAGGCCTACTACGTTACATGATGCTATCCAGACAGCATTGGATTTGGAGACCACTCCCACTTCTTACCAGCCTAGTAAGAAGCCCTTCACAAGCTCCAAGCCGGTTCAGCGTTCCACTACTCAGCAAAGGAGTGTACCCCCTCCTAGGATGGATCAGGAGACTCGGAATGAGTTGAGAAGAAAGAAACTTTGTTTCCATTGCAAAGATCACTGGGAGCCTGGACACAACTGCCTTGGGAAAGGCAAGGTGCATCTTATTGAGGTTATCTCGGATGCAGAGGCAGATTCTTCAGCAGATACAGATACAGAGGACAGTGGTCATGGTGCACATGAGGAGCAGCCCCAGGTAGAGCTAGGAGATGGAGATGCATCAGGCTCAGGTACTATTGCTTCACTCTCTGGAGTCCCTAGGTATCATCCATTTCGTGTGAAAGGAGTACTTAAGGGCCAACGAGTTGTTTGCTTGATTGATAGTGGTGCTACGCACAATTTCCTTGATGAGGGATTTGTGATGAAGCGGGGATTACAGGTGGAAGAATTTGAGGGGTTTAGTGTACGAGTGGCAGATGGCTTTGCTCTAAGCTGCACTAGACGAATTCCACAGCTTAGTATCCAGCTAGGAGACTACACACTGACAGATGATTTTTACATAGTTGGACTTGGAGAGATAGATGCAGTTTTGGGGATTCAGTGGCTTCAGTCTCTGGGGAGATATGTGCAGGATTTCAAACGAATGGAGATAGAGTTTATGTCAGAGGGGAAGAAGATTGTGCTACGAGCTCTTTCGGATGGTGGGCCTAGAGTTGTTTCAGCACATAGGATGGAATCTATTATCAGTCATGGAGAGGTTGCATGGGCAGCCCAATGTTTCATTTCATCCAAATCTTCTCCAGATGGTGGACAGCAGTTGCATGCAGATATTCAGACCATAATAGATAGGCACGGGCAGGTTTTTGGTGATATTCCTCCAGGGAGACCACCAGACAGAGGGTTTGAGCATGTCATAGAGTTGGAGGAGGGTGCCAAGCCTGTGATCACTACACCCTACCGTCATCCTAAGAAATTTAAGGATGAGATAGAGAGGACCATCAGAGAGCTTCTTGACATGGGGCATATCCGTCCTAGTTCTAGCCCATTTGCTTCTTCGGTGGTGTTGGTGAAGAAGGACGGGACGATGAGAATGTGTATCGACTACAGGGCCCTCAACAAGAAGACCATCAAAAACAGGTATCCCATCCCCGTATTGATGAGCTTTTGGATGAATTACATGGAGCCATTTATTTTTCGAAGATTGATCTTCGATCGGGATACCATCAGATTCGGGTCCGAGAGGAGGATATCCTCAAGACAACGCATTCAGATGTCATTATGGGCATTATGAGTTCTTGGTGATGCCATTTGGTCTCACTAATGCACCTGCCACTTTTCAGTCATGCATGAACCATCTCTTCAACAAGCAGTTGAGGAAGTTCGTGCTAGTTTTCTTTGATGACATCTTGATCTACAGCAGGTCATGGGAGGATCATTTGAGGCATTTAGATGAGGTACTTGGCATTATGGAGATTCAGTCTCTATTTGCTAAGATGTCCAAATGCGAGTTTGGACTTACTGAAATACTATATCTGGGACATGTCATTGGGGCCAATGGGGTCAAGGTCCATCAGGAGAAGATACAGGCTATGCAGGATTGGCCTCCACTAGGAACATATCAGAGTTGCGGGGATTCCTAGGGCTATGCGGATATTATCGGAGGTTTGTGAGGGGTTATTCAGATATTGCTGCACCATTGACAGATCTCACAAGGAAGGGCGCATTTAGATGGACAGATGAGGCACAGATAGTATTTGATGAGCTCAAGATGGTGATGAGCACATGTCCAGTCCTTGCTCTTCCGGACTTCTCTAAGCCATTCATCTTAGAGTGTGATGCTTCGGGTTCAGGTATTGGTGCAGTCTTGATGCAGGACCGTCATCCCATTGCCTATGAGAGTAGAAAGTTGAGGGAGAACGAGAGGTTGTATTCCACCTATGACAAGGAGATGCTCGCCATCATGCATGCATTGGCAAAGTTCAGACAGTATCTGGTGGGAGGGAAGTTCGTAGTGAGGACCGACCATAACAGCTTGAGGTACTTCTTAGAGCAGAAGGAACTCAATGAGAGGCAGCAGAAATGGGTCAGCAGGATTCAGGCCTATGATTTTGACATCGAGTATGTCAAAGGGAAAAAGAATGTTGTGGCGGATGCACTATCGAGGAGACCCCATGTTGCTGTCCTATATTCTATGAGTGAGATTTCTGCAGATTGGAAGTCTCAATTGCTGGTCGAGTATTCAAAGAACACCTTAGCATGTGAGATCATGGACGGCAAAATTCAGGATGGGCGCTACCAGGTAATTTCTGATTTGATTTATTATAAGGGTAGGATTTATTTGGTACCTGAATCTAAGCTTAAGGGGAAGATTCTACATGCACTCCATGATGCACCATTAGCAGGACATCCAGGGTATTTCAAGACATATAGGCAAGTTAGAGAGAGATTCTCTTGGAAGGGTCTCAAGGAGGATGTCCTACAGTATATTCGAGAGTGTGTGACTTGTCAGCAAAACAAGTCCGAGCATACTTTCCCTGCAGGCTTATTACAGCCCTTACCTATTCCAGAGCAGAGGTGGGAGAGTATATCTATGGATTTCATTACAGGACTACCAGTTGTGCAGGGCTATGATCGCATTTATGCGATAGTTGACAGGTTGACTAAGTATGGACACTTCTTTGCCATCCCCACGAGTTTTAAGGCACCACAGGTGGCTGATTTATTCTTTAGGGAGGTATTCAGGTTACATGGGCTTCCGAAGAATATTGTTAGCGATAGGGACAGCAGGTTTATGAGCACATTTTGGCAGGAACTCTTCAGGTTGGCAGGCACTGAGTTGACTCCGAGCACTAGCTATCATCCGCAGACAGATGGGCAGACGGAGATTGTGAATAAGTGGATTGAGGGGTACCTGCGCAACTATGTTTCAGGGCAGCAGAGAGCATGGGTCAAGCAACTTTATTTGTGCGAGTATTGTTACAATACTACGTACCACATGTCCATTGGGATGACCCCTTTTCGAGCTTTGTACGGTTATGACGCGAGATCCTTCGTGGATATGGCGTTTGGAGATAGCAGAGCTCCTAAGGCTCGAGAGTGTTTACAGGACAGCCAGGATATCCTTAAAACCCTTAAGGACAATATGCAGCACGCCCAAAATCAGCAAAAGATGTATGCAGACAGGCACAGGATTGAGCGATCATTTGAGGTAGGGGATATGGTCTTTTTACGACTCCAGCCTTACAGACAGAGTACTCTTAAGAAGAGTGGAGCGGAGAAGCTTAAGCCTCGTTTCTATGGTCCATACAGGGTGGTGAGGAGAGTTGGACAGGTAGCTTATGAGTTGGAGTTACCTTCTGAAAGTAAGATACACAATGTTTTTCATGTATCTTGCTTAAAGAAGGCATTGGGACAGCATGTGACCTCTTCAGTAGAGTTACCCCCCTTGGATGATGAGGGAAGACTGGATTTGGTACCTGAGGGACTTCTGGATTGGAGGGAGAGAAGATTGCGGAACAAGGTGATACGGGAGTACCTGGTTCGTTGGAAAGATTTACCCTTGGAGGATGCTACTTGGGAGGGTGAGTCTATTCTTCAGCACCCCGCGTTGCTACAGTTGCTTGTGGGCAAGCAACTCCGGGGAGGGAGGACTGTAATGTCCCCTCTTTCCGCCTAAGCTTGGACGTGGACCTCTGGCCCTTTATGTCCACCCGACGGCCAAGGGGAATTTTTAGGGTGACATGACTTTATTGTTTTATTATATTGTGCTATTATTTCTAAAAATAATAATATTATGAAAGCACAAATAATAAATAATAAAGTACTAATCAAAAAGTAATTGTTTTAGAAAGAGTGCGACTTGCCTTAGGAGGCATTTTTTGGAAAATGTGCCATTTGGCCCAAAGAAGAAAAAGGCGACCAGCATAGGGGAATGAAACAAATTGATTGGGCGACTTGGAGGTGGTAGTTGGGCTGAGTTCCCTTTAAATAAACAGGTCGACTTGCATGAGGGTATCCAGATTTTCATTATCATCTTTGCATTGCTAAGAGCTCTGAGCTTTTACCAGAAATTCCAAGGACGAAAACCCTTGTGAATTTATCTCTTGCGGACGAAAACCCCAGGAGATTGAGAGGGGATTTCACTCAGAAATTCCTAGTGTTCTTCATCAGACTTCCAGGTTCAGTTCAGCCATGTGTGAAGAGGGATTTGAAGGTGTTTCCAGTGATTTGCAACCAGCAGTTGGATCAGTCCATTGTAAACAGTCTGGCAGCGAATTCAGAGGTATTTTCATCTGAAAATATTTGTCAAATAATTGCCATCATTTTGTAATCTGATCGCTGTACTTTTTATCAGTTCTGAAGTATATTTTGAAGATTTTCAAGCTGAATAATAACAGGCTTCAGATCTGATTTTCTGGGCCATTTTGGGACTGTAATAAGTTCAGTTTTTATATAAATCTGTCCCTAAATATCTGAACAGTCATTAGAAATCAGAAGTATTTTTATTTGGCATGATTTATACCGTTATCTCTCTTCAACCCTAGTCGCATTTTCCAGATCTGCACTAGGAACTTGATATAAAATACACAGAAAACTGTATTTGCTGTTTTTGATTGATTAAAAATCAGTATAGTGTAAGGAGGATCCATCTAGGGATCTTTCACAGCTTTGCCAAAACATGTAATGTTTATGTTGTCACCAAGAGTGTCAATTACATTGAAATTGAGAATCTGGCCTTCTCCTTTCGCATTGTTGTAGCCATGTATTGTTCCTTTGCGAATGACTCTTCCTTCCAATATCCATGCCATATGATATGGATGTAGTTTGTTAATAGTTGTTGGCATGCCAAGTGCTTTTCCTAGAGTGGTATTTGCCATTTTTGACAGGCCCTACCGCTTTTACGTTATCACTGCCAAAAGTGTGTAAAAGATAAGTAACTTATACAACTGTGAAAATTTCAATCAGAATACAGCGAAATAAACGTAAACGTAAACGTAATGAGAATAGAAAATATTTCATAAGAAAAGAACGCAGTATATTAACAATAAGCTTTGATACGTATTGTAAGGGTCATAGTAAATTCTATAATTTTGAAATGTATTCATAAATGTGTGTATATATGTGGATGCTAAGTGAAAGCAGAAGATGGAAAGCTCTTTTTTAATTCCTTTTTTAAATTTTAAATTTTTTTAAAAATCTTTATTTTAGTTTTTTTAATTAAATTTTATTTCTGATTATTCTTGAAAGAGTCAAAATCTATATTTAGAAATCCTTATTTTACTTTTTAGAAAAACTATATCATTCTTAATTCCTTTTCAGTTTTTTCAATTTCAGTTTTTTAATTTGTTTTGGAAAATACATTTACATGCCTTCAACCTTTCAAGACACTCTTTCACATCTTTGAAACTCTTGCTTGTCAGGTATGGCTAGGCTTTTTTGCAAGGAACGACTCTACTTTCTCAAGTTGTCTCATGGTATGTAGAGAGAGATATAGATAGATAGATAGGGGATAGGGGGCACCGTACTTTCTTCCCTTTATTTCGGAGGCCCGAACGCAAACACAAACACCGAACTGACCGTGATCGAACAGATATAGATAGGGCACAGGCAAAAGAACAAAAAGGAAAAAGGAATAAAAATGTGAAAGATCAAAACTCTCAAGGCAAAAAGTAACAATTAGGTCTCATTCAACTTCAAATATTTATCTTTTACCTGGAATATGTTTTGAAAGTTGCAATGTCATTCACAATCAGAAATTGATAGTGATAATACCCATCAAAATGTTCCTGCCTCTTATAACCTCCAATGTCACCCGTTTAACTGCTATCCATGGCTCCAACACCTTTCTATCTTCAAAATGACCACCTCCAACATCATGCAGAAAAATTGGGATGGCAACTTGGAGTTTTTTGCATGGTAAGTCGTCCATTCCCTAATTCTCTATGGGCTTAGATTTCCATACAAATAAGAACTACAGTAGAGATAATCAGAGGGTGGAGGGAAGAGAATATCTTTCAGGCACATACTACAATTGGTTAAAATTTGTCAGGGAGCATTTTGGCATCTTGCTAGGCATAACCAGTAATATTTGTGAGGTCTTTGGTTCAAATTTTGACCAACATGTTCAAGCGCCAACAACCACTCGCTTTCAAACCCAGCCAACCTATAAACTGTAGCAGCTTGGAAGCCAACCTGACCACAACAAAAGTATTCTCAACACCCCTGTAGGCTCCCATTAAGATAAACAAGTAAATCACACTCCATATGGTCAAAATACCCTCTAGTTTTTGTTTTAAAGCTAATAATTATATAATATAGTGAATTTAACAAATTATTGACTGTTCCTCTTTAGCCTTCCACGTTTCACCTTCTTGGGCCAAGGGACAAGCACACATTATGAGATTTTTCGCTGCCACAAGAGATTCTTCAGTCTTGGATGTTACGAGGGATTCTAGAGGGAATGTGTTGCTTCCTCCTAGATTACCCAATTTAGCCCTCTTAACATTAGAAATTCCTAGATGAGCATTATCGGATCCTAAATTGGCCCTTTAAAGTGATAGAAGATGACAGATGATTCTTCTGTCACAAGCACAATTAGAGATGTTTGATGGGACTACCATCTAGTCTTTCCAACATTCATCAACCCATGCTCTTTGGGGTTCCCTCCTCCCACATGGCCATTTGTATTGGTACCCTAACCATGTGGGTTGAGGGCTTTACTACATTGGGTTTACTCATTTATTTTCAGTGCTTTTGTTTTTCCTCATTTTTTAAAGTTAGTCGTTGATCCTTGCATCTCCTTTAGCACTTTATATAGTAATTAGGTGTAATCTTGAGTCCCAAAGATTTACTTTTGGTCATTCTCACCATGTGGCATGTCATCACGCTTCATGGTTGGTGCCTGCTCCAAGAGCAATGCTTTTTGGGAACGACGCCCTACTCCAAGAATGACTATTAATATGATGGTGTTCAACACCGTTTACATGTCTTTGGCAGCTATGGATTCTTGTCGATGAAATCCTTTTATACATTGGATTTGTTTCTTTCTTCCAAATTTTACTCGAACTTCTCTTCAATGGCTACTACATGTATGTAGGATTCCTCCATGATTTTAAACTTAAAAGATTTCATCTCTACCTAGATATATGGATGTAAGTTATTGTGGTACTTGAGAATCTTGTTATTCTCGAGTTCACAAATGCTCAATTTTACATAAAGGTTGTGGAATGTATTTGTATAGTCCACAAGATAGAATTCATCCTTCTTCAAGGCGAGAAAAATTTGCTGCCAAGTTTCCACATATTCATTCTTTTTTAAGGAAAATTTTAGTAGTGTAAACAATATTTTCTCTTAACCCAAAAAATCAGTCATGAAAGAATATGATTCCGATTAGTTTAGCCAATTATCTACAACATCAGCAGTAATCTTGCCTACAAATATAGTGACATCCAAATTAACCTTAACTTTAGGGGCTCTTTGGCTTCCAAATATTTTATCTATTGTACAGAATTGAGCCATGCCCAAGCAGCCTTCTAAATATGACCAGAATGATGAAGTCAGTTTGTGACACCTCGACACCAACTGCATATCCTATTGGATCAAAAATGCAAAACAAAGTTTCAAAAATTCAATCTCCTATAATTATGTGCAATAATTGATCTGAAGCATAGATCTTGGGGTGATTATGGAAAACGGTTAACCCTCCTTCCTTTTGGGTAAGAGTTAACCTGGCAACAACATGTTTTTTTCTACAAAAGACCTTAGAAATGGATTTGGGTTTCTTCATTGGTAAGGCTCAAAGCTCATACCTGCATTTAGTAGGATACTGTATTGTAACAAGCCTTGGGAGGCATGCACAATCCTTCAAGGCCCCACAATTGAGACATTGTCAATGCAGTTGCTCTAAATTGTGCTCCAAAAGACTTATCTTGTTGCAGATACAGATGTAGGGCATACGAAAATGTTAAAACACTATTAGTCAAACCCTTTCATGCCTTGTGAAATAACAGACGCTATCTGTATGGCAGGCAGATTTGGAAAATATATAGTGCAACTTTTTATTAGAGACAAACCTCAATCCTTGCTAGTCAAAGAAGTACTTAACTCCTACCGTGAAAATAACACTTTATGCATCTCGGGCCCTTGTGGAGCCTGTATTAAAAAACATCCCAGTAGATATAGTGAAATTTTTATGATTGCACAAGCGGTAAAAGGAGGGAATAATTCCAACCCTTCGGTTATGAATTCACGCTTCTCAAAAATGAATAAGCTCTAAAACTTGCAACAAAATTACAAGCCATAATTTCAACCTTCAAGGTTTTTCATTTTGCTTTCTAGTATTCTAACAATATTGGGGAAATCCTAAAACAAAGTTCTATGCCATAATTCTAAGCCTTCAGGTTTTCAAATTTTGTCTTCCAACTCCACAATGCAAATTTGACACCATAGTTCCAACCCCTCACGTTTTGAATTTTCACTTCCCACCAAAAAAAAGCTAAACCGTGTCTGTAACTGATAGCTCCCTAGGTTAGTGGATCTGCTGTCTCCTGCTAGAACCAGGTTTGAGCCTGCCAGAGGCGTTCATGAGATGTGCCCTACCATCTACATGTTGAACAGGCTCCTGCACAGTCCCCTAAGTAAGTGGAACCCACACGAGCCCCTGATAATTACCAAAATTAAAAAAAAGGTAAATTCTTGATGCCATGGAAAAGGGAAGAGGAGCTGTAATTTCAGCGTTACTTTTCTCTGAGAGACCTAATGCTCTAAACCAGGGTCACAGGGATGCTGATCCCTTGCAAATTGCATCCATTTGTTGTATTGAACATGGGGACAGATTCTTCTACAAGAAGCCTAATGCTCTAAACCAGTGTCCACAGGGATACCGAATGGCATACCTTATAAATTGCATCCAAATCCTTGCATTCCACATGGACACCAATCTTTTATCAATTATATCCAAATTGTTGCACTTCTTTGTTGATTGCACCCAGATTAAATACACACCACATGTTCTACACGGATACCGACCCTTTATAAATTGCATCCAGATTGTTGCATTTCTTTGTTAATTACAATAAAATAGTAAAAACTGACAATAAGGAATGAACAGAAAAGACAACAGAGATAGTTCGGTAAACATCCACAGGTAAATGAAATTTCATGATATTATGGGCGCAAGACAAACCTAGCCAGAGGTGGGGACGCTGTCCAGAACAGTCGGAATCGAAGCATAGGCCACAAGCAATTTCTTAATAGATAAGAACAGGAAAACCGAAAAACAGAATAGAACCCATACTTCATGGCTACCAGCAACAACAGGGACAGCTGCAGAGTAACCACGGTGACAAGTGCAGAGCAGCAATGGTGACAGGTGCAGAGCAACGTAGTAGCAGGGACGTGGAAGCTGCTGAAGCAGGAGGTCGTCGTTGTTGCAGATCTAGTGCACCGAAGCCACGCCTCTGGCATAATAAAACCACCGCCTAAAGATCCAAGGAAATTAAAAAACAAAATCTAACAGAGACCCAAGTAAACGAAAAAGGAAAAACATAAAAACAAACGAAACCGGGAACGGAAAGCCAACTGAACATGACGTGGTAGTAAAAGGCGTCAACACAAGCATGTTGATGAAAACGGGAAAGTAACTCCCACAGTAAAAACGCCTACGATATAAAAATATTTCCTTTTATGTAACGACCAAGAATCTCCTTGCTCTAATAATCTGTAAAACCAGTAGTCTACAAAACAAGCCGTAACAAAGTCTCCAATTCATAAAACAACACGCCCCTTTGTCTTCTAATCATGTGCAACATCCTCCATTCCATCCACTCACAATTTCGGATTAGAATACAAAACCATTAATACTATCTTAGTAAACATTTATATACATATTACTATGGTCCCATATATATATATATATATATATATATATAATTAATGGTTATTTATATCTACTTGGAATTTTCGCTCCTTATCATATACAATAAAATTTATTGGTTTCCAAATTTATTTGTGGTCCCTCTCCTTAGATCTCATACCCAAAGTCCACTCGCATCTCGACAAAGGATGTGACAGGACCCAACCCACATGGTATCCAATTTTGTGTCACTGTTCACAGTGGGTATGCACACTTTGCATGGTGCATGATCAAGTCCATCAATGCTATTCTTGTGTTTCTTGTGCCTTGACGTGGAGGTAGATGTTGTTTCCCACTAGTGGCATCACTAGTTCCATAAGTTCTTGTCTTGATGTTACCGAGTTTGTGCCTTGACATGGAGGTAGATGTTGTCTCCCACGAGTGGCATCACTAGTTCCACAAGTTCTTGTCTTGATTTCATCTGAGTCCCCATAGTATTTCAAAACCATGTCTCAAAGTTGTCAATGGTGCATTACATTCTTATAAAATCTAAGAGCTTTGTTATTTCTCTCATCTTTGTGAACCCCAATCCCACCATTTCTCTCCTAAGACAGGATTCTTGTAGTTCGCTCACAATATTTAATTAATTATGCAACTCCTATAAAACCTTATTTTCTTCAATCATAATTGGATAATATTCCTTGGCCTCTGGATATGTGAAAATCTTTCTCACCTAAGACTTTTGGATATTTTAGTTTCCCTTATTTTTATGGCTCAACTTTGTGTGGCCATGAATAGGTCCCACACTATCCTTGTGTTGATCCGTAGAAGTTTAATTTTCCATTTTTCCATGGGATCTCCGTTGTCCCCAATTTTCTCTCATCTCACACCCATAACCTCAATGTCCTCCTCGCCCTCAAAATTTGGGGTCTCTTTCCTTGTCTAAAGTCGTCATTCTCATGGTCTTTTTCAAGGGGTATCCTTGCATTAATTTCTTCCAAAATTTGATAAATCCTCCATCCAATGTTCACCTTGAAAACTCACACATCTAGGGAGCTTTGGACACTCCTCCTGGAAGTGATATGTAGCTCAAAATTTAAATTGTGTTCCCTAAGTATATCTTTTTTTTTTTGGGACTCGATTTTCCTCCCTCGTGAAATCTTCAGAGTTATATCATTGACCCTATTTTCACGGCGAATGTGGTAAGTCATTAGGCCCTCATTTCTTTCATCTCATTAATCGACCAAAAATTTACAATATCGTGTGTCTTTATAATCAAAAATCTTACACCAACATAATAATTCAATTTTCCTTGTTGACCATATCTTTGGGTAAGTTTTAGTGTCATGCAATTATAGGAAAATATCACATCTAATTGCCAAACACTACACACACCTCTCTGTGAATAGTTTTGTCTTGTGTGCTTCCATCTCACACTTTGTGCATCATAGTCCTTTCCACACTTCTTGTGCATTTTTGGATGTACCAAATCTCTGTATCTATAATGCCTTAGTTAATAGTTAGGATTCTAGGAATAAGATAATGACCATGTAAACTTTCTTACGAACTCCATTTAGAAATTTGCATCTAGTGCCTCCCATTGATCCGTAAAATTATTCATGGCTACTTTCCATTGGAAAGGGCTCAATAAAGCACCTACAAACCATCATGCATGATGTAGCAGATGGATTTCACAGAAATATTTGACAATAACATCTTAAAGTATGTCTCATATGCCCACATGGTCTCAATTAGTTCTTTCTTGATCCTCTTGAGCACTAAAATGCTTTTTTGTTCAAGTTCATAGACTAAATTAGTATTTTCCCGTAATATTTCTATAAGTATAATTGTATGATGCATGGTTTTTTCTAGTAGTTTCATCTTGGTATTATATCCATATGCACCACCATAATATACCTTTTCTAATACTTGAAGGCATATATGGATCTCCCTTCATTCTTTTCCAAGAAAATGTTTTTGTACACTATATATGCCCATGCATACTTTGGTAAGGGTGATGCTTCCAATATGTTTGCTAATACTACTAATACTATCCCTCATCATCACATGTTATATCATATATCTTCAATCAAAATGGGTTTCATGCATGAGTCAAAATCAATCACTTAATTACACTCTTTTCGAATACAATACTCTAATCACAAATCTTGCTCTAAACCTTCTACTCATACTATTTCTAATAGGTCTAACCTTTAATTTTATATCATGCTACAACTCTTCTACTATTTCTACATATATTATGACATGTTTGGGGCTGCGTCTCCCTTAGCATTTGGGGTTTGTCTTCCCCACGACCAAGAATCTTCTCAAGTGGATCTTACGCTACCCCTCTCCTTATACATAGTTATATTCAATAATAGAAAAACATTCACATATTTGTAAAAATACAAAACCAAGACCTATACACATATTTTACACTTATTAGCACTTTACATTACACATGTTTTTGTCATTATGGTTTGATTTATAACATATCTTTTCCACTCTTTACAAACATACGTTCACACAATTTACTAAGCTTAATGTAAGACACACATAATATTACATATTAATAGGAGATAAATTGGTTCCTTACATTCTTCTCTTGGGGTAATCCCTCCACACTATACATGTGTTATTGTTTCATTATAGTTCCTTTCTACTTCTTCCTTGCACTCAATTATATAGATCGTGTGCATGTTATATTTTGAACTAACACGACTAATACATTCATCTTATGCATCATTGTGTATATATTTCTTCATTTGATTTCTTACTACTTATATTAATCTTATCATTATTACATAAATTTTTTTCTATATATGGTCTTACTTTCTTGTGTTACTACTCATCTATTTCTCTATATGTTGCCTAAGTGCCTTTCTTGTCTAGCGATATTGTGAGTTTCCCATGTTTATATCTCTATGATTTTCCCGTATTATATTGTTTCTCTTTTATGTGGCCTAAGTTCCATTATAATTCCTTATGACATCGTGTGTGTCCCATATTTGCATTTTTAATATTTTTATGACTCTTTTCTACATGTTAAGACTTTTGTTTTCTCACTTGATTGTGATTATGTCTTTGCACTAGTTATATCACATCTACATTACTTCTATTAATATTTCTCTTGTTTCTATCACTATTGATTTTTCTATGGTTGTTTATCTCTTTGCACGCCATGGTCTCCACCATGCGCACCCCCACTTTTTGCAGGTATAGGTTATCAAAGTTGGCCACCACTTCAACATTTCAATCTCTCCTATATCTATTATTTTGAGACACACACTCAATTTATTTATCACATGTGCCTCAAAAAGAGGGAATTCATCATGATATATTATACACTTGCAGATAGATTTTCATACTGGACACATGTTTTCATAGGTTCTGAAGTCCTTAAAAACATTTCTAGATACCAAAATTCA
This sequence comes from Taxus wallichiana var. yunnanensis, assembly GCA_018340775.1. Classification (NCBI taxonomy): domain Eukaryota; kingdom Viridiplantae; phylum Streptophyta; class Pinopsida; order Cupressales; family Taxaceae; genus Taxus; species Taxus wallichiana. The sequence continues at coordinate 644,049,867 of CM031237.1, read as the reverse complement.
AAAGAAATTACGCAGTGTATGATCGTATAAAAAGGTTAGGACTGTACAAATGTTCTTGACCCTACCATATGTTTCTAACCTGGGGGAAACTACATCATATATTTTCTAAAGTTTCATATTTCTACTTATGGATACATGTTCTTGACAAAATTTTACACTCGATTGACAAAGTTCTCAAAGAATTTACAAGAGGTATGAATATTTCACTCCTCCACTTTAGTACTCAATTCTAGATAGAAAATATAGAGTTTTAGGGGTATTCATATTTTTTTATCATTAGTTTGACATCTTGCACACTTATACTCAATAATACGACACATAAGAAGAGAATGGGAGAACCATTTGTATTTTATACCTTGTGTCTATATATACAAAATTTGGCTAGATCGATTTACAAAACAGCAGTGATCCATGGGGTTATGGAAAGTATAGAAGAAGCTAAGTTTTTCATAGGCAACCTTGCATATCTTCATTTTTAAGGGGAAGATATCAGGCTTACTAACAACTTTGATACATGGTCTTCTTTTTTCATGGGGTGTTATGGCACCTCTCTCTTCTTCTCTCTTTATCTTTTATTCGTTGTTGGGTTACATGCATTCAATACTCTAGTTAATCCTTCGACACAATTGGGGACTAATCACCTCCAATCCTTCGTAAAATTCATAATACAAATCCAAATCTATAATCTGAATTAATGAAAAGGGAAGCTTTTCCTTTGTAAAATGAACAAGTGTATTTTTTCATATTTTACATCTCTTGAATTTCACTTTATGAAAGTTTAAATTATATATTTACAATTTAGTTACAATACAATTTCTAATATGGAAATTGACTATACTTTGTGTTGTAGTTTTCATCATGGAGCATGCCAACACCAACACATCCTGACACTAAAAACGCTGAGTGAATACAAAGTGTGTTTACACACTTAGGTGTATTTTCCTTTAAGCATGTAATTTTCATTTCATATTTAAAGTGGGGACAAATTTAGACACTCAAACTTGGAAATTTACCATTTGACACTACTAATTATAATTGTGCTCCTTTGCTAATATAAACAACCTCATCATATCCCCATTTAGGACATCCTTCTCTCAAACTCCTAACTTACTTATTCCCACATACTAATGTCTCTAAACTTTCTGGAAAAAAATGCATAATATCGATTTAAACTTTACCTAAATCATTTTGTAACTTCTAGATTTTATTCACTCACTCCTATCCAAAATCAGACATTAGGGTTGGGACGTAAAATCTAGTCCTAATCAACCCGTATGGTCTTAGACCAACACATCTTCCAACTTTTCTTTCAATTTAATATCATTTTTTTGTATCTTTTCATCTTCATGGGCCACCTTTATGATAATGATTTACCTTCAAAACCTTATACTTATAGAAACAAGTTAACGTTACCTCATTTACTCATCCGGAACACTTGGAAAATATATAGAAAATCACTTGGCACTCTTATTGAAATACATACAAAAGGTACTCAAGTCTCCCAAAATCTTCCTAAAGTTGATGGACATCCATTAGGGCAGTCACTACAACAATTATAAAGCACTCAACTAGGTCAAGGAGTCCAACTTCCTCATTTCCAAGCACACCAAGATCCCTACTTCAAAGTCTTAGCAAGAACATAATCATCTCAAGCACGTCCATAGAGGTTCCAAATGCCAACTAGTTGTATTCATATAAATATTACATGGTATGTGTAGAACTACGTGTGGTCTTAGGCTTCTTTGGAGTAGTATCGACGTAGGAGGTGCACAAATCACAAGTTATTCAACCCAAACACTAACCTTCTTACAAGGTCTCTCACCTATTGTTAGGGTTTGAGTTTGATTGAGTTGATTAAAAATGGTTTCATGATTGTGCAACACTTAGGGTTTGACAACGAAACACATTTCCAGACCACCAAAAGATACAAGTTGCAAAACCCTAAAACAAGTAGGTCTAAGACCATCCAATGTGTCCTAGGCAATATAGTCATTCCCGACAAACATGTATGGTCCCGAACCAAGCGATCTCTTAATTACAATTTCTAGATTGAAGGTTAATTAGTTTCTATACTTCCAAATTCCTTAGTGCACCCATATCTCTTATGTATCATCTTGTGTAGCAAAGTACATCTTACTTCTTGTGTTTTCAAGCTTGTAGCATATTGTAATCATTAGTTGTAAGTACCAATATGTTCTCATGATATTGTATAGTTAATGTTGGAAATTGATTAATTAGAATAGGTCATAGTTTCAAACCTTACATTCCTTGTTATTGTTGTACATTCCACAATATATTTAAAACATCATCAAATCTTTAAAATAGTGTAAACATTATGTAATCTTCTCAATGCCATTTCTCTATTTTTTGTTTATCTCAAAGATTCTTTGAAGTATCACTTCTCTCATATTTGTTTATCAGGTCAAACCACTAATATGACTATTGAAATCTAATAGTGCTAAGAAACAAAAACCACTAATATTACTATTGGAATCTAATACTATTGGAATCTAATAAGTTTGTGAAATTAGACTTCATTTTTTCTGACCTTTATGTTATAATTGATAAAAGGCTTTTGAACAAGACATCACAAAGATAATCACGGTGAAAATGCATATAGTTTTTTTTACATCGGCTTTACTCTTCTCCTCCCTACAAATAGACTCTGGATAGATCAAGTGGTGAGATTGGAAACATTTGACAAAAAAATGATTATACAAATGACTCTAAGAGAATATTATTTTTAGTTTTTAATTGTGAAGAAACACAATTAAAAACTAAAAAAAAAAAACAAATATTTTAATAATTAGAATTCAATACTTGCAATATTAGAATTTCATAGTTCTTATATTAAAATCTAATTTCTTCAAAATTAAATGTATAATTTTAGTTATTTGAAATTCCAATATCTATTATTTAGATAATGTGTTCCTCTAGAATAAGAATAGATACACGAAAATTGTCATTTTGAGTATAATAATGTGTAATGATTGTTTATTTGTTTGTGTTTTCCAATTTATAGGATGACATCATCGTATACCTTAATACAATTTGATTTTATAATATTTATGCACTCAAAATAATAAACATAATCATTTTATTTGTTTTTAAACTAACACACATGTAGAAAAGTGAATTCAAAACTTTTGTATTTTTAATATTAAAATTAACGAACACGTATTTTAAAGTGGTAAAAACATCCATAAAAATATAAAAGTAAATTTTGCTTCACAAACCACATATATTTCTCTAATGTAATTAAGATGTATTAGTAAACATATATGTTGTGAACAATGTTTTGTAAGGATATATTCATGTATATAGAGTATGTACTTTAAAACCAACCTTAATTTAAGAATTTTTTTGTATACCAGTGAATGCAAATTTAAAAAAATAAAAATAAAGAGATTAAAATTTGAACTTTATCTCATAAAAACAAACTAAAAAGATTAGATGAATTATTCATTTCCGATTTGAAAGGAGATGTTTAGTTATAGACAATGAATGAAGGAACAAGAGTCGGTGAGGTTGGCCATGCGCTCGTAGCAGGTAATGGAGTAGAGGGAAAGAGAGAGTTGCAGTAGCTGGTCATCACCACTTGTTGTACCTGAGAAAAGCAGGGGCCTGAAGAAGAGCAGATAGAGGCGACGGTATCCTCCCAAAGCGCGCACAACACGTGTGGAATGAATGAGAGGGAAATGGTGAGCGCAGAGTACCTCCTCCCACACGCTTTCCATCTCTGAAATCTCCTCCACTGCTTATTTACGCACCCTGAAATGCCAAGGGATTTGGCGTCCATCCGCTTTAAAACCTCCACCAAAATATCCTCATGCAAATAATCCATACTAGGTAGTAACAAATGGGTAACTCCATTGCTTATATTAGTAATGAGTTTTGTTTATCGAGGGAATCGTTGGAGGGGAAAAGAGTCCGTTGATAAGAGTCCAAAGGAAGCTTTGGAGCAGATCGAACATGTCAAACGCACGCTTTGCAAGGTGCTCCGTTTCATGTTTTTTAAATTTGTATCAACTAAAGTCAAAGATGCCACACACTATTTCGAGAAAATAGTAGGTGGGCTTGAATTGTATGTGTATAATATGGTTTGGATGTAAAATATATTCTATGATCTATGATAGATGTTTGAGTGAAGAACATAAGTTACATTTTGCTAAACAGTTCACATGTCTTTATGTAAGGTTCCACATTCTGCATACATGTCTATCAAAACATTTGCAACTATATCTAACAAAATTCCTCTATATTTTGGCACAGGTTGGGAGTACTTTGGCAAATTTAAACTAATTGGGTTGGAGCCCTGTTTGTTGCATATGGTGAAACAAGGCGAGGAGTATGCTGGCAAATGTAAACAGGAAACCACTCTCTGTGCCTGAGTGGTGCAAGCGGTTGCAAAAGCTGATGAATATGTACAACGGGAGTAGAATCGGATGGATAAGAACACAAAGATGGAAGCCTCGTTTATAAGAAGCGTGGAGATGCTCTTCCGCTACAACATCTTGGGTATCATTGGCAGGTTTCTTAATCTCATCTACCCACCAAACATAAAATTCCCTAGAGATATGTCATCTCATGGAATGAAGTGATTGAAGGATACTGACAAAATGGGATTGTTGTCTACGCTTTGGGAACATTTAAATGCCAAAATATGAACTTTTGTAAATAAACGCCAAGTGTTCAACCAAATGATACAACATGTTATCTTTTAAATGAATATCATAGTTGTATCTTACAGAAGACATGGTCATCGTCAAGAGACATTGTGATTGTTTCATCAAATAAAACAACTGTATATTCACCCCGATCAACTCACCTATACCAACATACGTGTGGCCCATAACAAAATACGAGCTTTATAGCAACGTACGGACATCCATCAAGGCATAGTAGGCAATGTTTTTTTTGTTGGAAGTTACTATATTGTCCTCTCCCCATCACACATCGGATTCTTTAATTGACTTCCAGAGAAAATGCACCATAAGACTAATACAATGACTTTATTTTAAAATAAACACATAAAATCAAAATTAAAAATAAATACTAAAACGTATTAAACAAATATAAAACTAAAACTAAACAAAAGAATTATCCCCACGCATTTCACTTTTAAAGGACCTCAAAATTAAACCAAATTCCTAAAAAAAAATTATAATTACGTAAGACTTAACATTTAAAAAACAAACTTTAACAAAGACTCCAAAAGATAATTTGACTCTTTATAAGAACAAACTATTTATTTTCCAGGCACACGTATTTAAATACTAAATAAAAAAACTTATTGACACAACACACTAAAAAGTTAAAACAAGACAATTAAAACTTACATAACACGTGAACCAATAAATAAATTAAAAACAAGAGTTACAAGTCGATGGAATGACAGGAAGTGAAGCTAATGTATTTCCAGATTTAAATGTGCACGTTGAGAATTTTTATAGATGCATGTAAAGAACTAATAAGACTGCAACCATTGATAAATTATCAGAATATCAGTAAGGCTCAGACCGTCTGAATTACAACAAGAACTGATTTGGCAACTCCTCAGAATGTGCAGTCATATTTATATAATAAATAATTTCTCATTGTATGTACAAATTCATTTTGTCACTATCTAAAATGAAACGAAATTTTTAAAATATGTATGTATGTGTATATTAAATATACATATGTTAACTTTTTTCCTATTATAGAAATACATATTTGACTCTTTTTAAGAAATGTTTCCAAGTATGTTCCTTAAACAACAAACTCTTGTTGTTAGAAGACAATTTCTATTATGCTTGTGCATATATATGAAAACACAAAATTACAACCTTTAGCAGAGATATCTTGATGCTATCAATTGATAAATTGACAATTTTGAAATAGATATTTGTGGACAAAGGTTCAAGCTATATATTAAAATCACTTCTATGGGCTATAAAAATTATATTTCTTTGGTCTATATTATTTCCATTGATATCATATACGATAAGCTGGAACTGATGCAATAACTATTTTCCTCAAATTTTAAAAATCTTTATAGATTATTTTACATCTATTTAGTGAATAAACAATTGACACATATCTCAGGAGATATCCAAGGCACAACATCAATATATTTTAATAGTAGGAGAAATTATTATTTTCATGATCAAGCGCAACAACCGAAGCTTTAAAAGAAAATCCTAGTCGCGTGACTACTAAAGATAGCGATGACCGATTTATACTAAGAAGCTTGGCGATAAACCGCTTGGTTTTTCTAACACCATCTGGGAAGGATGTTGTAGAGGTTGCTTGGCATTGGGTGTTCCAAGAGCACTGGATCGCCTGATCGTTGATCATTCTTTGTTGTAGCTATTGGAGGGACAATCAAAGTGATAGCTATTTCGTGAGTAGGGGGGTGATTTGCATGTTCAACAAACCCTTCTCAGCCTTTCCAATGTTCATTCATCTAAACATTGGCAACCACATATAGGAGGTGAGCTGGAAATGTTGATTACAGAAATAATATACAATTGTTCTTAAAATCTTTCTATTATTTCTATGGACTATGAAAGCATTAAATCTTTGATTGTAATTTTTGTTTAAAAATTGCACTGGTTTAATCATTTATTTTAAATTTCATTTTTAAGAAGAAAAATTAATTATTAGAAATTATTTGGTTTTTTTGTATGGAAGTATTACATTATAAACATTAAGAAGTACATTCAATACATATGTTTCAGTGTTCACGTTGTTTGATTCCTTGGACTGCAAATGGTAGGAGAGCTATTCACAGTTTAAGTTTTTGTTTGATGTCCATTTATTCAGTTACAAAAAAACCATACCTTAATTATTTTGATTCATATACTAATTTTCATAACTTTTTTGTTTACAGATGGGCTTTGTATGATAGAAGTTATTGGATAATTTGTTTGACTGTAACATTTGCAATTTACAAATTCAAAATTTTCAGGCTGAGAAACTTAAAGAGTCTTTAGAACAACACAAGCTGAAGCAAGAGTCCTTAGAATCACGAGGGAGGGAAGATGTGAGCAGAGAAAAAGAACTCTCCCTAAAATTTGAAAAGGTGAACATGGATGTTGGCAAGAATAATTATAGTTTCGGTTGTGCTAAACACTGATACATAACATCTTACCATATATTATACTTGTGAAATTATTAATTACATGCATAAACTGTTTCACTACACACCCATATAAATATTGGTGGGACTGAATATATTCTGAGCTCCTTTGGTTCGCATCTTTGGATTATGAGATAAATTGTTAGTGCCCTCTCTTATTTTTTTACCTTAGCATTTTTTTTCATCTCATTCCAAGGAAGGACTTTCATCTAAAAAGTCTTTGTTTATTTGCAGTATTGATATTGAAAAAAAGGTACCTAGAAATGAATTGTTTAGTACTTATAATTCTAATTTTAAATCGTATCTTCCAAAAGCAATAGTTTATAGTCTCCACTGTTTTTCGTAAAGTAAAAATGATTACAGTCACAACTTGTGCTCGACCAAATATATTGATCTAGGACAAATTGGGTTCACGTTAAAGGGTATATCCAAGGGTCGTCTTTGTTCAGGAAACACCTTATAAAGCTCTGAAACTCCTGCGAAGTTGAAGGAGGCAGCAATGGCAGTTCCCCGTAACAAATGTCCCCCGTGTATCCATCGTAGTGGTCGTTCTCTCAGGGCTCATGTATGCGTAAAAACAGGCTGCCCAATCACACTGAAAACGTCTCCTCCCAATGTTATCTCTGAGCTCATCTATTTTCCTTTCATCTGCTTGCCAAGATTGTTGTGTCACCCAACACTGCGTCCAATCTCTGTCCATCCAAAATGAATTTCTGTAAATGTTATGTTCCTTTAAATCTTACGGCTCCTTGCTCTCAGAGATACATATCTCCATGTAAAGCCTTCTTAGGAGATAAATGAAGCGGTCAAAAAACATAAATTACGGTGGGAAGAAGATGCTCTGTTCTTGTGGATGCCAGAAGGGTTTCTCTGAGAGCAAGGAGCAGAAATGGCATTATTGGTTTTTGTAAATTGCAGATGAAAGGAAAATAGATGAGCTCAGAGATAACACTGGGAGGAGACGTTTTCAGTGTGATTGTGCGCCTGGTTTTACGCATACATGAGCCCTGAGAGAACGACCACTACGATGGATACACGGGGACATTTGTTACGGGAACTCGCTATCACGCTTCCTCCTTCAACTTCGCAGGAGTTTCAGAGCTTTATAAGGTGTTGCCTGAACAAAGACGCGACCCTTGGATATACCCTTTAACGTGAACCCAATTTGTCCTAGATCAATATATTTGGTCGAGCACAAGTTGTGGATCAGTAATCATTTTTACTTTATGAAAAACAAGTGGAGACTATAAACTATTGCTTTTGGAAGATACGATTTAAAATTAGAATTATAAGTACTAAACAATTCATTTCTAGGTACCTTTTTTTCAATATCAATACTGCAAATAAACAAAGACTTTTTAGATGAAAGTCCTTCCTTGGAATGAGATGAAAAAAAATGCTAAGGTAAAAAAATAAGAGAGGGCACTAACAATTTATCTCATAATCCAAAGATGCGAACCAAAGGAGCTCAGAATATATTCAGTCCCACCAATATTTAAGCATTAGAAGATTGTTTTTTAATAGCATGTTGTGGTTAATACAATTGATAGGTATAGTAGCAAGTATCCATCTTGAGATAGTATTCATATTCTTTGTGCTTATCCACCCCCTTTGGGTGTCGTCCTTTAAGAGAGGCCACTTTGGAGTGCATACACTATGTTTTTCATTTATATATTGTAATTATTATAATATTATTATTAATAAAACATGATGTTGTAAAATATAGTTTGTGAGAGACTTCAAAGAAACTATACATTTCCTTGAAATTCACAACATAAAATAGTGGCTAAACCATTTAAAACAACCTAATTAAATATTTCGAAAATTCTCTCAACATAAAACAGTGTATTGTACATATCGGTTATTTGGTAACCGAAAAAAACATGAACAATATGGATCCCTCTTGAAGTAAAAGCTATACAAGAAATTTTCTAGCTAAAATATCAAGGCCGGCTGCCGAAGTATAAAAAAGCTTTAAATACATTAAGATTCACGAACGTCCAGTTTTACCAAGAGATTTTTTCTTTCCAAATTCTTTCGAATGTATATTACATCATCTCAAAAACCTTGCGAATGGAGCGTGGTGGACTTCGTAAACCGACTGTTCTTCTATTTGTCTCAGCGGAAAAAGCATTTAACGCGGATACAGATTTTCACAAACGAGAATTGCCCATAATTCGATTCGATGCACAAACTACAACACAACACAGATCCACAAGAATAAAATATTTAAGTTCGAAATGACGACAAGCCAGTTAAAATCACATAGCTGTACAGCTTGAAAATTCACCGAGGGAGACAAAAGATCGGCGACAAATATTCGTGTTAAGAAAAACGAGCGAAACAACGTTGAGGTTAAGTTGCAGGGTCGCTCTCAGCAGGGGGCAGATTTAGATCCAGCAAAAGAGGGACTTTCCGCGCGGAATTGGAACCGCATTTTGCTCCAACTTGGCCACCGGCACCATGTGACCGTAGCTTTCAGAGAACAGTCTGCGTCTCTTAATTATAGTCGCCAGCTTTACATACAGTTACACTTTGAGATTGGCAGTGGAGCAAATGAAGCCCGCCATTACGAGTGTGGAGGCACTGGTATCAAGTGGCGTTGCTGTAGGATATCAGAAAGGGTCTTTTGTAGGTGAATACCTGTATGAGCATTTGGGCATATCGAAAACAAATCTGAAAGCATATGTAACACCAGAGGAGTATGAAGAGGCTCTGTCAAAGGGTCCAGATAGAGGAGGGGTGGCTGCCATTTTCGACGAGATCCCATATGTTCGCCTCTTCCTCTCTAGGTCACTGTGGCTTTACATGGAGATATGTATCTCTGAGAGCAAGGAGCAGAAATGGCATTATGGCCATTGGATCTGTTTAACCACCAGGACTGTAAATATCAAATTTATAGCAGGGTTAAGAGATTTGAAACGAATTGAGGATTGTAAATATCTAGGATAGTAAAAATATCTAAGATTGTAGGAAAATATCTTGGATTGTAAAAAAATATCTAAAATCGTGCCTTTGCCTTTGCCTCCTCGACATGTTGATTTTTCCAAACAGGGGCAATCATTAAAACCCCAATAGGTACAAATGAAAATTTTAAAGGATCTTCACGCCCCACTAATATAGGGGTTTTAATAGGGGCCTTAATCGAACTAACCTCACAACCACATTTTTTTTTTTGGGATTTTTGGTAATTCCAAAGTCTTATTTTCTTGGATCTCATCCTCCTATGAGCCTAATAACATAATCATTATACCTTAGATTAACACATGAACTCAGTAGCCCTTGGTATGGTACAAACAGGAGGAGCTTGACAGTTTTATTAATTTCCAAAATGAATCATTACAAACAATGGATAGAGCCACAATCTATATATGTGTCAGTATAGGTTCTATCCAGGTCCATGTAAAAAAATCGAATCAACTTAAACTAAGCAATATACAAAAATAACATATTGCCCATAACGCCTTTTAGAAGCCACTACTAGAGATCATCGTGGAACAAACATGCTAGGAACTTACCACAAACATAGGGATAGAAACCTATCACTTAGTTAACTAACGAATAATGACAATTAGCACCTAGTAACTTAAAGTAAAAATAATAATTACCTTATTACATTATTCAAATATAAATTAATGATGAATTAAGCTAGATATTATATCCTAATATTCCCCCTTAATCCAAAGATGGTCTTAAGTGACCAAGAGAGAATATCTCTCAAGCCCTCACATTTGTCTCGAGCAAGTGACTTTGTGAAGACATCTACATGTTGCATATTTGTTGGCAAATACTAGAGCTCGATGTTGTTCTTATAAGCATATTCATGAATGAAATGTACTTGCACCTCAATGTGTTTGGTGCACTCATGAAAAATTGATTCCAAACAAGTTTCACTACTCCTTCAAGTTATCAACATGTACGATAGTTGGATGTTTTTGTAGTTTTCCCAATCCTTCAAGTATACGTTAGAGCCATATCGCTTCACGTAAAGCTCCACCGCCGCATGATATTTTGATTTTGTAGAGGAGCTTAAAACACAAGTCTACTTCTTACTCCCCCATGATAACGATCTAGATCCCAAAAAGAATACAAATCCTAAAGTGGACTTCCTATCATCTATGTTCCCTACATGATCCGAGTCTTAATATGTTGTCAAGAAGAAGTTATCATTCTTCTTGTATTCTAGGCCATAGTCCATAGTGCCTCTAATGTAACTCAAATTTTTTTTTCCTACTTTCCAGTGACAAACCCTAGGTTCTTGATGAATTGAGAAAGATAGCTGACTGCATACCTAATATTCGGCCTAGTGTAAGTCAACTAGATGAGACTCACAACCAACTCTTGATAAATAGTTACATTTACTTACTATGATGGTTCTATTTGAGATAATTGAAGTCTTGTCTTTATAGCTATAACAATTGGGTTACAATCCATCACATGAAAATTCTCGAGCGTTGTCTTGACATATGTCAACTATCATACAAAGATATGATTCTCTCTTTTCCAACCTTCAAGACCAAGATAATAATGGAGAAGCCTCGAGATCGACATGTAGAATGATCATGTTAGATCTTTCTTTGTTAACTCAATCATCCTCACCGATCCTCCAAAGTGATGACTAGATCATTGACATATACTACAAAAATCAATATCTCCACCTTGATTTTTGAGATAGAGATAGAGATCGTGGATCGTATGGACTCCTATCAATCCATGATGTGTGAGATGTTCGCGATTTTGATGTACCATGCCCTTGAGATTTTTTTAGACCATACAATGATTTTATAAGTTTACATACCTTTTCCTCTTTACTTGGTATGCCAATTTGGTTGAGTCATGTAAACTTCTTCCTATAAGTCCCCATTAAGAAAATCACTATACACATCAATTTGGTGAATTTTCCATCCAAATTGGGCATCTAGAACAAAAATTAACCTAAAGGTTTTTATCTTATCCGTGGGAGAAAAGTCTCCTCATAGTCAATGCCTTCTTTTTAGCATATCCCTTAAAAACCACTCTAGCCTTATGTTTATCAATTTTGTTGTCTTCTTTGAACTTCATTTTGAAGATCCATCTCAGAGCCAATCAACTTTTTCCCTAGTAGAAGATCTATAAGCTACCACGTGTTATTCTTCATAAGTGACTTATATTTTTTCCATAGAAATTTTTCAAGTTTTATATTGTAGGGATTCTCAAGTTGTCATGTTCCTTTTTGAGATTAACGGAATTAAAGACCTGAACCCATTCTCCTCCCTATGGGTTTAAGGAAAGAAGCAAGGGGAAGACTTTGATGACATTTTCTAATATATATTTTCAATATTATTATGTATTCCTATTGGAAATCTAAGTGCTCCAATAGATGAACTCGTTTTGTTAGAATATAAAGTATTTTGAACATGTAGGATCCAAATACAAATTAGATAATTAAAAGGTACTTATTATGAGATTGATCTTAAGTTATGATGTAGCACCCCTTATTGTTATAAAATGAGGTTGCTTAGCCATTTGCTTATTATGTGAATTCTATTATCTTTTAGAAAGATTGATTATAAAGCATCTCTCTCCTCTCCTAAGGACGAAAACCCTTGAGATTCTTATGTGAGGATGAAACCCTTCACCAAGTCTAGGAAGACTTACACATGGGAATCTCCACCCCCTTGAGGGATTTTTTTCTTGTTTTTATATTAATTTCAGCCTTAGGATAGTTTCCTAAGGAGCTCTCTGGGTTGAATATTGAAGATATTGTTTTCCTTTTGTTATTGATGCAAAATTGGCCTCTTCAAAGTGGAGAAAATAATTTGTAGAGTGATTTGGTACATTATTTGGCTATTCTAAAAGGGATACCAAAATTGAATGATGTTTTGTAGTATTCAAGGGTATTTTATGTGTTTGGATTACATCATCTCATTACATATAACTCGTAGTATTTAACTTTAGCAAATTGAGCCAGTGTACACTAATACTTCACCTGCATAAGTTTGGAAGCTCACCAAGCCCATGCAACCATGAGGTCCTTCCTTTGTTTGCTTATCAAGATGTTAGACATGCATATTCATAACAATACATGCAAGAATATACATCATAGCATAGTAATTTGGAAACACATATAATAAGGAAATCATTCATATATAATGACTAAAAATATTTGAATACCCATCAAGCTATGTTTAGACATAGTAATTGATGGGAGAAAGAACATATTTTATTCCATTGATTAAACCAAGGAGAAGCAACCAAATATATACACACAAAAATGGTTGCACAAATATGCCATAAGGGCATAACTAACATGGTCGGTTCCACTTAACAATGTATTAAGCTAACATCCCCCATTAATAATTTTTTTATTACAAACACCATATTTCCGTATAGTGGACCCCCTTAATTCAAACACAACAATTTTTTTTTACACTGACCCATGTAGCCTGCTCACCTTTGAGGTGACATGCCATCTTTGTGGCTTCATGGTCTTAGTGACACCTTGTTTTTTCCTTGTAGGATTACCACAAACCTGGAAGTGAGATGAGTAAATCTCTCTGCTAACACCTTTGGTGGTTTCCTGGATTACCACGAATCCCTATGGTTTTTTGTCTGCAGGTTGACCACAAACCTGGAGGTGACAGGAGGTCTCAACTATACACTTTGGTGGTTTCTCATATTTCCACAAACCCTTTTCCAATAACCAAGCACTAATTTAGTGTTTTTCTTCCTCACAATGTTCTTCATCAGGAGGCACCATACTAAAAAAAAGGCTCAAAATTTATTAAAAACACATCGCACATAACAAACCGACACCATGGACAAAAAAACTCATAAAAATGTCACCAAAGCAATGATGTGACCTTGTCGTAGGTGACTCATGAGAGGATGCCAATTGTACTCCAACCTCCATGTATCCTCTAGCCTCTAGTAAGTTGTTACTACATGCTTCACAACAAGAGATGTGAAGTGAAGGTGACCTCATCAATTGACTCTTCACTTTCATCAAGATTCAGTGGATCTTATACTCGAGAAAAACATTAAATTCACTGGGATTTATTTTTCCTTTGAGAACATATTTTTATTGAACAAGAAAATCCCATGTTGTATGACCTTTCTTCTTACAATAGTGGCATTTTATGTCCTTTTTTTCAATATTGGAATTTTTATGAAATTTTTCAAGAATAAAGTGCATTCTCATTTTGCGAAATACCTTCATCTTCTACATGCATTCTTTTGTCTTCTACGAGTAGTGCTGCAATCATATCATCGAGAGATTGTGATGGTATTTGGCTAAGAGTAAATATAATATTGTTATATTTTTATGGCAGACTATTCAATAGAATAACTTTATCATCTTGATTTTTAACTATAGTTTTTACCTTAGCAAGTTTCTTAATAAGAGACCTACGATTATTTATATGGCTAGACATAATAATTCCATCATCCATTTTGAATCTATATAATTGCAATTTCAATGAAAATTGGGCATTTACCACTTTTGCACCGAACAAGGTGTTAAGCATATCCCAAATTTCCTTGGATGATTTTTCTAAATCCACATGATGTAACTCGAATTTGAAAGCACAAGGCCAATAATAGCTTTTGCTTTGTCATCTCTTATTTTCCACTCCAATAATTTGCTTGCATCAGTGGGTTGTTTCTCATCCCCATTTACAATGCCCCACAAATTTTTATGCATCAATTGCATTTGTATTTTAACCTTCCACGTATGAAAGTTTAAACCAGAATATTTCTCGATAATTTCCATTTGTAGATCAATCTGATAAAAGGAAGAAAATGAGAAGCCTACCGTGCACTTGAAATGATGCTTGCAAACTCTCATTGTGCCTATGATCTCACATGGGCCTCTGGTAATGATTATGTAGGATTTATTCATAGGTCAAAATGGGGAAAATATCTCCTTGAACTATGGTTGTGTCCCATGGAGATTTGAACCTTTCATTAATTCTTGCATGTCTTGTAGGTATTCCACGAGGTTGTAGCCACGTAGGTCTAATGCTTTTTCCTATGCCACATTTCTTACTACATAGGTATTCTCGCATGTTCCTTGGTCACCGGTCAAGGCTTTTGGCTACGCCAAACTAAAAACAAAATTGATTTTAATTATGATCTTGTATCACTCTCAAAGTAATTCATTTAACATGATAGCATCATGGTCGGAAAGATTAGAGGTTTGTGAAACATCCTCCACATAAGTGATCCAAAATATCCTTCACATATGTGTCGACACTTCTCCACCAATCTTGCTCTACACTCTTCCCACTTCCACACACGCAAATCACTTTCCATGTTTCCAAAATAACAAGCCATGTTTCCAATGCTTCACGATAGATTCCAAATAGATCTCGTAAAGCAATGATATGTCAACAACCATAGGATATGTGAAAAGCTCGATACCAATGATGAGAGAAAGATAATATTTTATTCCATTGATAAAACCAAGGATAAACGACAAAATATATACACACAAAAACGGTTGCATAAATAATGTATTAAGATAACAATAATCTTAGAAATCCATAAAAATTATCCATTGAAAAACACAATTGAATACATAATACATATGTTGATTACATCAAAATCGCTTACAAACAAGTGTCGAACCATGCACACATACTGAGACTTAGCTACAGACTCCAAAAGCTACATACAAGAGAGACAACCTAAAATTACACTTTTGTTTCCACTTGTTCCCAGTGTTATCCTAGTACACCCTATTATTCACCCATTTGTGATTAATTGATTAAATTAATTAATTAATACACATTGTACCCCTTTGGATTAATTAAATTAATCCCATGTATCCTTTGTACCCCTTTAGCTAAGTTAATTATTATTTATTAATTAATTAATTAATTAAGTGTGTGCACATCCTAGTCATCTGCCACTTGATCAAACATCCACCTAGACTCCACTTGGACTCCCTATCCTTATCCTAGTTAATTGCACTTCTAGAATTCTAGAAAGGTGGGGAAATTAAATTGCACGTACAACCACCTTTTCGGATGCAACTTTTTGTAATTAATTCATTTACTTCCCCGACACTATTGTAACTTCCCACAATTTTATTTTTAGCATATGCATTTACTCGTACATAACCAATTTCAACTACTTTTACCTCTATAAATTGCAGGCTTACCTTGCTTACAAATCCTCTTCAATATGAAGTACAAAAACTCTGTTGAATTCACTGTGTTGGTAGCATTTGCATTTAAAGTTTAGAGAGTACTCAAGAGCATCCACAATCATTTCTGACATTCATTTGTAAGCTTTCACAGAGACCCTTATTGAGGTTTGCATTGGAAGGTTTGCAAATTATTTATTTGTCTTTCATTACTGTGATTTTTCATAGCTTACATTTTGGCACGCCTAGTGGGACTCGCACCCCATTTCCTTTCGTTTTGGTTTCATTTTTTCTTCATATGTTTTATTTGTTTCAAAAATATTCTTGTTTGTGTGCAGCTTTCATAGGTGAATTGGGAGGTTACCATTGTTTACTGTTTTACATTTGCAGGAAGGAGTGGTGCTTGTGCTAAAAGTGGCTTCTCTTTTAGTCTCTCACTTTCTGCATTGTTGTTCTTTTTGTATTTTCTGCAACCTGCAACATAAAAAAAATAATATACAGTTAGATTTTTTATTTAACACAAAGGTCATATTTTTGTTAGCTTTTAGATTTTTCTAACTTAGATTTTCATTAAATAAAAAATTAAACAAAATAAAAAAAAAAAATCTCCTTAATTAAATACAAAATTATTGTTTATCTTGTTTTGTAACTCGCACATACAAAGAAACACATTAGATTAGCCAAATATTCTAAACACAAAAAAATTAAACAAAATAAAATAAAAATAAAAATCTTAGAAGTTAGAACAAAATTATTGTTTATCTTGTTTTGTAACTCGCACATACAAAGAAACACGTTAGATTAGCCAAATATTTTAAACAAAAAAAAATTGATAACAAAAAAAAAAAAAAAAAAACCTAGATCTAAGCCCCTACCCCTACCCCTCCCTCCTTCTCCCTACCTAGCTTGGCCGCCTGGCCGAGCCACCTCACAAACCCCATGTCCCTCGCCGACACCATCCCTATCTCGAGGCCCGAGCTCCCGCCTCACCCCTACCTATTCTCGACCAACTCAAACCAAACCCTACCCATAGATCCCCAACCCAACTCACTTCACTCCCCATTCCGTGCCCAACTCCCTCACTTCCCTTACTCACCTCACACTACCCAGAGCCCTCGGCTTGCTCACTGCACCAATCCCCATCCCCATTTCCCACGCACACGCACTCCATCCCCGCTTCCCCACGTACTCAAGACCCCGACCCGATCCCCACGCTCACTAACCCCGATACCCAACTCACACCCTCTCGCCTCACTCGTGGACCCCAATGCCCTCTCTCCCTAGCTAACCCGAGTCCTCCATAGTCGAGCTCCTTCCCACCCCGATCAAGCCATCCCCGGCTCACCCTTCCCCATACCGATCTCCTTCCCTCTTTCCACCCGCACACACAAAAATATATAATCACTTAGGTTTTTCCCTTTCTTTTGACCATGTTTATAGTTTTAGTTTTAGGGTTAGGTTTTTCATTTATTTAATTTAATTTTATAAAAAAATTGTAGTTTAGTTTACATTTATATCCATTTGTTTATTTATTTTTATTAGACTAACTGTGTAGTTTTCCAAAATAGGGTTATTGGACGTTTTCCAATTTTTATCATTTTTTTCACCATTTTATGCACAATTCATTGTTTTACAAACTAGACTAATTCTTTCTAACGTGTTTTGTGTGCTTCTTGCTTGTCATTTTCTTTTGTTTTTCTGCAACTAACACGAATCACTCATGCGTATGCTCTTCCCTCGTGCTTTTAAAGTGATCTTGGGAATCGAAACTTGGTTGTTTCTTTCCTTTTTATTTTTGGGGAATTAACGTTTCACTTAACCAAAGCCAACCCACACATATGCTCTTTCCTCGCGATTTTTAAGCAATCTTGGAAATCGAAACATGGGTTCACTTTTGTTGTCTTGTTTCTTTCTTTTTCTTTTTTTTACCTCATTCCGGAAAAATTTCTAATCATTGTTTAAAGGACCTAATCTCACACAAAGTGGCTAAAACATTCCAAAACTACTAACTAGCAAGTTTCCAAAGGAGTTCAACCAAACCACATTTAAATCAAAAGATAAAAAAACACCACATTCAAAACACTTGATTTGTAGGTTTGGTTAAGAGCTACGGCTCGACCACTTAACTAGAACATAACCCCTTAGTATAAACCTTAAGCTACAACAAAGGGGGTGGTTATAGGAACCCCAAAGTAGTCCACACCTTGAGGGAACTGGTGGACGAAATAGGAACCTTTTATCCTACCTGACTAGTAAAGCCTTGTGAGTTAGAGTCACATATATCCTTAGTGGTGACCCCAATGTGATTCATTCTAAGAAAGATATTTTCTTAGGGTTTCAAAGGGGTAAAGTAAAGTCACCAGCTAGCAATATCATCGTACTTTCTCGGATATTTTGCTTGACACCTAGTTGAGAGAGCCACCCAGGAATCCAAACATTGTCCAAGCCAATCTAAGGTAGAGGCCACAAACAAACATTCAAACAAAAACTTCTTTTTCTATTTTCTTCTTTTGTTTTTCTTTCTTTTTGTAGTAGTGTTCCACACTTGTTTTTCCCAAACACTCCTTGTTTGGGATCCATCTTTCACTTTTCTTATATTTTTTTGTCATTTTCCAAACTATCCTTGTTTGGATTCTACTTTCATCCTCGTTTCATTTGTTCTCGTCTTCTTTTCTTCTCATCATCAGTCATTCACTAACCTTCATTTTACTCTCAAATTTCCCATTTTCGGAACTTTAGTCTCTTTTTCATTAATTCAATATTTTTCGTCCTTATTTCCTTCTCCATTTGATCTTATTTTGTTCATTTAAAGTTTTTATTCACTTATTTGATTCTTCCCCTTTCATGATTATCAAATTCTTCTATCTTTCATATTCACCTCCTTTTGAGTTCATCTCTCCATTTCATTTAACACTTAAACATTTGGATTGTATTTCCCAACGTTTAAGTTTTCATCTCCTTTTCGACATCAAGTCTTGAGTTGTGGATATCCACGTCCTCGCTTAAGCACTTTCATCTTATGACTCACATCTTAACGGTGTTGTGTTCCACTTTGTCACAACTCAATTTCATCACATTTTATCTTCATTCTCCTCTTGCATCCTTTAGTTTGACAACATCATTGTTAAACTGTATACATTTTCTTTCTTCACATCTCTAACTTGACAACATATTTGTTGCATTCTAGACACTTCATCATATATTCCTTTTCCAACGCTTACGTTATCAATATTTGAGTCTTATCCCTTCATTAGCCTCTTCCTTATTAACTAATTCTTGTTAAGGGTTGAGCACATCACATATGATTTGAATCCTTTTTCATACCCTCTTCCCATTTAGCATTCACTTTTACTAAGTGGTAGAGTACACTTGAAATCAATCTATCCTCGCTTCTTCACTCTAACATTCACATTGTTAGAGGTTGAACACATTCAGAATTTTGTCACTATAACCCTCCTCCATTCTAGCATTCACTTTGTTAGAGGACGAGAACCTTCATCACATCACACCACTCTTCCATCTTGGCATTCACTTTGTCAAGGGTCGAGTTTATCAAACACTTTCACACGCTTCCATCTTGACATTCACTTTGTTAAGGGTTGCGTCACTCATATCTTCCAAACCTCTTGCCCATCTTAGCATTCAATTTGTTAAGGGACAAGTTATTATCAAACTTAATCACACACCTCTCTTCCATCGTCACATTCACTTTGCTACAGGTTGAGTTATCTTTCACATATCTCTTTTCTCCCTCCCTCTTTTAAAAATGGTGGGAACATGACATAGAGATTATAGTCCTTTTGGAAGGGGTGAATGACATCGAAATCCTTTTGGAAATTTTGATAGTGATAATGACCAAAACTCTGAGGATGATCGAATGACATCTCACTCAAAGAACAATCCCACATTAAAAATATTTTACGTATGAATAAAGATCAATTTTTTCTTTGTCTCCTTGAGATGGGAGAAAAATTACCCTTTGATTTCGATAAAGCTATTCTATAAACATTACTTGGTAAACCACCACCTAACAAAGGTGAACCTTTCATTTCGACATATAATGACGATGAGGGAGGCCCTAGTCACACAAACAATGATGGTTGAAACAAGTCCACCTTGAACAATGCCAAAAGTGATGAACCCAACAAAGAAAAATATGATGAAGGGAACAAAGGAAAATCAACTGATTCGCCACCGATCCTACTCAAGCCCTCATGAATCAAATTAATGACATGGATAAACAAATTTCTATCTTAAATTCCAAAGTCACCAATGAATCCCATGACAATGAGGCACCAAAGAAATCTAGTGATGCTTCATTTAAGAGTCATACCATGCACACCAAAGATAACAACAACTCTACGAGTGATGGTTCCTTATCATTCTTACAGAAAAACTCACTATTTTCCCAAGAATGGAAAATGATGAAGGACACCATATCAGGTATGTAACATCAATGAAAACAATTTAACTTTGAAGAATTGTGTCCTTACCCCTTCGATAAGGAAATTTTGTGTGTCCCTTTTCCAAGTTTGAAAAATACAAGGGCAAGAATGATCCTAGAGAGCATATCAAGGAGTTTTATATGGATTTCTAAGAGGTGGCCTATAGTGATGTCTTCTTAATGCATCTCTTTCCACAAAGTCTAGGAGGACAAGCCTTGGACTAGTTCCTACACCTCCCCAAGGGCTCTATACAAAATTTTGCGGACCTCTCAGAGAAGTTCTTCAAACATTTCTCATTCAACCTAGACTCTAAAATTACAATGATGGACTTGTGTAATGCCAAAAATGAACAAATGAAACCTTTGCACAATTCCTACAAATATGGTGTGGGATTGCTAGTCATTTCCCATGCTCCATTCTTGAGAAGCATCTTGTCAGCATATTTGTACCTAATCTCAATAGTGAGCTATCATTTCACATGCAAATACATTTCCTTAATACTTTTGAAGAAGTTATTGAGAAAGGACTACAGATTGAAAAATCCCTTGTCATAAAAGGTTTGATTAAACCTCATTCAAAAGACAATGGACAACATCGTAACCATCCTAATAGATCTCACCAAGACAAATATAAACATGCTAAACATAATTGAAATATGGTCAATGATGGTATTATGGACAATTGCAATGTCCACAACATCCAAAACACTTAGACTAGACCAAACAAAGGTAAACAACCTCTTGTTGTTTCTAGCAAAGAGGTTTCCTCCTCTCCTAATTCTAAATGATGTCATTTCACTCCTTTGGGAGAACCTCTATCAAGTTTCCTTCAACAACTCGTTAATGCAAACATGGTTACCTATCCTATCACTAGACCTTGGGTTGAGGGAGAACCCAAGCCTACTTGGTATAAAGCTAATACTTATTGTGATTTTCATTACATTGACGGTCACCCAACTGATCAATGCTTTTTCTTACGTCACTTTGTCCAAGACCTCATTGATAGTGGAGATATCATTGTTGAAGAACCATCACCAAATAAAACACCCAACGACAATCTTAAGGTGTTCTCAAACCCATTTCCCAAACATGGCGGTGACAATAAAAATGCTAACAAAGGTCCCTCTGCCAATAACGCTGATTTCAGTTCAATTATCTCATTTATTGAGGAAGTACCATCTACAATGGTAACCATTAAATTCAAACCTTCGATTAATGTTGTGACCACATACCAAAGGAAGATATGGGTTCCCGTGGAAAACCAACCTTCTACGTCTTCTGTAGAACCTCAAACATCCAAACCAACAACTCCTTCAAATCAAAAGTCAATTCTAATGCCAAATATTCCACTCTAGGTCAAGTATGACTTCATCAAACAATTAACAACCACACCAACGCATATTTCTCTAATGGAACTATTAAAAGAGTCACCTAGATTTTAGGATATTATCACTCATGCTCTAAATGAATCACATGTTCCTCATACTCTCAATGTTCAACAGTTTTAGGCTATGATCACAAATATTACACCTGAAAATCCTATCTTATATTTTGGCCCTCAAGATATGTTGAACCCAAATCTAATTAACAATAACTCCTTGTACATTGAGGCCTACATTACAGATCATAAATTCAAGAGAGTTCTTATTGACAATGGAGTGACTCTTAACATTTGTTCTATAAAAATGCTCCATTTCCTTGGTCATACAATAGATGAATTATATGCTAATATCATTACCATTCATGGTTATGATAATACTTGAGCGCTAGTCCTACAGTACCATCACTCTTCCCATATAAGTAGGCTCGTAGCTCCTTGACACTATGTGTCATGTAGTTGATGTAGACACATCATATAACCTTCTTTTGGGTAGACCTTGGATACATGCAATGCACGTAGTACCTTCCACCTTCCATCAATGCATAAATTTTCCACATAACAATAGAGAGTTCACCTTGCATGGTGATACTAACCCCTTTGAATACTTGTAATTTTTTTGAAGCAAGGTACAAAAAGGCAAATTATTTTCCATCTACTGATATCACAACTAGATCTAGCACAACTCCTATTGTTACCAACCATATTGATCCTGATGTAATATTGTGCCCTCATGCTTCCACATCTTCTTATGAAAAATATACATCTAAAGCATCACTTGAGGATATTCCTCACACCTTTGTGCCTTCTTATGAAGCATCTACATCTAAAGTTTCACCTGAAGTTACATTCTCTCATAAAGGCTTAGGTGAGTACACACTTGACAATACATTTCTTATTAGCAAACTCCCATTATTGCCTCACAACTATGGGCGTCCTAACACTCCTCATTTACAAGAACCTCCAACTTACTATCTTAGAAACACTCTTTGGAGATGATATGGATATCTAGAAGATGAAAATATTCCAATCTTTGATGACTCTTGGCTATACGATGATAAGATGGCAAAATGCTACGAATCCATTGATTACACCAAGGGCCATAAAATGATGAAAAACATGAATTGGAAAGGAAGAGGCCTTGGCCCACAAGGGCATGGTGTTCTTGAACCTATGAATATCAAGTCTAATCTTTACACATATGGTCTAGGATATGAGACATATGAGAAGAGGCCTATAGTCTTTGATGTGTTACCTAGCGATGAGGACTCATATTTCGAAATTGAGACCGGTTCCACACACAGCCTCTTCAAGACCTAGCTAAGACTACGCTTTTCCTCAAATACTTATCTGTTCAAACCCTTGACATTGTTTATCCTTCCCTCATTGATCAGGACCAACAATTTCATATTTCCATGGATCTCTTTCAAAACGATGAGGCCATCCAAGAGTTCCTCGGGGCTTGGGACCCTTTTCCCTTGTCGGATCACAAGAAGGGTTTCAATATAAACCTTGATGCTACCACCTACTTCGGTGAAGAACTTATAATCTCCAGTCCTAAAGAAAAATAAATTAAACACATAAAAATAAAAATTATATCTCGCATAGTGAAAACCTTTCTGAGGCATTATACAAGAAGCAAAAATGAAAAAGAAAAAGAAAAAAAAAAAGGACGCATCTCCTAGTGAAAACCTTTCAGAGGCACTAGAGAGAGGAGATTTAGATCTAGAAATATCCGATAATCTACACAAGCCTACAAAATCATTTCAAGATAATGACACTTCTAAGTTATTGGTAGAAGAGATGACAACCATTAACATTAGAATTGAAGACCAACCAAAATTGTGCAACTAGGTGTCATTTTATCAGAAACCAAAATCAAAGCCTTCAAAAACTTATAATTGAGTTTCAAGATGTATTCACTTGGTCTTACAATGATATGCCTAGTATTGATCCTTCTCTTGTGGTTCATCACCTTGTGGTGCACCCAGATGCTAAACCTGTCAAGAAAAAACTACATAAAATACATCCCAAGGTCGCATTGCTTGTTAAGGTTGAACTACAAAAATTATTGGATGCAGGATTCATACGGTGCATTGAATACTCAGATTGGATATCTAATATGGTACCAGTTGTGAAGAAGACCCCTGAAATCTGTATTTGTACAGATTTCCATGACATTAACAAGGCATGTCCTAAGGATGATTTCCCTTTGCCTAATATTGACATGATTATCGATTCTACTGTGGGCCATGAGATGTTATCCCTTATGGATGGATTTTCTAGGTATAACCAAATTCAAATTGCTGAAGAAGACCAACATAAAACAACTTTTACAACCCCATGGGGGACATTTTGTTACAAGGTCATGCCTTTTGGCCTTAAAAATGTTGGTGCAACTTATCAATGTGTCATGACTGTTATTTTCCATGACCTTCTTCACGACATAATGGAAGATTATGTTGATGATATTCATGCTAAATCAAAGACTAGGGTGGATCATCCAATAGTTTTTTGATTTTTTTGATTTTTCTTTAAATGTCTCTAAGATTAGGTAAAGAAACATTTGAGATGCATGAAATTCATGGGATCCTAGAGCTATGAACCATCAATACATGCGAGCTTATAAGCTCCTAAACCAAATTTAGATACCACAATTAATGTCCTTAACCAATTAGGTTCACAATTTCCTCTTTTTCATGTTCCTTGGCTATATTGAACCGGTTTTCTTTAAGAACAAAATCACTAACCTCAAATTCATGAGAAATAATACACTTTTTGTAGCTAGCACAAATTTGATTCCTCTACACTTTGAGGTGATCCAAGGCATGGAGGCATTTTCCCTCAAACATCTTGATCTCTTATGGTCTATCTACTCTCTAATCAAGGGATATGTACAAAGGGGGAAGATCTACCTCTAAGGTAATGATAGCCTCATTTCCAAAAATAATGGAGTATGGGGTTGCACCTATAGGCATGTGGATGGAATTACGGTAAGCCCATAAGGAAAGATGGATATGAAGGTGCCAATTATGACTGTTTTTTACGACCAACATTTTTATAATGTAAACAAACATTTTTTAGTTGCCTCAAATTTCCCATTACCCGATGGTAATAAGGGGTAGAAGAATTTTAATGGATCCTAAAGTGTTGAAAAAGGTTATTCACTTACTTATTCTTAAAGTATTTACCATTGTTAGATATAATAACGAAGGGGATGTTGTAATGAAAAATGATGTGTTTCATGATAAAATTTGATATCTGAACACCAATAACATAGGTGAGAGGAAAACCTCCACCTATTTAGTAAAGTATTCAGTTGTGATGATGATATGTTTGTGTATATCAAATGAAGTAGGTGTGATATTTTCTATGAGATCGATCCCCCATTTGGAAAAAAGGCCATAGTGTAGTGATATGCTATAAAGATTGAGTATGGACACTAGAATTAGGTCACCCTAAATCCTATGTGCATGTACATATCCTAGGACATCCCTTTGTAAACCCACATGACCACTTTTGTAATACACACTTCCTTTAGATGCTTTTATGTCATTAGATTAGCTGTTTTGGGCACTCTTATCTATCGCATAGGACATTCTATTAGGGATTGTGATACTTGACACATTGACATTTTGACACTATTATCTTGGCACTTCATGACAAACTTATTTTGATGGCATTAATGTTTATATATAGTATACATGGACTATGCTAATTTTTGTGATGTAGGGATTTATAGTATTTTTGTTGCTTATTTAGTCATATATGAGATTATTTGATGATGACAATGATGTTCTAACATTTATATCTTGTGAAATTTTGGATGATGGATGTTTATACTAACGTAATTGTGCTCAAAATTCCATATATTGAATGTAATTGTGATGATGATTGTTATTGGTATTGATGTGCATTGAGTTGCGATGTTAACTATATGTGAATGTATGATTTGGAAATATTTTGGATAGATTTGATGTGTGTGTCAAGTGTGCAGCGGTGTACAAGTTAAAAAAATAACACACATGGGGACCAAGGGACCAACACATGAAGGATGCATGAGCCAGGACCCCTTAGCCACCTTGAGCAATAATGTTTGTGGGTTTAGAAAAGTGGCTAGGCATTTTATTTTCTTGTGGTTGTTTAATTTAATTTTTGCTTATCCTATGTTGATGGCCCCTTTTGAATATTCACCCTTGCATTTTTATAATTTGTAATTTTATGAAATTTCTTCCTCTCCCATGTGATGATGTGACCATTTGTCATGACTTTTTTGGTAGTTGAAAATCAATTAATGAGTCCCTAAACCCAAGAGAATTATGGAGGGGCGGATTTTGGCTTTGAGTGAATTTTTGGACAACCTTAAATGCACCTAACCTTGTCCTTAACACCTTAAATGGACCCATACCCCTAACCCATCATGGGTAGAGTAGAAGGCTCATTTATGATTTTTGACCCCTTTTTCTTGTTTGTCATTGATTTTATTGCACTTGCATTTACTTTTTGAAATTGATTATTGGGGAATGTGTTACTTTTAATTTGATTTGAAATTTTGGAGTGATGGATGTGAAATAAGTTTACTTTCTTGACTTTCTTTTGTTGTCATTTATTTTCCTTGGATTTTGGGGTGTACTCTTGATTTGAGAGTAAATGTTATTTGACTAATTTTTTTAAAGAAAATTTATTTTGCATTAGAGAATGGTATGTACTTTGGGTGAGTTGGAATGGGTACACTTAGTTGGCATCCATGTGGAGCCAACTCACCCACTTCCCTTGCAAACTCTATAAATAAGTCCAATGCCTTTGATAAAGGGGTTGGCTAGTTACACTCTATTATTCTATTTTGGAGAATTCTTGTGCTTGGAGGAGCTTAGGGAAGTAGATTGAAGCTTGGATAAAGTAGAGATAATTGCTATGGCTTCAAGGTAGGGGCTTGTTCGCAATGTTTATTTCACTCTTGTTATTATAGTTTGCTTTGTTTCTTCTTATCATTGTTGTTTCTTTGGCTTGAAAATTTCATTGGTGGATTTTTTTACTTCCCTCTTGTGGTTGTTTTATTGTTATATTGGAAAGTGTTTTGGGAAGGGTAGAAATCCCTTAAGGTTGGGTGTTAGAGGGGAGGGTGATGAGTTGGTTTTGGTGGAGGAAAAAAGAACTAGGTTTATTGATATAATGATAGTTGCTTATTGTGACTTATTGGAGGGAGTTTGGGGTAGATGAGAATTAGGCATTTGGTGGAGTTAAAAGGGGTGGCTATAATTGGTATAAGGTGTAGTGGAGGTATAAGGAGGGTTGGTATAATGGAGGATTAAGGCCTAATTTACTACCTTTTTGGAGTGATAAGGAGACCAACCTTCATTTCTCCCTCTCCCACTTGGCTTGGTGTCAAGTCATTATTCTTGTTTGTTTTGTTTTGATATATGTTTGTGTGTTTGTTCTTGTTTTGGGTGTTTTGGAGCAAGAGAAAAAGTTTGAGTTGCTCGGGGGTTTTGGTTCTTTCATTGTTCATTTTTGGGGCTTGAGGGCCATTGTATAAGTGATCCCATTCTCCAATGGGTTTTTTTGGGTGGGAGCATCGTTTGGCTCTCCTTGTGTGTTTTTGGACCTCTTGTGAAGACTTGAATCAACCTTGTAGTTATTTCGTCCTTATTGTTTGTGGATTTATTTAAAATCTTGTTATCCTTGGAAGGGAAATGTAATGTGAAAAATAAGGTTGTGTAATCCTCCTATTTTCATACCTTGGGAGTATTGTAAGCTTGAAAATATTGTATTATGGACAAATGTGTTGCAACCAATTTGTAGTTGAGAAAGTTGTACTTGAAAGGGCTAATGAAATGAAATAGAATATTCTTCTTTTATCCTTCATTTCCATCCTAAATGTTAACTTGGTGGATTGTATATTGATAGAAGAATGGTTTTGTTTGGCTTGCACAATGATATGTTTTGAAAAGTGTACTACCTTATTTTGGATGAAAACAAGAGAATGGGAATTTACTTAATCTCATTAGTTCACTACATACATTTAAAAGTCACTACAAATGAACTATTTCACTTGGTTGATAGTGTCATAAGTTTTACTTTGAAAATTTGATGGAAGCTTAAGGCACTTAATAGTTTAGCAAATAAAAGTCGTCTTGTGTGTTGGATATTATTGGAGGCGATTTTACTACCTTGTAATTAACTCTAATGATTTTTCTCGCTAAGATGGCTTTAGAAGCTAATGTATTATAGTGAATAATCAAAGGAAGTGCTAAGATAAAACAAAAATGGTGTTAATACCTATTCTAAGATTTGTTCCTATCAATCAAGCTATCAAAATAACCCTAACAAAGTGTAAATATTTATATAGGATTATCTCATCCAAATGCTTCCTTTGATTAAAATTCTTGTATAAAAATGATATATAAAAAAGAAACCTTATTAAACTACTCCGTATCTATCTATATCTCATAAATGGCTAGATAACATGTAGCTATTAAATATCGATACATGTAGATATAATGTTATTAAATTAAATTGAAATTGATTAGGTTTAAGATAAGTTATTATATAAATGTTTTCAATTAATTATATTTATGAAATACATTAATTATATATAAGTTTTTATTTACAAATTGATTTATATAAAGAAAAATAAAATAAAATATATATATATATAATATAAATGTTTTCAATTAATTATATTTATGAAATACATTAATTATATATAAGTTTTTATTTACAAATTGATTTATATAAAGAAAATATATATATATATATATATATATATATATATATATATATATATATATATATATATATATATATATATATATATATATATATATATATATATATATAATGAGCTTATTTTATTATAATAAGAAATAGATTCTAATAAAAAATTATAAAAACAAATAGTTGGGGGCATCCCCCTATTTTCCATACAACCCACAATGGTCGGCCACTCCGGCCATACAAATATTAATTTATATGACAAAACAATAGTATGTAGTAAAATTGGAGATATTAGGGATGAGATTTAGCACGGCTGGCAACCGAGAGTAACGTTTAAGTCAAATCCCCTCACTTTCCTTTGCTACAACTATCGTATTCTGCTAAATTTACAACGTGAACATGGGTTTGGGGTGGTCAACACCTCTGGTTTTCAAATAAATTTCTTGTATTATTATGAAAGGGAATGACAAGTTTGAAAGGCCATATGGGCCGTGTCACCTCCATGTTCGCTTTGGGTTTGAAGACCATTAAACCTGGTTGGTTGGTTTGTTGGCATAAATCTATTTTCCCACACAAATTTTATTATGTTGTCCAATACATGGAGAAACAAAGAGTAGCTAGGATAGCTTTGAAGCTATATGAATCTTATAATATATATTTTTATAACAAGAGTCACGTAACGGCTTCTATGTGTTGAAAGAAACAAGACATAAAATAACTAAGAATATAATAATGTATAAGTATTATATGACAATGTTTTGCTTATATTATTATGGACTCACAACAATTATTTGTGACACATATGCTACTTTGCAAATGTAACAAGAAGTCTATTAAATTGTTAAAAGATGTTATTCAAGAGGAGTTTTAAAATGTTGTTTAAAGATTAATTACAATTAGTTTTAATGTTTGAAGTCTTTAATATATAAATATTTATTGAAGTGAGAAATTGTAATTCACAATATTAATAAAATTATAATATAATTAAGTTATGATAAAAGAATTAGAACAAAATTGAGTGTGAAATCGGTAAGAGAATATGTGACGCCCTTAACCTATTGCTTGTATTAGGATATGAGTAGCCGACTTGTGGCTTACCATATCATTTATACTTTCTCATGCTTAGTAGGTCGGCCTTGGTGATGGCCATAACATATGAATAATATATATAGGGATTGTAGGTAGTAGTTTATCATCATTGAAGCATTTGAGTCTTATTGTATGGTTTGGAGGTTGCCCCCTTGAAGCGGCGAAGCTATTCTAATTGCACATCGAGATCATTATTCTAGAGTATTGTGTTATTTAGTGTTATATTTCTGCTCATTATTTGAATTATACAAGTAATTTCATTACAAGTGGTATCGATGCTGCGATCTAGGCCAAAATTAGGGCAAAAACCCTAATTTTTTTTGTTTCTGCCATATATTGCGAACCAAAGCGAATTGGTGGGATATATTTTTACTAGAGTTGCAAAACATTTCAAGTAAGGTTCCTTGAAAATTTAAGACTTTTTTGATTTATTTTGCAAAAGTTATTACAAATTTAGGGTTTTCATAAAATTGCTCCCTAGAGTGCAAATTGTGGAATTTTTTCAAATTGTTACATTGATCGTGATCCCTACATCCTACTATTTTGGGGCATCATGGCGGGGCCTTCCACAAGAGGAAAAAAGAATCCCATCACTCTGGGTAAAACACCAGAAAAGGATGAGATAATAGTTGAGGAGTTGGAGACAGAAGATATAACTACAAATTCCTCAGGGTTAGGGTTTACTTCGACAGACCATAAAGTAAGCCAACTTGAGTTTAACCTAAGAGACCTCAAATCTTGGGTGGCCAACAAAGAAGATGTGGATAGGATTGGACAAATATTGGAGGAGTTCATGCAAAAATTTAGTATGCATATGATGGGTAATCATACTTATGTCAATCAAGGTGGATCCTCAGGTCAACATAATAGACACATGAGCCAGAGTGGATCTTTGAGTGGGCACAATCCAAATACAAGCACTCTGTAGGCCCGTACTATGTTTCCAAAAGTGGAGATGCACAATTTTGATGGAAAGGATCCACTCAATTGGATCAACCAAATTTAGAATTTCTTTGAACTACAAAGGGTCACAGTGTTGATTGATTCAGAAGTACTCACAACTTTATCAATCATAAGTTAGCAAGTGATGCTTAAACTATTTCATTTATCCACTCCGAATGTCAAGTAATGATTGTTGATGGAGGTATCACATTTCGTTCGAAAATGCCATAAAATTAAGCTTACCATGGAGATTACATACTAAATATTCCCATGTATGCCATTTCTATGGGAGGGTAGACATTGTGTTAGGGGTTCAATGGCTTACCACTTTGGGAACCATTGAGACGAGCTTCCAAGACTTGTTCATGCAATTTCACTCAAAGGAAGGACTTTTGAGCTAAGAGGCTTAAGAGAAAAGTCTCCACAAATAGTAAGTTCTCATCAGATGCACAAAATTCTAAAAAATGGTGTAGAGGGATTTGTGGCACAACTCTTTTCATTGGAGGCTCATCATTCTAAGGACATTATACCATCAGATATGCAAGTAGTGTTGGATGCACACTCTATTGTATTTGAAAATATACCAAAGGGATTACCTCCAAAGAGAGATCATGATCATGCTATTCAGTTATTACCAGAAGTCAACCGCCTAACATCAAACCTTATAAGTACCCATATGTGCAAAAGAGTGAAATCGAGAAGATTGTACAAGAGATCTTGGAAGCAGAATCATCCGTCATAGTCAGAGTGCATATTCTTCTCTAGTAGTGATGGTACGGAAGAAAGATGACATGTGGCACATGTGTCCTGATTATAGGGAACTTAATAAGTACACAATCAAAGATAAGTTTCCTATTCCTGTAATTGATGATTTGCTTGATGAGCTGCATGGTGCTATTTATTTTACAAAGCTTGATCTTCATTCGGGATACCAAAAAATCAAAATCAAGGATGAGGATGTTCATAAAACCGCCTTTCGGACACATGAAGGCCATTATGAATTCCTAGTAATGCCTTTTGGACTCACAAATGCACCTTCTACATTTCAAAGTTTGATGAATTCTATTTTTAAGTCATTCATGTGGAAGTTTGTCTTAGTGTTTTTTGATGATATATTAATTTATAACAAAACATGGGAGGAACATTTGCATCATGTAAATAAGGTTTTGGAAACCCTTAAACAACATCAACTTTATGCAAAGCACTTTAAGTGTTCTTTTGGACTCAAAGCCATAATAAGATCATAATAAGATCAAAGCCATGATGGAGTGGAAGGTTCCAAAACCCTAAAAAATCTATGAGGATTTTGGGGCTTACATGTTATTGCCAAAGATTCGTAAGGCATTATGGAATCATAGCTGCACCTCTCATAACTTTATCAAAGAAGGACTCCTTCCATTGGAGTGAGGATGCAACCAAAGCATTTGAGCAACTAAAGGAGGCCATGTGCACCACTCCGGACTTGGCTACTCCAAATTTTTCCAAAACATTCATTGTTGAATGTGATGCATCGAGGGTGGGTATGGGGGTAGTTCTCATGCAAGCGAGCCTTCCTATTTCCTTTTGAGCCGTCAATTCAAGGATAAGAATCTTTCCAAGAAGACTTATGAGAAGGAAATGCTAGCCATACTTCATGCATTAAAACAATGGAGACCATATCTCATAGGAAGCCACTTTAAATTGAAGACGAGATCATGATAGTCTAAAATACTTCTTAGAGCAGCGTTTATCATCTAAAGAACAACAAAAATGGGTCTCCAAGATGTTGGGATATATTTATGAGATTATCTATAAGAAAGTGAAGGAGAATGTAGTTGCAGATGCTCTGTCATGGAAAGATGAATCAATTGTAGCCTTGTTATGTGCCATATCCATATTACAGGAAGATTGGATAGATGAGGCAAGGTCTGAATGGAGAAATGACCCAACCACACAAAACCTCATTCATCATCTCCAGAATGATCCAAGCATGTCTGAAAAATTTGTATTGAAATGGGATGTTTATGGTATAAAGATAGATTATACCTATGTAAGAACTCCACTCTTAAAAATAGGATTCTATTTGAGCTTCACTCTTCTCCAGTAGGGGCACTCTAGATTCTTGAAGACTTATCATCGAGTCAAACAAGATTTCTTCTAGGAAGGGCTCAAAGGGATGTCCAAAAATTTGTGGCAGAATGCATGGTTTGTCAGCAAAATAAGGGTGAAACAATTTGATCCCCAGGTCTTCTACAACCTCTATCTATTCCTAGCCAGTGGTGGGAAGAGGTTTCCATGGACTTTATCACGGGATTGCCTAAATCAAGGGAAAATGTCATCATGGTTGTGGTGGATAGAATCACCAAATATGCTAATTTTTGTGCCTTGGAACACCCATTTGCTATAAGCACGGTAGCAACAACCTTCATGGACACAGTTCAGAAGCTTCATGGGACACCAAAGATTATAGTAAGTGATCGAGACCCTATATTTACTAGTTATTTTTGGAATGATTTATTCTCATGTTTGGGTACTCGGTTATCTTGCAGCTCTTCTTATCATCCCTAGTCGATGGGAAAACAAAATTTGTAAATAAGTGTTTGAGAGGATATCTTCGTTGCTTTATGTCGAGATAAACAAGCAAGATGGGTCCAATGGTTTCCACTTGCAGAATGGTGGTATAACACTTCCATACTTAATCTAAAATGTCTCCTTTTTTGGCACTCTATGGGTACCATCCACCATCCATCACATCATCATTGAGAGGACAACCGCGGGTTAGAGCAGTAGAAGAACACATTCAATATCAACAAGAGGCCCTTTCTAGTCTCAAGGAGAACTTGGTCATGGCACAAAACCGCATGAAGCAACATGCTTTGATCAACATCGCATGAAAAAGGCATTTTGAAGTCGGTGATTGGGTTTTTGTGTAGTTACAACCATATAAGGAAATGTCTTTGAAACAACAACAAAAGGATAACAAAATTTCACCAAAGTATTATGGCCCCTATCAAGTATTGTAGAAGATTGATCAGTAGCATACAAATTAGAACTTCCACAATCAACCAGAATACATCCAGGTCTTTCATGTTTCTTTCTTGAAGAAAGTAATTGGACAGAGAGTATTAGCCCAAAAAGTGTTACCTAAGCTCGATGAGGAAGGGAGAGTCATCTTGGAACTTGAATGCATCCTTCAAACACGCACTTAAATATTGAGGACACATGTTATTACTGAGTTCTGATCAAGTGGAAGAATATGGATAATGAAGATGTAACATGGGAAGATATGAGATTCCTACTGAATAAGCACCCGAGCTTCTCAACATTGGGGAAAATTTTGCTTTGAAGGGGAAGGGCATGCTATGCTCTTAACCTATTGCTTGTATTAGGATATGAGTAGCTGACTTGTGGCTTACCATATCATTTTATTATGTCATTTATACTTTCTCATGTTTAGTAGGTCAGCCTTGGTGATGGCCATAACATATGAATAATATATATAGGGGATTGTAGGTAGTGGTTTATCATCATTGGAGCATTTGAGTCTTATTGTATGGTTTGGAGGTTGCCTCCTCGAAGTGGTGAAGCTATTCTAATTGCATATTGAGATAATTATTCTAGAATATTGTGTTATTTGGTGTTATATTTCTGCTCATTATCTCGAATTATACAAGTAATTTCATTACAAAATAATATTTAGACATTAAAAAATAATAAATATAATGACATCATGCATTCTTGAATAGGTGGCATGCATTTATTAATATTTTATTTTGAAAATGAATAGAATACTTATTTGTACACTTATTAAATGTTGATGTTAAAGTTGTCATAATTGTTGTGACACTTGTTAATTGTATATTTTTCTTTCAAATATTATTGAAAAAGATGTACTTGAATAAGACCCAAAATTTGTCTTATCATGAAAAAGTAACCAATAAAATATCAAATAAATTATTTTTATTGTTTTTTTAAATTATGAAATTGTTTATGTCGGTGTAGGTTATTATTTATCCTTTTATTTGTTTATTAGGATAATTCTTGCACTTGTGTTATCCCTACACTTGTTGGGTTAGCTTTCTTAGGTGTACTAGTTATGTGGAGTTAGCTTACTAGTTGTGTTGAGTTAGCTTTCCAGTTATGTGGAGTTAGCTTGCTAGTCTTGTGGAGTTAACTTAACTACCAATATCAGTTAGTGGGATTTCTTCACCACTGATCTAGATAGTAGTTGCAGTTCTCACCTCCTATATGTACATATTTCTTATTGATCAATGTAATGTAATTCAATTTTAATGTATTGAGAATATGTAGTCACAAAATCACAAACTTACTATTACATTTGTACCGCTTGTATGTTAATTTATATATGAATCTTGCACGATAAAATTATTCACTAGTGAACCATTGATCCAACATATAATTTACTAGTAACAGCCCCAGCGTACTTAGCACATCACTTAGCCTAGAATGAGTGCTCACCCGAAGTGAGAAAAGGTACCGTGCCACTCTTGAGGGTTCTTTGTTGCGAGGATGTTAGCATGATGAAGAATTGATGCATTCAAATCCATCATTAATACATCATTCTACGAAGCATGTACGAGATCTAGTTCTAGAGAATAATAGATTTAAATGATAACCATGATGAAATCAAGTATACGAAGATCTAATTATGTTAAGAATTAACAATTTGATTCACCAATACACTCCATTATATTAATCATGACAAATACATAGAAGCTTCTTATAATAATGGCATCATATGCTCATGCATGTAACATATCTCGATAGTATAATCTCGAGTAATCCATTCCTTACATACCTCTTTTATACTATGTAGTTCATTACATAGCTATAAGGGTGGGGACTTGCCCTTCACCGCTTATCTAATCCCAAAAATAGGTCACATGCTGAAATAGCCATGTGCCTTTATAATTACAGCCACACATGCAAGTGTACTAACAACATATTTCTCCTAGTTAACTATTAGTCACAATTCTATCTTTACCCAAAGATCCATGTAAAGCACTCCACATTCGTTCTTCCAAAAATAGCCCGTGTGTTTCGTGTAATTCTTCATCCTGTTTGTGTGCTCCACACGCCATCTTCCAAAAATAGATCATCATCGTGAAAATGACTAAGTCCCGAATCTGTCTCTGTCCTCCTTGTGCGATTCCCTTCCGATCCTCCCGCACCTTTGAATGATATTTGGTATTTTGCATGAATATATCTTGTATTACTTCTACTAAGGGTTATACATGGTCGATCAACATTACCCCACACTAATTGCATTTCCACCCCTGACAATGGTTACCTTTTGAATGCTCAAAGAATGAGAAAGAATATAAATGGAAGATAGTAAAGAATTTTCTATACAAAAGAATGATTTACTCAACTGCACCCTCTACTTTAACTGGAAGAATGAGTTTTAGATATTATTCTTTTAATAATGCCTCTAGTGGTCTCGCCATTCACTCAAAGATGGCCTATACCTTTTCTGGGATATTCAACTGCAATAGATTCCATCTCATCCTATGCAATGTCTCCCTTCTCATTTTGTAATACTAACATAATGTTAGCCATTACAGACATTATCCCTTCTAGTAGATCCATCTTCTGAGCTATAAGCTTCCCTAGTTCATCTAATCTATTTTTGTGGGGCTCCTGGGCCACTGCAAGGGCCTCGCGCTTTTGCTTCACCACTACCAGTCTCTCCATGCATCCCAATGTTTCATCCTTCATAGATTTTAGGACTTCATTGTCCTCTACCATTGTTCTTATTCGATGATCGCTTTCGTGAGCCGTGCGGATGTTCAATGCTTGATCTACTTTCTTCATCTCTTCTCGAAGGGTTTGAAGTAGTGCCTTGTATGATGAAATTTTTCTAATCACTACAACCTTTTCCCTTTCTCCTCTTGTTCAGGGTCTTTTGGCATTGGCACCTAGCTGGTCCTTCTTCAAGCACCATATCAACCAAAGTTCACACATAGTGCATAGCCGAAGGGAACTTTTTGGGCACCTTGGGCTCTAAGTGTGGTCTTTCTTGGAGGACGTGATCCCCAATCTCCTCTGCCATGCCAATAAGAACCCCATTCTTTTTTTTCTAAGTCCTTTTCTTGTTTCAAGCATGCGATCTCAACATCCTTGGCTTTAATCTCTTCCCTCAACACCCTAATAGTTCAGACTTTATCCACATTCCTCCTTGCCACCTCTGTTGATACCTTTACCAAGGCATTACTTACCTATTCATCTGACATAATAGTAGGCTTTATTGTTATGTGTCTATCTTGAGGTGTCTTTTTCAATCTTTTGGATACACAAGACTCTTAATAGATGTTGAATTCTAGTTCATCCATATGTGTCTCAGTATTGACCTAGACAACTACTTCCTTGTGTGCACAAAGTGGCCATATAATCATCCATCAACTCGTATCCATACAATTCCTTAAGGTCCACGATGCTTTGGAAATGGGTGTGGATAATTTTACTTGTGTCCTTAGATTAGCCCATGATTGATGCGGTGTATTCTCCACTTATCCCCTTTGATCTTAGCCCCTTAGGAACTTGAGTGCCAAGATTTGGAGCTTGTTCTACTATGCTCTAAGTAGTTTCTTGCGATTTTATATCTACCTCCTTTTTACCTTCTTCTCCATCCTTCATTTATTTTTCCTTTTGCTCTTCTAAGTCCTCTGGAGGTGTAGGAGATTTGGTCGCGCTCTCCTCAGACCCTTCCACCTCCTCGTTCATCTTCAACTTCTTTCTTCTCTTCTCACCTGGCTCCTTCTGTGGAGAGAGTAGTGGTGATCTATGCACTGATTATAGAGTAACACCTTGGATTCTTATTCTCCCGATACCCTTTTGAAGCAGTTCTCTCCTTGTAATACATCTAGTTCATCATCATCTCCTTCTTGCCCTTGAGGTGGTGTAGTTGTGCACTCAATTCCTAGCTTGTTTGTAGGTCATCTTCTTCCTCTATGGTTTAGGACACCATTATCTTCTCGTTCCTCCTCCTCTTCATCTACGACTATGGTCTCGTAGGGTACGTGGGGTTGGCACATTTTCTATCGTATGCTTACCATTAGGTGACCCTGGAATCACGAATTTTTGGGCCCCTAGAATGTTGGCTAAGTACAAAAGGCGCGTATGCACGTAGGTCCTAGTTGAAGAGAGGTGCGCAAGGACAAAGTGTGCAGGGAAGGGTTTAAGAAAATGGTTTAAGGAAGCTTTGTGGTGCACGTGGGCGTAACCAAAGTTTCAAAACTTAGCCAAATTGGGCGTTTGGGATAGAAATTGTGAAAAGCATGACCCGACTGCGCATGCTAAGTGGATAAGGTGCCGGCAGACGATAGGTTAGCCCAGAAGGAGCATGCTCATGCGTATAAGCTTCTAGAAGCACATCATGGTGAAAAGTGGAAAGCTCGGGCCTAGGAGAGCATGCTCACATGGAGGACCACATTCAGACACTTGGCATTAGATCTAAGGGCACCGGAGGATGAGTTGGCATCCCAAAAAGGCTATAAATATAAGCACCTATAGAGTAAATAGAGAGAGAATGAGAAGAGGGCGGAGCTCTGTAGAAATACTGTAAGAACTCTATTAGTGGGTAATGGTATTTGGGAAAGAATGTATAATGGGTATGCAGATTATAATTTTTATTTTGATAGCCTAGCTACATTAGTCCAATTGTAATGCATGACTACGATCTATTTATCTCGTGACATTTTGTAATGGCTCCTTGATGCAATGAGGTTACCGAGTTATATGAATATGAACATCAATGATTCTGATGCATACGTCTTTCTCATAGGTTCTCTTTCATTTATGTTTATGCTAAGTATGGATGTTTGTATAATTCTTTCTGTTATGGTACAAGTTATATAATCTATTAAGTACTTTCTCTGTAATGACTGCAAGGATCTAGAGGTCATTCTAAGCTCTATGGTTCTTGAATGTCTTAACTCCTTTTAAATCTCTTAAGAAAAAATCATAGATGATGATGTTTCCCACTAAAATCACATAAAAGAGAGACTCGGCACCTGCGCGTGCCTCAGGTGAGCGCCCAACATCTATTGGGTGATAGGTTAGCATGCATGGGGTTCCTTTCTTTTGTGATAGGGGTAAAAATGACTACATCTTGGTTCCGTTGCTCGGACCTCTTTTGGTTGTAGTGGGAAATAACATACAACATGATCTCGGGTAGTGAGTAATGATATAGCAGTTAACTTTGGAAAGTGTTGAATCATGGTTCAAGAGCATGGAGAATGAATTTTCTCGAGATTCAAAGACTGCCCCCGAGTTTGATGCACGTAGATGGGTAGAAGAGAACCTCTACCATGATCTGTATGAAACTTTTTTCTGTTGCTTCCTAGTAGAACTGTATGAGTGGCTCTCAGCCTATGCGCCTAGATCAAGTTGGCATTATAGATCACGTGTGTGGACCTAAGAAGAATACCAGAGGCTACATGATGCATATCTGATATGGACTCGTGTTGTGGATCATTAGTGGAAAGGAGTACTGGCTAGCTACACTCTGGAGTATGCCATTTCCACATATTCTTGTCCGGAGGTTACTGAGTTTGAGTTTCTGCAGAGCCTAAAGGATCATTTCTATGTGTTATCCCTCTAGAAATGCAGATCCTGGTTGTTACTTTGGGTTTAGAGTCATTTCTAATGGCCGGCTAGACCATTTTGAGCACTGGGAGAGGGAGCTAGGGTGGAGGAAGATGGCAGATATTACGATGGAGAAGGAAAGGGAGGAGAGACAACTCAAGTATATTGAAGCACATGAAAGGGATATTGCTAGACGATGTGAGGCTACAAGTGTGATTGATCTATGGAGGAAGACGTTGCGAGAAGGAGTCGAGGTTCACGTGAAGGACATGGAACCTAAGCGGTCTATGCTACCCCATTTTGGCAAGCGTGTAAGAGAGACCCCTTTGGCTTCTAGTGAGATTTCGTCATGTGGAAAAAGAAGAGTCATTGGCACGTATCTCGAACCCACCCAAAGGTGACCAAACCACCGGTGCTTGTTTTCCAAAATCGGAAGGAGTATCATTGACCTAATTGATATCAAGGTGGAAGTGATAGATCTACACCTAGGAGATACAAATTTTCAATTCCCACTTCTATGGATACACATATTTCATTATTTGGAGGAGTCTTTTGACAAGGAGCCGGATACAAGCCTTCGGTCTCGTGTTTGGGAGTGGCATGAGGTATAATAGTGGTAGTGGGGCATTATCACGGACCGTCGATGCACGGTTCGGTGGAACCGTGAGGACACTTGGCACGACTACTACAAGACACAGTGGGTCGGGCGCATAGGAACCGGTGGACCTAGCGCTTCGTGGATCTGGTGGCTCAAGAGGCACAGGACTTGGTGGAT
Organism: Taxus wallichiana var. yunnanensis; assembly: GCA_018340775.1. Taxonomy (NCBI): domain Eukaryota; kingdom Viridiplantae; phylum Streptophyta; class Pinopsida; order Cupressales; family Taxaceae; genus Taxus; species Taxus wallichiana. Next base: position 644,009,686 of record CM031237.1, on the reverse strand, counting down.
CCGGTGGTGGAGGAAACACCAAAGGGAACCAAGGCTTTGGCTTAGGATGATAAGGGCCCCAACCACCCCCTAAAGTCTTCTTTGAGATGTCATTACACTTGCCATATTACAGAGGTATTGAGGATGCTACGGAACATGTTCACAAGTGTGAACTTCTATGACTCGTAAAGGGTATCACAACCCCGGAGCGAAGGATAGTTAGTTTGTAGCCATGTTGCAGAGGGTGAACACATAGATGGTATAGAAAATATGATCCTCATCAAATAGTGGTGGATTATACTACTTTAAAGAATGCATTCTTGGTAGAATTCCACATCCCTGAGTTTGAACAGAAGAGCATCAACGCTTTGAAGGAGATTCAACAAGGAATGACAGAGAGTGTGCGAGAGTATGATGCACAATTTAAAAATCTCTTGTCTAAATTATCATATGATATTCACCCTTCATAGCATGCTCAGTGGTTTGTTGGAGGATTGATCACACCTTTTAGAAGGGCCTTATCTCATAAAAATTTCACAAACCCACGCAAGGCATTGGAAGCTACTATGCCCACCGAGGTTGTTGGTAGTATTGATACTAGTGTTAGCCCATTCATGGAGGCTCAAATTTATGTTATGGCTAAGCAGCTGGAGTAGTTATCTGTGAACTCAGCCCATGAGACTTGCAATGGTTTATGGTGCACAAATTGTGAAGTAGAGGGGCATGTCAAGGATAATTTCCCCCTGAAGGATGGTACGTGCCATGATAGTAGACTGTGAAATTTTTGTGGGGACCATGATGCAAGTAGATGCCCCTTGTTACAACGCGCAATCTAGAAGAATGTGTCTTGCTACTGTAAGATCTACACCTCTACAACCCATAATACTAAGGACTGTAGGCTCATTGATCAGATCCATGAGGCCATTGATCATGGGGTGTGCTAGACCAACATCGCCGCCAGTGGTTCCAAGGGTGATGATCAGCATGAGGAGCACGCAGTTTGAGGTGCGCGTGGAAGGGGTATTTGAGGAGGATTCAATGGTCATGGTAACTATGGGGAGGAAGGACCGAGTTCTGCATGGAACCTGTTTGACTTGTGGGTCTACAGAGCATTACAAATGAGAGTTCTCGGACCTATTGCAGGCTGCTCATAGTGCGGAAAGAAGAACAAGTATGAAGAGTGACCAGAGTTGTTTGAGCACATGAATCAACAACACCTTTGGAAAGATAAGGGAACTCTAATGGTTAGCATTAAAAAGGTAGAAATAAAATGGATGCCACGCGTAACACGGGATCCAAGTTTGGAGCTAGTTTTGGTAACAATAAGAGTAGAAGCTACGCATAGTGCAAATGAGATAAAAAACCTGGTTTCAAGGGAGGAAGTAGTTCATGGAAAGTACCTAGACCCTACGTGTCAAAAGAAGGTATATCAAGATACCATGGATGACATTCAAAGTTTACAAGGGGAGATCCAGTGTCTAAAGGAGCATTCTAGGAGGGAGGAACAAGGAAGGAGAGTCAAGGCGCCAAGCGATGACCTGGATGAGGTCAAGGAAGTATGTAAAATGCTAAGGTAAGAGAATATTATTCCCTTGCTAGGATCATGGTTGAGAGATAAGGTACCACGTGCCAGAGGAGAGCATGAGAGGCAAGTCTTGCATGTAAACCTTCCCCCTCATAGCCTTGATTATGATAAGGAGATAACATTGAATGCAGTTGTAGATGGATGGGTCCTTAGTAATATCCTCATTAACATAGGTGCAGAGGTCAATGTTCTAACTTTGGATGCATGGCATCAGATGGGAAGACCTGCATTATAACCATCTTTGAATGTGGTGTATATGGAAAACAAGACTAAGGCAATGCTCATCAGTGTCTTAAAGGATGTAACTAGCACTATACATGGAGCTAAGTTTACTTGGTGACTACAAAGTCTTAGCGCTCACCGAGGAAGATAATTTTCCATCACTACTTGGGTGCCCATGGTGTTACAAGAACAATGCAGACCTTCGGTTCAACAAAGGGTACATCAGCTTTGAAAATAAGGAGGAATGGGTCATTATACCCCTGGCTGATGGGAAGTTGATGCCCTATACTGAACCTTTGGGAGAAGAAGTTCTGGATAGGATATATGTGCACTCAATTAGGGACCCTAGAGATAATCCATCCTACCAACAGAGTTATCTAGTTTGAGGATGCTTAGTCAATAAGTGATACCACCAGTCTAGCATGTGATAATTGGGTGCATGGAATTTATGAATTGATCGGATGACGTTGAGAGGGTCGGTGACCAAGGTAACAAAGGCGCACATAGTTTGGTGCCTAGGAGGAAAGGAGCTGCCTAAGTATTTAGGAGGAGCCTTCCCTAAGATATTTTACAGGAGATGGAAGCTCAGTGGAAGGAGGAGAAGGAATGAAGAGGGATGCTAAGTTATGTCCTACTCGGCACAATGACACGGTGGTGGGATACACATCAAGAGAGCCTTTTGGAATGGTGCAAGGTAAGAATTTCTCTCTCTGTCAGATTCTCTAGGAGCAACATGCCCACCGCCATCAAGGACTACCATGGGAAGGAGCCCGCCTCTTTCCATATCCAGGAGTGTGAGAGGATCTAGAGAGAAGGCATGAAAGCTTTTCCACCATCCCTCTGGGTGCACAAGTTGTATTCTACACTACAGGGTTGCGCACACATGGTACATTCATTCGAGAGACACGCCGCTAGACAGGGAATTGGCAAGAGCTAGCGGCTGACCTCATTCAAACCTTTAAGTATCAGAGTACCAAGCCATTAGTTGATAAGGCATTGTAATTTTTTAAGTGCGTTACCATGAGGGATAGTGCCATGGCAGAAGATAGGCTGTTGGAACTGCTAGGTGAACTAGATTTGGAGGCACACTTTGAAGAAGAAGTAGAAGAAGCAGAAGAGATCTAGATTGAGAGCGTGTGTTTAGAAAAGGAGAAAGGGAAATTAGTATATGTTATTGATGGAGAGGAAGCAGAGATCTTGGATGTTAACCATTCTGTGGGGATGTGCGAGGTAGTGGATAGTGTTGATGCTTGCGCGCGTGCCTACCATGAGCCTTTAAAGACAAAGAAGGTTAACATCGGCCCAAAAGAGGAACCTAAGGAAGCTATCATTGGATATTACTAGTCAGAGAAGGAAGTCTCTAAGGTCATAGATCTTTTACGTGAATTTGAGGATTTATTCCTACGCGGGTACCATGAGCTCAAAGGCGTCCACCATTCCTTGGGGCGATGAAGATAAAGTCAAGGATGGTGCGCGCTGTCGAAAGAGACCCTACCGAATGAATCCCAATTTACACGTAAAGGTTAAGGAGGAGATAGACAAAATGACGACTTTTTGGGATCATTAAGCGGTTGAAGAATCGAAATGGATAATTCCAATGGTAATCAATATCAAGAAGGATGTGTGGATTAAGATCTGCATGAATTATAGGGAGATGAACGTAGTTTTTCATCGATCCTTTTCCAACCCCCTTCACTGAAGAGATTTTGGAAGGAGTCGCTGGGTACAAAATCTATTCCTTTACGGATGGATTTTCGGGGTACCACCAAGTCCAGATTGTAAAGGAAGACTAGGAGAAGACAACTTTCACCATTGAGTGGGGAAGTTTTGCATACATGGTCATGCCCTTTGGTTTGAAGAATGTGCCTGTTGTTTTTTTCACGCATAGTGGTGCAAGCATTCCAAGACTTCATCCATAAGTTTCTTCAGGTCTATTTGGATGATTGGACAGTGTATGGGCTAGTAAAAGACCATTGTGACAATTTGAGGTTAATGTTTGAGAGGTGTAGGTAGTTGAGGATATCCCTCAACATTAAGAAGTGTGTATTTACTACACCCTTTAGGACGTTATTGGGGCATATCATATGTAAGGAGGGCTTGTTGGTAGATCCTACCAAAGTTGTAGTTATTGTGGGGTTAGGGGAGCCTACTAGTTAGAGCGCAGTGCATGGATTCCTTGGGCATATCAGGTTATTATAGGAAATTCATCAAAGGGTATGCCAAGATCGCCATGCCTTTAGAGGAGCTTCTCAGACATAAAAGTGCCTTCCATTAGGGAGAGGCACAATAGAGGGCATTTGATACATTAAAGGATAGGCTTGTCACCGCACCTATATTATGTTTTCCCTCTTGGGACAAGCCCTTCCATGTCCATGTAGATGCCTTAGGAACCACCATTAGAGCAGTGCTTACATAGCCAGGTGAAGGAATTGTTGATCATCCTCTATGTTTTACAAGTAAAAAGTTGACACCAACAAAGCAGAATTACACCACGATTGAGCACAAAGCATTGTTAATGATCTACGTTCTTTTTAAATTCAGGCAGTATCTACTAGCAACACCCTTTGTATTTTACACCGACCACATGACATTAAAGTATTTGGTGAACAAGCCCATTCTACAAGGGCACATATGTCGGTGGGTATTTTTGTTTCAAGAGTTTGAGTTCATGGTAGTAGTGAAGCCTAGGAAGAGTAATTGTGGGCTTGATCATCTGTCAAGAATTGATTCAGGGGAGGACACACAAAGTATTGAGGAGACAATACTAGATGTACAACTATTTAGGTTACGGCACGTGCCCTCGATTTGGAGGAGATTGCAGTATTTTTAAAGGAAGGTGTGGCGTCAGAAGGAATGAAGGCATTAGAGAAGAAGCAGCTCGCCATACGCGTTGCACCCTACATGTTGATTAGTGGAGACTTATACAAGTTGGGACATGATGAAGTTTTGTGTAGGTGTGTATTAGAGCATGAGCGCCTCGCCATCATGGAGGAAGCACACGGAGGAAGTGCGGGTGGGCATTATGTAGGTGACACCACCACACGTAAGATATTAATGGCAGGATTGTGGTGGGAAACCCTATACAAGGATTGTAAAGACTATTGTAAAGCATGTGACCATTGTCAATGCATTGGCAAGCCAAGAAAGAGAGATGAAATGCCTTTGTACCCTATACCTAGTGCGGAACCTTTTGAGAAGTGGGCAATAGACTTTGTAGGCCCTATTGCACTAGCGGTGCGTAGGATTGGGTCATGCTTTGTCATCACTTGTATGGACTATTTAACAAGGTAGGATGAGGTAACCACACTAAAGATCGCACATCAACCACAATGGTAAAATTCTTATGGGAGAACATTATCACGAGGTATGGATGTCCTTTGAATTTAACCAGTGATAGAGGTGCACATTTCTTGAATGAGACCGTGAGGATCCTATTAGCAGAGTTCATGGTGGCTCATCACAAGAATACCCCCTATCACCCATAGGAAAATGAAACCATGGAATCATTCAAAAAATCTTGAGTCATAACTTGACCAAAATTTGTGATATCGGCAGACAAGATTGGGATGAAAAAGTATCAACAGTATTATGGGCTTACAGGACAACTTATAAAAGGATGAACAAAGCCACACCATTTCAGTTGGTGTTCTACATAGAAGCTATTCGCGGTTGAATTCATGTTACCTTCTATGTGAATAACGCACGCAGGAGGGTTAGCTGATGAGAAAGTGCTAGAAGAGATAATTGATGAGTTAATGAAGTTGGATGAGAGATGATCACTCACCAAGTGGAGCTAAACAACGTAAAAGCAAAGGAAAAGAATGACATGATGGCCACATCGAAATAAGAAGTTTGAGGTTGGGAAGATGGTGTTACTATATGATTCTAAGTTTCTGTGCCATCCCCGGGAAGTTAAAGGTCTATTGGTTAGGTCCCTATAAAATCTCGTACATCCTTGAATTGGGCACGTACCGATTCTGAAGCCTTTGGATGGAATGAAATTTCCTAGACACTTTAATGGGAGTAGGTCAAGCCCTACTATAAAAAAATTCTTCTTGGTGTTTGTATATAAGGTAGTTTTTCTAGTTATTTTAGAATTTTCTTTATGCATTTCTTTTCTTGTGTTTCCCTTTCGCGTTGTTGTTTTCTTTTGTGCCTTAGGCGCCGGTAACCTTATTAATTTTTTTTTGAGGATTTTTGAGTGCACAAAGGACCATGCATCATTTTAGTGCGGGGTGGAGTAATGTGAAGGAGAGCATGGTTAAAATGCCAAGGAAAACCTAGTTGAATGGCCCCGTTAAAAGAGGTGTTTGGAAAGAAAAATGGAAAAAGGATGGTTTGTGCTGTTGTCCCCGCAAAATTCCCCTCTTTTAAAAGATGAAAAATTTGAAAAATTTGAGTTGGCACCCTTTAGTAATGTTTTAGTAAAGAGGAAATTTGAAGAGATAGTGAAAATGCCATTTCTTGGGGACTTTTTAGGAACTTGCGGGTCTTTCGGACATTTTTGTTCCATCTGTCCCAAGTTCCTCCAGCTTCTTGTTCCCGATTCCCGAATCAGATTTTCGCGTCCCACATGTCCCAATGTCCCATGGGTATGCAGGCGATTTTTTCCCCTTTTCCTGCATTTCACATTTTTGAGTCGGTGCAAGGGGTATTTAATGCACATTTATGATCTTCTCTCTCCTTAACAGCTATTTAAAGGGACCACCGTCTATGCATTTGTCACATTGCTTGCTTATTATCTCTTATCCGCACTCTTGCAATTAAATCATTGCTCATCTTCCCGTATCCCTTTACATTTTTATTGCGATCTATTCTTTGAAGGCCATTCCTCATGCACCGTAAAAATGAATATCAAGTTTCAATGACATGAGCATCACACCTCTCGGAGACCTTTGTACCTAATATTGGGGATAGTGAAGTTTGACATTTGGATTTTGATGATTTCGGAGTAGATTAACATGCAACAACCCTGCTCCCATGGCCCAAATGATTAATGAAAGTGGAATCAAAAATGCTATTGGCTTTCCCATCTCTGTGTAGTTTTTCGACACCGTGCTCGCCTGTGGAGCTCATTTCAATCTAGATACCAAGGAGGTTGTTAATGTGCATGGGGAATTGATTGTAAAACTAGATGCTTCCACCATCACCACTTCCCTATGCATTCCTGAGATGGAATACTCCAATGTTCTCACTATCACTCAAGCTCAGGCTCTGTTTGATAAGGATAACAAGAAATACAAGGTAAGAGTGGCTAAGTCATGGCTGAAGTGCCCTAAGAAGGGAGCGTCTTGACTTTCCAAAGCATTGTTTAGGGTTGATTTCAATGAAGAGTTATCATATTTCATCATCTTTCTCACCCGTATTATGGGATGCCCTCTACCAACGACTTCCATTTTTGGATGTGCCCTTTCATAAGCATCATCTGCAAAGGTAAACAAAACATAAACTAGGTGAGATCATTTGTATGAACCTGACTGAAAATTGAAAAATGTTCAACAAACTAAGAAGTTCTACATGACTTCTTACCTCATGTACACCCTAGTAGCATCTCAGGAGTGGTTTGGCTTCACTTACATTGAGAGCAAGAAGGATGAGCCCATATACACATATTGCCCTCAATTTACCCTTAAGGACAGTAATCATAATTTTAGAAGGGTAAATGATGCTTTTACCATGTACATTGTGAGACTTTTAGAGGGTGAAACTGCCAAGATATTTTCTGATGAGGCTATGGCTTTGATAGCCAAGTATGGGGATTTCTTCATCCAGTTCAGAAAGTTCTCATACATCAGATTGGCTTGTTTTGAAAGTACACCTCTCAAGCTTCCCATGTTCTGCAATGATAAAATGGCTTTGGTTGAGGTGTGTAGATAGCTGGAAAAACTCCATAGAACCTACAGAGACAAGAAGATTATAGGTCTTCATTTCCCTATCTCCTTGGGGAATTATACATGCAAGACAACCCTAGATGCCCAAAATATAGAAAGGGCTATTACTCCTCTTACTGTTCATTTCTTTAGGTCCAGGACTTGTTTTGATCTAAAGAAATTCATTGATTAGAATATGAGAATAACCTATCATCACCATCCTGACACTGAGGATTACTGGGCTGACTGTATTGATGATTTTGAAGCTAGGAGGAGGCATTTTGGTAGATTATCTCTGCAACAGATCTTAGATCTCAATCTCTACCAGGTGCCTGAAGGGCTTGTGGATGATGATGAGGGCTTGCAATCCTATGAGTATGAGATATCCATCAAGCACACACCTCTAGAAACCCTGGATTGGTATGTGAAGGAGAAAGATGATTTGAGTGAGATAATTTCCCTGTCATTGTCAGAACTAAGGTTTGGTTTGACAGGAAAGTTTGTGAATTCAGGAAGAGCCAGGGTAGATCTTCTTCAAGAGAAACTTCCACACCTAGGAAGGAAGTACATATGCCTAGTACTAAGGTACTTGAGAAAACTCCTCCTTCTTCCTCATTGAAAGAGCCTGAAATGTCTACTCCTTCTTCCACTCAAGTGTATCAGAAGAAGGTCAAAGAGGTTAAGCAAGAACCAATCACGGAAGAAAATCTTCTAGAGCACTCAGAATTTCCTATTGGACCAGAGAACATTATTGTTCTAAGTGAGAATGAGGATGATGAGTTGATAGAACCAGAAGAAACCCTTGGAATCACTGTTGAGGTGGAGAAGGAAGGATCAAGAACTAACCTCCTAGTTTAACAGACTCCTCTACAAAGGAGATTCTTGAGGTTCCATGCACTTCCCCACTAGAGGTAACAGTAGTTCAGACTGTAAGTGCCATGAGTTCTCTTGCACTCGGACCCCTTGACTCCTTCATTTCTTCTTCTTCCTTTGCTTGGGTGCAGCCCTTAGTAGACATCGGAAAAGAAAATCTTCTTCTCAAGAAATCATGCCTGATTCTGATGCTATGACAGCTCTAGTTGGTACTACCCTTACTCCTCTAGCAAAGAAAGCAAATAATACTTCAAGATTGGTATCTGATGCTCAAGGTCAATAGTTTCTAGAGGTTTCCAAACCCAGGGCGGATAAAGAGGAGAAGGATCTTTTAATCTCTAACTTGGAGCTTTCCAAAATTCCACTAGGAGAATCTACACCTGAGAGTGAGGTTCATAACCTTCGGGAAACTGTCACTAAGGTTATTGAACGGGTTGAGAAAGGCAAGAAAACCATGGAGTAGTTGGAAGAACAAAACCAAGTTCTTTCTAACTTTATCAGATCATTATTAACAAAAGATAAAGTTTTGGATCTAGCTCCATTGGCTACTCTCCCACCTCCCATGGTTCTCAATCAGGATGAGGTTCAAAGCATCAAAGACATACATAAGTATTCTATTTATGGGAAGGATGTTGAGGCCATGGTGGATGACATGACTATAGCAGGTTTGAATTTCATTGAGGAAGCCTTCAAAACCAATGAGAAGGTGATCAATTTGTAGCAGAAATTCACTTCCTCAATCAAAGCCATGGACAAGGAGCTGAAGGTCTGGAGTGGATGTATTATAGACCTCCATCTAATGGGCCAAACTGATGAGAAGATCTTATTGGCCAACAATGTGTTTGATGATGCAAAGAATAACTTGTCAAGGACATGGATTTTCAACATTGAGTGGAAGATAAAGGTTCTGAGGAAGCATTGGGAGAATTGAGGAATGTGTGGCAAAAAGGGGAGTCCTTTAAAACTTGTGTTTTATCTACCTTCAAGGATATCCACTGCCATCTTTAGGATGAAACTACAGTGTTTCCTTTTCTCTTCAAGAAATCAAGACTCAGTTTAGAATATTTGTCAAGGGCAACTGTTCAAAGAAGAGTCATTTACTAAGGAGAAGATGAAAGACATTTGTTCTCTTTATTTAGCTATTGCTGAGGAAAATAAAGAATATCTAGAGCATACCAAGTTTGATAAAGATATGGAGAAATGTCTAGGCACGTGGACACATGCTACTTCCAACACAAAAATTCCAAGAGGCATGGAGATAACGAAGCATTGAAAAGATTCAGGCATCGAATCCTCAAATCAGTGGGCCCTCCTCAGCCATAATCAAATGTCTCTATTTCTTGCTCTCCATTCTTCTATTTTTAGTGCCGATCTCCTTGTAATTTAATTAAGGAATTTGTATTGTGCATTTCCTTAATTAATATTTTGGTTAAAATAAATGGTTACCAAATGTAACCACTTTGTAAGCTATATATTGAGCTCTCCTCACCATTCCAAAGGGCTAGAACTCTGATAATTTTTGAAAGTGTAAAAGGACTTAAAGCTATCAATATAGAAGATTTTCCCTTCTGTTTCTATCTACGTTTATTTATTCTCTCTTACCTATCTAAGGTTGTTGAATCATTAATCTATTTGCATTAAGAAGCTTTGTATTCTTATGGATGTCATCTCTGGAACTTTGTGTCTACAAGATAACATCTAGTGGTTTTAATATGAATGATTTTGTTCTATATATTGTCCTTGCTCAACATTTATAAGGAACTATTTTGCTATCTATACTTCTGAAAAGTGCTATTCTACCTTTTCCCTCCCTTAGTTCTTCTGTTCTTTTGTATTGATAATCTATCTTGGCATTAAAACACTTTCATGATATCAGAATTCCTCATCAAAGTTGGAAGTTGTACATTTGTAAATAGTTGTGCCATTTGCTTTCAATAAGGGAACCTCTCCCATTAAAGAGGAGGGAATTTCTGTCCCCTAACTGTTGCTTTCATTAAAGTCCTAATTTGACAACCAACATGCAAGATAAAAGCTACTTTTAGATCCCACGTACAAAAGAAGGGAAAAGCACATAAGCAACATGAGGTAGGCGAAAGAAAAAATCAGGACAAAATAAGTTCCTTCGGTGTTGGTTACACGTGCACAAGAGTCTCCTATCATGTTGGATTGGTTATGTGCCAGAAGGTTGGAGGATTTTCCGTGTAGGTTTGGGCACCGAGGGAAAGCGTTGAAGTCAAGATTTGATTGAAAAGATGCATTAAATGTTAAAATTACGGTGGTAGGTGAAGTAACACTTAATTCTTAAAAAGGGAAAAACTATAAATAAAGGGGTCGAGGCACTTCATTATTCACTTTGTGTATAAAGGGAAAGAAGCACTTTTTGCACCTTTGCAAACTAGGGCTTCCAAAAAACTAATCCGCATGAAGAAACAATTAGAGAAATTGAAGCGTGAGTAACTTACTTTGATAATAAGCAAAATACACAAAACACACTCGAAGAAGGAGCTTTTACATAAAAAAACAAAATGACACCAAAGGGTTTGCCCAAGATGATGCTTGTATATTTTATTAATCTTTAAAAATCAAGCATTACAATAAGAAGAGAGAGCTGCAATATTTATAGATATTGGACAACTTCTATCTCATCCACAATACATGGAAATAGATAAACTAATATGAGAATAAAATGCAGGATAATATTCACTACCCCTAATTGCACCTATTTCCCCTCATGAAATCATCCGGAATAAACAAAATGAGATTGAACAATATCTCACAAAACATGTGATAAGACAACTAAGGACAACTAAAGACAACTATGAGTTGACTTAATATAATCTAACTAAAGTAATTAAAAAATTACTTTATTATAATATAACATTTAACTCATATGTTGAATTAAGTGTTAGTTTATTTCTAACATTCCCCCCCTTAATTCAGCATATTCTGAAGAGAGTTGGTGAGGAATAATCTAAATGCCTCAAATTTAGGATGTGCAAGAGATTTTGTGAAGATATCTGCACGCTGATGTTCTGTCGGGCAATGTTGAAGCTGAATGTTGTTGTTCTGAACTTGTTCATGAATGAAATGTACCTACACCTCAATGTGTTTGGTGCGTTCATGAAAAACTAGATTCCAAACAAGTTTTATTACTCCTTCATTGTCTACATGTAGGATTGTTGGATGATCCTGTGGAATTCCCAATCCTTCAAGTATCCATCTGAGCCAAATCGCTTCACAGACAGCTCCTCCTGCTGCGCGATATTCTACTTCTGTGGAAGACCTTGAAACACAATTTTGTTTCTTGCTCCCCCATGAAATAGGTCCAGATCCCAAAAAGAACACAAATCCTGAAGTGGACTTCCTATCATCAACGTTCCCTGCATGATCTGAATCTGTATATCCTATCAAGAAGAAGTTATCATTCTTCTTGTATTCTAGGCCAAAGTCCATGGTTCCTCTGATGTATCTCAGTACCCTCTTTGCTTTGCTTTCCAGTGACAAACCCTTGGTTCTTGCATAAATCAAGAAAGATAACTGACTGCATAGCTGATATCTGGCCTAGAATAAGTTAAGTAAATGAGACTCCCAATCAACTGTCGATAAAGAGTAACATTTACTTGTTCTGATGGATCTGTGCGAGACAATTGAAGCCTTGTCTCCATAGGTGTAGCCATTGGTATACTATCCATCATTCTGAATTTCTCGAGCATTGTCTTGGCATATTTTAGTTGAGTAACAAAGATGTGATTTTCCTTTTTCCATACTTCAAGTCCAAGACAATAATGAAGAAGCCCAGATCTCTGTCATGTCGAATGATCGATTTAGATCTTCCTTAGTTGTTTCAATCATCTTCACCGAACTTCCAGTGATGACTAGATCATCGACATATACTACTATGATCACTATCTCCCCCCCTTGCTTTTTGAGATAGAGATTAGGATCATATGGACTTATTTTGAATCCATGTTTGATGAGATGCTCATCAATCTTTATGTACCATGCCCTGGGAGCCTGTTTGAGACCGTACAGTGACTTTATGAGTCTACATACCTTTCCTTCTTTACCTGGTATGACAAAACCTTCTGGTTGAGTCATGTAGACTTCTTCCTGTAAATCCCCATTGAGAAATGCACTTTTTACATCCATTTGATGAACTTTCCAACCAAATTGTGCAGCTAGAGCAAATATCATCCTGATTGTTTTGATCTTAGCTGTTGGTGTGAATGTTTCTTCATAATCAATGCCTTCTTTTTGTGCATAACCCTTAGCTACCAATCTTGCCTTGTATTTATCAATGCTTCCATTTGATTTGTACTTTGTTTTAAATATCCATTTGTAACCTATTGCCTTCTTCCCTGGTGGAAGATCTGTAAGTTGCCATGTATTATTCTTAATCAAAGAGTTGAATTCTGAATTCATAGCATCTGACCAAGGTTTTGACTGTTTGGGCATCTTGAACTATAGTGGGCTCACTTGATTCAATTACTGTACTCATTAAGGCTAAGTTTACCTCATTTTGAGTCATACTACGAGTTCTAGGTCCTGAAGTGGATGTGTTAGGATCACTATCCAACTTAGCATCTCGAATTAGATTAGTATACCACTTAGGCATACGTTTAGTTGTTCCTGTAGATGGAGGAGTTGAATTATCCTCATCATCATTATCTTCATCAAGAACATCTTCTATTTTCTTAGTAGGATTGTTTTGTGAGTTTATGGAAGGAGCATCTGCTTCTTTATTTTCAAAAAACTCAACATCTCTACTTGTGAAATTTTTTCTTGTTTTTGGATCCATTAACCTGTATCCCAAGGCTTCATCACTGTATCCCAAGAATATAAGTTGTTCTGATTTCATATCAAGTTTAGTTCTCTTTTTCTTAGGAATGTGCATACTTGCCTTGCATCCAAAAACTCTAAGGTGTTTTATAGATGGTTTGTTCCCTGACCAAGCTTCATGTGGTGTTATTCCATCAAGTGCGGAAGTGGGAACTCTATTCAGCAGATAAACTGTTGTTTTTACTGCTTCTACCCAATATGTTTTACTCAAGCCTGAGTCATCAATCATACACCTTACCATTTCCATTATAGTTCTATTCCTTCTTTCAACAACACCATTTTGTTGTGGTGTATATGGAGGTGCCATTTGCCGAATTTCCATGTGTTTCCAAAAAAGCTTTGAACTCATTACTGGTGTATTCACCCCCTCGATCTGAGCGGAGTGTTTTTATTTTCTTACCAGTTGCATTTTCACAAGCTACTTTGAATTTCTTGAAAGTTTCAAAGGCTTGGTCTTTGGTGTGAATGCAGTATACCCACATTTTTCGTGAGTAATCATCAACAAAAAGCATAAAATATTGAAACCCTGAATGACTAGGTCTCATAGGTCCACACAGATCGGTATGCACCAGATCAAGTTTACCACGGGCCCTGAATGTACTGCTTTTCTAAAAAGAAGCTCTATGTTGTTTTCCTGCCAAACAATTTGTGCACTTGTCTGTATTTTTCTTGAAATTTGGCAGTCCTCTTACCATATTATTTTTTCGAAGTGTTTCAAGATAGCCAAAACTTACATGGCCAAATCTTCGATGCCACAATTGTGTCGATGATGTATCCTTAGCTACAAGGGCCTGATTTTTGGTTTGAACAAAATCCAACTGAAACATACGACCTACACCAGAAGCTCGTGCAACAATGTTGGAGTTTTTAGACTTATCTTTGATTAAACACATCTTCTTTCCATCTGTACAATCAAAATCCACTTTTAAGTTGTGCTCCAAAAGCTGACTTACTGAAAGTAGATTCTTTGTCAATCCAGGAACATATAGAACATCTCTTATTGTGCACTTTCTTGATCCAAGAGGTAAGGAGATGTTTCCAATTCCTTGTACTTTGTACGATGAATCATCACCCAATGAAATAGAGTCTTTGTTAGGTGTATTCTTTAACTCTAAGAACCAATCATTTCTCCCGGTCATATGTCTTGTTGCTCCTGAGTCAACATACCAAATTGCCTGTGGTGAATTGATTTCTTGAGTTGATTGTGCAGAAAATAGGAAGTCCTCATCTGGTGAGTTATCTTCTTCTTCAACAATGTTGCCGTGCTGCGGTGTTTTCTTTTTCCAGTTACTTTTCCTTTGTCCTTGTTGTTTGTTTTGATAACCTTGACTAGATTGTTGAAAATTTGGCTTCTTGCCACTAGATGAACCCTTCTGAAATGTGTTATACCAACAATATTTTAAGTCATGTCCTTTTCTGCCACAAATCTGACACTGCTTTTGCTGAGTGTTCCCTTGAGTATTCTGTTGAGAATGCTGTTGCTTGTGTTGCTTACCAGTTGTATGAATCTGTTTCTTTCCCTTATGGAATGAAGAGAGGGCTTGTTCCTCATCTTCTACAGGTTTGTTCATGGACTCTTCCTGTTGTAACATGTTCACTAACTCTTCAAAACTTGTAGTTGGACCCATAATGTTGAGAGTTGTGACAAATATTTTGTATGAGGCTGGTAAAGCTCTCAATACAATAGGGACAAGAGATTCATCAGTGACCTCTACTTCCAAATCTTGGAGAGATGATCTCAATATAGCAACACGCTTTAGAAAACCTTCAATAGACTCATTAGAATTCATTTTGAGACAATGGAGTTGTGTTTGTAATTGCAAAATAGCATTTTTGTTCTTAGCTTCATATACAGTTGCTAGTTTATCCCATGCTTCTTTTGCAGTTGTCACTTGATGAATATGAGGTTGTACATCATCAGTTACACCAAATAGAATTATAAGTTTTGCCTTTTGATTAGCACGATCAAACACACGTTGTTGAGCAATATCATTTTCTGGTCTCGTTATCGAGCCATCAACTACACCAATTATGTCCTCAAATTCAAGTTGAGTTTTAATTTTCATTTTCCATGTAGCATAATTATCTCCTCGTAGGAGTTGTGAATCGGAAAAAAATTTGGGTGCATTGTTAGCCATTTGTGCATGAAAGAAAAGAGAGATAGAGAATCAAACACGAAACAAATCCCCCCTCAAATCAGTACACACCCCCCCAAAATTGATTTTTATTGAGTGTGGGCTCCTTTTTGGCCTTTTACAATGATTTTTCGGCACTATCAGCCATTTTTACAAACATCTTGTAAATAGAAAAAGAAAATTGCACCCCCTTCTTGTTTACGAAAAAATTAATATTTTCACAATTTTTTAAATTTTTGGGCACTTTGGCCTCTTTTCCCTTACAAATTTAGTTTTGGGCTCTTTGGCCTCTTTGACTAGACCAAAGCGTAGAGCTAAAAAAACATATACTTTAAAAAAATGGCACCTCAATCCGAGGTACCAGTTGAAAGTTATGACCGTTTTAAAATATTTTTTTCCGGCCCCTTTCCAAAAATGGAATTTTTTTTTTTTCTTCTATTTTTTCACATCATCCAAAAAAGGAAATTTTTTAAAAATGATTTTTAACGCAGAAAACACGGGTCTGACTTATGCATGCGTGCAACTTTGTTTCCTCCGTCGTCAGCCTTGTTTCCTTCGCCGCCCTTTCGCCTTAAAGGCTCTCTTACGCTCTGTTCTGCAAGGTCACACAGAATTGCTTGCAGATTGAAGATGCACACCCAGATCAATATCCAACTCATTTTTTTTTTTTTTGCAGGTGTGAAGTTATCAGGTAAATCCACAGGTCTGCAAGGTGAATTCACAGATATATGCAAATACCGCAGTTGCATACAGGTTGCAGATCGGTGGTGGATGTTTCTTTTTTTTATTAAAAATGAAACCTACACACCAAACCCGAATAGTGGTGCCTCCAAAATTGGGGGTCCACTAAATTAAATCACACTAAACGGGATCTCTGAATTAGAGAAAAAGAAAAAAAAACAATTGTATATAGTTCATATGCAATGAACAATATTAAAAAAAAATTGATACAATCACTTTGTTACCAATCTTGGAGGTGTTTCTGTACTATTGCTTTTGCTGCTTCTGGCGTGTGGAGTAGGGCAGGGGCTCTGTGAAGAGGCTGGGGGCAACTCTGGCTCCTCCTAGCTCAAGCTTCTTATTCCTCCTCCCTCAAAACTTCCTACACTTTTCCTTAGATCAGAATGTTGCTCTGATACCAGATGTTGGAGTTGAATACTTTGATAATAAGCAAATACACAAAACAACTCAGAAGCTTTTACACAGAAGCAAGATGGTGCTTGTATATTTTATTAATCTTTAAAAATCAAGCATTACAATAAGAAGAGAGAGCTGCAATATTTATAGATATTGGACAACTTCTATCTCATCCACAATACATGGAAATAGATAAACTAATCTGAGAATAAAATGCAGGATAATATTCACTGCCCCTAATTGCCCCTATTTCCCCTCATGAAATCATCCGGAATAAACAAAATGAGATTGAACAATATCTCACAAAACATGTGATAAGACAACTAAAGACAACTATGAGTTGACTTAATATAATCTAACTAAAGTAATTAAAAAATTACTTTATTATAATATAACATTTAACTCATATGTTGAATTAAGTGTTACACTCATGCAAAGAGGTTTGAAAAATATGCTTGTGACACTATGACAAATGTGCACAACGCGCACTTGGAAAAATTGTATACACACCTAAGGAACACGTTTGAGGTAGAATGGAGAATTCTGAACAACTACCAGCACCACTAGGGAGAAGAAAAATTTGTTGTGTACCAAAATTTCTACTTGGGAAGATTCAAACTGTCAGATGAGACATGGATCCATGGTGCAAACTCCCCTTTTCCTTCACAACTCAATACTTCCAAGCGGGAGTAAATAGGTTTAGGGCATCCAAGAAGTTTAAGTTGGACCTTGGTAATCTAGACCAAGACCACAGGGAAATGAGAAAAGGGTTGGTCTAACTTGGCAAGTGTGTGTATTTGGAGTGGTACGTGTCGCATGAAGTTTAACTGACAAGGCCATGAATCTGCCCATTGTAGAAGGATCCGCGGCACACGTGTACATCCACATAAGACCCAAGTCTGAGAAGGGCACATATCTAGAGAACAAGGTATCTATACCTCAGGATCCAACTGGTAGGAAGAGACCCGTGCCCAAATGGGAGGAAAAAGAGATAGAAAATAAAATACCAAGTGTGGTGGAGACACAGCAATAGGTTCCCCTGGGACAAGCGCCATAACTAGTATATACGCACACAAGAAGAGACCCATAGTAAAAGAGAAGAATCCACAGCCAGAAAATCCATCAGACAAGGAGTCATTAGGAGAGGAAGAAATAGAGTCACCTACACTAGAATCTCTCGGTTAGGAAGAAGTAGAGGGTAGAAGAAGAGACCGTCTCGGAAGAGATTGAGAATTTGGAAAAGTGCATAAGAGAAAATATGAGAGTGAAGAGGATGAAAGTGGAGAAGAAGTAAGTGGGGAAGAGGACCCCGGGAAAGATCAAGGGCCACCTGTCTTTAATGTACATGATTCATAGGAGGAAGGTAGAGAAGAAGAACATGGGTTCCTTTTTGTACGACGTAAGGATAACTAGGTAGGAGAAGGCACCTAGGACATGGGAAAAGGTGAGGAAGCTAGCATGCGTAAGCAAGAATCTCTAAGATATGCATAGGAATAGACAACCAAGAAGGCAGAAGGAGAAGAGACCAAGAACATTGAGACCATGGTGGAGGAAAATTGGAAAACAACGCTGAGCTAGTGTTGAACAAGGAGAAGGAGGAGAGTGCACAAGAGGAACATGACAACACTAGAGGCCCCATTTTAACTGTAAGTATACCTAAGGGTATGTACATGGGAGGAAGGCACACAAAGGGGGAGAGGCCAGAGATGGATTATATTGATGACCCCAAGAAATTGTTCCATGCGCTGTTCCAAAGTACTATTCTGGCATATGAGCTTGTAACAATGTCATATTTTGACAGGGAGGTTGCATATCCACAGAAAAGGAAGATGATCTCATGGGAAATAGAGTCCCACCTTGATGAGATAGATTTTGAGGTAAGCCACGGGAAATAATAACATTTCCAGGACCAAGAGAAGACAACCTAGTAGTGGATACCCAACAGCTCTCGGATGAACAACTGTGCAACGCGCTCAACAAAGTCTCCGTTGAGATCGAAGCTAGACTCTTCAGGAGAAATGATAGGATCAGAGATCTGGAAGGGGAGCAAAATAATAAAGAGGAAGAGCTAGCTACAATGAAAAAGGAGCTAAGCTAGGAGAATTTGATCAACGCCCAGTGACAACGTGAATTGAAGGATGAAAATGCTAAGGTATGCGTTGTGTACAAGAAGGTGGAATCCATTAATGACACTATAGTATTGAAGCATTCGGACCTAGCATCACCTATGCAAAAATATGGATCTACCTTGGGATGCCTGGAGGATTTAACAAGGGTCTCCACCATGGATAGACAACTGCTAGCCTTGGAGTCTACAAAATAAGTTGCCACACGCCTAGAGAAAGAGGATAAGTTGAATATCATAAAGACTCGTCACGAGAATACAACAAGGTTCTTGCTGATGTAAGGGCTGCTTCCCAAACTGCTAAGGCTGCGTATGATAATTACGTGGATAGAGATAAAGTGGAAGGTGCATTGGTCGCCACTCATGAAGCAGAACTCAAGGATTTCTAGGAGAAGAACAAGGGAATAGGGTAGAAAGGGCCAAAATCCTTGCCAAGGTCGAGAGGAAATCAAGCCCATTGAAACCTTAAGGGCTCAATCAAAAACTAGATTGAAGGAACTATATCCACGTATTACATGAAGAATGGACGCACTGGAGGATATAGGAAAGGAGTTGGAGAAAATCACTGATACCATGATCGCGTAAGGAGATGGACTAAATTTTGGGGAGGTGAGTGCCTTGGTCGACGACCTCTATTAGAGAGCGTAGGAAGAAGTCAATTCCTGGAACAAGTTGGAGGCCGACTTGTAAAAGGATTTTCCTAGCTTGTTGTAGTGATTCCTTCACTCTCCCATTCTTTCTTCTTTCCCAATTCTTTCATCCCCTTATTATTGTTCCAAGGCATAAGCCTATTGTATTCTTTCTTTCACTAGAGAAGTGTTCCCATGGACGGAGAACAGTGTAGTGTGGGGTGATGTTGGGCCCCTAGAATGTTGGCTAAGTACAAAGGTGTGTATGTGCACAGGTCCTAGTTGAAGAGAGGTGCACACGGAGAAAGAATGCAAGGTAGGGTTTAAGAAAAGGATTTAAGGAAGCACGTGGCGCGCGTGGCATGCGCAGATAGAACCAAGGGTTCGGACTTATCCAAATTAGGTGTTTGGGATAGAACACGTAAAAAGCATGACCCGAATACACATGCTTTGAGTGGATAAGGTGCTCGCTTAGCGACAAGAGGTTTGCCCAGAAGGAGCATGCCTACGATAGAAGCTTCTAGAAGCACATCATGGTGAAAAGTGGAAAGCTCAGGCCTGGAAGAGCATGCTCACATGGAGGACCACATTCAGACACTTGGCATCGATCTGAGGGCACTGGAGGATGAGTTGGCAGCCCAGAAAGGCTATAAATATAAGCACCTACAGAGTAAACAGAGAGAGAACTAGAAGAGGGCGGAGCTCTGTAGAAATACTGCAAGAACTCTGTTAGTGGATAATGGTATTTGGGAAAGAATGTATAATGGGTATGGGGATTACAATTTTTCTTTTGATAGCCTAGCTACATTAGTCCAATTGTAATGCATGACTGCGGTCTATTTCTCTGTGACATTTTGTAATGGCTCCATGGATGTAATGAGGTTACCAGTTATATGAATATGAATATCAATGATTATGATGCATACATATTTCTCATAGGTTTTCTTTCATTTATGTTTATGCTAAGTATAGATGCTTGTATACTTCTTTCTGTTATGGTACAAGTTATATAATCTGTTAAGTACTTTCTGTCTGTAATGACTACAAGGATCTAGAGGTTGTTCTAAGCTCTATGGTTCTTGAATGTCTTAACTCCTTTTAAATCTCTTAAGAAAAATAATAGATAACGAGGTTTCCCACTAAATTCACATAAAAGAGAGACTCAGCACCTGCGTGTGCCTTAGGTGAGCACCCAACATCCGCTGGGTGATAGGCTGGTGCGCTTGGGGTTCCTTTCTTTTGTGATAGGGGTAAAAATGACTACACAAACTCAATTTCCACATATTTTTTGTTCTTCAGCTTGGGCTTAAGTTGAATATACATAAGCACTGCTATAACCTCTCCAACGGCCAAGCTTTCCAACTTCATGCTTATTATATTTGAGATAATCCTTTTAGTGTAGGCAATCCATCCTAGATACACATATGATTTTCTCACGGTGTGATAATCACAATCTACCTTGCTGGTGTTGAAGCTTAGGTGGCGTGCATCTATGAACCGGTGAAATGATGCCTAGAAGTAGCGTCTTATGAAGGCATATGATAGTCTTCACCTAGGACTCTAAGCTTCATCCTTCATTACAAATTACGTGATGCAAAAATGTTTGTTAGACTTCGAAATGTACCGCTTGCCCACCACCGAAGGAAACTCCTTGGTTATGTGCCACTCCTCTTCAAACACCGCACTGAGCCTATCATACCATATTTACGCCCTCTATTTAAATGGCCCACTCATGGTCCCTTCACATAAATATTTATTAAATCTTTCTTTAGAGATTTTTTTCCATGGGGTACTCCCAAATCTTCTCCTTTGGCCCATCAGGCACTCCAATCTCCATAAACACCAAAGATAATAAAATAGCACCAAAACTAATTATGTCACATGCATGTGTTTCTTGAATAATTGTATTTGCTATGTGATCCACGAGATTGTAGATCACTCCTTGAGACATCTTCCTTAAAATGTGCAACCAGATTATATTCACCTGCGACCACCTTTCTTGGTCATTCAAATTTATTACAAGATGGGAAGTTGCACCTCTACTACTAGATACTTCTTTAATTTTTTGATATCCATGCTACATGGACCCTAGGTATATCCTAGCTCCTTCCTTTTCTCTAGGATCACTACCCTATATTTTAAGTCGCTCTTTAGATCTCGCTCATGAGGCCCTTAGTCTTGTCACTATCGAAATCAAGGTGGATGTGGTTCTAACCCTCCATCCAAAGTGAAGTAGAAGAAGTCCTCATGGAATTTTCTCATCAACCATCAATACAATGGTTCATACTTTCCAAAGTATGGCAACTTGTACAACTGGTAGACTCCAATCTACTTTAGTAAATTCTCACCAACATCATCGTACACTGACATGTCTTCTGTTGTGTGTTTGTTCATTTTTGTGCTCAACAACGCATCTAGCTCCTTCTTATTATCTAATGTACGATGGTTGTAATCACTGATTTTACATTTATGGATGTGGGAATCCCATTCTTATCCCATAATCATGCCCTCTGGATACTGCATTTATGAGAAATTACTCTGGGAGCAATTTATTCTTCCACTTCGACCTTCTTCTTCCCTTTTACTCCTACTACGAGTGCTTTCTTTGGTGCCATTTGAAAAATATCCCCTTTCTATCCTCTGTAACAAGCAAGTTAAAACCCTAGTTCAAATCTCCATGCCCTAGTGGAAATCACATGCCCTAGCTCCTTCGTAATACTTCTACTTCATTCAAACCCTTCACTTATGGGAACACAAGATTCTCCTGTGCACAAATCTTCTCTCCACATCTGGTTTCACACTCTTCGCACCTCAACATGATTTCTCAGCTCTTTTTGCACTTAGCTCTTTTCAAATTATCTCAATTGCAATGGTAAAAATGAACTTGCATCCCATCTTTATATATATTTTCAAAAATTTAGTGCATTTATTGATCCTTCACCTACCAACAATCCTCTCATTATTTCATTATTTCCATGCGATACATCTTCGTGCCCAAGCTATAACCTTCTAGCATGCCTTCCTACCTTCTAGCCGCAAAATTCTCTTCAATGTGCCTCCATGCACCAGAGTACCTTACCACTGTGTCTTCCCTTAGTAGTTTCCATGGCCTTTGCTTACCTCACGTTATACTTGTTTCTTCATTCATCTCCACATATGGTCCTTGTTCCCAGAAGTAATCTCTTTTTTTTCAATCCTCCAACTTTGAATAGCCCCTGTAGCAGTGTTTTCCTTTCATGTGTACTTATTTTCAACAATCTTGTACTTGGATATCAATAACCACCCCACACTAAGGGTATGTGCAGTCCTCTGCACATATAAATTCTTCAAATAGTAATTAGCTTCTGGTGTGTAAACACACTTATTACACAAAAACACCAACTAAATTGACAAAGCATAGTGACAAAGAAGGAAATACATTAAGGAAAATACATAATTGAAAACCTAATCTAAATGGCAACATTGCCTTATTACAAACACCAAGAAGACTTATTTATAGTAGGGATTTAACCTACTCCCATTGAAGTACCTGTAACCATATTCCATCAAGCATCTCTAATTGACAAGCACCTATTTCAAGTATGTGAGTGACAACATACAACCCCAACCAATGTACTTTGAGTTTTCCTAGATGGTGTAAAAACTTAGAATCACGGAGAAGCACCATCTCGCTCTATCTCAAGCTTTTTATCCCCGATGTGCCTATCATGCCATGATTTATGCCTATCCTTTCTTTTTTGACTCCAACATGCTATTGCTCATTGCTCACTCGGTTTGAGAAAATTTTCAATATGTTCTTCTAATGCTTTTTCATTAGCTATACCTCTAGCGCACATAATACATAAAGATGGTAAAATCAATTCAATAGGAAGAATCGATTCCACACCAAACACTAAGTGAAATGGTGTAGATTTGTTTAATCTTTTATATGTTGTGTGATATGCCCAAAGCATCTTGTAGATACTTTATCATTCTAATCCTTTCTCCCAACATCAAATTTTTTTGTCCATGTCTGGTTCAAAATATTATTGAAATCCTCAAAGACTTCCATTTTCTTGAGGATTATATGGCGTAGTCTTATAGTGTGTAATTATGAATTCATCCAATAAAATTCTGATCGTCTCATTCAGAAAGTGTGTGCCCCTATCATTGGTAAAACTTAAAGGGCATCCATACCTTGTAATAATATTTTCCCATAGAAACCTAGCTGTTATAGCTATTGTACAATCCTTTGTAGGTGCTGCTTCTACCCACCTTGTCAGATAATCTATGCAAGTGATGATATAACACGATCCAGTCCTATGCGTGGCTAGTGAAATAGGACCCAAAAAATCAATAGCCCATTTCTCAAATAGTTCTGCACTAGTAATAGGTCTTAGAGGCATTTCATCTCATTGACCTAGTTTCCCAAGGCACTGACAATGATCACAAGCCTTGCAATATGCTTTACAATATTTATACATGGACCCCCACCATAATCCAAAGTTGAGTAGAATCTTGTGCACACAATGGCGTCACCTGCATAGTGGCCACCGCAATACCACCATGAGCTTCCTCTATAATGTCCGTGCATTCATATTCTAGTACACAATGACATAATACTTCTTTTCTCGACCTAACTTGTACGATAACTAGTAATCAACATATAGGGTCTTTGCACGTATAGCAAGTTGTTTCTTCTCTAAGGATTTCATTCCTTTTGGTACCATACCTATTCGTATAAAGACAATGATGTCCTCTAGTTCTGATGGTACTCATTGTAACCTATTTAATTGTGCATTTGGCATGGTATCTTCAATTACCCGTGCTTCTTCTCCGATTGTATCTTGGATAAATGGTCTATTCCAAAATTACTTTTCCTGGTTTTACCAAAAATGTGAAATCAAATTCTTGGAATAAGAGTAACCATATATATATGCGCCCATGTAAAAGGGGCCTATTTACCAAATACTTTAATTCTATGTGATCTATATAAAAGAAAAATGGTGCAGCTAGTAGGTACTATCTGAATTTATGTAGAGCATAGATCATTGCCAAATCTTCGCGCTCTGTAGTTTTATAATTATGTTATGCAGGAGTCAACTTTCTACTAGAAAAATAGATAGGATGATCTATAATACCTTCTCCTAGCTGAGCTAATACCATGCCAATGGCCATGCTAGATGCATCCACATATACATGAAATGATTGGTCCCATGAAGGAAAGTGTAGAATAGGCGCGGTAGTAAGTTTCTCCTTTAATGTCTCAAATTTGAGCTACTATGGTTCTCCCCCGTAGAATATACCTTTCCCTTTCGGTAACTCCTCCAAAGGTGCGACAACCTTTTCATAACCCTTTATGAATTTTCTATAATACCTCGCATGACCTAACAATCCTACACCTCACTCTAACTCGGTAGGATCTTTCGGTCTATAATAACTACTGACCTTATCTGGATCAACCAACAAACCTTCCTTGTAGATTATGTGCTCTAATAGTATCTCAAATGGTGTAGCAAATATGTACTTCTTGATGTTCAAAGATATACTCAACTATCTACATCTTTCAAACATTAAGCACAAATTGTCACAATGGTCTTTGACCACCCATTCGCCATCCAATCGTCTAAATAAACCTGTAAGAAGTTGTGAATAAACTCTTTAAATGCTTGAACAACTATGCATAAAAATATAGTAGGTGCATTCTTTAGACCAAAAGGCATCATAGTATAGGTGAAGCTACCCCATTCAGTAGTAAAAGTAGTTTTTTCCTGATCCTCCAGAAAATCCTAACCTGAAGATACCTAAAGAACCCATCTCAGTAAACAAATATATTTTATGCCCTATAACGCCTTTTAGTATTTCCTCGGTGAATGGCGTTGGAAAGGGATCAGTAACACATGCAACATTCAACTCCTTGTAGTCCAAAAAGATCCTAATATGACCATCCTTCTTGATACTAATCACCATTAGACTAACCTAGTCTGACTCATCGAGGGGCTTGATGATTCCAAACTTTAACATTTTGTCAATCTTTTCCTTGACCTTTTCACACAAGTCGGGGTTCATCCTATAGGGTCTCTTTCTAACTGGGCATGCACCCTCTTTAAGATTTATCTTCATCTCCCCTAATGATTTATGCACACCTTTAAGTTCATGGTATCCCTGAGAGAATAAGTCCTGATAATCCCTTAGTAACTCTATGATTTTGCCACTTCATAGTCTGACCAATAGTCTCAAATTATGGCCTTCTTAGGCTTAATATCTGATCCAATATTCACTTTATTTGTCTTCATAGGTTCATGATAGGCGTGCATGGTATCATCTCGCACTTTCCAACATGTCATGCCTACTGTTGAATAGTTTACATCCAGATTTTATACTTCTTCATCATCCACTAAGTAGACCATTTTTTAATCAAGGAAAGTTCACCGAAGTAGTGTGGCATCGGCCTCTGTTTCTTCAACAAAACGTGCTCCTGAGTTTCCTTCATCAAATAACTCATGAATGAGCTCTTCAACCTTGGCACTATCTCCCATAGTTAAGTGTTTTATGACCTTTAATTCTTCTTCCACTAGAAGCTTTGTAGAGAAGAAGTCAAACATCTGGGTCATTCCTATAATTAAATCCTTCCAATTTCCAGTCTCTCTATGGAGTTATGCATATACATACCAAGCATGCACACAACCATGTAGAGTGGAATAAAACTTATGAATATAGAGTGAAGGTGGTAAAACTTTCTTTGCCCACCTATCTAGAGTCTCTCACACTTCGAATGTGGTGCTAAACAAATTGATTACCATGATAAGTATAGATTTGAGTAGATGCATTGCTCGTACGAAACTAGTAGCAAGAGCAATCCTAATTTCATTCCATCCTACAAGATTATCCTTGTGGACTACCCACCAAAGACGCTGTTGTCCCACATAGGGTATATGTTAGCATATTCATTCTCTCCAACTAGTCTATCCACTATTCTTTAATGGTGCACAGAACACCATAGGTTATCCTTCTCCTGTGTAACAAGGTACCGAGTTGTTACCTATTCTCCTGATATAACATGGTCTGTTGTCCCTAGGAAATATGCTCTTTACTTTGCACCCTATTCAATCATAAGTGCTATGAGCCCAATTATCACAAGTAAAACTTGTAGTATCACTAATAGACTATGCATTTTCCTACTGAAGGATTCCTTCTTTACATGGCTCAAGCATCCCAGATGGCATGTATATAAATCTGATTTAAGTCTTCCTCACTATAGGGCTCAATATAGGGCGTATATTTTCCATCTCGTTAAATGGATAATAAATCTTTCCTTCTTGTTTTCAAAGCTGATATAACCCTTGTTGAAGCAAATATCAACATTATTTGCATAGCACCAAGGACACCCTAGTAGTTTTGGGAAACTATTTGACTCTGCTAGTGCTAAAACCTCCAAATCTCTAGTGAACTTGGCTCCTTGTATGGTAATGGATGCATATTTCAAACATCCAATGGGAGTGGACTTAGTACGGTTAGTCATGAACAAAAATTAGAGGACAACTACAATGGAGGTCTCCCCATTTATACCCATGCATCTAAAGTAAGAAAATTGACTTCCGAGCCTTTATCAATCAGTATATTACTCAATAGCCACCCATCCAAAACAACGTTCAGAGTTATTTACTTGTCATAATTGATGCTATGAGGAGGAAGATTTGCATGTAGGATATGTCGTCTAGTCTCAATACTTGCACGTGGAGTGTTTCCTTTTAACCAATTCCCTAATAGTGGAATGATATTCTCCTGGCGCAATAATTTACACACTTCTCTCAAGTCATCCATATCATTTTGGACTATCTCTGATGCTTTATTTTTCTCCATCTTCCGTGATTGGTCCTTTAAATACCGTATTTCACCACAAGAATCTTGACTACCTCCATGGTTTCTGGTAAACCTCCTTTTGATGGGTAGGATATAGGTATCGTGCATGTAGAACCTCCTCCTTAGTGATGGTAGGTTTTTGCCGTAGTGCCTCTTTAGTGCACGCCGCTTCAACACGGTCGTGATCTTTACCTAGAATGCCTCAGATTCTACTTCCAACTTGGGAATCCACTAATTTTCCACAGCGTGTTATATTCTAACCATCCATGCACCTTTGTTTTCTTGTTTATACTGCTTATTAAGATGCTCATACAAGTCCGGGCATTCCTCATAACTATGATTATTTCCGTAGAAAGAACATGTAATATTCTGAGGACATTCTCACCTATAGTGGTCAGTAGATACACATGTATAACATGTTACACATGGGAACTAACCTTTTCCACCACTATGGCCTCATCCTCCAAATCTACCATGGTATCCTTGACCTCTGCCACGATCGCCTTCAAAATCCCTTCACTTCGATCATACAGTGCCTGATTGTGATCTTGATATTGATGCTCATTCTTTCCTTTAGAGTTATCTGAAACTCCTGTCTATCATAAACTAATGTCTATAACATCATGGATCTCGACCAATCGCAAGAATTCTTCCGTGTCATGAGTCATGGACCTAAAATTTTGCAGTAGCATGAAACATTCTTCCTTATCATGCATTGTAGTAATGGGAATTGGTTAGCATCATGGTTTAGATGTTATATCTCACAAGATAACAATAATGAGTGAACTGATATGTGGGAAAAATATCCTTTGTGTGCTTTGTATGTCTCATGTTTGGAATTTCCCGATAGCTTCTTTAACTGCTTTGCCATAGTTACGATATGTGCTTCTAAAAATGGGCTCACCCTAGTGTCTATACTTCCAAATTCCTTAGCACGTAAAGTTGCTTCAAGTGCTTTGCATGGATTGGTGTATGTCTTATGTGATAGTGCCCTTCTAAAAGGTGTTATTAGGCCCCAAAACCATTGTGCATGCTTTGGATTGCATGAATATCATAAGAAAGTTTAGATAAAAATATTTTGAAATGAGCATCATACTCTCTGACACTTTTAGTAGTGCCTTGCTTAATATCCTTGAGCACACTTATACTCTTCTGTTCAAACTCAGGGATATGAAATTATTTGAGGAAGGCATCTTTTAAAGCTGCATAGTCTACACAAGTCTGATCAGGGTCAAAATTTTTGTACTAGTTGTTTGTGTGCCCTTGTAACGTAGTAGAAAATTGACTTTCCTATGCTTAGAATTTGTGATTCCTTTTACGCTTACAATATTTCACACATGTGTATGTGTTTAGAAACATCTTCTATGCCCCTATACTCTAGGAGATGATAAGAAATCTCCATGTAAATATTCTGGGGTTGGTGCGGATCTTGCCCACCTAATCCAGAACCTCTTGTGTTTCCTTTTCCTCTAGAACCACCAAATCCATTAGAACTAGAGCCACCTATGCCTCTTGATCCCAAACCCGTTGCTAGAGTAAGAGCAGAAGATGTAATTCCCTGTGTCCCAAAAATAGTATTGAACTACACCCTGATAATCTGTAAAGTATTACTACTCCCATAAGAGATTCTAAAAGTATACGCACCTAAATTCTATGTGGATGACACACTTGAAAAGGTACTCCCATATTACAATGAAGCCATTATAGCTACCATCGTTGTGATTTTTATATGACTCACTTCTGATCTCCCACTACCTAAATTATCTTGCTAACAGTTTGTTGTGCTAGATACTAGAAAACCAAGCATAACGGAAAGGTTGTCAGATGGATTCAGATGTGCACCCGTGGCTCAAGCCATCTCTCTTGGCGTGCTTCTACGTGAGGCCGAGGAGGGTTCCTATCATGCTTTCCCAAATGGGGGAGTTCTTGATGCTTGGGTTCCATGTCTTCTACGTGAACTTCAAACCCTTCCCAAACTATCTCTCTCCACAACGCCATTCACTCGCAACATCCTGTTGCTTCTTTATCTCCCTCTCGCATGCTTCATTATACTTAAGCCGCCTTTCCTCTCTTTTCCTTTCTTTCGCTAGGTCTGCCATCTTTCACCAAACTTGCTCCTGCCCCACACGTGGTGGGGTTTATTTCACCATTGGTTTTTTCTCCAAGTTCAGGGTTACCATCAGAATTTTGATCACTAGTGGAATGCCTTGTAGGAAAGTTCCTTTGGGATATCATAAAAATTGGAATTCCACTACCTTTGGGCATGAATAAGTGGAAATTGAGTACTCCAAGATATAGCTATTCAAAACACCAAGGAACCACATATCCATAACACGATTCCAAATTAGATCAGCATCATAAAGGGTCTAAAATTATTCCTATGTCTAGACAAGTGTATGATACCTCCAATTCCATTCGATGCATAAGGAACCACCACTCATATAGTTCTACTGGAAAGATAGCGAAGAAGTTCTTTTATAAATAGCCATACATGATTTTGCTCCACCCATGTGTGTGCGTCAAACTTAGATCTAGTGCCGATCCTCCATGCATATTCTTAGGGATTATGGTGGGAGACCTTGTATAAAGATTATAAAGCATATCGCAAGGCTTGGGATCACTATCGCTGCCTTGGGAAACCAATTCAATGAGATGAAATACCTCTAAGACCTATTACTAGTACAGAACCATTTAAGAAATGGGCTATTGATTTTGTGGGTCCTATTTCACCAGCCTCTCAGAGGACTAGATTGCGCTATATCATCACTTACAAAGATGATCTAACAAGGTGGGTAGAAGCAACACCTACAAATGATTATACAACATCTACAACAATAATGTTTCTATGGGAAAACATTATTACGAGGTATAGATGCCATTTAAGTTTTACCAGATATAGGGGAACACTCTTTCTGAATGAGAAAATCATAATTTTATTGGCTGAATTCATGATTGCACACCATAAGAATACACCATATGACCCTCAGGAAAATGGAACTCATTTGAGGCTTTCAACAAAATTTTGAGCTAGACATTGACAAAAATTTGTGATGTTGGGAGAAAGGATTGGGATGATAAAGTATTTATAGTGCTTTGGGCATATCACAATACATATAAAAGGTTAAACAAAGCCACACCATTTCAATTAGTGTTTGGCACGGAAGTAGTTCTTCCTATGGAATTCATGTTACCATCTTTGCGTATTGCGCACTCTAGAGATCCGGGATGAACAAACATTAGAAGAATGGATTGAAAAGTTACTTAAAATGGATGAGATACCATGTATAAATATTGTAAAGCATATTACAAGGCTTTTGATCACTTTCGGTGCCTTGGGAAACCAGTCAACAAGATGAAATGCCTCTAAGACCTATTACTAGTGCATAACTATTTGAGAAATGGGCTATTGATTTTTTGGGTCCTATTTCACTAGCCACGCGAAGGACTAGATCATGTTATATCATCACTTGCATAGAATATATAATAAGTCGGGTAGAAGCATCACCTACAAAGGATTGTATAGTGGCTAAAATAGCCGAGTTTCTTTGGGAAAATATTATTACAATGTATGGATGCCCTTTAAGTTTTACCAAAGATAGGAGTACACACTTTTCGAATGAGACGATCAAAATTTTATTGGATGAATTCATGATTGCACGCCATAAGACTACACCATATAATCCTCAGAAAATGGAAGTGTTGAGGCTTTCAATAATATTTTGAGCTATACATTGACAAAAATTATGATGTTGGGAGAAAGGATTAGGATGATAAAGTATATGCAGTGCTTTGGGCATATCACACAACATATAAAAGGTTAAACAAAGCCACACCATTTCAGTTAGTGTTTAGCATGTACAGCTTCTTCCTATTGAATTCATGTTACCATCTTTATGTATTACACACACTAGAGGTCTAGCCGATGAAAACACATTAGAAGAATAGATTGAAAATTTACACAAACTAGATGAGCAATGAGCAATAACACGTTGGAGTAAAAAAAAAGAAATGCTAGGTAGAAAGCATGGCATGACAGGCACATCAGGGATAAAAATCTTGAGATAGGACATATGGTGCTTCTCTATGATTCTATGTTTTTGTGCCATCTAGGATAACTCAAAGTACATGGGTTGGGGCCGTATGTTGTCACCCACATACTTGAAATAAGTGGTTGTCAATTAGAGATGTTTGATGGAATAAGATTACCTGGGTACTTCAATGGGAGTAGGATGAAGCCCTACTATAAATAAGTCTTCTTGGTGTTTGTAATAAGGTAATGTTTCCATTTAGATTAGGTTTTCAATTATGTATTTTCCTTAATATATTTCCTTCTTTGTCACTATGCTTTGTCAATTTAGTTGGTGTTTTTATGTAATAAGTGTGTTTATGCGCCATAAGCTAATTACTATTTGAAGAATTTATATGTGTAGAGGACTACACATACCCTTAGTGTGGGGTGGTTATTGATATCCAAGTACAAGACTATTGAAAATAAGTACACATGAAAGGAAAAACTACTATGGGTTCTATTCAAAGTTTGAGGATTGAAAAAAAGAGAGATTTCTTATAGGAAAAATGACCATAGGTGGAGATGAATGAAGAAAAAGTATAACGTGAGGTAAGAAGAGACCATGGGAAATACCAAGGAAAGGCGTAGTGGTGAGGTAACTGGGTGCATGAAGGTGTGCTAAAGAGAAGTCCATGGCTATAAGGTAGAAAGGCTCACTAGAAGGTTATAACTTGGGCATGAAGATGTACCTCAAGGAAAGAAAAAAATGTTGATTAATGAGAGGATTGTTGGTAGGTGAAGGAGCAATAAATGCACTAACTTTTTGAAAATCTATATAAGGATGGGATGCGAGTTCATTTTTTACTGTTGTAATTGAGAGAATTTTAAAAGAGTTAAGTACAAATGAGCCGAACAATCAATGTTGAGGTGCGAAAAGTGTGAAACTAGATGAAGAGAGAAGATTTATGCGTAGGAGAAGCTTGTGTTCCCATAGGTGAATGGTTTGAACGAAATGCAGACACATTACCAAGGAGCTAGGGCTTGCAATTTCCATTAGGGCACAAAGAGTTGAACTAGGGTTTTAACTTTCTTGTTATAAAGGATAGAATGGGGATATTATTTAAATGGCGGAAGAAAGCACCCACAATAGGAGTAAAAGGGAAGAAGAAGGTCAAAGTGGAAGAAGAAATTTCTCCCGAGAGTAATTTCTTAGAAATGTAGTATCTAGAGGGCATGATTGTGGGACAAGAATGGTATTCCCACATCCGTAAATGTAAAATCAGTGATTAAAACCATTGTACATCAGATAATAAGAATGAGCTATATGTGTTATTGAGCACAAAAATGAACAAACACACAGCAGAAGACATGCCAATGTATGATGACGCTAGTGAGAAGTTACTAAAGTAGATTGGAGTCTACCAGTTGTACAATCTACCATACTTTGGAAAGTATGAACCATTATATCGATGGTTAATGAGCAGAGTCCATGAGGACTTCTTTTACTTCGGAGGACAGAGGGTTAGAATCACACCTTCCTTGATTTCAATAATGACAAGACTAAGGGCCTCATGAGCATATCTGGAGAGTGACTTAACAAATAAGGCAACGATCCTGGAGACAAGGAAGGAGATAGGATATACCAAGGGTCTCGTGAAGCATGGACATCAAAAATTGAAGAAGTATCCAAGAGAGATAGTGTAACTGCCCATCTTGTAACAAATTTGAATGACCAAGAAAGGTGGTTGCAGGTGAATACAATGTGGCTGCACGTTGTAAGGAAGATGTCTCAAGGAGTGATCTACAATCTCGGGATCACATAGAAAAGACAATCATTGAAGAAGTGTGTACAGGTGACATAATTATTTTTGGTGCTATTTTATTGTCTTTGGTGTTTATGGAGATTAGAGTGCCCGATGGGCCAAAGGAGAAGATTTGGGAGTACCCCACGGAAAATATATCTTTGACAGAAATATTTAATAAAAATTTATGTGAAGGGACTATGAGTGGGCCATTTAAGTAGAGGGCGAAGATGTGGTATGACAGGCCATGCAACATTTGAAGAGGAGTGGCACATACCTAAGGAGTTACCTTCGGTGGTAGGTAAGGAAGTACAATTTGTAGTCTACCAACATTTTTGCATCATGCGATTTGTAATGAAGGATGGATCTTAGAGCCCTTGGTTTAAACTACCATATGGCTTCATAGGATGCTACTTCTAGGCATCGATTCACCGATTCACGATGTGCACCACCTAAGCTTCAACACTGACAAGGTAGATTGTGATTATCACACTTTGAGAAAATCATATGTATATCTGGGATGGAATGCCTACATTGAGAGGCTTATCTAAGATAAAATAAACATGAAGCTAGTAAGATTGTCTGTTGGAGAGGTTGGAGAAACACTTGTGTATATTCAACTTAAGCCCAAGCTGGAGAACAACAAATATGTGGAAAATGAGTTCGCACTTCTAGGGATGCCTAAGGGTAAGCATATAGTAGAAAATGTTTCAACCCCATAGCCTGCAGAGACCATAGTGGTAGATGAAGAGGAAGAGGAACAAGAAG
This sequence comes from Taxus wallichiana var. yunnanensis, assembly GCA_018340775.1. Classification (NCBI taxonomy): domain Eukaryota; kingdom Viridiplantae; phylum Streptophyta; class Pinopsida; order Cupressales; family Taxaceae; genus Taxus; species Taxus wallichiana. The sequence goes on along the minus strand of CM031237.1, from coordinate 643,975,871 downwards.
ATAGTGGTGGCCTAGATCATAGAGGAAGAAGATAGCCTACAAACAAGGTAGGAATTGAGTGTGCGACTACGATGCAAGATTAGGAGAGAACCACTTCAAAAGGTTATTCAGGGATAATAAGAAACCAAGGTGTTATTCCACAATTAGTGTGCAGATCACCACGAATCTCTCCATAGAAGGAGCCAGCTTGAGAAGAGAAGAAGGAAGTTGAAGCTGAACGAGAAGGTGGAAAGGTCTCGAGGAGAGTGTGCCCGAATCTCCTACACCTCCGAGGACTTAGAATAGCTAAAGGAAAAATAAATGAAGGATGGAGAAGAAGGAGAAAAGGAGGTAGATAGAACAATGTAAGAAACTACTCGAGCATAGCACAACAAGCTCCAAATATTGGCGCTCAAGTTCCTAAGGGGCCAAGATCAAAGAGGACAAGTGGAGAAGACACTTTGCACCGATCATGGGCTACTATGAGGACACAATTAAAATTATCCACACCTGCTTTCTAAAGAACTGTGGGCCTTAGTGAATTGTATGGATGTGAGTTGATGGATGAGGATATGGTAATTGTGCGCACAAGGAAGTAGATGTCTAGGTCAATGCGATACACATATGGATGAACCAAAATTAGACATCTGTGAAGAGTCTTGTGTATCCGAATATTGAAAAAGAAACCTCAAGATAGACACATAACAATAAAGCCTACTATTATGTCAGATGAATAGGTAAGTAATTCCTTGGTAAAGGTATCAATAGAGGTGGCAAGGAGGAATGCGGATAAAAAGCAACTATTAGGTGCCGAGGGAAGATATTAAAGCCAAGGATGCTAAGGAAACAAGAAAATGACTTAGAGTAAAAATAATGGGTTTATTATTGGCATGGCATAGGAGATCGGGGATCACGTCCTCTAAGCAAGACCGCACTTAGAGCCAAGGTGCCCAAAAAGTTCCCTTCAGCTATGCACTATGTGTGAACTTTGGTTAATATGGTGGTTGAAGAAGGACCAACTATGGTGCTAGTGCCAAAAGACCATGAATAGGAGGTAGAAAGGAAAAGGTCAGTAATGATTAGAAAAATTTCATCCTACGAGACACTCGCATCAAATCCTTCGAAAGAGTCAAGAAAGTGGATCAAGCATCAAACATCTACACAACTCAAAGCAAAGTGATCAAAATAAGAACAATGGTAAAGGAAAATGAAGTCCTAAAAGATACGAAGGATGAAACATTGGGATGAATGGAGAGATTGACAGTGATGAAGTAAAAGTGCAAGGACCTTGTAGAGGCTCAGAGCCCCGCAATTTTTTTTTGGATGAACTAGGGAAGCTTATAGCGCAAAACATGGATTTACTGGAAGGGATAATGTCTGCAATGGCTAACATTATGTTAGTCTTACAAAATGAGAAGGGAGACATTGCACAGGATGATGATAGAATCTATTACAAAGGTGAATATCCATGAAAAGGAACATGACATGTTGAGTGAATTCCAGACCCTAGAGGCAGAAATAAAAGAAGAATATCCATAACTCATTCTTCTAGTTGAATTAGAGGGTATTTTCGAGTAAATAATTATTTTGGATAAAAATTATTTACTATCTTTTATTTATATTCTTTCTCATTCTTTGAGTATTCAAAGATAACCATTTCCTGGGTGGAAATGCAATTAGTGAGGGGTAATTTTAAATAGAAAATGTATAACACTTAGCAGAAGGCATACAAAAGATTCAAACGGAAGAGCAGAGTGTGCTCAAAGGCATGAGAGGATCAAAAGGGAATCACGCTGGGAGGACAAAGACAAATTCGGGACTTAGCCATTTTCATGATGATGATCTATTTTTGGAAGATGGTGTGTGGAGCACACAAATGGGATGAATAATTACGCAACATGCATGGGCTATTTTTTGGAGAGTGGTTGTAGAATGCTTTACATGGATGTGGGATAAAGATAGAATTGTGACTAATAGTTAACTAGGAGAAATCTATTGTTAGTGCACTTGCATGTGTGGCTGTAATTGTAAAGGCACATGGCTATTTCAGCATGTGACCTATTTTTGGGATTAGATAAGTGGTGAAGGGAAAGTCCCCACCCTTATAAATATGTAATGAACTACATAGTATAGAGGAGGTATGTAAGGACTGGATTACTGTGAGATTATACTATCAGATTTGTTACGCGCATGAGCATATGATGTCATTATTGTAAGAATATTTTGTGTATTTATCATGATTAATATAATGGAGTGTATTGACTGAATCAAAGTGTTAATTATGAGCATAATTTGATCTTACATACTTTATTTCATCATGGTTATCATTTAAACATGTTATTCTCTAGAACTAGATCGGTACATGAACTGTAGAATGATGTTTTAATGATGGAAATGAATGCATCAAGTCTTCATCATGCTAACATGCTGCAACAACCCTAAAGAAGGACTTGGTACCTTTACGCACTTTTGCTGAGTGCTCAGTCTAGGCTAAGTCATGTGCCAGCATGCCTAGGCTTTTACTAGTAAATTCTATGTTGTATCATTGGTTCCATTTCTAAGACTTGAACCTAGGTATCTTGGGTGAGAGCCGAGTATCCTAATCAACTAGACTACAACGGAACCAATGATGCATCCTAGAATTCACCAAGAAAATCCCGGATGCGTTGGCACATCACTCAAATTCTAGACTAAGCACTCACCCAAGGCATACAAAGGTACCAGGACCCTCTTTAGAGTTGTTGTTTCACAGTGTTAGCATGATGAAGAATTGATGCATTCAGATCCATCATTAATACATCATTATACAATGCATGTATAGATCTAGTTGTAGAGAATAATAGATTTAAATTATAACCATGATGAAATCAAGTATGTAAGATCCAATTATGCTCGAGTTAACACTGATTCACCAATACACTCCAAAGACATTAACCATGATAAATACATAGAAGCTTCTTACAATAGTGGCATCATATGCTCATGCACATAACAGATCTGATAGTATAATCTTAGATTAATCTAGTCCTTACATACCTCTTCAATACTATGCATTTCATTACATATTTATAAGGGTGGGGACTTGCCCTATACTTGCTTAACTAATCCCAAAAATACGTTGCATGCTGAAATAACCATGTGATTTTACAATTATAGCCACACATGCAAGTTCATCAATAATAGATTTCTCCTATTTAACTATCAGTCGCAATTCTATCTTTAGCCCACATCCATGTAAAGTGCTCTGTATCCGTTTTTCCAAAAATAGCCCATGCATGTCACGTAAGTCTTCACCCCATTTTTGTGCTTCATACGCCATCTTCCAAAAATAGATCATCATCGTGAAAACAACTAAGTCCCGAATCTATCTCTTTCCTCCTTACATGATTCCTTTCCAATCCTCCTGCACCTTTGAATGCACTCTTCTCTTTTGCAGAATATTGTGTACGAATTCTTCTAACAATTATACATGGTCTTCTCAACACCCATTTCTAGGTCTTATGGTCAGTTAGTCAGGTGTCATTGTGTTTTGTCTGGTTCAGTCGTTAGTTATCTCTACATTTTTGGCCATATTTTAGGGTGTCTCAAATGTCATAATTTGTTTAGTTGTCATCTTTAGGTCTACACTGGGGTGCCTGGGGTGCCCCAATATGTGATCAGAGGCATCCATGTCATTGTAATTTCTGGTCTTAATTTCTTTGTTCGATGTAAGTCCTAATGGTTACCCCGTGTATTCCCCTAGGTCATAGTGGAAGTTTTAGGTCACTAGTGTCGAAATTTGAGCAAGAGATCCCTATATATATAAAAAAATACTCACTACATTACGGGCGGACATCTCAAACATCAAGGGCATATATTTACTAAGGAAAGGGAATAAATTTGGGCTTCTTCTACATCTCGCATCAAACAAGCATATGGGGAAACGTTTGTATTCTTTCCATTCCATCCACCATTTTATAGTTTACATATAGTTATTTCCCCCTACTACCATGCCATTAGTGCTAGGGCATCCTAGGAACAAAATTACACACACACACACAAAACTACATTGGGTCCAAAATATTGTGCAATGGTTAGTCATAAGACCACTAGTTTGGCAATTGAGGTCAGTCCGACCTATTCATATGCATTTTTCATTTTTAGGGATTGATGCTTTGGATAGGGTTTTACAGGTAAATATTCATACAATAGTTGCAACGACATAGGAAACATTATTGTGACACCCATGTGATAGGAGCGAAGATAACATAGAGATACTGCGACACTACTAGTTTTAGGTTTTGAGCATTTCCACAATTTGTAGCAGACTCAAGACATAGACTAGGGTGGCCCGGGCGCCTCAGTATAATGCCAGTGTCTTAGTATAGAAAAAAATTAGCTTCGCCCTTCCTCGAAGTCATTCACCATAGCCTACCCAGCTTGCACACCCGATCACTACAGTCCACCACACACAAGAGGTAAGTTATTTACATGTTAGTAACATATCCCTCTTATTTCCATTATTTCAATCCATTCAAATATAAAAGAAAAATATTTAGATCTAGCACTTCAATATAACACTTAGTTTCTATTTAGATTAACTTATAAAATAACTAAAACCAAAAATCCTATTTTTAGTTAATCATTTTGGTGAACCCGTCATTTCAAACATTGTTGTTTTTTGATCATCTTTCATTAGCATAGCTCTTATTTTATTATCATGTCACATTTTAGTGTCAACCCTATTTATGATGAGGCTACCATTGCTAAACTTACAACTTTATATAGTACTCCTATGACCTTACCCAACACCACTCAACAACTCCTCTTAAGGTCAAAAACATGTGCCAACTAATCCTACTGACTCTCCTATTGGCATATGCCTTGTTGATGACCCTGTTTCTTTTACTTGTTGTATACCATGCCATCCGGTGGCCTGTGATCCTTCTTATTCTTCTTCTGATATGTCACCTGATGTTTTAGATCCTTTTATCATTGATTATTTGTTAGACATTAATTCCCGACCTAGTATGCATCCTACCTCTCCTCCGCCCACTCCTATCGCTGCTCCCATGTCTCCTACCACTTCTCATTGTGTTTCTCTAACATCCCATTCTATTTCATTAGCACATTCTTATTACCTTGATGATCCTATTGATAGTAGTGTTTCGGCTAGCATTGACCATATTACTTTATCTCTCATTCCTACGAGTTTCCTTCTTTCTACACTGCTGAGAGTGCCTCCCTCTTCCATCTTCTTCTTCTCCTGATATTGCTTCTACCATAGTGCATGAGTCTCTACCTTATGTTGTTTCTTCTCATTATACTCCTACCTTATCTACGCTTCCTTCTTCCACTTCACCCACACCACATGTTCCTTCTAGTACTGTTAGTGAAACTTCCCCTTCATCATCTCATGTGGCTCCTTTGACACACACTCCTCACACGTCTTTAGCTTCGAGCCTACTATCTCACCTCTTGATATACCTATGATCACACACAATGGAAAGATCCAACCTCTTAATACATTGTTGTCATCTTCTTCTATTCCATCATAGGACATTCTATCCCTCATGCATGTTGTAGGTCAACTTCAGTCTTAGGTTCACTCTCTCACCTTAGAAAGTAGGGCTTACTACGTGTCTATAGATAACAATTCCTTGCATGGTAATCCCGTTCCCAAAAAATCCATAACTCAACCTTTCCTAAGGATTTCATCATGCCCACATTTACATGATTTGATGGTACTATAAGCCCTCATGCTCATATTGCACATTATCACACTTTTATGGCCTCTTATTCCAATGATCGACTCTTGCTTAAGGCCTTTTGGTTTAGTCTAGTTGACGATGCACTTCAATGGTATACCCATCTCCCTTTTGGTTCTATTATCACTTTCTATGACATGGAGGATGCCTTCCTTTCGTAGGTTTATTATCAATAATGGTCATAGGGTCACATACAATCATATTCCCACTCTCCATTAGGGATCTTCTGAACCTATTCAGATTACATCTTACGCTTTAATGCATGCATACATCAACTTATATTTCATCCTAGTGACTTGGAAAAGTAGTTCCTCTTCTAGTTGTGGTCTTATTTCTCCTCTAAAGAAATGCTTATAGTATGATACTTGTGAGTCTTTTATACTTTTGTGTTACAAGGTTATTTCTCTAGAACATGACCTTCTTGATTCTCCTCTAGTAGAGCCTTCCCATGTTTCTCCGATTACTATGCCCTCTACTCTTCCACCTACACCTCTAGTTGTACATCCTCAACAACCTCCACCATTATCTAAAACTCAAACAAACTATGCTACTCCTACTCCACCTCCTAGAAACAATCCAAAACAACCCTTATCTCAACCCAAAGTGCAAAGGCAATAACCTCATTCTCCTCCTCCATCTCCTACACATGTCTCTCCACCTTTGTGACCAATTACTACTACTACTTCACCTCGTACCATGAGCCTCTGTGTTTTTCACCTAATTCTCGACCTCATGATGTCTTGCGTATATTACTTGATGAGCAATTAATTTGGCTTCCTTCCAATCACCACCACCCTCCACACCATTTACAATGCCAACATGATCAATATTATTGTAATTACCATTGTATTAGTGGCCATCATGACAATGACTATCTTGTTTTACATGAGAGGTTACAACATTTAGAGGACACTGGTGTCATATATTTTTCATCTCATGAGTGATAATTATCTCCTTCACCATGACAGCGTAGGCATACACCCCCGAGTCTTCTCCACCTAGTACTCAGTTTGTTCGTCAATCACCACCATCGCATGCATGTTATCCACCACCTCTATTTCTTCCACCTGTATATTCATTATATCCTCCTCACTCGCACTATCCATCACATGCATCCCATGGGTTTCCACCAATATCTACATATCCCATGGTCACTCCATATGACATGCACTTTGGTCCATACACTCATGCTCCATCCATTTCATATGCATCCACCTCCACTCGTCATCCTAGTTGTTGGTAGGTGATCATTATCACCCTACCCCGATGATGCACTTGTGTTCTTATGGTTCTTACATGAATGTTGAGGGATTATTTTTAAGAACCTTTCACCACACACTTCGTTGTTCATCTAGCGCACCTCAATCATTTCCCGATGACACACTCTTGCTTACATGGCTCATACTTGACTACTGAGGGGTCTTATTACATGAGCCTATTCATCCATACGTTGGGGGGCATCGTTACTCTTCCCCCCTCCTATTTTCATCACCTTATCATATTACCATTATATTACATTTTCACATATTCATTATGACACACTTATCTATTTTCACATTTATTCTATTATCACCATTACATTTCCTATGCACTACATATTTTCGTCGTCTCAGCAATCACATTACATTAGTTATCTACATCATCATTTACCATGTATATTTTATCTACCATTCCTATTATCACCATGAAAATTTATTAGCATCACATACACAACAATAAACATGCTAGAACAATAACCATATACCATACCATATTCATTACATCACAATAGCAACACAACGCAAATATCAATCTCATATATATCAAAAATAGGTGTTCATACATATAACAATCATACGATCATCATCAAAAACACATGTTTCATCACAAGGGGGAAAGGAACCATACATCATATACAATCATCACTATCAAACCTCATCATCACTATCACTCTCGTGTATTGTGAGAGCCCTAGAACTAGATGCCTCACCACCAATGTGACGCCGTATTTTGTGACCCCAAAGCTTCTCCTCTTGTCTACGTAACATGGAAATCTCCATGCTCTACTATGAGAACTGACACTTAGAAATCCACATAATGGGTGAACATGTCCTGAGCCAAGGGAACACCACCTATTGCCTCTCGAGAATGACGAGTCTCCTCACGTGCCTCATCCCTCTCACTAACTAACACCGTACATGTCATCATTGTTATGGCTAGTATATAAAACAAAAGGTCATGCTAACCCGTGATGTCATCCACACACTCTAGTATCCCTCCACATAATACATTGCTAGGTACATTCCACGTCAACATGTGGATTGATGTGTCTACTATCAACGAATAATATGTATCTCATGTATACATTACAAAAAAACCTTATGTTAGTCAACCATATACAAAACCACATCAACAATTTATTAACTACAACATTAAGCATACACAAATACTTATAATCTGCCATCGCTGCCGCTACGGGGTCAGGGACACCTTCCTCACCCAATCCTCCTACTGGTAACTCCATAGTAACCATAAATACTGGGTATATCAACACCCATTGATGCACTACCCACCACACTCGATAATCCTTGGTACACCTGCGTCATCACCATCCATAGCCTCTATTTCGGGTATACCACATCTAACCTCATTGGTACCAATTACTCTGCCATGGGCCCCGGCCTAGAACTTGCCCTCCCAGGGCTCTAATAGCTCGTAACCATATATATGGATTTGGGGGCACATCTTGTGCCATCTTGAACTACCACAATACTCTCTCCACCTAAAATAGCTCCGCTACAACCGGAAAATGGTCCTCAAAATAAATCACAATTGTCACATCCTCAAGCCATCCTCCATAATCGTGATATGACCTCCATGTAACCGAATCAGATCCCATCGTGTCTATCAGGGCCCTAAAGTTATTAGTCTCCATCTTCCTACCGTGAATATCCACCCACTATCTAGTAAATATCTCTGGCTAAGCCCACTCCCCTCGTGGTCTTGTAACTAGTCTCAATACGGATATGTGCTCATATGCCCATACATGTAGCAGTGTGGTGGCCCTATACCCCCACCATGCTCATCCTACGTGAACCGATATAAGTCCATGTACATGTGGGCCAACACACACCGTGCCCACGCATATCTTGTCCCATCCTCCTCTATCCACTAACATATGTCATGCATTTTATACAAGATGCCGACACCCCCTTCCCTCCATCTGCTTGTATCGGATGCTATCACCACTGTGATGAACTTCTGCAAACACGGAACCCTCAACCGCAATATCACATCTCGAACTAAAATGGGCCTGCATAAGAACTCGTGCCCCTACAAAATATCATCTAGCCAAGCACATCTGCCACTCCATATCCACTACCACCATCACATGTACTCTCTCCCTAACTAGTGACAACCACAATATGTGATATACATCCTCCAACGTCACTGTCATCTCTCCTGTAGGCAACCAAAATGAGCATATGTCGGCACACCACCTCTCACATAATGCGGTCAACATGGGAATATTATAGGGCACATCCTCCATCCATGCTATATGTCATAGGCCGAATAGTCCAACACATCCCACTCATCATCCAACAAACCTAATCCTAGTAGTGTACTCAAGTTTTGATCGCCTCAAAATCCCTCGAGTGGATATCCCTTTACACAACACACATTAAAAAACATAACGATTAGAATAATTTACATGATAAAAAAATGCTCAACATATTAGAAACACATTCCATAACAATATCCAAAAATCAAAATATTCTCGGACTAGGGCACACATGAATGTGTCTGGGGCACCCAGAGCATGATACTAGCACTGGATCTAAGTGCTTCGGTCCCAAGGGTCACTAGCACCCTCACCACTCTTGTCCAAGTCCCAAACACCGAGAAAGTTAAAAATCTCAAATTTGCAAAAATTCCACCAACCTATTACACCCTACATTTAAGAAAAAATAATGCACTTACTAACTCCGTAGTAGTACGCGATGCTACCGCGGTTGCTACTCTCTCAAACTAGGTCAGACATAATGGTCTTGCTTGAGGCATCCCTACTCACTCTATATACAATCTTACACTCATTCTAGAAACAATCAAGTGATATGTTAACTTTTCAATTTACTATTTATACTGCATTACAATTTTCACCTTTACTATGGTCTACATTTCATGCTTATCACCACAACTAATACACACAACACCATTTTGGTCATATCTTGAGCATTTTTACTCCGATTTACACCTCGTTTATGACATTATTTTTAGAATTCCACCTACCACTATACTACACATGTTTCACCCACATTTTATACATTACTACTATTTTATATTCCTTACAACCATGTTTTAACCTCTTGTCATTACTTTCGGCTTAGAGTCCATTCTCGCTCACCACTCCCTCTTTCACCGAAAGGGGGCATATCATTGGGGGTCCTCTTATAATCCCCCTTATGTCACCACACATCCCAAAAATTGTGAATTCAACACCTCATAGTTTACACTGTGATGCCCATTAAAACAACCCACTTGAGACCCAAGAAATAACCTAGGGTTAGTTAGGAAAATTATGGAATAATTTTTTTGATTAGAAGTGTCCACAACCAAGATGGAAGACAACAGTTGATCAACACTATCAGGTTCCAAAAAAAGTCTAAAATTACTAGAACATACTTTACATTTATTAACAATTATTAGAGGTCACAAGGTCCAAATTATAGGGTTAGAAGTTTTAGTTAGGTTTAGGGAGTAAAATATCACCATACCCACTCTCTAACAGACTCAGAGTTTCAAATTGATTTTTATCAAACTTAATAGTTACAATTTTTTTAAAATAATTTCCATTGGATAGGAAATTTTCTCACCTTTCTCGATGATATAAATAAGTCCTCCTAACTCCTTGTAAAACTCCAGATATGGACATGCGGACTTTAGGGTCAATTTCCCCCAAGGGAACACGTGTCGAGCGGGAAGGAAGCCCATTTTTTGAGTCAGCGGGTCGCAGGTGGTGTTGGTAATTTTTCCCTGTGCGGGTAAAGTAAAAATCTCTCTTGCTCCTTCATGGGTCCTCTAGTGGACACATGTCGCTCTGCTAGCCAGAGCAAGGGAAAGGAAAGTGAGGGAATGGCGTGGCGGCGGGAGAGTTCTAAAAGTGTTTGCATGCCCGCAGTCCGCCAGGGACATGTGGTTCGCATGCGACTCACGTTAAGGAGAAAAAGAGAGGGACAGGAGGAGCGGCGGGGTCAGGTTGGCAAATTTCGCTAAGGGAGGAAAAAGGAGAGGTTTGACACATGGGTTTGCATGTTCATGAAGGGTCACACCAAGGCAAGAGCAGGAGTGCGGGGCTACGGATGTTTTAATTTTTTTTTTTTTTCCAAAGCAAAAATTTCAAGGGAAAAAGGTCACGAGGGTTCCGCCCCCTCTGCTAACACACCATGTTGCCACGTGGCGCCTATATGATAGGTCATGCGGGTCGACAGGGAAAAAGGCATGATTTTCCCAAAAAATTTAAAAGGCCCAAGGGCTAAAATAATGTCGCCCTCCGCCAATGCCCCGTGAGGACACATGCGAGCCTCGATTGGGTGCGGGTTGGTGAGGTAAATTTCAAAAAATTTCCAATTTTTTTTTATAAATTTTCTAAGGATAATTCGATGGGAAATTTTCGGGCCGCAGTCCTGCCAGGGAAAAATTTCCCAAATTTTCCTACCAAGGTAGGAAAACTTCAGAGGGTCATAAATTTTTCTAGAAAGCTTGGTTTTTGAAAAATGAGGACTTTCTAGAAATCTTTCGATGCCCTCTTTGCACAAGAATCATAAATTTTACTTTTTGATAAACTTTAAAGGGTTATTTTTAAAAAATGATCTACGTGATTTTAAATAGTGAACTGGTAATTTCTAACGTATATATTTGTTTCAATTTGATCACCTCCTTCACTCAACATGTCGAATAGCCATGGAGGATTATTCTAGGAAGGATTTAGAATGTTTTAGGAAGGTAGATTTGCTTGTTTGATTTTTAATTTACATTTTTCCAACAATTGACAGAAAATGACTGTGGAAGGGATTGGGTTCGATTTTGCAATGGTTAAATTGTTTTCTTAAGTTTTATTTGTCAATTTGAGTTCATTGATAATATAACATGCCAAATTTTAATGTTTCCAAGTTGATTATTATGTGCAGGCCCAAACTGTACATTTTGATTAACTTTATTGCCAGTTTTATATTTACAACAGAGATCTATTTCTTTTAAATATGTATATCAATTTTATCATTCAAGTGTGGAATTTCATTTCTAAACTAATCCAATACATTCATTTGTTTATAAAAAAACCATTTCAAATCTAAATTGCAAAGTCTGATTTCCAATTTAATATATTTTCAAAAAAAAAAACAATATAATTCCTTCATATGTATTTCTTCTTTTTTTTTTTTTCTAAACAGAGATTCCAATCACAATTTGATATTCCAATTCAACACAACAATGCAAATGAGAGAAGATCTTGCAATTCCTTTATTAATTCCAATTATATAATTTACATATTTCCATGGTTGAATGCAATAACACATTTCTATTTCTTTCTTTCCAATGTACAAAGCAGAATGTAATTATCTTCCACATTTCGAATATACACTTTCATAATCAATTACATACATCTTTTCTTCACAAATATACATTACAATTTTCATCCACATCATAGTGGGAAAGGTTACAATGAAATAAATTTCACAAGGGATTGTCAAAATTGTATTTTCTTTTTTGCTCCAAAACAACAACATGCAAGCTTCCTTTTTCTTCCAATTTGATCACAACAAAAGTGGGGGAAAGGCAACGCTCTCCACCCAACCAAGACATCCAATGAAAGGAGAAGCCTTCCTTCATCATTGGCCCCCGAGCCCCAACCAAAATACAATAAGAGGTGTAATTCAACCCATGGAAACAATTGGCTTCCACAACACACAACATTATTTCAACATGCATAATTCATTATAAAGCAATATCCACACAAAAGCAACAGCTTTTACAAATGCATTTGAAAGCAATGAAAAAAAAACTCAGGCTTGATTATGTAAGCCAAAGGAGAAAGGACTATGGGGATAGTCAATTATGCCTCCCAATGGGAATTGGGCATCCATCAAACAAACCGCCAAAATAATTCATCACACACACATCCTTATGCCCCCACATTTCCTTATGCCCCCACAAAGTAAAAATGCAAGCTATTTCTTTTCCATAGTGGATCCCAAACCCAAACTCCTCCACAAAATTCTGATGCCGAAGGCATTCCCTTATTCCCCCACATGGATTCCCCATAGCCTTCTCCTACACCATCCCTATGAAATTTTACCCAACTAGCCAATAAATAAATCAAACATGCACAATTAACACAACAAGAAAATAACAACATAAAAAAGGGTTAAAATCCTACCTCTCCATGGTAAATTTTGTTTTCAAAATCAAGCTTTCAATGCCAAAAACAAAGTCCCAAAATAGAAATCTCCAAGCATGAAAAGTTTCTCCAAACTCCTTCCAAAATAAAGAACTCCCAAACACAAAAAAATGCACCCCCACGGAAGTTTGCAAAAAGATTCAACAACCCAAAATAAGCAAAGAGTTTGAATTTTATAGAAGAGGGAAGATAAGAGGATGATGTGGATCCATGTAAGATGCCACATCACACATCCTCAACTCCAAACACAAAAGACAAAATTTCATTCTCCAATGCATAATAAAGAGGTGGGTGAAAATATGACAATTTACTTGCACACTCCAAAAATCCCACACCCCAAAGGACTGAAAAATAAATAAAATGTAAGAGAGTGCAATCAAAACTTGTAACATGATTAATAAAATGCATTATAAAAGTCTAAAATCACCCTTCCAACCATAAGTATGGTTGGTAAATTAAATTGAGAGGTATGGGACAAGTTTTACTTGTCCCACAAGCCTCCAAAACAGCCCCCAAGGACAAATTCGAATTTCCAAGGAGGTGGAGTGTTTCATACTCCAAAATATGACTTACACAACTCTTACACAACTTACACATCCCTTACATATTTAATACAAAGAGCCAACAACTTCCATTATTACTTTCCCATATCCCAATTTGATTTATTTAAATTTTAACCATATGATTTCTCACATTAATCTACCATAATTTAATTAAATAAAAAGGAAGGGACACATTACTAATACAATACATACAAACAATAAATAAAATTTAACCACATTAATAAAATGCACAAACCCATGGTCACATTTTAAGGTGATCCCCCCATACGAATCCCTAACAACAACAACACAACACAATAAAACAAGTTTCCATGGTGACCTTGTCGAATTCACCTAGAATTCCATTGTGGTTGGTCTCCAATCCCCCGATGTTTGTTGTGATATTTAAACTACAAAACAAAAATACCTTGTTCGTCCTTGTGGCCATATCGGAACATCCAAAATGAATATAAATATAATCATAGAATCATCTAAACATGTGAATCACAACAATATCAAGGTAATTTAATATTATCACATACATTTTATATCAACAACTGTGTCATCATCATATAATATTTATTTTCTAGATCTACTCATAATATCCAAAATCACATGTCCAAACAACATCCATAAAACATCCATGTCAAATAGTATATCATCATCCACATATGAGTGTCTCTAATAATCATCATGCATCATAACCAAATCAAGATAACAATAATCCATGATCAAATAGCTAACATCATACTAAATCAAAGCATAATAATGTCCATAACTTGATCAATTATATCGAAATAAGTATCAAAGTGTCAAAGGGAAGTGGGCACTACATCCCCTCCCCTAGATCGACCTCCTCCGGAAGTCATTGGAAAAAATGTGGAAACCGAACTTGTAATGAAGTAGCATCCTCCTATGTAGTTACATTCTCATCATATCTATCTCACTAAACCTGAACCTGATCAACCATTCTACCTCAAATGCCCAAGGTCATGCGATCTAGGATGCAACCGGGCTCCACCATCACCTACCCTTGATCCTGCACCTACAATGATGTCTAATCTAGTACATGAGAAGGATCTGCAATATATCCCTTGAGAACTGAAACATGAAAAACATCATGTATGTGAGACAAGATGGGTGGCAATGCTAGACGATAGGCCAAAGGGCCGATATGCTCCAAGATCTCAAAAGGACCAACAAATATAGGAGCTAACTTAGAACCTTTTCTATAATGGATAGGGATCTTGTGTGGCTCGACACGAAAGGAAAACTTCATGCCGACATCGAAACTATGGTTGATCCTATGTTGATATGCATACTTCTTCTACCTGTCATGTGCCTCCTACAATCTCTGGCGGGCCGATCAACACCACCTGTGCTCCATGTCCCGTAAAAAGAGCTAGTCTAAGAGAAACCTTATCTTCTAGCCTATCCTAGCTAAGAGATGTCTTGCACTCTCTACCATACAAATTTTGAAAATGATCCATGCCTATAGAACTATGAAAACTATTATTGTAGGCAAACTCCACTAAGTATAGGTACTCCTCCCATTTAGTCTGCTGATCCATCACGTACATCTTGAGCATGTCCTCTAAAATCTGATTCACCCACTTAGTCTATCCATTTGTCTCGGGGTGATATTTTGTGCTGAAATTTATTCTCATCCCGAGGACATACTGCATGGTAGTCCATAAATGTGAAGTGTATAAAGAATCGTGGTCATAAATGATCTTCCACGGAATCTCGTGTAACTTTGATAATCTCATCCAAATATACTCGAGCCATGTTGCTCTAGTATGTAAGTGTTCTTCAATAGAGAAAAGTGAGCCACTTTTTTCAATTTATCAACCGTGACCATAATGGTGTTGTGGTGATATCTCGACATCGGTAGCCCAAAAATGAAATCCATGGAAATGGTGTCCCACTTCCATCCCAGTATAACATGAGGATAAAGAAGGCTTGCTGGATGCTGATGTTTGGCCTTAACTCTCTAGCACTCTAAACATCATGACACAAACTGGGCCATGTCTCGACGAAGTCCTCTCCAATGATACAACTGTTGTAAGGTGGCGTGCATCTTCTTCACCTCGGGATGGGATAAATAGGGTGCACGATGTGCCTCTACCAAGATGTCTTGCCTCAAGCCTCCATCTCTAGGAACATATATCCTACCTCTGTTCCTGAGAAGACCATCTACCTCTAAGGTAAAACCATCAAACTTCCCCTCTAGGGGTATCTATAACTCGATCTCTACTCAAACTGCAATGTAGAAGTTGTCAAGAGGAAGTCATCAAGAATCCTACTCGCAAGTTTGTGCTCACCGAAGTGGCCATAGCCACATGTCTTCGATCTCTTGAGAGCATCTTCTACCACATTCTCCTTCCACTTCACATGATCTATATCCATGTCATACTCACAAAGCAACTCCATCCAATGCCACTGACAAGCATTGAGATTAGGCTGTGTGAAGAGGTGGCGAAGAATCAAATGATCTGTCCTGAGTGTGAATCTCCTGCTAAGAAGAAAGTGCCTCCATCAAACCAAGGCATGCACAACTGCCACAAGCTCAAGATAATGAGTCAGATAATTAAGCTTATGATCCTTGAGTTTGTGAGACTCAAAAGCCACCACTATGCCCTCTTGCATCAACACACCTCCAAGCCATGCTAAAGAAGCATTTGTGCAAACAAAGAACTCACCCTGTGGATCCGACATTGCAAGAATAGGTGTTGTAGTGAGGCAGGCACTCCTTCATGTCCCGAAGGAATGCTCACATCTATCGACCAGCATAAACTTCTTCCATTTCCTCTGAAGGGAAGTGATAGGGTGCATAATCCAAGAGAAGTCCTAAACAAATCTCTTGTAGTAACTTGCTAATCCCATGAAGCTACGCACCTCGGTCACTGTAGTGGGTGTTGGACAATCCATAATGGCTCTAATCTTGGAAGGATCGATCTGGTGATACCTTCCCTAGAAATGATATGACCCAAATACTTTGCACCTCTGTTTGAAAGAATGCACACTTCTCCAAGTTCCCATAAAGTTGTTGCTCCCAAAGACACTGAAGAACCTGGCGAAGGTGCCCCTCATGCTCCTCACATGTACATGAGTATATCAAAATGTCATCTAGGAAGATGAGCACGAAGTGATCTAAGAAGGTCTTGAATACCCCATTCATCAAACTCATGAACACTGCAGGGGCATTAGTCAAACCAAAAGGCACCACTGTGAACTCATAGTGCCCATATCTCATGTGGAAGGTGGTCTTATGAATGTCTACCTCCGAAATCCTCAGCTGATGGTACCCTGACTTGAGATCAATCTTAGAGAAAACCATGGCTCCCTTCATCTAATCAAACAAGTCATCAATATGAGGAAGAGGATAATGATTCTTGATTGTTACCTTATTCAGCTGGTGGTAATCAATACATAACCGCAAGGATCCATCCTTCTTCTTCATAAAGATCACTGGTGCACCCCAAGGGGATACACTAGGATGGATAAGACCCTTCTCTAAAAGGCCCTCAAGCTACAACTTGAGCTCACAGAGCTCTGGGGTGGTCATCTGATAAGGTGCCCGTGAGATAGGCTCTACTCTAGAACTAGATCTATATGAAAATCAATCTCACATGGGGGTGGTAACCCCGGTAGCTCCCCTAGAAAGACATCTGCAAAATCTCTCAAAATGGGATGATCATCTAGCAATGGTCCACTAGACCCATCCTCTGATCTATCACTAATTGTAACAACATACATCTGACAACCCCATCGCACACACCACTTAAGCTGCATAGCGGAGATGGTGCGAATAGAAACGGGTCTCCTGACCCCCGAATCACCAACTCAACTCCCAAATCATCTACACAAGATATAGTCTTGTGGTAACAATCCATCCTGGCCCTATGTGTAGATAACCAATCCATACCCAAAATGACTCCATACGAGCCCAAAGGAAGGATACGGAGATCTGAGGTAGTGGTGAAAGGTCCCAAATCCACTACACACTCCTTAACTAAGGAGTCTACAAAGATCTTGGCTCCAGAAGCCATCTTGACATCCCAACTAAGACCCTACCTAACTACCACCAGCCTACATCACTCTACTAAAGATGGTGCAATGAAAGAATCAGAAGAACCAGAATCAAACAATACAGAGGTAGGAATACCACCAATGCTACTGTGGTATTAATGACTGTGCTTTGATGATTTTCCTGTAGGTTCTCAACCGTTGCATAAATATTGTGGCTGCATCCCATGTCACCAACAGTCAGCTCTAAAATCTGTGCCTTACCCTTGTTGTTAGGGTTTTGTGGGAAATCTCTCCAAAAGTGTCCAGTAACTCCACATCCAAAACATCCTCCTGATCCTCCCTAATGAGTAACACCTCTAGTAGGTGCCTTGAAATTCTGTGGTGTGGATCCTGATGATCTCAAGCATGGTCTACTAGGTAGGTCTCGATAGTCGCTCCCACTGACTGAGCTCTAGGTCCACCCTGTGTCCTGATGGGACCCCTAGGAGGAGGCCCCATATTCTGACCTCTTTGTGCATCACTCTGTGGAGGTCTATGAGGTGGGCGGGATTGCTGCCGCTGCTGTTGTGGCCTAAAAGATGACTATGCCGAACCTTGTCCAACACGAGGAAGGGTACGACCCCCTCGATATACCATCCCGCATCTACCGTATGCGGCTCTAGATTCAATATTTAGCCTACTAGGTATTTTCTTGAGTCTCCTTTTCAATATAGTCCTTCTCGATGACCTCAAATAATGTCTATGGGTAGTGGATCCACACTACACCTCCAATATCTAAATTCAAGCTCCGAGATGAACTCGTGAATCTGCACTCTCATCATCCTCGCATGTACTCAACATACTTGGATTAGATATAGAAATCTACTATGATACTCTCTCTACTAAAAGAGATTCCTATCGAAGGTCATGGAACTCGCCGATCCTCTCGCCGTATGAACCTCTCGTGACAAATATCTACCCTTGAATCTCTCCTCAAATAGCTCCCATGTCACTGTCTCTGAATATACATAGAGCTTCTGCTCCTCTTTCCTCCACCATACTCCTGCTCCATCCCTCAGTAGATGGATCGTAACAAGAGCTTTCATGTTGCTAGAATAAGGACAACTATCAAGCAACCGCTCAAGCTCACTAGCCGTGCCTCTACCTAAAATCCACCCATGTCACTCCGAGTAATATGAGGGCTAAAGCTTTAGGATCTCCTTGATGTGATCTCGTAGCCGTGGTCCGACGGCCTCTAGGTTTCTTTGCACTCATCCCTAAGCCTAGGGCTCCGAGACCTCTCTCTATACTCTGAAACTCTGTCACCCTGTCCCTTAGGTGGTGACTCTACTCTGGCTGACTCCGCATGGGAGTTCTCTCCTCTATGCTCCTCACTGGGTCGAGGAGATACCTAACCCTCAATGGAAGGGGATCTATCATGACTAGCTACATGTCCTCCTCCTAATCCTCTGTGTAGAGTGGCATTGACATCCTGAAGAGTCTGCAAGATCTAGGGTAGGATAACTACTACACCCTGATCTAATGGTGTTGGTGGTGGTAAGTCTAAGGCTTTGTGTAAATTCCCCTCGCCCCGTCTGCATCTCCTGCATAGACCAAAGTGAGAGTTAGTTCATTTTTCTAAGTTTTATTCAATTTCCATGTTTACTAAAAATATGCAATTTCTAAACTAAGTTGTTTTCTAGATTTAAAAGAAAATGTGCTAGGTTTAAGTTTCATGTCCCAAGTTTTCTAGTGTGCCCAATGATCCAAGCTTTTGAACCATTGCTTTGATACCAAGTGTGATGCCCATTAAAACAACCCACTTGAGACCCAAGAAACAACCTAGGGTTAGTCAGAAAATTATGGAATATATATTTTTGATTACAAGTGTCCACAACTAGGTTGCAAGACAAAAATTGACACTATCAGGTTCTATAACAAGTCTAAAATTACTAGAACATACTTTACATTTATTAACAATTATTAGAGGTCATAAGGTCCAAATTCTAGGGTTAGAAGTTTCAGTTAGGTTCAGGGGGTAAAATATCACCATACCCACTCTCTAACATGCTTAGAGTTTTAACTTGATTTTTCTCACACTTAATAGTTACAAAAATTACCTAAATCATTTTCATTGGATAGGAAATTTTCTCACCTTTCCAACGATATAAATAAGTCCTAATTCCTTGTATAACTCAAGATATGGACAGGAGGACTTTAGGGGTCAAATTTTCCCCAAAGGGGACACATCTCGAGTGGGGAAGGAAGCCCATTTGTTTGGGTCTGCAAGTCGTCGCGGGTGGTGTTGGTAATTTTTTCATGTGCGGGTGTAAAGTAAAAATCTCTCCCACACCTCCACAGGTCCTCTGGTGGACACGTGTCACTTCACAAGCTAGGCAGCATGGAAAGTGATGGAAGGGCATGGCGGCAGGAGAGTTTGGGGAATTTTGCTAAGGAGGGGAGAGATCCCAAAAGCACTCGCATGCCCGCGGGTCCGCTAGGGACACGTGGTGCCCAATGACCAAGTCGGGAGAAAAAGGAGAGGGACACAGAGTGGTGGTGGGGTTAGTTGGAAATTTTTTTCAAGGGAGGAAAAAGGGAGAGGTTTGATGCGCGGGTCCGCGCGTCTGCGGAAGGGTCATGCCAAGGTGAGGGTGGGAGTATGGGGCCATGGAGGTTTAAAAAAAAATTCTCCCAAGAAAAAATTTCAAGGGAAAAAGGTCACGAGGGTTTCACTCCCTCTGCTAACACGCCATATTGCCACGTGGTAGCTTGTGATAGGCCGTGGGCCGGCAGGGAAAAAGGCAAGATTTTCCCAAAAATTTTTAAAGGCCTAAAGGCTAAAATAACGCCACGCATCTACCGTTGTCCTGTGAGGACACGTGGCAACCTTTGATTGGCTGCAAGCCGACTGAGGAAATTTCAAAAATTTTCCCAAACAAATTTTTTTATAAATTTTCTAAGGATAATTCGACAGGAAATTTTCGGGCATGGCCCATCAGTGGAAAAATTTCCCAAAATTTCCCGCCAAGGCAGAAAATTTTAGAGGGTCATATCTTTTGCTAGAAATCTTGGTTTTTGGCAAACAAGGACTTTATGGAAATCTCTCGATGTGCTCTTTGCATAGAAATCATAAATTTTACTTTTGATAAAGTTTAAAGGGTAAAATTTCTAAAAACGATATGCAGGATTTTAAATAGTGAACTGGTAATTTCCAACTTATAAATTTGATTCAATTTGACCACCTCCTTCACTCAACATGTCGAACAAACATGGAGGATTACTCTAGGAAGGATTTAGAATGTTTTATTAAGGTATATTTGCTTGGTTGATTTTCAATTTACATTTTTCCAACAATTGACAGAAAACGACTATGGAAGGGATTTGGCTCGATTTTGCAATGGTTAAATTATTTTCTTAAGTGTTATTTGTCAAATTGAGTTCATTGATAATACAACATGCCAAATTTTAATGTTTCCAAGTTGATTATTGTGTGTAGCACTCGAACTCGTACATTTTGATTAACTTTATTGCGCTTTATATTTACAACAGAGATCTATTTCTTTTAAATCTGTATATCAATTTTATCATTCAAGTGTGGAATTTCATTTCTAAAGTAATACAATAAATTCAGTTATAAACAAACCATTTCAAATCTAAATTGCAAAGTCTGACTTCTAATTTAATATATTTGAAAAAAATAAAGCAATATAATTCCTTCATACGTATATATATATATATATATAATAATAATTTTTCTAAACAGAGATTCCAATCAAAATTTGATATTCCAATTCAACACAACAATGCAAATGAGAGAATATCTTGCAATTATTTATTAATTCCAATTATATACTTTACATATTTCCATGGTTGAATGCAATAACACATTTCTATTTCTTTCTTTCCAATGTACAGAGTAGAATGTAATTGTCTTCCACATTTTGAATATACACTTTCATAATCAATTACATACATCTTTTCTTCACAAATATACATTACAATTTCATCCACATCATAGTGGGAAAGGTTACAATGAAATAAATTTCACAAGGGACTGTCAAAACTGCATTTTCCTTTGCTCTAGAACAACAACATGCAAGCTTCCTTTTTCTTCAAATTTGATCACAACAAAAGTGGGGGAAAGGCAACGCTCTCCACCCAACCAAGACATCCAATGAAAGGAGAAGCCTTCCTTCATCATTGGCCCCCGAGCCCCAACCAAAATACAATAAGAGGTGTAATTCAACCCATGGAAAAAATTGGCTTCCACAACACACAACATTCTTTCAACATGCATAATTCATTATAAAATACAATCCACACAAAAACAGTAGTTTACAACTACATTTGAAAACAATCAAAACAAAACTCAGGCTTGATCATGCAAGCCAAAGGAGCAAGGACTATGGGGGAAGCTACTTATGCCTCCCAATGGGAATTGGGCATCCACCAGAACAAACCACCAAAATAATTCATCACACACACATCCTTATGCCCCTACAAATCCCTCCTTATGCCCCCCACATATTTCCTTATGCCCCCCACAAAGTAAGAAATGCAAGCTATTTCTTTTCCATGGTGGATCCCAAACCCAAACTCCCTCCAAAAATTATGATGCCAAAGGCATTCCCTTATGCCCCCACATGGATTCCCCATAGCCTTCTCCTACACCATCCCTATGGTAGTCTACCCAACCAACCAATAAATAAATCAAACATGCACCATTCACACAACACAACAAGAAAATAGTAGCATAAAAGAAGGGTTAAACTCCTACCTCTCCATGGTAACTTTTGTTTCCAATAGTAAGATTTAAATGCCAAAAACACAGTCCCAAAAGAACAATATCCAAGCATGCAAAGTTTCTTCAAACTCCTTCCAAAAGCAAGAGCTCCCAAACACAAGAAAAAATGTGCCCCCAAGGAAGTTTGAAAAATATTCAACAACCCAAAACAAGCAAAGAGTTTGAATTTTATAGAAGAGGGAAAGAAGAGAGGACGATGTGGATCCATGTAGGATGCCACATCACACATCCTCAACTCCAAACACAAAAGACAAAATTTCATTCTCCAAAGCTTAATAAAGAGGTGGGTGAAAATATGACAATTTACTTGCACACTCCAAAAGCCCACACCCCAAAGAACTGAAAAATAAATAAAATGTAAGAGAGTGCAATCAAAACTTGTAACATGATTAATAAAATGCATTATAAAAGTATAAAATCACCCCTCCAACCATAAGTATGGTTGGTAAATTAAATTGAGAGGTATGGGACAAGTTTTACTTGTCCCACAAGCCTCCAAAACAGCCTCCAAGGACAAATTCGAATTTCCAAGGAGGTGGAGTGTTTCATACTCCAAAATATGACTTACACAACTCTTACACAACTTACACATCCCTTACATAATTAATACAAAGAGCCAACTACTTCCATTATTACTTTCCCATATCCCAATTTGATTCATTTAAATTTTAACCATATGATTTCTCCATTAATCTACCATAATTTAATTAAATAAAAGAAGGGACACATTACTAATAAAATACATACAAACAATAAATAAAATTTAACCACATTAATAAAATGCACAAACCCATGGTCACATTTAAAGGTGATCCCCCATGGGAATCCCTAACAACAACAACACAACACAATAAAACAAGTTTCCATGGTGACCTTGTCGAATTCACCTAGAATTCCATTGTGGTTGGTCTCCGATCCCCGATGTTTGTTGTGATATTTAACCTGCAAAACACAAATACCTCATTTGGCCTCGTGGCCATATCAGAACATCCAAAATGAATATAAATATAATCACATAATCATCTAAACATGTGAATCAAAACAACATCAAGACAATTTAACATTATCACATACATTTTATATCAACAACTATGTCATCATCATATAATATCCATTTTCTAGATCTACTCATAATATCCAAAATCACATGTCCTAACAACATTCATAAAATGTCATCCATATATTAGAAAAGAGTATATCATCATCCACATATGAGTGTCATGATAATCATTAATCCATGATCAAATAACTAACATCATACTAAATCAATGCATAATAATGTCCATAACGTGATCAACTATATTAGAATAAGTATCAACATGTGTCAAAGAGAAGTGGGCACTACAACACTCAAGATTTCATCATCAATCTCCCTAATGACCTAATCTGGGGGCAACAATCATTTATTACCTTTACACATCATAGCTTATCAACTCCCCTAATGATCTAACTCGGGAAACAAGTGAATAAAAAATCATTATACACGTTATCTCATAAATTTCTAGAAATTCTCCCTAATAACCTAACATGGGGGAAATTAGTGAAAAACCTCGCCACGAGTAACCAATCTAAAGCAATCAATCAACCAATCAAAATCAACGCATTCAAATCAGACCATTCAAATTCACGAGTAGTCTCCCAGATGACCTAACTTGGGAGTTACATTCACCATTTCATTCCTAGATGACATAACTTGGGACTTTATTCTATACTCCGCGTTCACTTCTAGATGACCTAATATGGAAGCCATCTCATCCTCTATCGCATTTGCTTCTAGATGACCCAACTTGGAATCCATCTCATTCTCTATCGCGTTCGCTTCCAAATGACCTAACTTAGAAGCCTTTACATTACAAAAACTCGTGAAGTGGGGGAAAGAGTGCCTTTCTTGTTATCACTCCTATATGGGTCAACAATTTTAATCGAAATCATCTAGATCAAAAATCACCAATTGTTGATATGAGTCCTGTCTCATAATTAGATCTTGATGATGTAGTTAAAGATTCGAGAACAATACACTTTTCTCCTTACACTCTTCCTTCCGACGTCAGTCGCCAAAATACTCCCATCATTCCATTCATATACAAACATTCGGGTTGGGAACTGATCACTCCCTACCCACCTATTCTATATTTAACCTCGTTCAAAATCATCAAATCATCATTTTATTTTTCCACACTTCATCACGAAACTTACACTTTTACATTGCATGGATCAAATCGCTGATACATGGTCCGACACTCTTTAATAGTTCTTTTGGCATGTTTCATTACACATCCGCATGTTCTTCTACATCTCGGCTTCTCCAGTTTTCCTCGGTACACATCTCTATCTAACTTATGTTACCGAGCTTTCCACTCACCAACATAAAGTGGGGGAAAATGTTGTCACAAAATCACACACTCACTATTACATTTATACCACCGAGTATGTTAATTGATATATGTATCTTGCATGATAGAGGTATTCACTAGTGACCCATTTATAGGTCTTGTGGTTAGTTAGCCAGGTGTCATTATGTTTTCTTTGGTTTATTCATCAATTATCTCTGGAGTTTTGGCCATCTTTCAGGGTGTCTCAAATGTCGTAATTTTTTCAGTTGTCATCTTTAGGTCTACATTGGGGTGTGTTATCACCAATTTTGAGTGTGAAAAATAATAAATAAATAAAATAAAAATGGAACTTTTGTAATTTTTCAAAATTTATTACTTTGCATGGTTTGTCACTTTCATCACGATCATCTCATTTTTATGATCATTTCAGTCTTCATTTCGTCCTTTTCAGGAGAGAACTCCTCCCATGTATTAAACTACATTAAAATTAATTAATTAATATTTAATTAATTAATTACTCTTTGTTTAATTAAATTAATTTTTAATAAATTTGGAGTATTTAATTAAATAAATATTAATTAAAATTCATTCAAAAGTCTTTGTCGGGCAAAAATAAGTTACCGCTTCCCATTTTCCCGGGATGCCAAATTGGCTTCCCGCCCAACTTTCCCTTTCTGTCAAAATTGTTTTAAATCCCAGCATGTGGGATTTCTTTTCCCGATTGCAAAATTAATAAATTGGAAAACGAGAAAAAAATCTCCCGATTTCCCACATGGGGAAATTAAATGGGGATTGCACACCATTTTTCCTTTCCGTTGAAATTGGCCATTGCTTTCCCCATTTTCCCATGGAAATTAATTCCACTACCCAGGAAGAGGGGAAGTTGGGTGAACCCTCATAAATTCCTCTGTGTCGAGGACTTGTTGGAAAGAGTCATACAAGGCTTTCTAAAATTTCTTCTCACTTCTTCTAAGAAACATAATAATATTTTTATCACATCCATCAAACAATATTAGTCTATGAATGCCATTGTGAAGGAGAAATACGTGCAAGAGGATAGTCCAAGAAAAGGCCATTGCAAAGGATAAAACCAGTCCCAAAACACCACGCATTGGAGAAGGAGGACAGTCATAGAAATATCATTTTTCCACGCATAGGAGAAGGAGGACAATCATAGAAATCCAATGCATGCAGAAGTCTTTGAAGAAGTTTCAACGCCTTTTTTGAAGGAGAAATAGCAGACCAAAAATAAAAGCCACGGATTACCAAAAGGAAGGAGGACATTCCAAAATAGTCAGGGTAAAGAAAAACATAGCCCACACATGAGGAAAGGGAGGATGAAAGTCCAAAAAAAAAAAATCTCCACGCATTTACTTGGACTCTCCATGCATTTGAAAAAGGATTAAGTTGGAGTTTCCATGCATTTTTTCAAGGAAGCAAACAACACACCAAAGGCTAGCATAGAGCAGTCCAAGGATTCCCATGCGGAGGGAGAAAACAACCAATGTAAGGAGGAGGAAGAAAAGTCTATTTCCCATGCGGGTGAAAGGAATTTTATGTAGTTAAAAAATAAAGCTAAAGAAAACAATGAAAGTCCAAAAATCCACGCATTGGTTTAATTGGAACAAGAATAAAAGAAAACAAAGAGTAAAAGCCACACATTTTGGAAGAACAATGGTTCAAGATCCCAAATAAATCCAACGTGGAAGCAACAGGAGTAATTCAATGCCTTGACAAAGAATTTTCAAGCAGGTTATAGCAGGCAAAATCCACGCCCAGTTGTCCAGGCAATAAAGGAGGCAAAGTCCAAATAAATAAAACAAAAGAAACAACCCACATGCATTGTTTTGGATAAATTGAAGTTTTTCATGCATTAGTTTTAAAATAAAATCCAACCCCCAGCTAGAAAGAAGAGAAAGGGTAGTAGTCAAATAATAAAAAATTAAAATATTTGTCTTTTCTTTTTGCCAAGGAAAACAAAATCCAACGCCTAGCAAAGAGAAAGAATCCACATTTCAGCTAGGAGAAGCACTTCCACGCAGAGTAAACTAGTTTCCACGTCTTCACCACGAGTTCTCCAGGCATCGTAGGCTACGCAAATAAAAAAATCATTCCCACACGTGAAGCAAGCAGGAATAATTCACGCCAGCTGAAAAGAAAAATTACGAGTTCAAAATATTGCCGAAAAATCAAAGCAATTCTTCACGTTAAGCAACCAGAATAAGGCAAGATGGATAAATAGTGAATTAAAATATTAAATTCGATCCTATGCGAATTCATTATAATCCGGATAATATTTTTTAAGAAAATTATTATTCGGTTTGTACTATCCAAGTAATCGACTTTGGAGCTTGATATCTCGAAGCTGAGTGATTGTCAAGAAGAACGGTTTGCTTCGTTGAATTATTATCATCTTCGTATACTCATTTTAAAAATTCAAATATACATCACTTCATTTGATATTTTTCACGGGGTCAAATAAAACACAGTTTGCTCGATTTTTCCGTGCGCACAATTTCAGCTTGGCGGAAGACCTACTTTGAGAATTTGTATCCCGAGCTCAGATCATTATAAAGAGAAATGGTTTAGTTCTTTGAATTCTTCTCAAATTCATGTACTAATTTTCAAAATTTCAAATGCGCAACACCTCGTTTGGTATTTTTCACGGAGCCAAACAAAACACACTTTGTTTGATTTCACCGTGCATGCAGTTTTCAGCCTGTCAAGGTGACTCACTTTGAGAGTTGATATTTTGAACTCAGATGATCGTCAAGAAAAAATAATTATTTTGTTCAATTTTTCCCACCTTCATATGCTCCTTGCCAAGTTGTAGATTCCCAGGGTAACGTTTTGTATTTTTCCCAGGCTAAAACCAAACGGGATTTTCACAGTTTTACACTTGTATTTTCCTAGCAATTTCATAAGAGTTAACTTTGACCTTTAAATATTTGACTGAAGAATTTGATTGGAAAAAAAACCTCTGACACATAAACTTGTGGTACCTTAATATAATTCCTCATTCAGTGACAGTTTCTATGAACAAGATTTGCTATTTTTCCCAGGTAGTTTTACAGGTGTTTTGTGTAGTTTTGTAAGATGGAAGTAATCACCTAAAATCACGTTTCTATCACAATCATGTCATCTCCAAACAAAATGATGTTGCGGTATAAGTTCCAGGGCATTCTAATCACCTCGACGCTCCATTCAGAGTATGAGAACATCGTCGATGCCAACTTGGGACACGTCGATGTAAGTCGGTTCTGCGATCGCATATCGACAGAAGGAGAGTCACAATTTTCCTGACGCTTGTTCTGAATTGCATAGATGCACCACGACACCTGCACAGTGTGGTGATTCAAATCCAATGACCCCAAAGCTGAAGAAACCTCTGACTTCCTCATTATGCATTATAAGTCGTAGTTATTGGTATAAGTCTCTTTGGAGTCAAAAGCAATTGTTATCGAAGAGATCGATAACGAGAGAATCTTGTCTACACAATTGTTTTCACTTGATCATTTTACGAATCTATTCATATACAAAACAAGATCAATGATAAGTATAATTGTGTGGATCATCGAGTAAGGCCACATCATTCAAGCGTGACCTTGTCGGCTCTCGCCAGCGAAGGGCACAATACTTCATGCATCAGTCTTAAAGTTGGAGTGTTCTCGAATTGGACAATCATGAACGAATTAGAATTCCAACACTTCGGGATGGTGATAAAAACAAAATACATTACTCCAGGAAGTGAATTGCAATTTTGGTTCTTGGAAGATCTTCTCAATGGCGAAAGATCAAAAGTTGGATTCTGACAAGCCAAGGTGGCGTAACGACTACAGTCTCACAAAAATGAATAATTCATCATGGAAGGCTATTCGGAGCATGTGGAGAATTGTGTATAATTGTGAATGTGAATACGAATGAAGATGAACTTGCTCACACCAGGATGTTGCTCAA
Source organism: Taxus wallichiana var. yunnanensis (assembly GCA_018340775.1). Lineage (NCBI taxonomy): Eukaryota > Viridiplantae > Streptophyta > Pinopsida > Cupressales > Taxaceae > Taxus > Taxus wallichiana. The sequence goes on along the minus strand of CM031237.1, from coordinate 643,947,060 downwards.
ATGGAGGGGTGGATGAATTACTCAAGTTTCAAGATCGGCTCTCTTATCACCTGGAGGATTTCGAGCATGGTCAATGAGTTCATTCCCGTATGATCGGGATAGGTGGACTCTTGGCCCAATGGATAAGGCACTGACCCTAGGTGTTTTGATCTAGGTGGTGCATTGTTGACTAGGATGTCTAGGTGTGCGTCCAAGTCATTTAAGTGGGGTCCACATGTACCCATTTCTTTTATTTATGTATTTTTCCTTAAATGTCTTTTAAACTTAAGTGATTTCTATTTTTAGTCACTTTTTAATAAAGTTAGTTGAAAAATTCAAAGGTCACTTAAGTGCCCTATTTAATGTGCATTTAAAATCTAACTACCTTGTAACCAACTTTTTGGTTATAAAAGGAAGTCAGGGGCCCATTTGTAAGGGTAAATTTGAGAGAGGAGAAGAAAATAATTTTGTGTGCAAGCTTTGTTTCAGTGGAAAAACTTTGTATTCTTTTGTGAAAATTTTTTAGAGTTAATGAAATACTTAACTTTTGTCTCATTCAATGTATCTTGTAACATTTGATGTTCTTATATTCATTAGATGTTAGATGTTTGAATCTTGCATGCAAATATTATCTTTGATCTTATTGTCAACGTTATTAATATGTTGTTCTAGTTCACAAGTGATCAAGCTTTGATTATCTACTAGCTCACGTGTGTTCCCTTTTACAAATAATTGTTTAGCTAACTCAAACTCCATTTTATTTGTGTTAGTTATTAATATTTCCTCTTCGTGTGATATTAGGCTCTATTTTTACCTAAATCTTGCATGTTATTTCAATTCATTTAATTCCACTCCTTTCCTTCTTTCCATTCCATCTCCCTCATTCACTTTTTCTTTCCATTGATGTTCCAAAACACCCCCACATACAATTTTGAATGTAAAGATGTAAATACAATTTTAGTTTTCAATAAAGGCCTCACCTTCATTGAGGAGGGACTTCATTTCCACACTTTGTTGCATGTTATTTTCATGCATGCAAATTCATATGCTAACAGGTGCCTAGGTTGCACTAGGGTGCCCCGAGGCACCCTAGTCCGTGACTTTAGGTGCCCATGACACCATAATTTTTGGTCTTAATTTCTTTGTTCGAGGTCACTCCTAACGACTACCTTGTGTATTCCCCTAGGTCATAGTCAACAGTTTTGGGTCACTAGTGTCAAAATTTGAGCAAGAGATCCCTATATAAAAAAAGCATACTCACTACATTATGGGTGGACATCTCACACATCAAGGGCATCTATCTACTAAGGCAAGGGTCTAGCTTTAGGGATTCTTCTACATCTACATCACACAAGCATAAGGGGAAAGGGTTGTATTATTTCCATTCCATCCAACATTTTTCATTTTACATCTAGTTATTGCCCCTACTACCACGCTCATCAAAAGTGCTAAGGAATCCTAGGCACAAAAATTACACACACACACAGAACTACATTGGGTCTGAAATGTAGTGTATTGCTAAGTCATAAGACCACTTGTTTGGTAGTTGAGGTTAGTCCGACCTATTCATATGCATTTTTATTTTTTATGGATTGATGCTTTGAATAGGGTTTTACTGTATAAATCTTCATACAATGGTTGCGGTGACATAAGAAACATTATTGCAAAACCCGTGTGATAGGAGCGAAGATAACACAGAGATACGATGACACTACCGATTTCAGGTTTCAAGCATTTCCATAGTCTGCAATGCCCAGGACATAGACTAGGGTGCCCCCAGGCACCCCAGTACACTCCTAGGCTCCTCGGTGTTGACACAAACAATTAGCTTCTTCCCTTCCCGAAGTCATTCACCATAACTCCCAGCCTGATCTACTACAATGCAAACATAGTGAGGTAAGTTATTTACAGGTTAGTAACATATCCCTCTTATTTCCATTATTTCAATCCATTCAAATATAAAAGAAAAATATTTAGATCTATCACTTCAATATAGCACTTAGTTTCTATTTATATTAACTTATAAAATATCTAGGATCCAAAAGCCTATTTTTAGTTAATTAGAATAACAGATTATGATGAATTTCTATATATGATATTTTATCTCTTCTATCTTACAAATCTAATGTGGTGTGGTATTATCATCTAAAATATTCACAACATGAAACAATCTTCTTATAGTCCCTTTCATTCTATATTTCAACATTTGAAATATAAACATTGAGAAAAAATAAATGTCTTTGATTGGTGGATATGTTGAAATTAATAAACTTGGGTGAAAGGTATAATATTTTGCTATAGGCAGGAACTAATAATATAATTTGAAATGAATTCTTATAACTTTAAGGAATAAGGAATATCTATATTAATTCCCTTAAAACAAATCTAAAATGTGCACACCAAAACACCCAAAAAGAAGAAGAAAGAAATAGGGAAAATTTTAGCAGCGAATATTTGTAGTTTGGCGAATAGTAGAATTTCAGAATTTGATTTTTAAAAATTTTACAACAACGGTAGTACCTAGGTTTCACCAAAAAATTCCATAAATAATAATCTATCCCATCTGAATCTCCTATGAGTTTCCAATCCCAATTTATATTTTTATATTAAATAACCGCGTGATCACCACGCCAGGATTTGAAAAAATTAATATTTCACCAATAAATCGACACGTCAGGATTTGAAAACATTAATGTTTCACCAAAAAATCGACGTGTCGATTTGAAAACATTAACATTTTTCCAAGAAATCAACGCACCATGATTTGAAAACATTAACATTTCACTAAGAAATTGATGCGCCATGATTTGAAAACATTAATGTTTCACCAAGAAATATATGGAACCTTATTTGGCCAAGAAAGCATTCCCAAAATTCTCTCGATATATACACAAAGGAGATGTTTTTCTGTAATTTTCCAATTTGTAAATTTGTAAAGTAGTAGAAAGGGATTTAGCGAATCGACATATTGTAATTTGCTTACAAAATTTCAAATAAATCAAGGTCTTGCCAGGGCTCGAGTATTGTGTTGCAGTTTACATCCTAGAAGCACTTACTATAGGTGAGTCCTCAATATTTTTGAGACCTATTTTCATTTGTGGCACATTTCTTTATCTACGATTCTACCTTTGCAAGTTAATACAAAGCCCGAACATCCTCATCCTCATAACCACTATGATTTTTATGTCATCTAGAATAGTCCTCACTTACAGAGAATCATAACTAGTTTTCCTATCTTAGATACATCTACGTAAAATAAATAAATAAATATTTATATATATATTTAAAATAACTTCATATCTCCACTAGCTTCTACTCTTTATATTCCTTTCTTTATCAATGTATCTTCTTGGATTTTTTTGCTAATGTTATCTCTTATGTAGTATATATATAGTTATACCGAGTTTCACTTTCTATTTATACCACGACCAATACCATGACCGTTTATCACTTTCCATTGACACCGCCTTGTCCCATATGAGACGCGAAGGATATATAAAATGTGGTACATTCTGCAGGTTTCACATTTACTAGGGGCATTTCCTTGGGAGATTGACGGAATGACGATCCATGACATAGACCTCTGAGAGTTGGGACCCACTATGGGACCCAAAACTTATCAAATGTAGCTCATTTCATGGGGTTCATGTGTGTTGGGAGGATTTGATTGGGAAATTGGAATAGGAGGTTAACGAAATGTTGGAAAACAAAATGTATGAAATAGAGACCATACCAAGATATCCAAAATGAAAAATTCAAGGAATGCTAAAGGGAAATTTTTTACAAAATGAACAAAAAACCAAATAATTAGCATTTGGAAAAATAAAAGACAAAAATTAGCAGCCTGGGAAAAGTATAGACATCTTTTCATAAACATGCTTACTTGTTACCACCAATTTCCTCACTACGGTGTACTTCAATCTTTTTAAACCATGGAAACATAATATATTGAATGTACTCCAAGCATGGATTTCCTTCAACAATATGAGGAGGAAAAAAATGCTTTGTTTATCTTCACATTCACTTAGGGAACTTCCTATGAAAATAATTGTGTTATAAATCCATCGTAAAGTGTATAGTAATACTAATTTGCTTTTATTAATGTCGAGGAAAAGTTGGAATATATCTCTCCACAATGAGAATTTTCCAAAAATAATGTAGGGCTTACACCACCTCTTCTTCCTCCATGAAGATCGCAGAAGTGGGATCACTCTTCAACATTTTTCTTATCCTTGTTATAGTCCACACATCATGTTTATAATATTTAATATAAAGGAAAAACATGATGTAACGTGAACTAGATATAAATGGCACGGTTAGATATTAAAAACATCAAGATCTAGGGATATTTTTAATTCCCGCATCCTCAAAGTTTCTTGAACTCATTCTCCAAGTAGAAACACGATAGTATACAAAGTGAAAAATACCCTTATCATGATTGTATCATATGTGAAACATCATATCAAAAGCATTCAAGCCTCTATCAAGAATAATGAAAATTTAGATAGCTTTGACACATTGAAATTTCATTTTCAAGCCAAGGAACCCTACATACATTCTCAAATTTGAATTCATACTCTCATACCACAATGATTCATAGATGGAAGACCATATATTATGTCTCATCTCCTTTGAAATGATGAACATTCTTAGTAATTGGATCTTCTTATGACAAATCATCGACCTTTGATGAATCAATAATATCTTCACGAGAAGATGCAAAAATTATTTGTCTTGATGACAAAATTTATAACCTCTATACAACAAGACAAACCTCTATACATTATGAAAGAGCTTGGTCATTAAGAATCGTTCATTAATAAAATAAAGACATATCATACCTTGTATGAATCAATGAACTCAAATTCCTTCATGAGTAGATGTATACTATACTTTGATTTCAAACTGAGAACAAACCTTGAGATCACCTATATCATGTTTGAATAGCCACAACAGAGACTTCTTATCACTAGAGTGTCTTTCATTGCTCAAAAATCATTTAAGTTGTTTGTTCTCTTCTCAAACCTCCGATACATATTCAATTTGTTTAATGTATGCTCTAATTCGACTGGTAATATTCTTATTCCTTTCAAATAAGTTATATGAGAGATAGCTAAAAATATCACCTCATTCTTTCACCTTGTTCTATATCAATTTTTCATTCAAAAGAGTAATTTTTTAAATTTTTGTAATAAAACATGTAGATCGGACCAAGTGCATTGAAACCGAATAAATGGTAGGCAATCCTTATCCAATTTGATGTAACATGTCAATCAAGAAACCATGAAAAAATATGGAAAAACTTTTGTAATCACTTGAAAAGAATTCAAATCTCTTTGAAGAATTCCATTGGGATTAGTTACATTTTGTTCTCCTTAAATTTCTTATTTTTATATCTAAAATTCTTCTAGGTTTACATGATGACTCATCTTTTAAATTAATATTTTCTATTTTTATATTTCTTGTAAGATGCAATGTTGATTGTTGTCTTCTCATATGTCATTATTTTGTGTATTTTTTTCAATTGACATCCATTACATGATACATCTTGAGATGGACTATCTAGTGTTTTGAGAACATGATATATGGATATTGAAATCACTTATTTTTAATCAATGTTAACATTATCAATCAATCAATGAGAGTGAATTTGAGATTATTCACAATGAATTTATTCTCTTTGTTGTCTTTCTAACTAAATTAATTCATCTGTATGCATTTGCATGCGTAATATTTTTCTTTATACATATTTCTCATGTTGATATGTCTGTGCACATATCAATATCATTTAATCCAAGATGTTGTATCTTTTTTTCTTTCAATTATATAGGATTCATTGATTCAAGAAAATGACACCTAAAAAGGGAAGCTCAACCTTAGGAAAAATGCTATTACAGCCCCTCTTGGTAGTGGTAATGAAATTCAAAAATGACATCTTATTTTGAGAAACCATATAAGGAAACCCATCCTTCTCCAATAGGACCATCACAATAAAGGGATAATGATTACATTCAAAATGAAACTTAGGATGAGAATGTGTTCATTTTTTATTTTCCTAATGTTATCAATGACAACAACAATGAAATGCCTCCCCTTGAAGACATTCCATTGAATGATGTAAAGTTTGACACTTTACCACTTGCCCAATTGAATGAAGATGCTAATGCATCACCTATCGCCTGCTAATTTTGGAGGTGAAAATTCTAATAGTGGCTGTTAACAAAATTTAAATTCCAAATACTTAGTAGACACCTATTTCTGGTAAGAAAGAGAAAGGAAAGAAAATGGGACTTGGGAAGGAGTTTTAGGTTAGAGTGGATTTCTAAGTTTCCATTTATTGAACTTGTTGAAAATGATAATAAATCTGAACCTCCCAAAGAATGAAAATGTACAATTGTAGCTGGAAATTGGGCAGGTGACAAGACAATTCAACTTATGTTTGATACTATTGAGAAGCATCCAGAAAGATATATGAAAAGATAATTGTAGATGGCGTTGAGAAGAATGTTTCTAGATGGAAAACTATGGATGATTGTTTGCATATTAGGTATGAAAATAATTTTAAGAGGACAAGAGAAATGAAAGAATAGTTACAGTGAATAGAGGGACAACTATCTCTCAATTCAACAAGATCATTCAAAATAGTCATTTCAATAAAATAGTTCAACCATTAGCTACTTTTTTTTTCACATTTTGAAAATAGGTTGTTCTATAACAAAATTTCCTAAACAAAAGAAGATATTGTATTTTTTGGTGTCCCACAATTTTCTTATTCTCACCGTAAATAATTAGTGGTTTAGATTGGGAAAAATGCCTAGCTATGGTTGAAAAAGAAGACTTGAAATAGAAATTGAAGTCTCGCACAATATATATCTTTTTCTATTGATGAGGTTACAACATTAGATAATATTTATTAGGTCTGTATGCATGTGTATAATGTTGATAATTATGTGATACAACCTCACTTACTTTCCATTCACAAGATGAGAGAGAACTCTAATGTTGGAAGCCTTTGTGAGTTGGTGATAAAAATTTTGAAGGAGATCTGTGACATGGATGATGTTACAACCACTTGCACCAAAACTGGTATGCGTCAAAGTAGATGGGACATCTGTAATGTAAGGTAATCGTAATGTCATTTGTGTAAGACTCCAAAGTATAATTTTCCAAATATGATTTCCATTAATTGTATGGCTCATAGAATGAACCTAGCTTACAAGATAGCTGAAAAATTTAAACCCGTGGAAAAATTTGAAGACCTTGTTTGAGAGGTGCATGCTTATTTTTTCCATAGTCATAAAAGGTTCATGGAAATCCAAATTTTTTCAAAGGAATAAAAATGGGTGTAAATTGTTAAAAGATGTCAAAACTAGGTGGATCTCATTGTACCAATCGGTTCGTAGGATGTACGAAGAGTATCAATCCTTATTAGGAGTGATGTGGTAGAATCGCACGGAAGTGGACAAGGCCTAGGATTAAATATATCATTTGACTGATATAGAGTCATTTTGATGTTGTGTGGTATCCTTCCCATGTTGGAATAAATGCATTGTTTAATTAAACAAGCACAAGAAAGAACTATCTATATTGTTGATTTTTCTAGTTTGAGGAAACAAGTTTGTATGACAATAGAATATTTGTTTCTCAACAAAACCACTTTTACAGTCTAAAGTTTGATGGTTGGGATGATTTGATAAATATTGGAAGTGCAAGTAGCTTATTAAAACTCAACTTGTCTGGGGAAGTATTTTCTTCTATACGTGGAAATGAGATACCAAAGTACATGTTTAAAGTAGTAGTCGGTAAGGTTGAGAAGGTAAAAGTCACAGGGGCCCGCTTGATAAAATTGTATCATTAACAAGGGTGAGGTTAAGACAAATTATAGTTTCCCTACTAGAATAAATAAGGGAACGATTTAGAAGGGATTATTTACTTGAAGCAATGGCTGTAGTAAATCCCACCTTTTGGAATCCTATCCAAAATGAAAGATATATGCAGAAGAAGACTACTTTAAGAGGTTGAATACATTAATTCAAAAATTTATTAGCTTGTTGATATCAATGGAATGAATATTCCATGTATTTTAAGAAAAGATGGGTTGATTTATCAATCTCATGAATTTTCCACTATAATGATTTAGTAATTTAAAGATTTGGATAATCCCTTAGAGTGTGGAGCAATAACCTAACTATGGAAAAAATTGGGGTAAGTACGAGGATTCATTTTAAGAATCCCATAGAAAATCGGAGGTGGAAAAAACCTGGAAAATATCCCCGGAACCAGTTTCAGTGAAAGGAAAATTTACCAAATTTTCACCCATTTTTTAGCCAAAGAGACTACATATTTGCAAACACTGACACTTGTTGACGTGCATCAACAAGCCTTGTTGACAACCATGTACTCGTACACAAAAATTTATTTTTAAAAATTTAGAATGTAAAAAAATGATAAATTACGGTGTAAATTCATGAATATAACTGTTAGCGAACATACAACTATCAAAAACATAAATATAGAATCATGCATTCCAATCAACTCGCATAACCCTGAATTAATTTGGATATCAGGGGAGCACCGTTCTATTCCATTTCATGCATTCCTAATACCTAAGGCTATGAACATGCATAACCCTATCAAGATACTTTATTTAGCAGACTCGGTGAGTATTAATTACTTGTAAGTGAATTTCATGGCAACAAATGCCATGTAACTCAGTCCAGTCAAAATTACTATGAAACCGAACAGGAATCGTGGCATCTTAAGTGGTGCCACCACTCCAAACAATGTTATGAGGAAGGCTAATGTCACTACCATCCATGCAGCTTCACCAAGTACCCCATCTCTTTTTTCAAAAGAAGCCAAAGCACTATAATCTACACCCATAATCAACCTGCAACTCACCTCCTTCCAACCAATTTTCATTTTATCTTCATCCCTTGCCATTTCAATTAGGACGTATCTTTGGCCATTCAAAAAAGCTCTTTATCATTCAATTGTGAAATGGGAGGGAAGCATGTTGCATTCCAGTACCTAACCCCTCCATTGAAGTCCCACCTTGAGCAAATCCAACTGTTTCCATATCAAGATTCTTAAAAATTGTTATTCAAAAAACCCAACAAGCTGCTTAAATTACACATTCACTATCCATGCGTCAATGAGTCTTATTGATGTGTGTCAACAAGTCTTATTGATGTGTGTCAACAAGTCTTGTTGACGCACATCAACAAGTCTTGTTGACACACATCAACAAGTCTTATTGACATGCGTCAACAAGACTTGGTGAAATGCGCAAAAGACTTGTTAACGCTGCGTTAATGGGATTTGTTAACATGCATCAACTACTTAACCCCTTGTGGTGTGCGTCAATTATTTTACCCCTTGTCGTGTGTCAACTGCTTTTACATTTTGTCACGCGTCACCTGCTTAACCCCTTGTTGCACATCAACTGCTTAACCCCTTGTCACGTGTCTACAATACCTCCTTGTCACACATCTGCAATACCTCCTTATCACGCATCTGCTATACCTCCTTGTCGCACATCTGCAATACCTCTTTGTCTTGTGTTAATCTCTAGTGCTTAAGAGTATGCGAGTTCACAATATTGGTAATTTGTAAGCTACTTGTGGTAGTACCGTAGTATACTACCCGGTGAATCACCTAGGTTTTTACAGGAGATGTTTTCAAATGTAGGTGAAGATGACCCCTAAAAAAATATATACTGTAAATTTTAGGTGAACATGACTCCGAATTGCTCCGAAAAAATCACTTTTCAAATTTTCCTAAAATGAAAATTTCACCATATTATGAATATTCGCCACTAAAATTATCCCTGGTAAGTGTAGTCAATTTTAATACCACTATAAAAGGAAGGAATCCCATGTGTGCCGGCCTATCACCCAACAGAAGCTGAGTGCTCACCCGAGGCATGCGTGGGTGCTGAGTCTCTCTTTTATGTGAGTTTTAGTGGGAAGCATTCATCTATGAGTAGTATAAGAGTATTCAGAAAGAAGTTTAGACATACAAGAATCATAGGGCTCATAATGGCCTCCAGATCCTTGTAGTTTCTTCAGACCGAGTGTTTTAAAAGACTCCATAACATATATTATAATAGAAAGAAAGATACAACCATTCATTCATAGCATGAAAGGAAAGAGAACTTCTATGAACAAAATATACATAAAACCCACTGATATTCATATCTAATTGCAATAGGTAACCTCATTGTATTCATCGTTTCATTACAAGAGCCATAGAGGGTAGACCACAATCATGCACATCACTAGGCTTGTATAACTATGCCAAAAAGAAAAAGAAATTACAATGCTAAGCTTAGTACATTCCTTTCTGCATCAAAGTTCCACTTGTAGTAACCTGCAGAGCTTCACCCATGTTATATCTCTCTCTCGTGTATATCTCTTCCTCTATCTCTATATCCCCATATGTATGTTATCTTGGTCTCCTTTTCTCTGTGTCTATTTTCCCACTGCAAGAACTTGTATTTATCACCTTCCTGCGCTGCTAACTTGCCTTGCCACACCCTCAAATCTATTGCCAAGTGTCGAATGTGGTCCTCCAAGTGAGCAGATTCCTTCAGGCCTGATCTCTCCACTCCATCTCATGATGATCTTCTAGAAGATCCCATTGTTGACATGCTCTTTCCTAGGCCACCTATTGCTAGGCTGGCATCTTATCCATGCGCACAAATGATCACACTTTTCACTTGTTCTACCTTTGTTGCTTAAATCGGCTAAGTCTTGAACCTCCTTTCACGTGCCGCGCATGGGCTATTTGCTTCCTTAATACTTTTCTCTTATGCACTTTTTCCTTGTGTGCCATCCTCAGAATCGGCACCCTAGGCACCCACATGCCTTCATACTTAGTCAATATTTCAGGGGCCCAACATCACCGAACACTACGCTGTTCTTCACCCTCGAAACATATTACTAGACCAAGGTGCAAGCTGGTTTAATGGAACCAAGATGAAGACATATATTTTAAAAAAGAATAAGGAATGAAATAATAGAGGAAAGAATGAAGAATGGGGGGATTTTTAATTAAAGATACTAGGAAAGTCCCATCAGATTTACCTCTAGCTTCTCCACACTTCGACCTCACCCTTTTCCTTTTGACATAGGTCACCCACCAGGGTGCTCACTTCATAAAAGCTTAGGCTAGCTCCTGGGCCCAAGGTGTCCAAAATTTGTTCCATTTCCTTTCCTAGGTCTCACGAGCTTATCCATCCTCCTTGTAATTTGGGGGTACAGTTCCTTCAGCCGAGCCTTAGTTGAGCTTCTTAATGCATCAATCACCTCTGATTTCTTTTCTACCTCGGCCAGAACCTTGTCCCTCTCTACCATGCTCCCCTTATTCTTCTCCTAGAATTATTTCAGCTCTGCTTCAAGTGTGGCAACCAAGGAGCTTGCCACCTTATCTCGATCCACGCATGTGTCATATGTGGCTTCTATAGACTAGGCAATGACCTTGATCTCCACGAGTACTTGGTTGTACTTGGCAAAAAGTGCTATCACCTTTAACCGGTCCTCCTCCTTCAGAGTGTGGCCACTTCCTCCACAGATTCCAATGCCAAGGGTCATCTCTCCATGGTGAGGATGTGTGTTAAGTATTCTAGGCATCCCAATGATCGATGCATACCTCTAGGGGATTGGCGTTAGATCTGGGTGCTTTAAAATGATGGCACTCTTTATCAATTCTACTTTCTTGTAGACCTCATGTAACGTTGCCTTTTCTTCCTTGAGCTTGCGCTTTAGCTGCGTGTTGATTAATTCCTCCTGCTTTAAGTTTCTGGCCACCTTAGCCAACTCTTCTTCCTTCTTGGCCAATTTTCCCTCTAGGGCCCTTATACTATCATTCCACGTGAATAGCCTCACCTTTGTTTCCACCGCAACCTTGTTTAGAGCATTGCACACTTGCTCATTTGAGAGCTCCTGAGCATTCACTAAGGGGTTGTCTCCTTAGACTATGGAAATGTGATAAGCGCCTTTTGGAAGACTTCAAAGTTTGGCTTGTCGACATGGGAATCAAATGCCCAAGAAAGCATCTTCTTGGTCGTGGGGTATGCGCCCTCCTTCTTGAATGATCCCATGGCTATAAGTTTCTCAATGGGTATCATGCTCTGGAATCATGCACATAACACCTTCCTTGAATCATCCACGTAGCCCATTATTTGCTTCTGTTCTACATCCAAAGGTCTTCTACCCGAGCACACACCTTTGGGGAAGCTAACTATCAAAGTAGGGCCTCCTAGGCTATCATGTCCTTTTTCAACGCTTTCCTCCTTCCCTTCCTTTAGCACTATGTCTGCACTATGCTCTAAATCCTGGTCTACAAGGGCCTCGAGCATCTTCTTTGCTTATCACTCTGCCACTTCGGTTATCTCGCTCCTTAGTTAAACTTACATCTCCCTACTTCTCCATGGCATCCTTATCATCCATATTTGTATCTTCATTGCCTTCATCACCTTGTACACCTTTTCGTCATGTGAATACAAACTCTTGCTTTTAATCCCCACTCTCTTCCTCTGAGTCATAAACACTAAATACATGAGGTTCTAGGGTTCCTTGTATTTTTATGTCTCTTCCTCCTCATCGCCACCTCCTTCACTCTCATCCTCTCCTTCTCCCAAGTATCTTTCCAAGTTGTCGGTTCGCCTCCATGTGAGCTTCTTCATCCACCCTCTACTTCTTCCTAAGAGCCGTCTTCTAGTCGGGAGATTCTACTTTCTCTTCTTCCTCCTATGACTCCTCCATGGTGGTGAATTGTTCAGCACCTCTACTTCTGATGTCTTCTCCTTTATTGGAGACTTCTTTCTCCAAACATAGGTTCTTGTCTTGGCACTTGTAGAAGGCATGCTCACTATCTGAGCATTCGGCACACTTGGTGCTCCTTCCTCTCCTCTTCCCCTCTTCTTAGACGCTAGCTTCTTCTTTCCCAAGGGGTCTTCAGGTATTGAGATCTCATCCACCAAGTACGTGCCATTCTCAAACTTTGGCCTTATGTGCATGTATACGCGTGTCATGGATCCTCCAATGATAGGAAGTGTTATTGGCCTAGTCATATGGATCTCGTGTGACACGTAATTCTCCACGTATGTGCGCTTACCTCCGGGATAGTTTAGTTTCTTCCTCATATCCCTATGCTCCTGGTCCAACTTTCCTAGCTCCAGCCTTAGCTTCTTTGATTCTTTAAATCTGTTCACTCCCACCTGGAAGTACTGTGCAATGAACATGAAAGGTAATTTGTAAAAAAGGGCTCCATGATTCGTCATCAAGTTTGAACCTGCCCAAGCAGAGTCTTTGGTACACACGAACTCAACTTCTCCTTGTGTGGTTGCTGGGAGTTGTTCAGGGATCCTCCACTCTACCCCAAATGCATTTCTCAAGCGTGTATACCATTTTTCAAGCTATGCTTTATGGGGATCTGTCATTGTATCACATGCATATTTTTTGAACCTCTTTGTGGGTGAAGGGTCTTCGGTTGGGTACTCCCACAAAAACTTATCTTTTACATCTGGGACTCCAATTCCTGCAAACACTATGGTGAGCAGGACATTGCCAAAGAGGATCTTGTCCCCTTCCTTTGTGCACTTTACAATTTCCTCGGAAATGTATGTAGATAAGTTATAAATAGTCCCCTCTGCAATCTTCCTACAGACATGTAGCCATGGCTTGTTGACTTACGTCCATCTTTCTTAGCCATTCGGCTTCGTTGCTGTGTACACGACCATCTTCATAATTGGGTCCTTGATGTCTGAGATGTCATAATACCATGACCCTTTCTTAGAGGTGTACTCTGTGACGGTTTCTTGAATAGCCTCCTTGTCACCAAGGTCATCTTCCAGGCTATCTCCCTTGCATATAAGGCCTGTAAATTGTGTAATCAATTGGGGAGTCATGCGCATCTTGCACCCAACAAAGTGGAAGTATTCCTCATGCACCTGAGACATCAACCACTGGTACAAGTGATCCGGCTTCCCAAAATAAGGCAACTCGTAGAGCTACAACAACCCTACCTTTGCTAGGTTGACCTTTATATCATCATTGTAAATAGGCAAACCTTCAAGTGTTCGCTTGTTGGTTGGGTGTACCAATTCTAATGCCATCTCCTTTTCTATACTGTTGGTATGGTGATTATAGTCACTGACCGGTATGCTCCTCAAATGGGATTCCCATTCCTTCCCCATCATCACTCCATCAGGGTACTGCATTTTTGCATACCATTCTTCGTTTGTATCTACCTTAGGTTCTTGTTGTTTAGCCTTAGCTTTGCCCTTCCCTTTCTTTTGTGTCATGGTTGAGGTAATTGTATCATTCCAATCCTCTCCTTGTTACTCTACTTTCCTTATCCCAACCTTCGATCTCAAGATCCGCAATACAATTCTTCTAAACCCGTGCCCTAGTTTTTGAACCCTAACTTTGATAAATTCTTCACAAGACTACTTCTTTTTACTTCTTTCCATGCCCGTAATTCCTTCCTTCTCGGTTTGTAATCTCAAACTAGCTCTTTACATTTTTAATCACACGATATTCTCCTTGATTGAATCTGCGGTAAAAACCCTAGCTTATATGTTTCACTTATATCTCCAACTCCTCATTTTTACAAAGTAAAATGAGAGTGCCCCGATCCTCTATTTATAATTTTTCCTTTTTCTGGTCATTAAATGCTACTTTACCTACCCCATACTTTGTTCATTTAATGTGGATTTTAAAAAAATCCCATCTTCAGCGCCTTCACTCACGTGCCCTTCTTGCGTGAAAACCCTTTTTAACTCATGCACCCTTCCTGCACGAAAACTCCTCCAACCTTCTAGCACGTAACTAAACCATCCTGATAGGAGACTCTTACATGCACTCAAAACGTGCCGAAGGCACTTCTTTTGTCTATATTCTTACTTTCTCCTACCTTGTGTTGCTTTAACTGTGCTTCCTTTTCCTTTGTACGTGGGATCTACAAGTAGCTTTACCCTAGCACCAACCATTCTATCTTTTCTCTTCATCTCTCTTTCAACCGGGCTACTCAACAAGGCTCTTTAACACAACTTCCTTGGTACTTTTAATCACGTGCTTCTTAACTTTTCTCCACCCCACATTTAAACGATGCATGGTCCTCTGCGCACTCATAAATTCTCCAAAAATAGAAATAAGGTTACCGACACCCAAGGCACAAAACAAAAAAACAACACGAAAGGGAAACACAAGGAAAGGAAAAAGAATAAAGGAAAATTCTAAACTAACTGGAAAAACTACCTTATTTACAAACACCAAGAAGACTTATTTATAGTAGGGCTTCAACCTACTACCATTGAAGTGTCCAGGTAACTTTGTCTCATCCAACGCTTGAATCGCACGCACCCGAATCAAGTATGTACGAGATTGTGTAGGGACCTAACCAATGCACTTTCAACTTCCCAGGATGACATATAAACTTAGAATCATATAGTAACACCATTTTCCCAACCTAAAACTTGTTGTTTCTAATATGACGATCATGCCAAGCCTTTTGCTTTGCCTTTTCCACTATTTGGCACCAACGGAAAGTGATCGTCTCTCATCTAGTTTCATTAGTTCATCAATTCTTTCTTCCAGTGCTTGTTCATCGGCTAATCCTCATGCGCGCACTATTTACAGAGAAGGTAACATAAATTCAACTAGAAAAATAGCTTCCACACCAAACACCAATTGAAAAGGTGTGGATTTATTTAGTCTTTTATACGTAGTCCTGTAAGCCCATAAAACTGCTGATACCTTGTCATCCTAATCCTTTCTTCCAACATCAAATATTTTGGTCAAGGTATGACTAAGTATTTTGTTGAATGCTTCCGCGGTTCCGTTTACTTGTGGGTGATAGGGCGTAGTCTTATGATGAGCCACCATGAACTCCGATAGCAGGAACCTCACGGTATCATTCAGAAAATGTGTACCCCTATCACTGGTCAAACTCAAAGGGCATCCATACCTTGTGATAATGTTCTCCCATAAGAACCTTGCCACTATTTCTATCATGTAATCTTTAGTCGGGGCTGCTTTTACCCACCTTGTGAGATAATCCATGCAAGTGATGACATAATGTGACCCAGTCCTATGTGCTTTGTTGGTGCAATAGGTCCTACAAAGTCTATCACCCACTTTTCAAAAGGCTCCATGCTAGGAATAGGACGCAAAGGCATTTCATCTCTTCTTCCTAGTTTGCCAATGCACTGACAATGGTCACATGATTTACAATAATCTCTACAATCCCTATACAAGGTTTCCCACCATAAACCTGCCATTAAAATATTATGCGTGGTGGCATCACCTACGTAATGCCCACCCGCACTTCCTCCATGTGCTTCCTCCATGATGGCCAGGCGCTCATGCTCTAACACACATCTCGTGAAAACTTCATCATGTCCAAATTTGTATAAGTATCCACTAATAAACATGTAGGGCGCGATGCGTATGGCCAACTGATTATTTTCCAATGCCTTCATTCCATTCGGTGCCATACCTTCTTTTAAAAATATAACAATCTCTTCCAAATCCAAGGGCGCGCACCGCAATGTAAAGAGTTCCGCGTTTGAAATTGCTTCCTCAATACTTTGTGCATCCTCTCCTGAATCAATTCTCGACAGATGATCAAGTCCATAATTTATTTTTTTGGGCTTTACTACAATGGTGAACTCAAACTCTTGTAACTAACAACACCCATCAACATATGCACCGTTGAAGAATGGGCTTGTTTACTAAATACTTTAATGTCATGTGGTTGGTGTATAATATAAAGGGTGTTACCAGTAGATACTATCTAAATTTGAAAAGTGCATAGATCATTGACAATGCCTCGCGCTCGGTTGTGGTATAATTATGATCTGCACGGTGTTAACTTCCTACTTGCAAAATAGAGAGGATGATCAACAATCCCCTCACTTGGTTATGTAAGTACTACTCCAATGGTGGTTCCTGAGGAATCTACATGGACATGGAAGGGCTTTTCCTAAGAGGGAAATCATAAAATAGGCACGGTAATAAGCCTATCTTTTAATGTATTAAACGCCCTCTGCTGCGCCTTTCCCCAATGGAAGGTACTTTTGTGTCTAAGCAGATCTTCAAAGGGCACGACGATCTTAGCATATCCCTTAATGAATTTCCTATAATAGGTCGTATGCCTAAGGAATCCACACACGTGCTCTGCTAGTATGTTCCCTTAACCCCACAATAACTTCAACCTTAGCGGGATCTACCAGTAAGCCCTCCTTATATATGATATGCCCTAATAAAGTCCTAAAAGGTGTAGAAAACACACACTTCTTAATGTTGAGGGATATCCTCAACCGCCTACACCTTTCAAACATTAATCTCAAGTTGTCACAATAGTCATTAATCGGACCATATATTGTCCAATCATCCAAGTAAACCTGGAGAAACTTATGAATGAAGTCCTGTAATTCTTGTACCACCATGCGCAAAAAGATAGCAGAAAAAGTTGTCTTCTCTTGGTCCTCCTTTGCAATCCAGGACTTGGTGGTATCCTAAAAATCCATCCGTAAAGGAATAGATTTCGCACCTAGCGACTCCTTCCAAAATTTATTCAAAGAAGGGGGTCTCCTCAATGACAAAAACTACATTCAATTCCCTATAATCCACACAAATTCTAATCCACCCATCCTTCTTGATGCTAATTACCATTAGAATTATCCATTCCGATTCTTCTACTACCTCAATGATCCCCTAAGCTATCATCTTGTCTATTTCCTCCTTAACCTTCACGTGTAAATTGGGATTCATCCGGTAGGGCATTTTCTAACCGGGTGCGCACCTTCCTTCAACTTTATCCTCATCTCCCCAAGGAATGGTGAACATATTTTAGGTCATGGTACCATACAGAGGAATATATCCTTGAATTCACACAAAAGATAAATGATCTCTCGATACTTCCATCTCCGTCCAATATTCTCCAATAATAGCTTCCTTAGGTTCTTCTTCTCAACCAATGTTAACTTCAAAACTTCCCCACTCGGTGGAAAAGTTGTCTTCTCTTGGTCCTCCTTTGCAATCCAGGACTTGGTGGTATCCTAAAAATCCATCCGTAAAGGAATAGATTTCGCACCTAGCGACTCCTTCCAAAATTTCTTCAGTGAAGGGGGTCGGAAATGGATCAATGACACAAACTACATTCAATTCCCTATAATCCACACAAATTCTAATCCACCCATCCTTCTTGATGCTAATTACCATTAGAATTATCCATTCCGATTCTTCTACTACCTCAATGATCCCAGAAGCTATCATCTTGTCTATTTCCTCCTTAACCTTCACGTGTAAATTGGGATTCATCCGGTAGGGCCTTTTTCTAACCGGGTGCGCACCTTCCTTCAATTTTATCCTCATCTCCCCTAAGGAATGGTGAACACATTTTAGCTCATGGTACCCATGCAGAATAAATCCTTGAATTCACACAAAAGATAAATGATCTCTCGATACTTCCTTCTCCGTCTAATAATCTCCAATAATAGCTTCCTTAGGTTCTTCTTCTAAACCAATGTTAACTTTCTTCGTCTTTAAAGGCTCATGGATAACATCTAAGCTTTCTGATTCCTCTCCATCAATCACATATACTAACTTTCCCTTCTCCTTTTCCAAACACGTGCGCTCAAGCTGTAACTCTTATATTTATTCAATCTCTTTGAAGTGCGCCTCTAATCCTAGTTCACCTAGTAGTTCCAATAGCCTATCTTCCATTCTGGAACTATCCCCCATAGTAAGGTGCTTGATACCTTGTAAGGCCTTTTCAACTGATGGTTTGGTACTCTGATAATCAAAGGCTTCAATAAGATCACCGCGAGCTCTTGCCAATTCCTTTTCTGGCGGCATGTCTCCAAATGAATGTACCATGCGTGCGCATAACCTGTAGTGTAGAATACAACTTGTGCACCCAAAGGGATGGTGGCAAGGCTTCTGTGCCTTCTCTCCAGACCCGTTCACACTCTTGGATATGGAAAGAGGTGGGATCCTTCCCATGGTACTCCTGAATGATGGTGGGTATATTACTTCTAGAAAATATAACATAGAGAGTAATTCTTGCCTCGCACCACTCTAAAAGGCTCTCCTGATGCGTGGCCCACCAACGAGCTGCTATGTGAGAGCAAGACGTAACTTAGCATCTCCCTCCATTCCTTCTCATTCTTCCACTGAGCTTCTATCTCCTACAGAAATATCTTAGGGAAGGCTCCTCCAGAGTACTTGGGTAGTTCTTTTCCTCCAAGGCACCAAACTATGCGTGCCTTTGTTACCTTGGTCACTGATCCTCTCAATTGCCATCCCATTAATTTGTAAGTCCTATGCGCCCAATTGTCACATGCCAGACTGGTGGTATCACTCACTGACTGAGCATATTCAAACTAGATAACCTCGTTAATAGGGTGTACCATTTCGTGTCTCGATTAAGCACACATAAATCTTGTCCAGAAATTCTTCTCCCAATGGTTCAAAGTAGGGTGTTGTATTCCCATCAACTAGGGGTATAATGACCCACTCCTCTTTGTTCTCAAAACTGATGTACCCTTTGTTGAACCGAAGGTACGCATTGTTCTTGTAACACCAAGGGTGCCCAAGTAATGTTGGGAAATTGTCTACCTTGGCAAGCGCTAAGACTTCAAAGTCCCCAGTAAACTTGGCTCCCTAAATAGTAATAGCTGCATCCTTCAAGACACCGATGGGCATTTCCTTAGTCTTGTTTGCCATATATAACACATTTGAAGATGGTTGTAATGCAGGTCTCCCCATCTGATGCCATGCATCCAAAGTTAAAACATTAACCTCCACACCAATGTCAATGAGTATATTGTTGAGGAGCCATCCATCTACAACTGCATTCAATATAATCTCCTTGTCATAGTCAAGGCTGTGAGGGGGAAGGTTCATGTGCAAGACCTACCTCTCATGCTCTTCTCTGGCACGTGGTACCTTCTCTCTCAACCAGGATCCTAGCAAAGGAATGATGTTCTCCTGCCTTAGCATTTTACACACCTCCTTGACCTCATCCAGGTCATCTTTCTGCACCTCGATTCTCCTTCCTTTTTCCTCCCTCCTGGATTTCCCCTTGAGACACTGGATCTCCCCTTGCAAGCTTCGAATAACATCCATGGTGTCTATATATACCTCCTTTTGATGCGCGAGGTTTGGATACTTTCCATGACCGACCTATTCTCTTAAAACTAGGTTGTTCTATCTTGGTACTTCCCGCACAGTGCGTGTGGATTCTGCCCTTATTGTTACCAAGATAGGCTCCAAACCTTCATCCCGTGTTACCCGAGGCATCCATTGTATGTCTACCTTCTTGATGTTGACCATCACAACACCTTTTTCCTTCCGGTGCTGCTAATTCATATGCTCATATAACTCCGAGCACTCCTCATACTTATGCTTCTTTCCGCACCACGAGCATTGCAACAAGTCCGGGCACTCACACTTGTAATGTTATGTAGATCCAAAGTTGAAACATGTTCTACATGGGAAATTTCTTCTTCCTCTCGTGGTTACCTCATCCATGGAATCCTCCTCGAAAATCCCTTCCACGCGTGCCCCCATTTGTGTGCTCCTCATAAGGGAATCATCATTTTTAACCACTCACAATGCTAGTTTGGCACACCCCATGATCAATGGCCTCATGTATCTGATTAATGAGCCTAAAGTATTTAGTATCATGGGTCATGGAGGTGAAAATCTTGTAATAACAAGATACATTATTCCCGATCGTGTGTTGTAGCAAGGACATCTACTTACATCATGGTCCCCATGAAAAATCTCACAATCTACTATCACAACGCATACCATCCTCCGAAGCCAATTATCCTTAACATGGCCATCTATTTCACAAACTGTGCACCACAAACCACTGTGAGTCTCATTGAATGAGTTCATAGATAGCTTTTCCAACTGATTAGCCATAGTAGCAATCCGAGCCTCCAAGAATAGACTAACGCCAAAATCAATACTACCAACAAATTCGACGCGCAAGGCAAACCTCCAATGCTTCCTACGGATCTGTAAAAGTTTTATGACACAAGGCCTTTCTAAAAGGGGTGATCAATCCTCCAATAAATGACTGTGTATATTGAGAAGGATGTATATCATATGACAACTTAGACAAGAGAGTTTTAAAGTGCGCATCATACTCCCGCACACTCTCTACCATTCCTTGTTGTATCTCCTTCAAAGCGCTAATGATTTTTTTCTCAAACTTAGGAATGTGGAACTCTACTAGGAATGCATTCTTTAAGGCAATGTAATCCACCACTATTTGATGAGGGTCATACTTTCTATACCAGCTATGCGTGCGCCCTTGCAACGTGGTTACAAATTGACTAGCCTTTCATTCTGGGGTTGTGATACCTTTCGCATGCCATAGTAGTTCACACTTGTGAACATGTTCCATAGCATCCTCAATGCCCTGTAATATGGTAAATGCAGAGACATTTCAAATAAAACTTGAGGTGGTGGCTAGGGTCCTTGTCCTGAACCAGAGTCTTGGTTCCCTCTGGTGTTTCCTCAACCACCTGATCCACCACGTCCACCGGGTATTGTACCTCTAGAGCCACCAGATCCACTAGAACCACTTTGTCCAATAGGGTATGTAGGAGATGTGCCAAGTGCCCCCACAGGTCAACCGAACTATGCGTCGATGGTCTGTGATAGCGCCCCACTACCACTACTTTTCCCGTGCCACTTCTTTATGCGAGACCAAAAGCTTGTACACTTTCCCCTTGTCCAAAAACTCCTTTGAATAATGGAATATGTGCAGCCATAGAAGAAGGTAATGTAAAATTGTATCTCCTAGGCACAAATCTATCTCTTCCACTAGTTTTAACTAGATCAATACTTCTTCTTGGTTTGGGAAAACCAAGCGCCAAGGCTCGGTCACTGGGTGGGTTTAGATATGTGCCAATGACTCTCCTTTCTCCATGCAATGAGCTCTCACCAGAAGCCGAAGGGGTCTCCCTTACATACTTGCCAAGATGGGGTAGCATAGATCGCTTCAGTTCCACGTACTCGTGTGAACCTCAACTCCTTCCTACAATGTTTGTCTCCATAAATCCATCACACTAGCAGCCTTGCATCATCTAGTAATCTCCCCGTCATTCACTTCACCATACTTGAGCCGTCTTTCTTCTTTCTCCCTTTCTACATTGTCTCATCTCGCCATCTTCCTCCACCCGAGCTTCCTTACCCATCACTCAGAATGGTTTAGACGGCCATTGGGAGCACCCCTAAACTAATAGTAACCATTAATATCTTCATGGATAGAGGAATAACATGTAGAAATGTTCCTCTAGGTTCTCGTAGAAACTCAAACTCAACAATCTCTAGGCAAGAATATGTGGAAATGGTGTATTCCAGAGTGTAGCTAGCTAGTACTCCTCCCCACCAGTGATCTACAACACATGTCCACATCAGATCTACATCCTGCAACCTTTGGTAGTCTTCTTTAGTCCATATCCACGATCCATAATGCCAACTTGATCTAGAAGCATAGGCTAAAAGCCATCCATATAACTCTACTGGGAAGCAACAGAAAAAAGTCTCATACAGATCATGGTAGAGATTCTCTTCTACCCATCTACGTGTATTAAAATCAGGTCCAGTGCTGAATCTCTAGGTAAATTCATCTTTTGTGCTCTTGAACCATGATTCAACATTTTACAATGTTAACTAATCTGCCATTACTCTTTACATAGATCATGATGCATGCTATATCCCACTACAACTTTGAAAAGAGGTCCCGTAATGGAACCAAGATGTAGTCAATTTTACTCCCACTATAAAAGGAAGGAATCCCATGCACGCTGGACTATCACCCAGTAGAAGCTGAGTGCTCACTTGAGGCACACGCGGGTGCCGAGTCTATATTTTATGTGAGTTTTAGTGGGAAGCATTCATCTATGAGTAGTATAAGAGTATTCAGGAAAGAATTTTAGACATACAAGAATCATAGGGCTTAGAACAACCTCTAGATCCTTGTAGTTTCTTCAGATCGAGTGTTTTAAAAGACTCCATAACATATATTATAATAGAAAGAAAGATACAACCATTCATTCATAACATGAAAGGAAAGATAACTTCTATGAATGAAATATACATAAATCCCACTTGATATTCATATATAATTACAATAGGTAACCTCATTATATTCAATGTTTCATTACAAGAGCCATAAAGGGCGACCACGAGTCATGCACATCACTAGGCTTGTATAACTATGCCAAAAAGAAAAAGAAATTACAATGCTAAGCTTAGTACATTCCTTTCTACATTAAAGTTCCACTTGTGGTAACCTCACAGAGCTTCACCCATGTTATATCTCTCTCTCTCTCTATGTATATCTCTTCCTCTATCTATATATCCCCATATGTATGTTATCTCGGTCTCCTCGTCTTTGTGTCTATTTTCCCGCCGCAGAACTTGTATTTATCACCTTCCCCACTACCAACTTGGCTTTCCATGCTCTTAGATCCATCACTAAGTGTTGAATGTGGTCCTCCAAGTGAGCATGTTCCTTCAGCCTGATCTCTCCATTGCATCTCATGATGATCTTCTAGAAGATCCCATCGCTGGCATGCTCTTTCCTGGGCCACTTGTTGTTAGGCTGACATCTTATCCATGTGCAACCGATCACGCTTTTCACGTGTTCTACCTTTTTTTCTTAAATCAGCTAAGTCTCGAACCTCCTTTCGCACGCCGCGCGTGTTATTTGATTCCTTAAGATTTTTCTCTGCGCGTCATCCTATAATCGGGGTCCCGCACTCCACGCGCCTTCATACTTAGTCAATATTTCGGGGGCCCCAACAATAAGTACTATTTTTAGAAAACCATGTCTAAGTTTTTATCATTGGTGATCTATGTCAAAGAATGATTTTGGGTTTAGTTTAAGATGAGAGAATTTTTAGTTCCTTGCCTTTATAAAGTAAAAATTTCAAACAAGCTTGAATTTTTTTGAAAATTGTTTGAGAATTTATACATCACGGTATGAAGTGGATAAGTTTCCCTACAATATGGCTCGATAGTATGGAAGTCGATTAATGAAAGGAGAGGGGTTGAAAAAATGGCACAAATACAACAGATGACCCTATTACGGTAGTTGATTGTAAAAAAGAGATAGTCAATCTCAAAGATCTGTAAATCAAATGACAGAGATGATCCAAGTCCATTAAGTTGGAAGCTTACATTTGTGGATATCTCATGATATATATGTTCATATAATGATTAATATATTCAAATATTCAGTACATTGCTATGAATCTCAAACAAGGATTATCACTCACCCCAAAACTAATGCGCTTAAAGGTAATGATATTTATTTCATTTCTATTTTGATTGTAGAAACATTACAAAGTCATGTTTTAATGAGTATTTAATATATTTCACATACAATGTTGTTGATCTCTTTTATAGAAAGCATACACCGTGGCTGGTTGGCTATTAAATCACAATGCATTTACATTATTATATACTTTAGGCATATAAGAGTTGTGGTGCTTAGTTCTGAGATAGAATAAGTGGCTTTTCTTGAATCATTTTGAAATAAAAATTTAAAAATAACACTATTCCTCATTCAACTTGCTTGAGACATGCCTTGTATGAAAAAATTGAAGATTGTCATTGCAACAAATGGAACAATTTTCAAAATTAAATTACCCTTAATTATGTTAGGATCTAAATACACTAAAGAGTAAATCCATATACATATATATAACTTGTGCACCTCTTTGTAAAAGTTTTCTTTAACCAAAAACAACCTAAATATCACATGTTTATTAATACAATAAACATAAAGATAATTCTAGTCTATTAATAAGATAATTTACTATTTTTATCCATGACCATGATTTCCTCCCAAAAAATAGAAAAAAAAAACTAAATTACCACTTCAACTTGGAATCAGGCTCCACAACTTTAATAAATTGTATCATCTTCTGTAACATGCTCCACTCTTCATCTGTTGGAATTGCAATTTGTTGTAAATTAGAGTTATTGACATGTAACTTTGTTAACAATTCATAACTGATAGTGGATATTTCCTTTATCTTGTTATATGCAAACTTACTTGATGAGGTCATCAATGGTTAACAAAGTTAATTTTTTTGTTTCATCTAGATTATTAGGAATTCAAGTCCTTCTCTTGAGTCATTTTTCTTTCATCTTCTTCTGGAATGCATCCTTCTTAATGAATTGGTGTGTTTTTTCAAAAGGAATTGGAAAACCAAGATTTGTGAACTCTTGTACCTTTCCATGTAGCTCTTGTAACATTCTTTGACACTTATTCAATAATTCTTTTGCTTCACCTAACATCACACACTTCCGAATGATAGATGATACCTTTATTGAGGCATCAAATTGGTTATGAATACCTCTGTATGCCAATTCTGTGTCACTAAATTTTTAGATAGCTTCCAAAATTTTATTTGTTGTATCCTCTCTTAAAACCATAACTTTTCTACTACCTATTACGTATTCGCAAAGCTTATCATAGATTCTCTATAGATCAGTCATGAATTCAAACAATCTAATCAAATCATCAATTTTTTGGTTTATTTGCCCCCAAACATTATTTGTCATATTAATCAATTCATTTTTTTAAAATCAAGATCATTTTATGTTCGAAGACTGTATTTCCTTTTTTTTTTTCCATTTCCTGTTGCAATATTTCATTTTTTTTTCTCATCATCTAGGCTTTGTTCCCATTTTTGACCTTTTGTTTCTCTTCCTTCACAACCTCTTTCAATTCTCCCAATGTTTTTGTAATATATTATTCATACTCATTATTTATTTTAACTTTTCTTCACTTCTTCTAGTTCTACATGTGCCTATTCATTTACAACAATTGTAATCATAGAGGTAGATGATTTTATCTTCCTCTCCAACTCACATGTGCTATTAACTGATGCTTTTCTATTTGCTTTCTCATTTTTAGGTCTTCCTCTAAATTTTTAATCTTATTAATCAAGTTATTTTTCTCCCTCTCTACCTTTAGTAATGTTGTGTAAACCACATCATTGTTCCTTTTCGATACATTAATTTTTTAGAAGGTTTCATTGTCTTAAAGTCCATTTGAAGGGAGGTCACCTTGTAGTCACTAGAAACAATTTCATTATCATGTTTTACAACTTTAGGCACAACATATATGTATTCTAGTGTATTTATGTATGCAGGTTATGGTTATCCAATTTTTCACACTTGACAAAATTAGACAAAAGAGGCCTGTTATGCTCTAGGACCCTTGGAGGTTCAAGGTTCAATTAGAATGTGGAAAATGACTCCAACGGGCCCACTCCTAGTCAACATGGGAAAAAATGGTCAAAATTGATAAATTGTTTTTTAGGGGTCTTGTTATGCTCAATCGGGGCTCAATCAAGCTCATTGTGTAATCTTGATGGTTCAAGATGATATGTGGAGAGAAACGTAAACCCAATCGGTGTGATGAAATAAAACATTGAGTGCTTCACCCAACATCAGGTCAAGTTGGCATCCATTCATTGTGGGATTCGTAATGAAGGATGTGAGCCAAATAAATAGGAATGATGGAAGGTTAGAGACCGACGCAACCTAAAGCTAAGGTTTAGAACTTGACGAGTTCACGAGATAAGACAATTCAGAAATTGTGAGTTCTAGACAACTCGGTGATGAGTTCATGAAGTCCATGGAGAGTTGGTGGAAAAGCAGGGATCAAGAGCCATCCAACCAAGTTGGTATGCGAGAAAATTTTCTTCAAAAATATAAAAATCCACCACTATGGGACTTACATGTTCTTGCATCATGGAAACCATGGTGAGTAAATCAGGGCATAGGGGAAAATGACATCTGGGCTCCCAAGGTACCATAACCAATATGGACAGGTCTTTGGGGTATGACGAGATTTAATCCTTGAGTTGGCTGAATCATTGTGTTAGACCCACTGAGGAAGAATGAAAAAGAGGAAGTGGTGGATGGAGAGATCGGTTTAGTGGAGACTTCAACACAACAATCATGTAATGTACCAATCGATCCAGTCTATCGTTATGCTTGCAGAGATGAGTCGGTGGAAGTTATAAGTAGTTGAGACATCATTCAATGTGGGCACCAAATGGTGGTTAGGTTGAAGTTCATAATGAGTGCAAATACTATGTCAAGGGCAATACAAATAGATTGGTCAAGTTAGATGCCAAGTTATATGGGGAGTGCAGTGTGAAGCATGCCAACTAATGGAAGCTGACCAATGGTGCACAATAACATAACATGGGATCCATGCCATACAAACCAAAGGCCACGTATAATAAACGTGGGGCTCTTCAATGCCAAATGTGGTAGGGTGAATAAATCCTGACTCGATGGAGGATATAAGGGGATTGTAACACTTGGAAAAACAAGGAACTCGCTGAGTTAGCTAGTGATTTGGTTGGCCAAACAAGCCAAAATCCCATTTGAAGCTAATTTTGCCAAAGTGGTCCCACCAAAGGGCATATATTAGTTTTATTAAAATATTATTATTTAAAAATAAGTATTTTATTAAAAATATTATTTTTATTTAAATGGAGGATAAATTCAAATTTTTGAGTTTATGAGGGCATAGTGGTGGAATGTTCTTCTCATATGCAATTAATGATGTAATCAATTATGGAGACCAGGTGCCCATTTTAGGCTTTCTTCCTCCTTTCTCTTCAATTGGATTTTCTATAAATGTAAAGGAGGAATTCATTCCAAGGGGTTAGAATTTTTTCCAATTCCTCTCCCTTTTCACAAGTTAGTCTATTGTGGATTGTGGGAACTTTCAAGCCTTTTCTCTAAGATTGTAATGGAAAATATTGCCTCTTCCTAATGTAATGATGCATTGTGCATGTGATTGAAGTAATAAGAAATTGTGTTCTGTGACTAATTATTAGTCCTTTCATCATTTTTGCTGCTTCATTGTGCCTTTCTCATGCTTGCAGGTATACTATGCAATTTAAAGTTTCCATTGTAGATTTTGGAGTTTTGTGCTTATCTGGGAGTGAAGCTTTGCATGCAATTGATTTTTGGTTTTTGTTCATCCTTCTCGCCATCCTTCTTCATTGGAAAATTGTAAATTTTTCTAACAACACCCTTTCTTAGTACATCACCACTTCTAGTATAGGTTTTAATTCTTGCAAATATCTCTCACTAATCCCATGAACATGTTAGCATAGGTCTAGTTAGCTATTTTATTACATTAGAAGTAGTGTTGTGTTTAGTTTAGGAAGAGGAAGCCAACATTCTCTAGAGGTTAACCTCGATCCCAAGTTCTACAAATTGAGAGGTGATCCCATGCTACCCAGTCACATCAAATGCCCTATCAATCACTTGGCCATTCATGTAGTGATTTAGTGAAAACAATTATATGTAAGAAATACCCTCATTGTGGCTGGATCTAAAGTTCCAGTAACCTATAGAATTTGCTTCTTGTTTCTTTTATCTCTTTCTGATTTATTGGAAAACTCAGTTAGGTAATCAAAACCTGAGGTATTTGTAGGAATGAACTGTTCCACCTTGAATGGAGAAGGAGTAATTGAATTTTGGGGAGAATTTCCCTGTGGAATGGAATATTTTTAGGGGTGGCAAGTGGCACCGCCTTCTATAAATAGTTTCCTTGAGCTAAGAGTAACTGTACCTGTGTCTGCCTCTATCTTTTACCTCTTCTCGAGTTCCTTTTTGGAAAATATCCATAGCAAATTAAACTGTCTCTATTGGCCTCTTTAATTTTCCAATACTCTATTGACTAATACCATCATCACTAGAACTGCCAACATTAGCAATACTAATAGATTCATGGCCAACTTCTCCTCTAGGATTTTCAACATGTGGCTAAACTGTTTGCTAAGGATTTGACTCCAGATTAAATTGCACTGCATTAGCACTTATAGATGTTGTAGTATGTAGTGGTCCTTTATCCGAAGATGAAGCTCCAATGCCTAACCTATTGAAACTTTTCTAGACAAAAGGTCCGGTTAAAGGTAAATGCCTTGTCTTGTTGAACCCAAACCACCAAAAATAAAACCCTCTTTTCAGCAATAACTTCTCCTATAGAATATATTTGTTTCAATACTTCATTGAGACTTGGTTTATATGTGGTAGGGGGAGTGTGTAATTTAGCAGAGGAAGTGTCATCATCACTACTTGCCTCTCCAGGATTCTCTTCATTCCATAATTTGCTGAAATCTACATCTTCTAGAATAGAATCATAGTCTTCTATAGATTTTGGATGGCCTAGGTCTTACCTCATAGACCAAAAGGAATCAATTTTTAACCTTGTTAAATTTCTATCTCGCAATTCTTGATGCAATGCTTTGACATGATTTTAGTAGAGGAATTTTTATCATCTTTTTCATAAAATTTGGTAGATTGAAAATTCTTTGCCTTATTTTGTGGAGGCTCGGTAATCCAAAAATTTGTTTTGACAAATCTTGAGAACTAATTCCTTTCTCAACAACAATTTCATTAATTTATATCTGTACTTCATCCCAAAAGTTATTGTTTTTCAATATTTCTAGCAATGGTTTTCTTTCATGTTGAATTTTTATGTCAAAGTTCTTGTTTGCCACTACCCTTACTTTAATCATCTCACATGGGTCATACATCCAAAGGAGAGTCAACATCAAACTTACAAATCTATAAGATTTCATGTGCCACATAGAATTCTTTTCTTTCAAATGTGAACCCTCCACATGAGAACAATAAGGAAGGAAATATGATTTTTTTTTGTTGAGTAACAAAATAGAGAGTATTTGTGTGTTCCATTTGTTGTATATATTCCAAGGAAAAAAATATCTCTATCACATGTATTGGAAATTTTCTAGGTTATAATCCTGATCCATAAAACCTTATCATAGTATATTCATCCACGAAGTACCTCTCTGCTAACTATATTTCTGATCCTAGTTGAATGTAATCTCTACATTTCACAGGCAATCTAGGCAATGTACTTTTTGTAATTGCTTGATAAATTGGAGCCCAAAAATAATCCAAAAATTGATTGTAGTCCCTTCTATTATCATACATCCTTATCTTGGGGGTCCACTTAGTTAATGGACGCATCACTTTTGGCTTTGGACCTCAACATTATAGGGCTCAATTGCAAGTTTGTTTTTTTCAAACCATTCAACAAACCACCATAGAATTAAATAGCACAAGTAGGTAGTGAACCTAAAGGTCTTAGTGTCAGAGCCTTCTTTGATTGTTAATAATTGTTTATGCATAGATTCTGTAATGTACCCAAAAATATGTATTGACAAGGTGGAGAAATGAAATGGATATTGTATACCATTTCCAGGAGGGTTTCATCCACTTTCTCATCACTATCGAAGCCAAGGAAAAATAATAACATAGAAATGGTATCCCGACCCATGGTTTAAACATCTCAATTGCATGTGGAGCCTTCCCTTTGGTACCATTCCATTAACTATTAATTTTCATAAAAACTCATCTCTATCTTTTTTATTGGTGGCATGATAATCACTAGCAATTCTTTCTAGGTTTATGCTAATAGTTCTAAAATATTTTATTTGAACCCCAACGCATGGCCAACATTTACCTCCATAATGGAAAAAATTTCTAGTCCGTTTTCCTTTGCAGTAATTGCTTTTTTCCCATCATAATTTTGGGCACATATATTAAAATTTAGGGCAGGGTAAAACCTCATGGAACATCATGCATCCCAATCTAGACCCCTATGTTATGTAACCTTTATGCTTTCTTGATGGGTCCAAATGTCTACTTTCCCTCATGTTCATCTTAGACATGTATTTAAATTGTGAAGCTTTTGTGCTAATTATAGGATCATAATTATCATGATATTCATCAGTAAAACAAGGGATTTTACTTTTAAGCAGCTTAGCGTATGGGATTTGGGTTTTACTTTTACTTTGGGATCCTTTGGAAGTAGACATGCTTGGAATTTTGGATTTTGTAAAGCCTTAACCCTAATTTCTCAACCCTTATATTGAAATATTTCAAAGTGAAGGTTTATACATTGCTACTTATTAAAAAATAATATTTAAAGAATCAAGATTCAAATGCAGGATAACACTTACTCAGAAATATGAAAATTTTGATTCTTACAGGGTCCACAACTTCTATGAATCTATTATGCCTTCACATTGCAGTATTCCTCCCGAAAACAAAATTTCAATTTTCAGTGGACATTTAATATCACCTTACAACTTACAAGTAGTACCACGGTCCACATCACTATAAATGATTATATCTTTTAATGTACTTTGTAGACGTCAAATTTAGCCTCCTTATCAGATGACCACATGGTAGGATTCCGAGGCCTCCTCAAGGCAAAGGCATTCCCTAACTCCAAGCCCGTAGAATGAACCGATTCAATAAAGTTTCAGGTCCGCGGTGACAGTGTGGGCATTTAATGACTTG
This sequence comes from Taxus wallichiana var. yunnanensis, assembly GCA_018340775.1. Taxonomy (NCBI): domain Eukaryota; kingdom Viridiplantae; phylum Streptophyta; class Pinopsida; order Cupressales; family Taxaceae; genus Taxus; species Taxus wallichiana. The sequence continues at coordinate 643,915,669 of CM031237.1, read as the reverse complement.
GTTGTTGAAATTTTTGTGGGCCATTGAAACATTTTAAATAATAAACCCCCACTTTTTCCCATGCCACGGAATAATTTCATGGATTTCTTTTTCTCCTTGCCCCCACGACGTGAACCTCTCGGATTTAGGTAGGATGAATTATAATTTCGGTCTGAGTTTAATTGTTCATTGTTGGTCATGGACATTGGAATTGGAATATATGATGGGCCCCAACATATTATATATTTATATATATTATTATATAAATATATATTTATAGTATTTACATTATTGATTTCTTAAATTAGATTCTTTCTTTCTTAAATTAATTTAAAGATTTTAAAAATCTATCACCCTTTCTTTTGCCCATGCCATGAGGAAGAATTTTGTGGATTTATTTTTTCCTTTCCCCATTGGACATGAACATCCTAGATTTAGTCGGGATGAATTAAAATTTTGGGTTTGGGTTTATTTGGTCATTTTTGGTCATGGAATATATGATGGGCCCCAACATATTATATATATATATATATATATATATATATATATATATACATTTACATTATTGATTTCTTAAATTAATTTAAAGTTTTCAATAAATTAAAAAGCTATCACAAGTTTAATTTTCAAAATACAAAACCAAATATCCATAGATGAGAATAGATCAAAGGAAGTCTTTCTAAAGAAAATGAATATGAATAAAATCAAATGTTGCTTAGTATTATTTACTATTTGAATTGAAGTAACTAATGAAAAATATTGTTTTTAAATAGAATTCAGAATTGTTGATGTCATTACTGATGAAATATAGTGTTTTCACATTTATATAGTGTTTTCAAAATTATTTTTAGATGTTATATATTTCATAATTTTGACATTTTTCATATTTATTTTATTCAAATTAATTAGATATATATTGAAAGAAAATTAACATTTTCATTTTTTTCATTGAAGGGTAATGTGTTTTCTAATATCTCATTTACGAAGGGTAAAGCTTAACCTATCCAGTAAAATTAAAGTATGGGGAGCCCTTAAAATTTGATCATTGAATGCAATGATGATTGTTTCAACATATTTTGCGGGTTAGTTCCTGTTGATGTTGAATCACAGCACCCCTGACTGTCTGCAACTTGATGGGTTGAGACTCTCAGTGTGATTGCATAACATGGAGCTTTTCCCAAGTGTGGGACCTTGCGAAATTAGAAAAGCTCTCCGGAAGAAGGCCGGTTCCTATTCCTCTGTTTAGATGCACACGTAAAAATGCAGAGGGTTTACTCAAAACCTAATCTAACTTGCCAAGGAGACAGGGTAAGAAGATGCATAAAAATAAACCTAAACTAACAAAGGTGATGCACCGAGGAATGAAGAACACTTGTCTTTCCAATAAACACAAACCATAAAAATGCAATGCAAGATCATGCATAGATAACTGATTGCAGTGAAAGATCAAGAGGATGCAAATGAACACAGAGAGGGTTGAGAATCATCCACAGACATGCATTATTTTCTCCAAATATTGATACAATACACTACAAAATGCCAAGAGGCAAATTTACATTACAGTTTTAGATGGGAGGTTTGAACTCCACAAATTCACCTGCCAAAGAGAAGAAGGGAGGGGAAAAACAAGAATGTCCAACCTTTATAAAGAAGCCCCTCCTTACAATTTATAGGAAGAATGAGAGAGAAAAGAGAGAGGAATTCCAAATCTACCCCAACCACCTCTAGGTTGCATTTAATTCATCTCATTATGGTGGTAGGTGAGAACCCTAGCAAACCCAAAAAGTGGCGAACTATATTTTGCATTTTTAAGAACTTTTTCCCACCCAATTAAAGATATCCAGTCATAGTTGGATAGAGGACCTTGTAAGCTTTCTGAAAAGTCCAACCTTGCGTGAATCTGAGCTCCCTATGAAAAGTTATGGCCATCTGAATATCTGGGTGAGGGTCTACTTCCTGTCAGTGCTCAAAATGTTGCGCCTCCTGAAGGTGCGCCTTGGCACATCCATCTTCATGTCGACATACCCTTACATGCACCAAGGTGTGAATTTTTCCATGTCGACACTTTGTGTCATGCGCCTCTAACTTGTGCCATGGGTGCGACTTTTGGCGTGTCGACATCTTCTTACCTGCGCCATGGGCACATCCATTTTCATGTCGACACCTCTTCTGTGCACCTCTAACCTATGCCATGGGCGTGACTTTTGGCGTGTCAACATATTCTTACCTGTGCCATGGGCACATCCATTTTCATGTCGACACCTCTTCTGTGTGCCTCTAACTTGCGCCATGGGCGCAACTTTGCATGTCGACACCTTCTTACCTGTGCCATGGGCGCATCCATTTTCATGTCGACACCTCTTGCTGTGCGCCTCTAACCTGCGCCATGGGCACAAATTTTGGCATGTCGACATCTTCTTACCTGTGCCATGGGCGCATCCATTTTCATGTTAACACCTCTTCTGTACACCTCTAACCTGTGCCATGGGCACGACTTTTGGTGTGTCGACATCTTCTTACCTATGCCATGGGTGCATCCATTTTCATGTCGACACCTCTTGCTATGCGCCTCTAACCTGCGCCATGGGCGCAACTTTTGGTGTGTCGACATCTTCTTACCTGTGCCATGGGCACATCCATTTTCATGTCGACACTTTGGGTTTTGAGTTCCTTTGATTTCCATATTCTTCTGCTTGTCTATATCTACCGGGGGAAAGATATATACAACAGTTCCATTTTCATAAAGCTTAGTAACTTTTGAATATACATGACAACCGAAATATGTCACTTCCAAATTTCTAAAATATCATTTCTTATATTTTATATACGTAGTTAGTTCTTTTTTTTTTTCCAAACTCATCTCCTTATATATGTGATGAAATCTACACAAATTTAAAAATCTAAATAATAAAATTCAAATGCATCACTTTAAAGACTAAAGTTATGGAAGAAGTCTTTTCCATATTTAATGAGAATATTGTTGAGTAATTGTTCACAGATTGTAGTAAGATTTTATTGATGTGATTTGATCGACACATTTTATTGACTACTTTTGTATCAAATTTTAAGTGATAAATTGGCAAGTACTAGTCCATATCCTTAGTATTTACATCTATCGTCACCAATACCATTATAATTTATTGGTCCATGCTCGACGATTAGCTCCTCTCCTTAATATATTGCTCAAATATTGATATGTTTATTAAGAAGGGAGTTATTATTGATTTAATGCATAGCATTATATCCTTAATGATATCATATTCATCATGATAAAAGGATGTTTAATAGGTGGAGGAACGTGGGATAGTTATTAGTGATATAGGTTTAAAAGAGTTTTTTTCACCATGATTTGCATTTAATATTAACCATTAATGGATATCTAGATTTGGTGGACACGTGTAAAGGTACATTTAAATAATTCTCTCAATAATTATAAATTCAAGGCCCATGGTCATTTTCATACACTTAATTTATTTTGCAAAATCATGGGGGACCAAATTGAGTGCATTGAACCAATATCAAGCCATGAATACATCGAGGTTTCTTTTAGTTCTGATATTGACTTAGATGTGGTTATTATTAGGAAATTATTTTCCCTCTCTACTTCCAGTTATCCTTTTGATGGTGCTTCCACTCACCCTCTCTGACGATCGACTACTACTAGTGTTCGCCATCATTCTCTTAGAACTTCTCCTATAGAGCTCCAACTGATTCCTTGTCTAATTAGTCAATCCCAGAAGTATTCTTTGGAACTCTCTATTTTATCCAAAATCCCTGGACCCAAAACCTATGGATTCTCCACATGCTGCTAAAAATGATGTGGATATGGAAATTAACGAAATCAACCACAGGTGGCGACCACTCGGTTGGAAAGTCAAGTTGAAACAATGTCTTCCATCCTTGCAAAGTTGCAACGATATTTTGAAGTGCTTAAAACATGGAAAGAATTAATAGACACTAATAGAAATATCATTGATTAAGAATGTGTCAAGATACTAACCTTGGTTGATACTTTGGCGAGATAAGATCGATACCGATGCAACTAGGAATGTGGTACAAGAACTGAGAAATATATTATGATATGTAATATTTATGTTATAATATAGTTATATATTTTTGGTATGTCAATGTTATGATATGTAATGTTTATGTTTCAACAAATATATGAGAGGTATGTGACATGTCCTGAATTGTACGCAAATGTTATTTTTTTCCTTAGGAATGTACAATCTAGTTTGAGAACAATAATATTTAAATTAGATATTCCTCGATTTTTCTCCATACTTATGTTTTATATAGGTTAAAAATACTTAAGACTTAAGTAAGAACTAACAAATATATAATAAATGGATAGATAATAAATAAATTTCAAAATTAATAATATCTAAAAATAATTTAATGAATTATAATTTTGAAATATATGTTATAAGTTATTAAATTATGAAATTAGTTTTAAATGTTATATATTTCAAAAAGGATTAAGTTATTTAATATAAAGGGCAGTTGCAATAGTAAAAAGGATTCAATTATCTTACATTGGTATAATGATGTGCCTTTTGATTTGTCTTCTCCTTCTTGAAACACCGAAATTTGTTCTTCATTTTAGTTTATTTCCAATGTAGGCACTGAAAACCTGCCTAGCCATTTAACCTATAACCCCTTTCTCGTGACGTGTGTTTCCTTTAACATCATCAATCACTGCTAAATTTTCTTTGCCTTTTATATTCAGTTTGTCATTAAGAAAAGGAAAAGAGAAATCCTAGAAATGGATGATGATTTAATGTCAAAGAATGAGGAGCAACATGGAAATCGTGTTCTATGGGATCATTCATTGCCTCAAGATGTTTGGGAAAATGTATTGCTTTGGATTCCATTAGAATCCATATGTAGGTTCTCTCTAGTTTCTAAGGAATGGAAAACACTCATGACTTCCACCAAATTATTTAGGCATTATAGTGAAACAAGGAACAAACATCCATGGATACTTGTAAATCATGATCGTGGTCATCATTGGATGAGATATAAATTTTATAGTAGAACATGGAAAATTATCAACTTTTCATGGTTATCATGCTTTGATTGGGTATGGTTTGAAGATTCACATCGAGGGATAATATTATTTTGTTCGAGTCATGTTTCAAGGGTATGTAATCCATTGAAGGCTAGAACCTCCTTCAAGATTCCTTAGATGTTATCAACTCAACCTAATGAATGGCACTTTTATATTTATGCACGGGGCATTCTGGTTGCGGATGAAAACAAGGGGTAAAAAGTGGTTCAAGAAGGTGCTAATAGATTTGGAGTTAATGTAGGCAATGGTACTATATAAATTTATGATTCTTTTATGGGGACTTTGAGGATTGTGGCACGATTGAGAGATTGTTTCTTCTATGGACTTGTTTTCTTCAACAACATTTTTTCTTCTTAATGCCATATGAATTTATGTTAGGTGTGAGAATTTATAACAGTAAAGATTATGTTATTTTACATTTTGTGTTGTTACCTGTAAGATATGGTAGAGACCATTTCCCTCACTACAAACCAAGGTTGGTTGTATATGAAGAAAGGGTGCTACTTATAGCACCAATTGTAGATGGGGACCATTTGAAGGACATAATTGCATTTGAGTTTGAGCTTGATTTTGGAAGGAGGAGAGGAAATATTTTTTCTTAGAAAGAAATTGCAAGGATGCCTCATACAATGTGCCAGTGTTTTTCTATGAGGAAAATAATGTTCTTATTTAGTTGCACTATGGTGGGAGAGTTATTGTGTTTCAGAAAGGTTCTTTTACGGAAATATCCTCATCCTTTGTTTTCATTTAAAGAAAGGTTCTTGGTCGTGGCTTTCAGAATATATAAACACAACTGACATGTGTTATAATAGTGGCATCACCTTTGAGCCTAGGTTGATTTGAGACAACTACTTGGCTCCTAATATACATACATACACACACACACACACACACACACACACACACACACACACACACACACACACACACACATGTATGTATGTATGTATGTATATTTGTAAATATATATCAAGCTTTCTATTTGTCTTTGCCAAAGCTTATAAGCAAGAGTAATAATTGAATTGTCTATTTTTTAAAAGTAGAAGAACCTGCAATCAACTATGGGAATAACACCAGAGAAATAATCAGTCACAAAATTTAAATGACATGAGCCTAAGACATGATAATTTTGCCTCTGCTACATGCTATTTCCTGTGAGATCACAAATTTCCAATGTGTTCCTTTGAAATAAATTCATCTTCTTAGACTTGAATTAAACGTAAGTTTAAAAATTCAAAATTCTAATCATGTTTCTTGGTGCACACATGTAAAAATACCAATGTAGAAAAATTATTTACATGTTGTGAGCACTACTTCTCCATATCATTACATTTAGCCTTGCCTATTATTATTACAAAAAAATTCTTACTTTGCTGCACATAACAAACATAAAAAGTAATAGAATGAATGACGCATTGTCATGCAAATGTGCAACAGGAAATTGACAATTTTGAGCATGAAAACAATACCCATGTGTCGAAACTTTCAATTTTTACCCTTCTAAAGAACCCCAAGTCTACCTAGTTAGTCCCGTGACCTCCTAGTTCATGTTAACTCAATCCCCTAGGTGAATTAGGAAAATATAGTAAGCTCCCTGGGTGATTTTAGGAGTTATTAGAAAATGTAAATTTCAGCGAGTCATGGGAACGTATATCACTGGAATTCCCATGATGAGCGCAACCCCTTGGAGAAAAGAATGAGAGCCAAATCTGACATGGAGGTGAATTGAAGGTATAGAAACATCATAGAAGTGATTTTGAATTTTTAGGAAATATTTGGATGAGTTGGGGTAATTTCACCAAAAATAGGGTTCATGGGCCTAAGTAGTGCACAAGATCAAAAGAAATAAGTTGAGCTTCAGGAGGTGATTTTAAGAAATGTATATAGAGTTAGGATCCAAAAATACATCACCATCAATGGAATTCTAAGCCCTACAAGATGGTGGAATTATATTTTTCACAACATTTTGGCACAATAGGTTTATAACTGGTTTTTTCTAGGCACAAGTAAAGGAACATATCACAAATCCTATTTTATGGGCTTAATTGGGGGAATCATGGCCTAAGATTAAAAAAATTGGCTTCAAAAGGTCATTTTAAGTCAATATCATATAAAATATTTCCAAAAATACCATAATGAGCTTGAGATATCACTGTTTGAAGTTGCCCTTAAGGAGCGAGTTATGGAGTTAGTAAAAATTGATGAGGACACATGTAAGCTCCAAAATTCTGCACAATTTCATATACCTTTAATCCCTCAAGAAGATTTACATGAGGGACATAAAAATTCACCCAACCTCTATAAGTCCTTTGGTCACCCATACAACCTCCCGATTTTTGATTCATCCCCGGTGTTTGCAGGGAGCTCAAACCTCACCATCACAAATCTTTGCCAAGTTTCGCCATGAGGTGCTGCATGAAAATTTATGTACCTCATGTCACTTAATGCTTGAGGGACATAAAAGACACAAAAATTCCCAAATCCAAATCCAAAATTTGAAATTTTTTAAACTCCTTGTTGCTTCTTACCACTTCTCCATTGTCATAGCTCTGTGCTTCCTGTCACTCAGTCCACCATTATTATACCTCAAACCAGCTCAACCACAACCAAACTCTAAAAATCATGAAAAAACATAGTTATATAAAGGAATATTTATCATGAGAGCTCAAGGATTGAAGAACATAAGAGAGAAATGGACAAATCATCTGAAAATCCTCAATGTCATAAAACAAAGATTCAAAGATATCTTGCAAACCGGTGCACGAAATGAAAAACCATTTGCTGCTGTGTTCTTCATTCTCAAAGGCCATAAAAAAATAATATTCAAATATTCCTTCCATTTCATGAATTTATCATAGTGAATAAATCTTACTCTTGGCCCAACGAAGACAAAATTCATATTTCCCATCAAACCGACAATCACTTTGAGGTGGAACGAGAAACAAAAACCCATATAAAGAATATGAATTTCTTCGTGAATAGAGAAGAAAAAAAAGACCTGTAATTTTTTAAGCTCCATTAATGGCTTCCATGACATAGCAAAAAAATTAGTGAGCTAACTCTCCACTTCTCAAGGTTCCAGTGGGCGTAATCGCGTGAAAATTGGTGGAAACGATCCTTGAAAAATCTAGTTTCACGTGAACTAGTTTTCACGCCATAAAGTCCCTATTTTTAGGGATATGGAGGGATGTGTTTTTTATTAGAATTATACTCTTTTCAAATAAATTTTCAAATCCTTGAAGATCCGGCAGAGAAATCATCTGAAATTCGAAGGGAAGTGTCTAAAAAAATCTAGTTTCTCTCAAACTAGTTTTTACATGATGAAGTTACAAATTTCTCAAGATATGAAGGACTGATTTTTATCAATATTCTACCTTTGGTAGGTCCATTCTTGAAGCTCTTACGAGGTGTAAATTTTCATTTTTTATTTCTGAGCGTTTTGGTAAGAGAATCATGATGAAAATTGGAGCAAAAATTTGCGACGAAGAGCAGAATCCAAAAAAGTTGTCCCCATCACAAACCGAGGTTATTTTAACCACTTACTAAAAATAGCATATTTCATAATTCCTCATATACTATAAATGGAAAATCCCACCAAATTTCAAGTTTGATCACTCAAGAAAATTAGAAAATAAGTAAAATGGAAAGTAAGTCAGAAAATGACTCCTTCCCAAAATAACAGGTCCCCAAATAGCAACCTTGTTAAAAATAGGAATGTGCTAAAACAACAATATCTTGGGAATAGAGGGGGATGGAATATGGAAGAATGTTTAGAAGGTGAAATTGGAGAAAGACAAGTGATATGTACTAGAATAGCAGAGCATGGGCTCATGTTCTAAAAATAGAAAGTTTTCATTTTAGGAGTAGAAAGTTTCATACGACTTTGTTTCCACTCACCTTACTGATTTTTGAACTCCCCTTCGGATAATGAGATGGTTTCATGGGTCAAATAGAGGAATGAGAACTTCACAGAGGTCTTGGAAGCATCATCTTGAGTTCAATGGTATATAGAGGCAAAACAAGGCATCGCAAGGCACATCGTGTGAATTCATCTTCGTCACTTAAGGAGCCGGGTGATTTAAAGTTATTCAAGGGAGCCATCTTCATCAGTGTAGAGGATCACTAGTGGAATAAATATTTGCTCAAATTTCATGACTTGCATTAATTCATTAAATCATTTTGTTATGAGGAGTGTTCCCCCTCCATACCTTCCTTCTTCCTCTCTTTCTCTCTCTACTTTATCTCTCCATTCTTATTCTTCATTATGCATCATAATTGTATTTTGTCCTATTCACTTAAGTGACCTATTTTAAATTTGTAAAAACTATTTTCTCAAAATTATAAGAGAAATGTTTAATTCATGGAAAAAGAAAGGTCATGAGTGGAATATGGAAATGAAGAGTCATGTGAGGTTGGTGAAAGGACAATTTAGATGACTATAAATTGGGATGGCCTCTCCATTCCAAGGGATTCCAAATTTTGAACATCTCTTACAATGTAGTATTGTGAATTATGATAGCTTGGTTGAAGCTTTGTATTCATCACTACACATGGAATAAAATCCATAATTATTCTATTTCCCTTTATTTTTTCCCTCTATTTCTCTCTTTCATGCACTTTGCAAGCATACTTGATCATGTACGGAATTGGAGAGGAAATTGGTGTCCTTGATAGATGAATTTTAAAACTTGGCATTTTAATTCGTTGGCCCCGCTAGCTTCACTGTGCTTTCCTCTATATTAAAGGTCAAAATACTCTGCTTACTGGGTGTGAGCTTTGTAATCTACTCATAGCAATAATATTCCTTACATAATTTCCCTCTTTTCCCTTCATCATTGTAATTTCCTCCCTTGTACCCCCGTACAAGCACTTTGCCATAGGTTCAATGGAGTGTTTCTATGTGATACCTAGCCAATTTGGCCACCCACAAAATTTAGATATGATTAAGATTAGTTTAATTTCAATAATGGGATTTGTACCATTTAATGCAAAGGTACGTAGCCCCGTGAAATTTGGTGGAGACACTTAATTTGTCCACTTGAAATTTTTTCTCATCAACAGTTTTTGGTGAATCTGCTAGGAGATATTTTCTGAGTGCGCTAGAAAAAGAATTCTGCCCAAAATATCAAAAAAATACAAAAATGTTTATATTAAAAAAATCAGATTTCAAAGGAAAATCATTTTTGAAGGTACTCTATCAAGGAACGAACACCCGCTATGTTCATTTCCTACACCATGAAGAAATTTCTAGATTGGAGTGAAGTACCAATGAGTGAAAGTGAAGAAGAAGAAGAAGAAGAAGAAGAAGAAGAAGAAGATGTCTTCCTGGAAAATAATATTGTTGATCAACCATGGTTCCTGGACCAGTCCTTACAAAAAGAAAAATTCAAGAATAGTAAAATGGTCTCCTACTTCAAGCAATAATATGTAGAAAACAAAACTTTCCAGTGAATAAGAAGATAAAGAATGGTTGAAAGAGGCATGAAGAAGATACAAGATGCTTTGCATGCAACCCAAGAAGATCAAGAATATGCCAAAGGTAATACTCTCAGTTATGCCCAACTAAATGAAAAGTTGGGAGCCATGTCTTTCATCACCCTCCCTTGGGATGATTTCCTTGCATATAGGAACGATAAAATGGGAGTCTTAAAACTTGAGTATATGGAAAGAATCATGAGCACTATGCAAGGAAATTCAAGTCCCCAAATCTACCTTGAAATGCTGAAATATGTTGAAGATTTGCAAGAGATGTATGAGCAACTTGAAGCAGCCCATAACAAGGAAGAAGAAGAGGAGATTTATTCTATGGAAGAAGATCTCAAAGATCATTCATACTACAAGGTGTTCATGCCTGAAAGGTTTTTGAATGCTATCAAGAAGATCTTATCATGGAGCCTTTCAATGAGAATCAAACTAGTCTTATAGAAGATGATGAAAGATAAGGTGGTGCGAGAATCCACTGAAGAAGAATTTTGTAACCTCATGCATCTCACTACAAAATTGAGAACATTATCTTTCTTCTGCCACTCAATAGATGAATTCCTTGCATATGGTGATGAAGAAATAAACGTTCTAAAAGAGAATATGTGGAAAGGATTCGAACATAATAAAAGTAAATTATGACCCCAAAGACTTTGATGAAATTTGGAGGTACACTTTAGCTCTATAGAGAATATATGAACATCTTGAAGCACTGCATCAAATGGAGTAAGAATAAGAGATTTTACCTATGGAGGAATACCACTGATGGACTCCCATAGTATGCGGTTTTCATTCCCAAAATATTCTTGGATTCTTCTGAAGAAGATCTTATCACGTAACCTTCTCGATGAAATCCAAAGAAACATCATGGAGGAATAATTATAAGAGATGAAGATAGAATCACCATTAAAAATTTAATCTATCTCAAGGAACAACCCATATGGGGAATAATATATTCAATAAATGAAGATCCTTGTTGCATAATGGATGATCCAATGCTCTCTAAAGACTCCACCAATGATGAAGAAGATGACCAATTCAAAGTAAGCATGAATGATATCTTTTCAAATTTTGATCTTTCAATTAATGATGAAATGGAGATATGTGAAGAAGTGCAAGTAAAACACCCAAAATCATTGACCAAAAATCATGTATTCAAGATGGTTATTGTCATGCAAATGTAAAACAGGAAATTTACAATTTCCACGCATGAAAACTATACCCATGTATTAAAATTTTCAAGTATATCATTCCAAGACACCCCAAATTTATCCAATCAGGTCAAATTTCTTCCTAACTAATGTTCTATCACCCCCTAGGTGATTTAGGAAAGTCCATTCATTCCCCTAGGTGATTTTAGGAGTTCATTTACAAAGCTACAAGCAGTTGTGGGAAGGGCTATCACTAGCCTTCCTAGAGCTGGAGCAACCTCACGAGCAAAGCAAGAAGATCCTAAGTGGATGTGGAGGTGATCTAAAGGTCTTGGGACATCATGGAGATTATTTAGGAAGATTTTGGAAGGTCTCGGAGAAGTTGGGGTAGTTTCACCAGAATTAGGGTTCATAGGCCTAGTTAGTGCACATGCCAAAACAACTATTGAGCTTTGGAAGGTGATTCCAAGATCTCCGGATGGAGTTAGGAGTCAAAAAAATCAATGGAAAGAGGATTTCAAGTCCTACATGATGGTGAAATCAGTTTTTTTACAACACTTTGGCGCATAACATCTGCAAGTAGTTTTTCTCAGGAACACATGGAGTACCAAATAGAAAATAATCTTTTCAGGGATCAAATTGAAGAATCAAGACATTATCCCGCCACCATTGACAGTCAGGACAATATAAAATTTTGCTGAAAAAGTCCATCAAGATCTCAAGTTATCACCATTACAAGTTCAGGACTTAGCAAAATTTTAGGAGGACACGTGTCGACTTATGGAGCTGGTGGACTATTGTGTCCCTAACGTCCCTATAGGTTAGGTACATCAAGGTTGGGAAAATACACCCAGCCCACTTGAAGCTCTCAAAATACACATATGACCTCTTGGATCGCAATTTCAGCCCCAGTGCTTGTAGAGCTTATAATCCCCTATTGTTGGATCAAGTGCCACATGTCAGGATGAGGTGCACGATGTGAAAACTGATGTCCCTCATGTCCCTTTGAGGTGAGGGACATAAAACCTTGAAAAATGCATCTAGCCCCTATAGGACACCTCTAGTCACCATATGACCAGTTTCCACCGCCAAGGTGCTTGCCACAACTTTTTCTCAAAACCCCTACCATCGATTAAGTGCCATATGTCGTCACCTAGCATGCCATGAAAATTGATGTCCCTGATGTCCCCTTTGAGGTGAGGGACATCAGGGAAAATATGTGCCCAAACCCTTCCTATGTATTTTTGAATTATTTAAATCGGCACTTAGTCATGTATTTCCCCCATTTCTCCTTCACACTCATCATCATGTCATGGCCTTATTCTTGCTTATTCAAACACCCAGTCCACCATTGCCACTCCAAACTAGCACTGCCATGACTCAAAATCCTCCAATATCTGAAAATATGTAGGCCTCGGAGAAAAATGGATTGAAATGATGAAGAACGAAGAGAAAATGAATATTTTCACTAGATAACTACGAAGCCATCTAATAAAAATCCTAATATCTTGCAAAATACAAGTTAGATTGAGGTTCTATCTTCTACAAACTTCCATATTTTTCAAGATGATCATGATTCAAAAATGGGAGATCAAATGGTGCTCTAAATTATTTGTTTCAAGAAATTCCCACTTCGTGCACCGACTCAAATTTGTTAGATTTCCCATCATTCTCGAAATGGAATTGAACTAAAAACTTGCACATGAGCTCCAAATGGAAAAACTATCACAATGGAGTTGTTTTCATTGCAAACAGGGAAAAAAACAAGACTTGCAAATTTTAAGCTCCATTAATGGCTACCATGGCATCTCTATGCTCAAAGCCACTACCAGGTGAAAATTATAAATTTTATTTCTTGGCATTCTAGTGGGAAACATTATGTGAAATTTGGAGGACATGACCATGACGATGAGACAAATCAATAAAAATAGAATCCATCGCAAACCAAGCACTAGACATCCAATTTCTAAAAATCATAAGCTTTCCTACACACGCTTGCTATTTTTTGCAAGTCTTCATAAAAAATGGATATGGAAAAGGCAGTGTGCACTGAAGACCTCCAAGAAGCTAGAATGATTATCCAGAGTAGAAAATAATGAAACTGATTACTTACTAAAAATAGTAAGTCCCTTATATGGGTGACTACTAAAAATAGTAAGTCGCCCCATGAAGTGGTAAAAGTAAAGGTAGTGTGCGTAGGATTGAATGAAGATTTTCATCACATTAAGATGATCAAGAAGAAGCAAAAATCACCTCTTACTAAAAATAGTAATTCTCCCATCATGCATTTAATAAAAGTAGTAAGTCATACTTGAAAGAAATTTTTGGCACAATGGGACATTCAAATTTCACGTTGCATCAAAACTTTCCATCAACAAGGATCATCAGACTTCATCTGGGGAAACATCTTCTCCGCCTCTCTCTTCCCAATTAATCTCCCTTCAAATGTTTGAATTATTCATCGGGGTTTGCACTTTTTGATATGCCTTTAAGTCACCTAAAAGTGAATTTAGAAACATAATGTAATTAAGTCACCTTGATTTTATAAAAGGGACTTAAATATTTTGTAGGAATATGAATAGTCTAAAGTAGAAAAAAGGCATATGGAGGATAATGAAGAAGATGAAGAGTCAAGTCTATTCTATAAATTGAAAACACCATTCCCATTTCAAAGGGTTGGTCATTAATTTTGTAAGCTCAAGAGTGCATTATACCTTGAGAGAACAAAGGAGATATCCAAATTCTTCCTTTCCCCCACTCTCTATTTTTCCTCTATTCCCACACTATATACAACTTGGTTTAAGCAATCAATACAAGAAGAAGGAGTTTATAGCTTTCTTTGACTAAGGGATTTCTTGATACTTTGTGATCATAAATTCCATTTGGTCTTGTTGTTATGCATAGAGTTGTTTCCTCCTAATTTTAATGCATGCGATAAAACTTCTAATTGATGTATCCAAGAATCTGATTTTCTACCTAACATTAGTTCTCCTATCTAATTTCTCACTCCCCTTTTCCTCTCTATAGAAAAAGTCCTCTCTTACAGGTATTTGTAAGATATTCCACAAGGTCGTGGAGTTTCCCCTTGGATCCCTAGTTGAAAGACCACCACAAAATCCACCTTTTCATGTGCATGTATATACGATAGGCTACACTGAGTTAAGTAGAGGGACTTAGATTCCCAGTGTTGGCAAGAATTCCACAAGTTTGTCCACTCAAAATTTTTTCACCAATAGTTTTGGCACCCACTATAGGGAAGAATTAGCAACATCTCGCACTCAAAATACGACCACAAGGTCTAAAAATACACAAAAAAAAAAAATTGAAAAAACAAAAAAAAAACTGAATTCATGAAAATCCATTACTGAAAGATACACTATTAGTTCCTTCACATGAACTTTCATATCCCACAGTTTCTTTTCTTGTTCCCACTTCAAGAATTTCCAAAAGCTGGATGAAGGAAGATACACCAGGTTGAACAAGTCAAGAGGCGGCATTGTTTCCAATTTAGAGGCTTTGCAAAATAAGAGACAATGAATTAGAGATAATCCATACTTTTTTTGTCAAGCTTCCTTTCCTCCAAATCTTCAAGCAGTTCACTTGAAAATCTTGTCAAGACTCCTATTGATACTTCCCCTTAAAATCCTCCCATTTTAGAACCACCATTGAACATTGAGTTCACAGAAGAAGAATAATTTGAAGAGGGATTATTAGAATCAAGGGATGAATTAGAAGAAAAATGACAATGGAAGATGAAGAAGAAATACCTCAACCCATTGTTCATGGGAAGGAATACTTGCCGCTTTCTCTTTAACCACCTCTCCATGATCTATTAACAAGTTCCCATAAGAAATTTCCAAATTTCAAAGGTGATAAAACACAACATCCTAAAGAACACATCACTACCTTCATGACATCATGTGGAATTATTGGTGTCTAACATGAAGACATTGCGGTGAGATTATTCATGGAGTCCCTCCAAGAAAAAGTAGAAGAATGGTTTTACCTCCTACCTTCCCGGTCCATTACGGGTTGGAATGACATCAAGGATGGATTCGAAGAGAGGTTTAAATCAACTAAAGACTGTCAAGACCTCCTGGTGCAGTTGGCTCAAATAAAGAAAGGAGAAAATGAAACCATGAGATACCTTGTGGATCATTTCGAATGGTTTCTTCGAAGGATAGCTTAAGAGGATTTACCATCTCAAAACAATGTTAAGAGATTCTTCATCAATGCTCAATCATTAGAAATAGGATTTTTTTGTGAAGAGCTGAACCAAGGAACATTGTAGGAGCAAAAGGATGGCCATTGAACTTGATGATAATCTAATCCTCTTTGGAAAGATCAAGAATCAATCAAAGGGAAAAGCCCAACATCCTAGAGATGAGAGACCTAATCCATCAATGCAAAATTTGGCAAATGAGATAAAATATTTGAAGAGGGAATTATTTGAATGAGTTTCTCACCAAAGAAGCAACGAAAATCAGATTGCAAGAGCACCTTGAAGGCTTGCCTTGGAGGCCCCACCTGTTAATGCAAGTTGTAGGAGTAAGGAAAATGAAGAAGAGTTTCAATAAGAAAGTGAAGGTGGTGGTTTCCTCGAAAGTGATGAGTTTGAGAACAATACACAAATCACATTCTATGATTATTCTAGAGGTTATGAAGAATATGAAGAAGATACATCTAGTTTCTCATGTATGGTATTCACTCATTCTTAGTCCAAGAAAGGAGCACCCCTCCACTTTTGTAAAGAAAAATAAGGTTGATGATCCTCCTATGGTGACTCCACAAAAAAAAAATCAGTCGATGATAACCACTTCCTCCTTCCATGAAGTTTACATTGCTAGAGCTTAATTTTATAGTGAGTAAGAAGGCTCCTGCTATTCCAAGTAAGTCTTCTGATACCTCTTCTAATTCTAAACCCAAATCTACTCCTACAAAATATAATACCTTGAAAGCTCCTAGTGTACCATTCAAAATACCTTCCATTCCTCAAACATCAAATCCTGCTCCTATGCCTATCAAGACTTCAAAATCAATCCCTTCACCCCTTTTCTCATCATCTTCTCCTTTTGATTTCATAGAATATTAAAAAAGATCCAAAGTCCAAATTATTGAAACTTAATATTTGTGGACTCATTACGAACAATTTGAGAGGTTTTTATGATACATCAGAAATGGTAGTTTAACACCCAATTATGTAGCTCATCATGCTAAAGGAATACTACCAAACCCACCTACACCTCCCTCACAGAACATGCTTTCTTTGAGTGCATCAAAGAATGATAAATTTGAACCTTTCTACATCTCCCTTTTTTTTGGAGAATATGTACTAAACAATTGCATAATAGATTCTATTGCCTTAGACAACATGATGCCTTTGAAGGTCGCCAAGGATCTCAAACTTATCATGACTCCACCTAGTGGCTCTTGTTACTCTTTGGAGTCAAAAGAGGTCCCACTTGTAGGGAAGGTCAAATATTCACATGTGGCTCTCGCAAAATTTCCAAGTAATAAAATTTCAGCGATGATTTTGGTAGCAGATGTCCCAACCTCATTCAGAATGTTACTTAGTAGAAGTTTCTGTTGAGACTTGGGAGGTAAAATTTAGATGAATTGGTCTTATGCAACCATGCCAATAAAGGGATACATGGAGAAATTTCTTCCCGAGAAGAAGATGGGGTAAAAATTATGAAAGTCCGAAGCACGAAATTAATATTTTGTATCAAGGTAGCAGTAAAGATGAATCACTTTGTGGCAACCAAGGAAGAAGAGGATATCCCCATCTCTATAGGTCCATACATGCCTTCTCAAAGATATTTAGATTTTGAAGAAGCATTAATGAGATTCAAGTTACAAGAGGGAAGCCTCAATTACCCGACGATGTAAACCATGAGGAAGAGGAGACGGTTCTTGATGATTTTCAAGAAGAAAAAACAGCTTATATGTTTATCCAAGACAAGAGTTATTCTCATTCCCATTTGGGGATGAAGATGATCTCATTCAGGCCATCTATGGAGAGAAAAAATCAGCTTGTGATGAGCCCATGAAAGGCTTGGAAGAAATCTCCATATAAGAACTATTAAGAGTTGCGGAAGAAACAAAGGACCCTGGAGCTAGGTCTTGAACTATTGATGCAAGCCAAAAATCTGTAAGACAAGCGTGAAGCTGATTTGGAAGCCTTAACCAATGTGAAGATTGGCCATATTGAGATAAGGAAAGATGAAAAATATGATACCACTCTTAAGCTAATGGTTAGTGGATAGAATGATGAAATTGAGGTACTTTCTTTCCCATTTAAAGAGGAAGAATATTTCCATGATGAGGAAACTAAAGCAAGGAGTTTTGAGACCTCTTAAGATGAAGCTATTTTTGATGAAGGATCAATACAATGCAGTGATTCCTAAAATGATGAGGTAATCCCTCTAGATATTTTCCTTGAGATACATTCTGCAAAGGTGTACAAAGATGAGTTGTAGGAAATAACGAATCATAACTCCATGTAAGAAATCTTAGATGTAGTAGAAGTTGCGGAAGACTTTGAGCTGATTCTTGATCTCTTCACTCATGCCATGGACATACAAGACTAGTATAAGGTCACATCCTATCCTTTCGTTAGTTCTCAAGCACCTAATGGTGGAGTAAAGGAAAAGGATAAGTCTAAGGTTTCTCATTGAAAAGAGGTCAACAAGCATAGACCTGGGAAAGAAATAATCTAGAATGTTTAAGTAATTTGAACGAAAAGCAGCCATGGGGTAGTGATAGCGTGCTCAGTGAAGAATCATCTATGTGTATAAACATGAAATGTAACTGGCAATATGAAACCAATTTCAAAGAGGATGAAGGAAATAAAATTTCCAAGCAAATATATGAATGTCAAGAAGCTAACATGGACTTACTCCTACAAAGTAAAAAGATAATCATGAAATAACCTAGCTTCCATAAAAATTAAGGAAAGGAATTTACTTTCCCAAACAAGTCAATGGATTCATAGAACAACATCACTCTGTGTTACCCACTCAAGGGTAACTTTTAAGGAATTAAAAGATCTTTAGAGAAAGTTGGTTGTCCCCCTTTTTGTACCATAGGTGATTTCCGCGTGTTTCCCTTCCCGTTGTGTGTCTTTTTCCTTTTCATGTGTGAATGTGTGTTTCCTTCTTCTCTCTTTCTCTCGTGTTATAGGTTGTACATGACTCCATGGGCCTAATGGATAAGGCACTTTGGTCAATAGATTATATGGTCTAAAGTTAAGATTATGGGATTATTCATGCCATGTATTCTCTATAATCATTCCATGTCATGTGCCCAAGCTAGAGCCAACTATTGTCGTGTAAATGTGCAACAGGGAAATTGAAAATTTCCAAGCATGAAAACTATACCCCTGTGTTAAAATTTTCAAGTCTATCATTCCAAGACACCCCAGATCTATCCAGTCAGTCCAAATGACCTCCTGACTAATGTTCTATCATCCCCTAGGTGATTTAGGAAAGTCCATTCATTCCCCTTAGGTGATTTTAGGAGTTCATTTGCAAAGCTACAAGAAGTTGTGGGAAGGGCTATCACTGGCCTTCCTAGAGCTGGAGAAACCTCACAGAGTAGAGAAGAAGAGCCTAAGTGGATGTGGAGGTGATCCAAAGGTCTTGGGACATCATGGAGATGATTTAGGAATATTTTGGAAGGTCTTAGAGAAGTTGGGCAGTTTCGCCAGAATTAGGGTTCATAGGCCTAGTCAGTGCACAAGCCAAAACAACCACTGAGATTTGGAAGGTGATTTCGAGAGCTCTATATGGATGGAATTAGGAGTAAAATTCAACATGACTAGAAATATAATTTCAAGCCCTATGTGATGGTGAAATCATTTTTAAAAATAACTTTTACGCATGAAATCAGTAGGTAGTTATTCTCACCACAAGTGGAGTACAAAATCAAAAATACTATATTTCAGGAATCAAATGGAAGCTTCAAGACATTATCATCCCATTATTATATTCAAAATTTAATTTCTAGTCAGAATCATATAAACGTTTTCTCGAAAATGTCCATCGAGAGCTCAAGTTATCATCATCGCAAGTTCGGACTTAGACAAATTTTAGGAGGACACATGTCAGCTCATGGAGCCTTATGTGATTTTACGTCCCCGACGTCCCTCAAGGTCAAGGACATCAAGGTTGTAAAACTACACCCAGCCCCTTGAATCCCTATAAACCCACATATGACCTCCTGAATTGACAGATCAGCTCCCGGTGCTTTTGCGAGCTTCAAATATCCTACCGTTCGATTAAGTGCCATGTTTCAGCCGAGACATGTCATGTAAAAACTGATTTCCTCATGTCCTTTTGATGTGAGGGACAAAAAACATTTAAAAATTCACCTATCCCCTATGGGATACCTCTAGTCACCCATATGACCAGATTTTTCTAGCCCCGGTGCTTGCCAAGCCTTTTTGCTAAAATCCCTTGTCATCGGATTAAGTGCCAATTTGTCATCACCTAGCACACTATGCAAATTGATGTTCTGATGTCCCATTTGAGGTGAGGTTAGGGAAACAAAAATGTTCCCAACCCCTTGCTATACATTTTTTTAATTATTTAAATTTGGCACCTAGCCATTATTTACCCCCATTTCTCCTTCACAGCTCCTCACCATGCCACGACCTTGTTCTTTAGTTGTTCGACAACCATTCCACCATTTATACTCCAAAGCCACACCACCATGACTCAAAAAATCATCCAATATCTAAAAATATGCAGGCCTTAGAGAAAAATGGATTGAAATGATGAAGAACAAAGAGAAAATGAAGATTATTTCTAGATAACTATGAAGCCATCTGATAAAAATATCCTCATATCTTGCAAAAATACAAGTTGGATTGAGGTTTCATCTTCTAAAGAATTCCATATTTTTCAAGACGACCAAGATGCAAAAATGGGAGGTCAAATGGTGCTTTGAATTAGTTTTACTAACAAAATCCCCACTTCATGCACCGACTCACATTCATCAGATTTCCCATCATTGTGGAAATGGAAACGAGCTAAAACTTGCACATGAGCTCCAAATGAAAAAATTATCATAATGGATTTTTTTTCATCACAAACCGGTACAAAAACTAGACCTGCAAATTTCAAGCTCCATTAATGGCAACCATGGCAGCTCCGTGCTCGAAGCCACTGTCAGGTGAAAATTTTAAATTTTATTTCTTGGCATTCTAGTGGGAAAAACTATGTGAAATTTGGAGGAAGTGACCATGATGATGAGAAGAATCTAGAAAAATAGAATCCATCGCAAATCGAGCACTGTAAATCCACTTTCTAAAATAGTAATATTTTCTAAACGTGCTTTCTATTTTTGGTAAGTCTTTGTCAAAAGGGCTATTGAAAAAGAAATGTACATTGAAGACCTCCGTAGAAGCAAGAAAGATTATCTGGAGTAGAAAAAAGTGAAAATGATCACTTACTAAAAATAGTAAGTCCCTTATATGGGTGCTTACTAAAAATAGTAAGTCACCCCAGGAAGTGATCAAAGTAAAGGTAGTGTGCGTAGGATTGAATGAAAATTTTCATCATATCAAGATGATCAAGAATAAGCAAGAATCATCTCTTACTAAAAATAGTAAGTCTCTCATTTGGGCATTTACTAAAAAAAAGTAAGTCACACTGAAAGAGAATTTTTGGCACAATGGGACATTCAAAACTTCGTTGCATCAGAGCTTTCCATCAACGAGGATCATCGGACTTCATCAGGGGTAACATCTTCTCCTCTTCTCTCTCTTCCCAATTTCTTTCCCTTAAAATGTTCATGTTCTTCGTCAGGGTTCGCATTTTTTGATATACCTTTAATTCACCTAAAAGTGAATTTAGAAACATAATGTAAAGTAAGTCACCTTGATTTTATAAAAGGGACTTAAATATTGTTGTAGGAATATGAATATTCTAACGTAGAAATAAGGCATATGGAGGGTCGTGAAGAAGATGAAGAGTCAATTTTATTCTATAAATTGAAACAACATTCCCATTTCAAAGGGTTGGTCATTAATTTTGTAAGCTCAAGAGTGCATTCTACCTTGAGAGAACAAAGGAGATAGCCAAATTCTTCCTTTCCCCCACTCTCTATTTTTCCTCTATTCCCACACTATGTACAACTTGGTTTAAGCAATCAATACAAGAAGGAGTTTCTAGCTTTCTTTGACTAAGGGATTTCTTGATACTTTGTGATCATAAATTCCATTTGGTCTTGTTGTTATGCATAAATTTGTTTCCTCCTAATTTTAATGCATGTGATAAAACTTCTAATTGATGTATGCAGGAATCTGATTTTCTACCTGCAACATTAGTTCTCCTATCTAATTTCTCACTCCCTTTCCCTCTCTATAGAAAAATTCCTCTCTTATAGGTATTTTCAAGCTTTTCTCGCAAGGTGAGTGGAGTGTCTTAGTTAGATCTCTAGTTGAAAGGCCACCACAGAAATCCACTTTTTCATGTGCATACATATACGATAGCTACACCGATTAAGTAAAGGGACTTAGATTCCCAAAGCATTGACAAGAAATCCACAAGTTTTTCCACTTGAAAAATTTTCTCACCAACAATTTTTTTGCCCACCGTGGGGTATTCTTGGTAGCATTTGCACCCAAAATACGATCGCAAGGTCCAAATATACAAAAAAATAAAATGTTGAATAAAAAAATGAGAATTCATGAAAATCCATTACTTAAAGATACACTGTCACTTCCTACTCATGACCTTTCATATTCCATAGTGTATTTTCATATTCCCACTTCAAGAATTTCCAAAATCTAGCTGAAGGAAGATACACCAGGTTAAATAGGTCAAGAGGTGGTGTTGTTTCCAATTTTGAGGCTTTGCAAAATTAGAAAGAATGAATTAGAGATAATCCATATTTCTTCTCTCAAGCCTCCTCTCCATCTAACTCTTCAAGTAGTTCACCTGAAATCATGTCAAGACTCCTATTGATACTTCCCCTTCAAATCCTCCCATTTTTCAACCACCATTGAACATCGAGTTCGCAAAAGAAGAAGAATTTGTAGAAGCAAGGGCTGAAGCAGAAGCAAAAATGACAATGGAAGACAAAGAAGAAATACCTCAACCCATTATTCCATGGGGAAGGAATACATGCCCACTTTCTCTTTAACCACATCTCCACGATCTACCAATGATTTCCCCTAAGAACTTTCCAAAGTTCAAATGTGACAAAACACAACATCTTGAAGAACACATCATTGCCTTCATGACATCATGTGGAATTCTTGGTGTCCAACATGAAGATGTTGCTGTGAGATTGTTCATGGAGTACCTCCAAGAAAAAATAGTAGAAAGGTTTTACTTTCTACCTACTTGATCCATTATAGGTTGGAATGACATCAAGGATGGATTCAAAGAGGGGTTTAAATCAACTAAAGACTGTCGGGACTGTTGGTGTAGTTGGCTCAAACAAAGAAAGGAGAAAATGAAACCATGAGAGACTTCGTGGCTTGTTTTGAATGGTTATTGCATAGGATACACGAAGAGGATTCACCATCTCAAAACAATGTCAAGATATTCTTCATCAATGCTCAATCATCAAGTCAGATTTTTCTTCATGAAGAGCCCAACCAACAAACATTGTAGGAGCATAAAGGATGGCCATTGAACTTGACAACGATCTCATCTTCTCTAGAAAGATCAAGAATTCATCAAAGGGCAAGTTCCAACATCATGGAGATGAGAGACCTAATCCATCGTTGCAAAGTTGGTGAATGAGATAACATCTTTGAAGATAGAATTATTTGAATGAGTTTCTCACCAAAGAAGCAATGAAAATCAGATTGCAAGAGCACCCAAAAGCTTGCCTTGGAGGCCCCACCTATCAATGCAAGTTATAGGAATAAGGAAAATGAATAGGATTTCAAAGAAGAAAGTGAAGGTGGTGGTTTCTTAGAAAGTGATGAGTTTGAGAATGATACACAAATCAGATTCTATGAGTATTCTGGAGGTTATGAAGAAGACAAAGAAGATGCACCTAGTTTCTCATGCACGGTATTCACTCGTTCTTAGTCCAAGAAAGGATCACTCCCCTCCACTACTGTAAAGAAAAAGAATGTTGATGATCCTTGTATGGCGAATCTGTAAAACAAAATAATCAGTCGAGGATCACCACTACATCTTTTTGTGAAGTTTGCATTGTTGGAGCTTGATCCTGTAGCGAGTAAGAAGGATCCCGCTATTCCAAGTAATTCTTCTAATACCTCTTCCAATTCTAAACCCAAATATTCTCCTACAAAATCTAATACCTTGAAAGCTCCTAGTGTGTCTTTCAAAATACCATCCATTCCTCAAACATCAAATCCTACTCCTAAGCCTATCTAGACTCCAAAATCAGTCCCTTTACCCCCTTTTTCTGCATCTCTGCTCCTTTTGATTTCATAGAATATGCAAACAAAGCCAAATTCCATATTATTGAAACTGAATATATGCGAGACTCATCTTGAGCAATCTTAGAGGTTTTTGCGATACATCAGAAATGGTAGTCTAACACTCAATGGTGTAGCTCATCTTCCTAAAGGAATACTACCAAGCCCACCTACACCTCCCTCACAGAACATGCTTTCTCACGAGTGCATCAAAGAATGATAAAGTTGAACCTTTCTACGTATCCCTTCTTGTTGGAGAATATGTAATGAACAATTGCATAATAGATTTTGGTTTCTAGGAAAACATTATGCCTTTGAAGGTTTCCAAGGCTATAAAACTTACCATGACTTCACCTAGTGGCTCCTGTTACTCTTTGGAGTCAAAAGAGGTCCAACTTCCTAGGTAAGGTCAAAGATGCATAGGTGGTTCTCACCAAATTTTTAGATGAAAAAAAGAGGCGATGAGGGTACGTGCGGAAGTTGATGGACAAATATAGGGTCATCCGTGGACATCATATTGCAAATAACAACATAATATCAACTTGTAGGGATTATTATCAATACATACACTCAAAATAAGACAAAATTATATTGATATGAATTGTAGCATCTGGAATCTAGTTTCTAAAATACTAATTTTTGTAAAAAATGGACAAGATTAGCTATATTAAACACTCAAAATTCAATGACTTGGTTTTTTTTTAAAAACGCCGATAAGATTATAGTCCGTTTGCCCACAATTTGGATGACCAAAAAATGATATATATATTTTTTCCTTTGGTGAGAAGTTATATGCCACTATCTATCTTGGGATGGATTTTATTTTGTATTTTTTTGAGTAATATTTTATTTTTTATGATTTTTTCCGTGAAAGTGGTATGAAAACATAAAGAAAACAAAGCACTTTCCGTTTGCCATATAACTTCATCAAAAATATTGAAATCAAATAATTTTTTTTTGAACATGTATATAATTTCACCATGGTTGGGATGGTATAAGTTTTATCACATTCGATAAGTGAAACAAATTTTGCGATCTTAAAAGTAGACATAAACATTCACGGAAAAAATGTCTTAAAGACCTACTATTAGTAAAAATTTATAAAATGATATTTATCCTCTTCTATTCACTTTAAAATCAGTATTTCTACAAAGATAATAGTCTCCCCTACGCAATGGTACCATTTTTATGACATATTTTTACTTTTCGGCATGGTTCAAGTCCGCGGAAGACTAAATTTGATGTTTTGTTGTTTTTAATGTAAAATTCAGGATTTGATGTCCACTTAATTGTCCCCCAACTTGGTGCACTTACCCATGATTTTGGTAGCAGATGTCCCATCATCATTTAGAATGTTGTTGAGTAGAAGTTTATGCCGAGACACAGGAGGTAAAATTCGAGATGAATTAGTCTTCTGCAACCACACCATGAAGGGAGACAAGGGAAATTTCTTCCTAACAATAATATGAGGTACATAGTATGAAAGTTTAGAATCCCGAAAGTTAATATCTTGTATCAAGGTAGTAGGTAGATGAATCACTTCATGGAAACCAAGGAAGAAGAGGATATACCCATCTCGATAGGTCCATATATGCCTTCTTGGAGAGATTTGGATTTTGAAGAAGCATTGAGGAGATTCGAGTTACAAGAGGGAAGCCCCAAATTACCAGACGATGCAAACCATGAGGAAGAGGAGATGGTTCTTGATGATTTTCAAGAAGAAAAATCAGCTTATATGCTTATCCAAGATGAGGAGTTATTCTCATTCCCATTTGGGGATGAAGATGATCTCATTCAAGCCATCTATGGAGAGACAAAATCATCTTGTGATGAGCCCATGAAAGGCTTGAAATAAATCTCTATACAAGAACTATTGAGAGCCATGGAAGAAACAAAGGACCCCGAGCTCGGTCTTGAACTCCTGATGCAAGCCATAAATCTACAAGATAAGCGTGAAGCTGATTTGGAAGGCTTAACCAATGTGAATATTAGCCATATTGAGATAAGGTAAGATTAAAAATTTTATACCACTCTTGAGATAATGGTTGGTGGATACAATGATGAAATTGAGGTATTTTCTTTCCCATTTGAAGAGGAAGAATATTTCCATGATGAACAAATTAAAGCAAGGAGTTTTGAGACCTCTAAAGATGAAGCTCTTTTTGATGAAGGATTGGTAGAGTGCAATGATTCCCAAAATGATGAGGTAATCCCTCTAGATAGTTTCGTTGAGCTTCATTCTTCAAAGGTGTGCAAAGATGAACTATAGGAAATGACAAAGCATAACTCTGTGTAAGAAATATTGGATGCAATAGAAGTTGCAGAAGACCCCGAACTGATTCTTGATCTCTTCACTCGTGCCATGGACATATAAGAAAAGTCGAGGTTGCGTCCAATCATCCTTCATTAGTACTCAAGCACCTAACGGTGGAGTAAAGGAAAAGGATAATTATGAGGTTTCTTGTGGAAAAGAGGGCAACGAGCATAGACATGGGAAAGAAAATAATCTATAATTTTCATCTAATTTGAATGAAAAGTAGTCATGGGGTAGTGATAGCGTGCTCAATGAAGAATCATCTATGTGGATAAATGCGGAATGCAACTGGCACTATGAAACCAATTTCAAAGAGGATGAAGGCAATGGAATTTCCAAGTGAAGACCTGAGCATCAAGAATCTCACATGGACTCACTCCTACAAAGTAAAAGGACAATCATGGAAGCACCTAGCTTCCATAAACAATTAAGGAAAGGAGGTTACTTTCTCGAACCATTCAATGGCTTCATAGAACAACATCACTCTGTGTTTCCCACTCAAGGGTAACTTTTAAGGAATGAAAATATCTTTAGTGAAAGTGGGTTGTTCCCCGCTTTGTACCATAGGTGATTTCTAGGTGTGTTTCCCTTTCGATGTGTGTTTTTCCCTTTATGTTGTGTGTGTTATTTCCTTTTCGCATGTGTGTGTGTTTCCTTCTTCTCTCTTTCTCTTTTGTTATGGATAAGGCATTGGTCAATAGATTATATGGTCTAAATTTTAGATTCTAGGATTCTTCATGCCATGTTTTCACCGTAATAAGTCCATGTCATGTCCCTTAGATAGAGAAAATTGTTGTCGTGTAAATGTGCAACAAGGAAATTGACAATTTTCAAGTCTATCATTAAAAGACACCCTAGATCTATCTAGTTAGTCCAAATTACCTCCTAACTAATGTTCTATCATCCCCCTAAGTCATTTAGGAATTTCCATTCATTCCCCTAGGTGATTTTAGGAGTTCATTTGAAAAGATACGGGAAGTTGTGGGAAGGGCTATTATTGGCCATCCTAGAGCTGGAGCAACCTCACGGAGATGAGAAGAAGAGACTAAGTGGATTTGGAGGTGATCTAAAGGTCTTGGGACATCATGGAGATTTTTAGGAATATTTTGGAAGGTCTTAGAGAAGTTGGGGCAGTTTTGCCAAAATTAGAGTTCACAAGCCTATTCATACACGAGGCCAAAATGGTTACTAAGCTTTAGAAGGTGATTCTGGGAGCTCTAGATGGAGTTAGGAGTAAAAGAAACATCACTGAAAATAGGATTTAAATCCCAACATGATGGTGAAATAAGTTTATTTTAAAAACTTTTGTGCATCACATCTACAGGAAGTTCTTCTCAGGCACATGTGGAGTACCAAATCAAAAATCCTCTTTTTTAGGGATCAAATGGAAGATTAAAGATATGAGCCTCTCACCTTTAGATTAAAAGTTCCATATCCAGTCAGGTTTATATAAATTTTTCCAAAAATTTCATCAGGAGCTCAAGTTTCCATGTCGCTAGTTCAAGACTTAGCCAATTTTTTTGAGGACACGTGTCAGCTTCAGGATCCTAGTGGGATTTTATGTCCTTCATGTCCCTCAAGGTCAGGGACATCAAGGTTGGAAAAATGCACCCAACCCTCTTAAAGACCTATAAACCCACATATGACCTATTGGATCACCGATTCAACCCCATGTGCTTGTGGAGCTTCAAATCCTATGCTTGTTGGATCAAGTGCCACATGTCGGTGAGGTGCATTGTTAAAACTGATGTCCCTCATGTCCCTTTGAGGTGAGGGACATAAAACCTTGATTTTTTTTCCCATCCCTTATGGGATATCTCTAGTCACCCATATGACCAATTTCTAGCCCCTAGGTGTTTGCCAAGCCTTTTTTGTTAAAATCCTCTACCGTCGAATTAAGTGCCATGTTTTGTCACCTAGTGCGCTGTGAAAATTAATGTCCTTGATGTCCCCTTTGAGGTGAGGGACGTAAGGAACAAAAAAATGTTCCCAACCCCTTCTTGTACATTTTTAAATTATTTAAATATAGCACTTAGCCATTATTTCCCCCCATTTCTCCTTCATAACTCCTCACCATGCCATGGCCTTGTTCTTGCTTGTTTAGACACCCGGTCCACCATTTCTACTCTAAACCAGCACCGCCATGACTCAAAAATCCTCCAATCTCTTAAAATATGTAGGCCTCAGAAAAATGGATTGAAATGATGAACAAAGAGAAAATGAATATTTTTGCCAGATAACTATGAAGCCATCCGACCAAAAAATCCTCATATCTTGTAAAATACAAGTTGGATCAAGGTTTTTTTTTCAGAGACCTCCACATTTTTCAAGATGATCATGATGCAAAAAATGGGAGGTCAAATGGTGCTATGAATTATCTGTTCCAACAAAATCCCCACTTCATGCATCAAATCACATTCGTTGGATTTCCCATCAATTTGGTAATGGAAATGAGCTAAAAACTTGCACATGAGATCCAAATGAAAAACCTATCGCAATGGAGTATTTTCATCACAAACAGGGAAAAAAACTAGACCTATAAATTTTGAGCTCCATTAATGGCCGCCATGGCAGCTCTATGCTTGAAGCCACTACCAGGTGAAAATTTTAAATTTTATTTCCCGGCATTCTAGTGGGAAAATTTATGTGAAATTCAAAGGACGTGACCATGATGATGAGATGAATCCAAAAAAATAGACTCCATCGCAAACCGAGCACCAAATCCACTTTCTAAAAATAGTAAGCTTTCCTACACATGCTTGCTATTTTTGGTAAGTCTTTGTCAAAAGTGGCTATGGAAAAGGCAGTGTGCACTTGAAGACCTCCAAGAAGCCAAAATGATTATCCGGAGTAGAAAAATTTAAAATGATCACTTACTAAAAATAGTAAGTCCCTTATATAGGTGCTTACTAAAAATAGTAAGTCACCCCAAGAAGTGGTCAAAGCAAAGGTAGTGTGCACAAGATTGAATGAAGAATCATCTCCTACTAAAAATAATAAGTCTCCCATCTAGGCATTTACTAAAAATAGTAAGTCACACTAAAAGATCATTTTTGGCACAATGGGACATTCAAAACTTTGTTGCATCGTGAGAGATTTCCATCAACGAGGATCATTGGAATTCATCAAGGGCAACATCTTCTCCTCTTCTCTCGCTTCCCACTTTCTGTGCCTTCAAATGTTCTTATTCTTTGTCAAGGTTTTCACTTTTTGACATGCCTTTAAGTCACCTAAAAGAGACTTTAGAAACATAATGTAAATTAAGTCACCTTGATTTTATAGAAAGGACTTAAATATTTTGTAGGAATATGAATAGTCTAAAGTAGAAATAAGGCATATGGAGGGTCATGAAGAAGATGAAGAGTCGAATCTATTCTATAAATTGAAACAACATTCCCATTTCAAAGGGTTGGTCGTTAATTTTTTAAGCTTAAGAATGCATTCTACCTTGAGAAACAAAGGAGATAGCCAAATTCTTCCTTTGCCCCACTCTATATTTTTCCTCTATTCCCACACTATGTATAAATTGGTTTAAGAAATAAATACAAGGAGTTTCTAGCTTTCTTTGACTAAGGGATTTCTTGATACTTTATGATCATAAATTCCATTTGGTCTTGTTTCTATGCGTAGAGTTGTTTCTTCCTAATTTTAATGCATGTGATAAAACTTCTAATTGATGTATGCAGAAATCTGATTTTCTACCTGCAAACATTAGTTCTCCTATCTAATTTCTCACTCCCCTTTCCCTCTCTATAGACAAAGTCCTCTCTTATAGGTATTTGCAAGCTTTTTTATAGGGTCAATAGAGTGTCCTTGTTGGATCCCCGGTCGAAAGTCCACCACATAAATCCACATTTTCATGCACATGCATATACAATAGTTGCACTGGTTAAGTAGAGGGACTTAGATTCCTAGAGCATTGGTAAGAAATCCACAAGTTTTTCCACCCGAAAAATTTCTCCCCAACAATGGTCATGGATGATTTTCCCTCTATTTTGATCTTTCAAGTGATGTAGAGATGTTGCATGAAGAAATGGAAATAGTCAAAGAACCAAATTCTCTTCCCGATTCAACCATGGATGATATGATGGAAGAATCTCACTTCCTTTTCAAATTTAAGGAGAACAAACAGTTTGAACAAAATCTCTTCCCACTCAAGGAGCAGAGTGATCATCTCAATGAAGATAGAGCCTTTCATTTTTCATATGAGTAAGAAGATCCCATAATGGATGATCAAGATAACGCTGAAAGTTTTCCCACCTTTTTGTCCCAACATGGTCTCATCAAGAGTATAATATGGATTTTGAGCTCGAAGGAGTGCCATTTCCACAAATCATGGACCTTTTCTCCTTATCGAAGGTGTTATGAATCAAGTATTCATGTGTTTGTAAGAATGTGAATCTTGGGAAATGCAAAGCATGGAAGAGGTAAACGAAGATGTTTCAAATGAATTATCGGCCCATATGGATCATATTTTTAACCATCTCCTGGAGGCACAACATGAATACTCTTTCAATAAGGATGAAAATGAATCTATGGAAAAATCATAAGAACCATTAGTACAAGACATCTTGAAGGCTACAAAAGAAATTGAAGATCCTCAACTCAGTCTTGAACTCTTGACTCGAGCCATGGAAATGTAGGACAGGTATGAGGCCATTTGTGCTCCTCTTTTTGATACACTAATGTTTGATACCAAAACAAAGCCAATGGATGAACTGGATGACTTCCCCAATGCCTTGGTTGACGAGAATGGATGTGAAAAATGCATTTTCCTTTCCCACAATATGAAGAGGTTTGTGAGTGTAAAAGAAGGAATGTTATGGAATCTTCTTTGAATATTATTAATCTTGAAGACAACATCCCTGCCATGGAGGATGATAATAAGGAAAATGTTGAGTTGATTTGCATTAAAGAGAATTGTTCCGAGGAAACAAAGAGGGACATCCAAAGAAGTTGGTGAATGGGAAGAAAATCAGTTTTTTCTCTCTCCTTTCGAGTGCCTTGCTGATGTAGGAGAATATTTAAACTGAAATTCAAAGAGGATGGATATCTTCCCACTCTTGAAGACATGGAATAAAGATGTCTTTTGATCATAGGGTGTCAAGTGGGAGCATCAAGGTACAAGATCTCAGAGAAGATAACAAAATTTTCATTGGATGCAAGAAAATTCTCTATGCAGTATGAGTATGAAGATGGAATATTGGCTAGAATTATTCTCAAGCCATGCAAATCCATCACAAAAGCATGGTCTGATCAAATAACTTGATTTTGTGCTTCAAAGGTTAGACTTCAATCCATTGTTTCATGATGGCATGTAATTCTCTCAACCCATTTCTAGGTATGTGTATATTATTTCCTTGCCTCTAGTAAATATACCTCCCCTATAACATAGTTTTCCTTTTTTTGTTGTGTGTCTTTTCCTCGTTTCATGTTTTTCCCTTTTGTTTATGTGTTTGTGTGTGTGTGTGTTCACTAAGAAATTTTTGTAGCCTATCTTTCTAGTGACTCTGTAGGGCCCAATGGATAAGGCACTGGTCATTATTTTTAAATTTAAGATTCTCGAGATTCTTCATGTCATGTCTTTATTGGGACCAGTCCATGACATGTCCCAGTGCTAGAGCTAGTTGTTGTCATGCAAATGTGCAATAGGGAAATTGACAATTTCCGAGCATGAAAAAAATACCCATGTTTCAAAAATTTGAATTTTTACCCTTAGAGGCACCGTAGTTCTACCCCAATCAGTCCCATGACCTCCTAGTTCATGCTAACTCAATCCCCTAGGTGAATTAGGAAAATCAAGTAAGCCCCCTAGGTGATTTTAGGAGTTCTTAGAAAATGTAAATTTTGGGAATTCATGGGAAGGGCTATCACTGGCCTTCCCAAGATGAGCGTAACCACTGTGGACCAAGGAATTTGAGCCAAATATGACATGGAGGTGAATTGAAGGTCTAGAAAGGAAATATTTGGAAGAGAGTTAGGCGTTTCACCAAAAACAAGGTTCACGGGCCTAAGAAGTGCACAGGATCAAAATAACTATTGAGATTTAGGAGGTGATTCCAGGAGCTATGGATGGAGTTAGGATCTAAACAAGACATATTATAAAAGAAGAATTCTAAGCCCTACAATATGGTGAAATCATATTTTTCACAACACGTTGGTGTAATTAGTTTATAACTAGTTTTTTCTAGACACAAGTAAAGGACCGATCAAAATATGATTTTCGGGGCTCACATGGGGGAATCAAGACCTGAAACCCCCACCATTATCTTCTAAAGGCCGTTTTGACTCAATATCATATAAATATTTTCCTAAACAATCCATCGGGAGATCGAGATATCATCGTTTGAAGTTTCCCTCAACGAGCGAGTTCGGGAGTTAGTCAAAATTTTATGAGGACACGCGTAAGCTCCATAAGCCTAGTGTAATTTCATGTCCCTTTCATCCCTCAATAATAGGGAAATGAGGGACATAAAAAATGCACCCAACCCCTATAAGTCCTATGATCACCCATACAACCTCCTGGATCACCGGTTCGGCCTTTAGGTGCTTGCAGGAGCTCAAACCCCTAACCGTTAGATCTTCACCAAGTGTCACCACGAGGCATCACATGAAAATTGATGTCCCTCATGTCCCTAAATTCTTGAGGGACATCAGGAACAATAAATTTTTCCCAACCCCAACTCCAAATTTTGAAAATTTTCTAACTCCTTGCTACTTTTTACTACTTCTCCATTGTCATAGCTCTATGCTTCCTGTCACTCAGTTCACCATTATTGTACCTCAAACTAGATTAACCACAGCAACCAAATCCTAAAAATAATGAAAAAAAACATGTATCTAAAGTAATATTGATTAGGAGAGCTCAAGGATATAAGAATGGAAGAGAGAAGCAAATAAATCATCTGAAAAATCCTCACTACCGTAAAACAAATATTGAAAGATATCTTGCAAACCGGTGCATGAAACAAAGAACCATTTGCTGATGCGTTATTCTATCTCAAAGGAAATAAAAAAATAATCTTCAAATATGCCTTGCACTGCATGAATTTATCATAGTGAATAAATCTTACTCTCGGCCCAATGAAGACAAAAGTCAGATTTCTCATCAAACCAACAATCGGTTTGAAGAGAAACTTCACCGGTAGAAACGAGAAACAAAAACCCATATCAAGAATATGATTTTCATTACGAATAGAGAATAAAACTAGACCTGAATTTTTTTAAGATCCATTAATGGCTTCTATGACACAACAATGAAAAAATTAGTGAGCTAACTCTCCACTTCTCAAGGTTCTAGTAGGTGTAATCGCGTGAAAATCGGTGGAAATAATCCTTGAAAAATCTAGTTTCACGTGAACTAGTTTTCACGCCATGAAGTCCCTATTTTTAGGGATATGGAGAGATGTGTTTTTTATTATGATTCTTCCCTCTTCGAATAAAATTTAAAATCATTGAAGATTCGGCAGGTGAAAACATCTGAAATTTGGAGGTAAGGGTCTGCAAAAAATCTAGTTTCTCTCAAACTAGTTTTTGCACAATGAAGTTGCCAATTTCTCAAGATATGAAGGATTGATTTTTTATCAAAATTATTCCCTGGTAACTCAATGCCCAAAGCTCTTACCAGGCATAAATTTTCCATTTTTTATTTCTGATATTTCTAGTAAGTGAATCATGATGAAAATTAGAGCACGAATTAAATGACGAAGAGTCAAATCCAAAAATTGTTTTCCCATCGCAAACTGAGTTTTTGGTCACCATTACTAAAAATATCATATTTTTTACTTCCTCACATGCTATAAATGAAAAATCCAACCAAATTTAAAGTTTGATCACTCAGGACAATCAGAAAAGGAGTAAAATGGAAAGTGTTGATCAGAGAACACTTGATAGAACTCACACAAGAATTCCGCTCGGGAAAATAGGCCAGGTTTAAGGGCGTGAATGGATAGGAAGAACCCGTGCATGGAGGGAAAGTTCAACATTTAGGACTTAGTCAATTTTGAGCATGAAGACCTATTTTTAGAAGATGGCGTGTGGAACACACCAACAATGCAAAGACGTGTACACCACGCATTGTCTATCTTTGGAGGATCGGATCAAAGTGTTTTACATGGAGACAAGCTAAGAATAGGATTGTCACTTTAGTTAACTATAAGAGGTCTATAGATAGCACACTTGCATGTGTGGCTATTCCGTAAACGGTGCATGGCTATTAGTAAGTAGCATGCAGCCTATTTTGGAATAGATAAGTGGTGAAGGGAAAGTCCCCACCCTATATAAATGATGTGAAGCACTTAGTGAGAGATATATAGATATATAGAGATAGAGAAGAGAGATATGTGCATATTACTGGATTATTGTATCAGATCCATGTGCACATTGGTATAGAATGCCATTATTGTAAGGAGCTTATGTGGTTATTAATAGATAGAAGTTATTGGTTAAATCTAAGTGTCATTTCTGTGTGTAATTGAGTAGTGCATGTTCTCGATTCAATCATGATTATCATTTACGATTGTTCTTTCTTAGATCTGAATATGACATGCCTAGTAGAATGAGGGATTAGTTATGGATAAATATGTTTCTACCTTCATCATGCTAACATCCTGCTACAGTAACCCTAAAGAGGGACCTAGTACCTTTGCGCACTTTGGGTGAGCGTTCAGTTTAGGTTGAGTGATGTGTCAGCACATCTGGGGTGTTATCTTGTAAATTATAGGCTGCATCATTGGTTCCGTTGTTAGGACCTCTTTTTTAGTTATTTTTAGGATGGTTTGCAATGAAGACATACCGATTAAATATAGCAAGTATTGAGGAGTGGATACACGATATGGAGGAAGAATATGAATGACGGTTCAACATTGGATATGAGTTTAACACATGCATTTGGGTAGAACAAAATCTGTATGAAAACTTAGATGAGAGCATTTTCACCATCTTTCTAGTAGAACTATACGAGTGGATGATTGTGTATGCATCTAAGTAGAATTGGAGATATCACGCACTTGTCTAGACACAGGAATAATTTCAGGCCCTTTATGATGTTGATTTGATTTGGAATCACGTTGTGGATACGTGGTTTTATGGTGTTCTAAATAGTTATATTCTGGAATATTCAATTTCAACGTATTCTTACCTGGAGGTAGCTAAATTCTAGTTTTTATGGTATCCTAGAGGAGCATATTTGCAAGGTATTCCACTGGTGATCAAGATATTGATGGTAACTTTGAACCTGGAGAGTAAATCGATGGCTAAATAAACCTCACCTTGCATGAGGGTAGGATTAGGTTTGGTGAAAGATGTCGACCTAGTAGCGAAAGGTAGAGAGAGGAAAGGTGGCTTAAGTATAATGAGGCATGCAAAGGGAGATAGAGAAGCAACGTACTATTGCATAAAGTATGGAATTGAGAGGAGAGATGGCTCGTGAAGGATTTGAAGCTCACATAGAAGATGTGGTGCTTAAGCCTCAGGAACTCTTCTATCTAAGAAATCATGATAGAGATCCCCCCTTGGCTTCACACAGAAGTGTACAAGTAAAGACTACCTAGGCCGCGGGTGTGCATCTTAATCCACCTAGTGACCTAGCCCTTACACTTGGTTTTCCCGTATCTAGTACGACAAGTAACCAACAAGCTAACTTAGGAAGTAGGAGAGTAGGATTAAGTCAGGGAGAAAGTACATCAATGGCAGGATAGACAACTTCAATGTTATTTGGGGGAACATTTTTAGGCGCATCATCCACATAGAACGTGAGCACGCAGAATGTTGGATTCACCTCTGGAAGTGGAACTACCTCACAGATTGTAGGGGTTCAGTATAGTACTACTATCGAGCACATGGGAGTACATCTACAGGTCCTAATCCAACTACAGGTGGAGGATTAGGAGGTATAGGTGGTTCTAGTTCTAGTGGATCTAGTGGTTCTAGAGGTAGAGGAAACATATGAAGTTTTGGATTAGGTGGTAAAGGCCCGCAACAACCACATAATATCTATATAGAGACATCTCTTTGTCTCTCGGAATATAGAGGTATAGAGGATGCTTTCAAATATGTGCATATGTGTGAAATCTTATGGTGCATGAAAGGGATCATGGCTTATGAGTGTAAGATGAGTCAATTTTCTACTACATTACAAGGATGTGCACACACCTGGTATTGGAAGTTTGACCACCTTGATCAAACTTGCATGGATTATGTAGCACCAAAGGATTCTTTATTGAAAGAGTTCCATGTCCCTAAATTTGTGCGAAGAGTATAAGTGTGCTCAAGGATATCAAGAAAGGAACTACGAGAGTGTACGTGAGTATGATGCCTATTTTAAGACACTTCTATCTAATCTGTCTCATGATATCCATACTAGCCAACATGCACAATGGTTTGTTGGAGGATTGATTACACCATTTAGAAAAGAACTATCACACAAGACATACACCAATCCACGTAAAGTGCTAGAAGTAGATTTGCATGATGAGTAGTTGGGAGCATTGACACTGGTGTTAGTCCATTCTTAGAGGCACAAATTGCAGCTATGGAAAAATAAATAGAAAAATTATTGGCAAATTCAGCTCATGAAACATGCTCAGGGATTTGGTGTACAAATTGTGAAGTGGAAGGTCACACCAAGGATAGTTGTCCTCACAGAATAGTATGCTCATTACTGTTGGAATGTGAGATCTGTCATTTGAATCATGATGCTAGTCACTGTCCTTTATTACAACACATAATAAGGAAGAATGTATCTTGTTACTATAAAAATTTTCAGTCCACGACCCATGATATTGAATATTGTCAGTTGATTGGTCATATCCAAGATGCTATAGACATTGGGGTATGACAGACAAGTGTAATGGATAACTCTAAGAACAAGAATGAGCACCAAGATTGGGATCATAATCAAACGCGCTATGATAGGAATGAGGGGCATTTTGAAGGAGGTCATGGAAGAGGACATGGATATCATGGTGGATATGGAGGATGAGGCCGTGGTAGAGGAAGAGGTGAGTTCCCTTGTGGAACATGTTATACATGTGGATCTCCTGACCACTATAGGTGTGAATTTCCTCAGAATATTGCATGTTCTTTCTGTGGAAAGAACCATAGCTATGAAGAGTGCCCGAACTTATATGAGCATCTAAGTAAGCAGCATAAGTAAGAAAACAAAGGTACTTGGGATGGTTAGAATCTAGTGTGTGGTAGAAGATCAGTGGATGCCCAAGATAATAGAAGGACCTAAGGCATCAACAGTGAAGATTACTACATGAGCTGAAGTGGCGTACATAAGAGAGGCATTGCACTAGAAGCCTACGATCACCAAGGAGGAGGTTTTGCATGCAAGGTACCCATATCCTACTCATCAGAAGGAATTTTACCAGGATACCATGGAAGTGCTAAGGAATCTTCAGGGTGAGATACAATACTTAAAAGAGCAAAAGAAAGCATCAGAGACAGTCTAAACTGATATCAATGAGCTGAGAGAAGTGTGAAAAATTTTACGCCAGAGAACATCATTCCACTATTGGGAAGTTGGTTAAAAGGGAACACTCTACATGCAAGTATTGAGACCGGATGGTAAATCTTACATGCTAATCTCCCCCGATAACATTGACTATGATAAGGAGATCACTCTGAATGTTGTTGTGGATTGATGGTTGTTGAGAAATATTTTGATTGATACAGGTGCAAAAGTGAATGTGCTTACATTAGATGCATGGGTACAAATGGGGAGGCCTCCATTACATCCATCATCTAATGTTTTTTTATGGCAAACTGAACTAAGGCCACTCCCATAGGAGTTTTGAAGGATGCATCTATAACCATACAAGGGGCCAAATTCACTGGGGATTTTGAGGTATTATCACTTGCACAAGCAGATAGGTTTCTAGCCCTACTTGGACAACCTTGGTGTTATGCAAATAATGCTGACTTGAGATTCAATAAAGGGTATAACAAATTTTAGAATAAGGAGGAAAGGGTTGTGATACCTTTGATAGATGGGAATTCTACACCATATGTTGAGCCTCTAAGTGAGGAGGACTTAAACAGAATCTATGTATGCGTTATTCCGGACCTAGAGGTCAATGATCCATCAAAGTAAGGCATCCTATAGTGGGAGGATTCTCACTCTATTAGTGATACTACAAGTATTGCTTGTGACAATTGGGCTCATGGTACATATGAACTAGTAG
This sequence comes from Taxus wallichiana var. yunnanensis, assembly GCA_018340775.1. Taxonomy (NCBI): domain Eukaryota; kingdom Viridiplantae; phylum Streptophyta; class Pinopsida; order Cupressales; family Taxaceae; genus Taxus; species Taxus wallichiana. The sequence goes on along the minus strand of CM031237.1, from coordinate 643,877,079 downwards.
GACGCAAGGTAAAAAGCACGGTTTCTCGCAAGAATGAATGGACTTTGTTACTTTTGATGGATAGGTAGCGCAATACCTTGGTATACAGGAGCACAAGATCTTCCTGTATTCTTACAAGCCATAGAGGTACAAGTGGATATACTAGGTTAGGAGAAGAGACATGTTAGCATATGTCTTATATGGGACATCAACGCACTGGTGGGTAGTTCATAAAGATAATCTTATGGAATGGAATGAGATCAAAGTCACCCTATCTACTAGATTTGTAAGGAGCAATGCACCTACATAGATATGCACTTATAATGGTGATCAACCTACTCAACATCACATTCAACAGTGTGAGAGACTCGGACAAAGTGGGACATGAAGCATTACCACCGTCACTCTGGGTGCATAGATTGTACTCTACTCTATAAGGATGCACATGTGCCTAGTATGTATACGCCAAACTACACCGAGAGACTGGGAATTGGAAAAATTTGACTATAAGAATGATCCAGACCTTTGACTACTTTTCTTCCCAACCTCCAATAGAAGAGGCATTAAAATTTGTTAAGCGGTTAACCATGGGAGATAGTGCAAAGGTGGAGGAACTCATACAAGACTTATTTGGTGAGACAAAATCAGGCGTGCATTTTGAAGAAGAAGGAGAAGACTTCATATTGCTTGAATGAGCTGTCTTGAGAAAGAAAAAGGAAAGATGGTTTACATCGTGGATGATGAGGAAGTTGAGAACCTAGATATTGAACATTCACAAGGGGTATGCAGGTCTTGGACAACACAGATAAGGATACGCACACCTATCACGAACCCATGAAGACAAAGAAGGTCAATATAGGATCAGAGGTTGAGCCTAAGGAGGCCATAATTGGAGACTACTTGGTCAGACTTGGAGGTGGAAAATATTATTGAGTTACTATGGGATTACCAGGACTTATTCCCTTAAGGGTATCATGAACTTAAAGGTGTGCATGAATCACTTGGGGAAATGAAGATAAAACTTAAGGAAGGTGTGTGTCTAGTGAGAAAGAGACCTTACAAAATGAATCCTAATTTACACGAAAAGGTAAAAGAAGAAATTGATAAAATGTTGAAGTCTGGAATCATTCAACCTTTGGATGAGTCAGAATGGGTTAGTCCAATGGTGATCAATATCAAGAAGGATGGTAGAATTTGAATATGTGTGGACTACAGGGAGCTAAATGCCACATGTGTAATAGACCCATTCCCTATGCCATTTACTATGGAAATGCTAGAGGGATTTGCAAGGCATGAAATCTATTCCTTTACAGATGGGTTTTACGTATCATCAAGTTAGGATTGCTCAGAGGATCAAGAAAAGACAACTTTTACTACTGAATGGGTCAGTTTTTCCTATATTGTGATGAATTTTGGATTGAAAAACATGCCTGCTGTATTCTCGTAGATAGTTATTCAGGAATTCAAATATTTTATTCAGAACTTCTTACAGGTCTACCTCGATGATTGGACAATATATGGGCTTGTTAAGGATCACTGTGATAATTTGTGATTAATTTTTGACCGTACAAAACAATTGAGTATCTCTTTGAACATCAAGAAGTGCATATTTGCTACACCTTTTGGAATACTATTAGGACACATAATCTGTAAGGAGGGATTGCTTGTTGATCCAGCTAAGGTTGCAGTCATTTTAGGGTTGGAAGCACCTACCAGTCAGAGTGAGGTGCACATATTTTTAGGTCACATAGGATATTATAGAAAATTCATCAAGGGATATGCCAAAATTTCCACACCTCTAGAGGAGTTACTGAAAGGAAGAGGTACATTCTATTGGGGAGAATCGCAGCAACATGCTTTGAAACATTGAAAGAGAAACTTACTACCATGCCTATCCTATGTTTTCCTTCATGGGAAAAACCATTTCATGTACATGTGGATGCCTCTAGCATGGCCATTGGCGCTGTGTTAGCTCAACCTAGAGAAGGTATTTTCGATCATCCTATCTGCTTTGTTAGTAGGAAGCTGACTCCTGCTAAACAAAATTATACAACTAAAAGCACGAAGCTTTGTCCATGATCTATGCATTGCACAAGTTTTGATAGTATTTTCTAGCTACACCATTTGTATTCTATACGGATCACATGGCATTGAAGTATTTGGTGAACAAACCCATCTTACAAGGGCACATATGCAGATGGGTACTCCTATTTCAAGAGTTTGATTTCACAGTTGTGGTGAAGCCAGGGAAGAGTAACTCAAGACCAGACCACTTATCTAGAATTAACTCAAGGGAGGAAGCACAGACAAATTGAAGAAACCATGCCAGATGCATAGTTATATAGGTTACACCATGTGCCATCAGAATTAGAAGACATTGTTGTCTTTCTATGGACTAGTGTGGCACCAAAAGGAATGAAGGCATTAGAAAAGAAATATCTTGCTATACGCGTGACACCGTTTATGTTAATCAGTGGTGACCTATACAAGTTAGGAAGAGATGAAGTATTATGCCATTGTGTATTAGAGCATGAGCGCAAGGATATTATGGAAGAAGCCCATGGTGGTATTGCAGGAGGCCATTATGCAGGTGATGTGACTTCTGGAAGATCTTACTTGCTGGATTATGGTGGGAGACATTGTATAAAGACTGTAAAGAATATTGTAAGGTGTGTGACCATTATCGCGCCTAGGGTAAACCATGAAAAAAGATGAAATGCCATTGAGACCTATTATCATCATTGAACCATTTGAGAAATGGGCCATTGACTTTGTAGGATCTATTTCACTAGTAGCGCGCAGGACTGGATCATGCTATATCATTACTTACACAGATCATCTCACTCGGTGGGCCGAAGCAACACCTACGAAGGACTGTATAATGAATTACAACAACTAGGATTCTATGGGAGAATTTTCTTATAAGATATGGATGTCCTTTAAGTTTTAAAAGTGATAGGGGTACACACTTTTTAAACAAAACCATCAGGATCCTATTAGATGAGTTTATGGTTGCCCACCATAAGACTACACCTTACCACCCTCAAGAAAATGGAACTGCTGAGGCTTTCAACAAGATTTTGAGCCAAACATTGACAAAAATTTGTGATGTTGGAAGAAATGATTGGGATGATAAAGTGTATGTTGTTCTTTGGGCATATAGAACAACTTATAAGAGATTGAATAAAGCCACGCTATTTCAGTTGGTGTTTGGCACCAAAGCCATTCTCCTTATAAAATTTATGTTACCTTCTTTGTGCATTATGCACGTTGGAGGTCTAGATGATGAGCATGATTTAGAAGAGTGTATTGAGAAGATGATTCAAATGGATGAGCGATAAGCCATAGCATGATGGAGTCAAGCAGGAAAATTCTAGGCGAAAGCATGACATTATAGAAACATAAGGGATAAGAAGTTTGAGATTAGACAAATGGTACTTCTTTATGACTCTAAGTTCTTGCACCATCCAGAAAACTTAAAGTACATTGGTTGGGGCCGTATGTCATCACTTACATACTTGAATTAGGTGATTTTCAGTTAGAAGCACTTGATGGAACATGACTACCCGGTTACTTTAACGGGAGTAGGCTGAAGCCCTACTATAAATAAGTCTTCTTGGTGTTTATAATAAGGTAGCATTACCATTTAGATTAGGTTTCCATTCTGTATTTCCTTCATTGTCGCTATGCTTTGTCAATTTCATTTTTGTTATTGTGTAATAAGTGTGTTTACACGCATGAAGCTGATTACTATGTGAAGAATGTTTATGCACAGAGACCGAACATACTTTTAGCATAGGGTGGCTGTAGTTATCCAAGAACAAGAATGTGGGAATTAAAAGGTGAAAGGAATAAGCACTACGGGTGTGATTTAAGTCATAAGAGGATTGCTTCTCAAAAGTGACCAAGGATGGAGATGAATGAAAGGATAGTATAAAGCGAGGTATGTAGAGGCCATAATAACTACCAAGAGAAGGTACAGTGATGAGGTACTTGGGCACAAGGGTGTGCATTGAAGAAAGTCTGTGACCAGAGGGTAGGAAGGCATGTTGGAAGGTTATAGTGGGCGCGAAGATGTACCATGTGGAATGAACGAATTTGGTCAATGAATGAGAGGATACTTGGTAGGTGAAGGAGTAATAAATGCATCAAAATTTAAAAATTATATAGGGATGGGATGCGAATTCATTTTTACCGTTGTGACTAGGAGTATTTGAGGATATATCTAAGTACAAAGAGCCAAGTGATCGGGTTAAAGTGTAAAAGGGTGTGAAACCAAACATGACAAACAAATCTATGTGAAAAGAAGCTTACGTCCCCGATGGTGAAGGGTTTGAGAAAAGCAAGGTGATAGAGAGGAGTTAGGGCACAAAGTTTCCACCTAGGGCATGATTGAATTGAGCTAGGGTTTGATTCACAAATTACAGAGTTAAAGAGGAGACAATTGTAAGGTAAAAATGGCACCCAAGAAGGTAGCTACAACAAGAGCAAAATGAAAGAAGAAGGTGGTCGTTGAGGAGGAAGAGATGGCATGCGAAAGAAATTTTATAGAAATGTAATATCCAAAAGGATTCATCGTCAGTCAGGAATGGGATTCACACATCAAAAAGAGAAAACTAAGAGAATGCAATCACAAGACTTCAGAGAACAAGAAAGAGCTTGATTCCTTGATCACTACAAGGATGAACAAACGTACGACAAATGACATGCCGGTTTATGATGATGTAGGTGAGAAGCTTCTGAAGAAAATTGGGGTCTACCAATTATATGAGCTTCCATATTTTGGGAAGTATGAGCCCTTGTACCAGTGGCTCATGAGCAGAGTGCATGAGGACTTATACTTTGTAGGATGTAGAGTTAGAATCTCATCCGCACTTATCTCATCAGTGAGTTTGAAGGCCACAGGGGAGGATATAAAGAATGATCTCATAGATAAAGCCGTGATCTTAAAGACTAGACAGGAGTTGGGGTACTTGAAGGGTCCGCACGGTATGGATATAGAAAAATTGAAGAACTATCCGGTTGTGCAAGTAGCAACACACCTTGTTACAAAGTTGAACGATCAAGAGCGGTGGTCATAGGTAAATACTATGTGGTTACACATTGTGCACAAAATTTCAGAAGGAGTAGTCTACAATATTGCAGGCTATATTGCAAAGTATATAGTCGAGGAAGTACACACAGGAGGGAATATAAGCTTTTGGGCTGTTCTATTATCACTAGTATTCATGGAAATTGGAGTACCAGATGGGATGAAGGAAAAGGTATGGGAATACCCCATGGAGAATAAGTCACCAGCTGAAAAGGTTCAACAAGTACTTATGTAAAGGGTCCATAACAGATGATGTCAAGCATAGGGTGGAGAAATGATACGACAGACTCCGCACAAAATTTGGAGAAGAGTGGCACATCCTAAAGGACCTACCATCGGTAGTAGGGAAATAAGTCCAGTTTGTTGTATATCAACATTTCTGCATCGCACGCTTCCTAATGAGAGATGGAGTTTGGAGCCCTTTGTGTAAATTTCCTTACACATTCACTACAAGGTATTTCCAAGCATCTATTCACAGATTCACAGACACGTGCCAACTGGTATTCAATGCAGATAAGGTAGACTATGACTACCACACATTGAGGAAGAAGTATGTGTATCCAGGAAGAAGTGCCTATGACGAGAATCTCTTTTCGGAGGTGTTGAATATTAAGCCAATAAGTATAGTTGTAGCAGATGTAGGGGAAACATTAGTATATCTTCAGCTAAAGCCCAAGATGGAGAACAATAAGTATGTGGAGAATGAATTGTGCTCCCAGGGCCACCGAAGGGTAAGAACACAATGGAAAACATACCCACGCAAAGGCCAACAGAAACTGTTGAGGTAGAGGATGAAGAAGAGGAGCGTGAAGATAGTGGAGGCTTGGAGCACAAAAGAAAGCAACCATATGACAAAGAAGAGTCACAACGTGTGACCACTCCACCTCAGGGACAAGACGAAAAGGAAGATACGAAGGTTGAGCAGGGGGAGCATAGATTTAAGAGAGTATTTAGATGCACAAGGACTCAAGGTGGAACCCCACATACGGTAAGGAAATCACCTCGTATCTCTCCACACAAGGAGACCATTGAGCCAAAAAGGAGAATAAAGTTGAAGTTAGATGAAGAAGTGGAGGAATCAGGGAGAGCAAGTGTGCATCTCCTACCCCATTCGAGCAAGAAGATGAGCCACAAAACGAGGAAGAGCAGAAAGATGAAGAGATGAAGGATGGAGAAGAAAGAGAGAAGGAAACCTCTCGAATCCACACATGTGACTACTCGAGGTGTAATGGGACAAAATCCTAACCTTGAAGATACAATTCCCAAGGGACCTCAATCGAAGAGAATGAGTGGGGAACACAGTGCACCAATCATGGGATATGTAGAGGACAGGAAAAATTATCTCAGTGCACGGTTCCAAAGCACTATGTAGAAAAAGGATTTATTTGGCTAGGAACTAATGGATGGGGATATGGTGACTATGCGCACTCGAAAGAAACTCTCATGGTCAATGCATACCCACATGGATGAGCCTAAATTTGATGTATGTGAAGAGTCATGTGTTTCAAGATGGCTGAAGAAGGCACCCCAAGCTAGACATATGACGGTAAAGCCTACTGTCATGTCAGATGAGCAGGTCAATAACGCATTGGTGAAGGTTTCTGCTGAAGTTGCAAGAAGAAATGTGGACAAGGCCGCAATAATTAGAGTGCTACACGAGGAGTTAAAGATGAAAGATGTAGTGATAGCATGCCTAACCCAAGAGAGGGACTTAGTGTAGAAGAAGAACGAAGTATTTATCAGCATCACAAAGGAGATTGGAGACAATGTCATAAGAGCTAGGCCACACTTGGAGCCCAAGGTACCACAAATGTTTCCCTCAGCGATACATTATGTAGGAAAGTTGGTGGACCTGGTGCTTAAAGATGAACCTCTGCACATGCCAGCGCCAAGGAATCCTAAAAAAGAGGTAGAAAGGGCTAAGGCTGCAGTAGCTAGAAAGATTGCATCATATGAAGGCTTACTACAAGTGCTCCAAGAAGAATTGAAGAAGGTAGATCATGCCTTAAATATATGCACAGCTCCAGAGGTGCTGATCAAGGTAAAGACTCTAGAAGAAGATGATGCAGTCCAGAAGGCTATGAAGGATGATACCTTAGGCTGAGTAGAGTGGTTAACACTCATAAAGCAAAAGCATGAGGCCCTAGCAACAACACAAGAGCCACATAAGGAATGATTATATGAGCTTGGGAAACTCATCGCACAAAAGATGGATGCATTGGAAGGAAAACATACTACAATTGTGTGCAAGTGTTTTGTGCTTTTTAGCTAAGTTAGATGAATGAGAACTAACACCTAAATAGTTCTATAACAAAGCTAATGAAAAAATCTAAACACCATACAAGATGAGAGCTAAACAAGATTAATACCTAGCATAATGCATTTAACTTTGAATTAAACAATGCCAAAGTATTTAAACCTCTACTTCCCTAGATTACCAACAAACAAGTAAATGGACCTAAATAAGCTCCATGGTAATCAATATTTGGTTGTCCTAGATATCTCCAAGAACCTAGGAATGAGGACTTATCAAAGTTGGGCTACAAGACCCTTTTGACACCTCCCATAGGACCTAAGCACTTTAGGCTAGAATAGGAAGCTTAGCTCCTCAAGATGATGAAATCTCAAGAAAGAAAGGTGCAAGCTCTTAGTCTCTTTGCTATATGCTTTACATTTGCTCTCTAAGGACTTTAGGTGTAATTAAAAAGGTAGATGGAGATCTCCTTATATATCCTAAAGGATAAATGATTCAACACATCCTCATGAATGTGGGATAAAGGTAAAACATGATTAGGAATGGATAAGGTTGTTTTATTAAAGGTAACCTTACTTTAGAAGGGTTTAATACATGTTTAGCAAGTCATGGGAGTTGGGGGTGTTTTAATTAATCAAAGGTGATTAACTAATAGGTAGGTGTAAGCTTATAGAAGCCAATTAGAGGAATATTAGTACGATTTAGGCTATTAGAAAGGGATTAAATCAATTAAATATTGATTTACTAGTTAAATGAAGGGGAAGACTAATTAATTAATAATAATTAATTAATCTAGATAGAGGAAGTGATTAATTAATGGAAGGTCGTTAATTAGGTTGTTAGCTAGATAGGTGACTTAATCAATTAGCGTATTGTAATTGATTAACGACAACAAGAGGGAATATGAGCACTTTTGACGATAAGTCGTCAATTTGTGAGAAAGGGGATAATTAGCGCAATTTAAGTATTTAAATTGCTTAGGCGTAATTATAGGTGTCTACAACAATGTCCAAGATTATGTTGGTATTGCAGAATGAAAAAGGTGAAGTTACCCAAGATGAACTGAGTCTATTATTGTGGATGTACCAGAGCAGGCAGAGAAAGCATTCACCAAGTGGCAGGCTTTGGAGGCCACAATAAAGGAAGAGTATCCAAAGTTGATCCTTCAAACTGATACAATGGAGGTTGCCTCATAAAACATTCTTTATTCATCTACATTCTTTCTTATTCTTTCCATTCAACATTCTTTACTTCAATTTTGGAGATACCCATTTTCGGGCAACAATGAGATTAGTGTGGGGTAATGTTGATTAGAGAACACTTGATAGAACTCACACAAGAAGTCCGCACGGGAAAACAGGCCAGGTTTAAGGGCGCGAATGGATAGGAAGAACCCATGCGTGGAGGGCAAGTTCAACATTCGGGACTTAGTCTATTTTTAGCATGAAGACCTATTTTTAGAAGATGGCGTATGGAACACACCAACAATGTAGAGATGTGCATGTCATGAATTCTCTATCTTTGGAGGATCTTATTGAAGCATTTTGCATGGAGACAAGCTCAGAATAAGATTGTCACTTCAGTTAACTGTAAGAGGTCTATAGATAGCACCCTTGCATGTGTGGCTATGCCTGTAAATGGTGCGTGGCTATTAGTAAGTAGCATGCGGCCTATTTTGGAATCGATAAGCGGTGAAGGGAAAGTCCTCACCCTATATAAATGATGTGAAGCACTTAGTGAGAGATATATAGATATACAAGAGATAGACAAGAGAGATATGTGCATATGACTAGGATTATTGTATCAGATCCATGCACACATTGGTATAAAATGCCATTATTGTAAGGAGCTTATGTGGTTATTAATAGATAGAAGTTATTGGTTGAATCTAAGTGTCATTTCTATGTGTAATTGAGTGGTGCATGTTCTTGATTCAATCATGATTATCGTTTAAGCTTGTTCTTTCTTAGATTTGAATATGACATGCCTTGTAGAATGAGGGATTAGTTATGGATCTATATGTTTCTACCTTCATCACGCTAACATCCTACTACAAAAACCCTAAAGAGGGACTTGGTACCTTTGTGCACTTCGGGTGAGCATTCAATCCTAGGCCGAGTGACATGCCAATGCGTCTGGGGTGTTATCTGGTAAATTCTAGGTTGCGTCGGAAAGTAAGGCATGAAAACGACTTCTTCCCAAAATAATAGGTCCCCAAATATCAACCCGATAAAAATAGAAATGTGTTAAAAATAGGAATATATCGGGAACAAAGGGGATTGAATATGGGAGAAGGTTCATAAGGTGAAATTGGAGCAAGACAGTGGTGATATGTACGAGAACAACAAAACATTGGCTCATGTTCTTATAGATTTTGGATCAGACTTGCACAGTAAAACAAAACAAATAATCATATTATTTCACACTATATTCTTGCTACCTCAATTACACAATGAATTAGGCTAATTTATAGCCATTACAATAGACTAACCTCTTCCTATAAAATAGGAAGTGTATCAAACAACTTACCTGTTTATAATTTTACAGTGCACAACAAAACTCTATAAATAATATATTGTTGAAACAATATATTATAACAATAAACATGCAAACCTAATATTTAATATATAACAATATTAAATATTAAATAAAAAACTATAATGTAAACATTAATATTTAATTTTCTAACATTCCCCCTTAATGTTTACATGGTAACATTAGAACTTTCACACTTCCTTTGCAGCCTGCCACCTCTGCGCGCTCATGATCTTAGCACACACTCGAACTGAAGGTAGAAGAAGGAACACATCGACTTCTTATCGACCAAGCACTGTCGGGAACACATCGACTTCTTATCGACCAAGCACTGTCGGGAACACATCTAACCGACGAGGATGGGAACATGCTCAGGAATCATCTGCTTATCAACCAGTCACTCTAGGGAACACATCTGACCTAGCAGTGTGGGAACTCAAGTAGGAACACATCTGAACAGCCTTCAATGGTTTTTAGGAGGCTAACCACAAACCTAGGTACGAACAGGAACACATCTGACTGTTCTACCTCATCAAGCCTCATGATGCTGCGTTTCACTGTGTTATTTGTTCTGTACTATGTTTTTGCATTTGGGGAAATAGGAATAGCCACATACTCAACTGAAAAACTGAAAATGGAACATTGGATCATGTTGATCATGTTCCCCCCTCAATGTGAACATTTCACTTATTCAATCCAAAATAGAAACTCTGAAATCATACTGCACACAACAAACTACAATTTTGAAATGAAAGAAAACTCACACCACAAACTGTGCCACCAAATCATTCTGTGCAGCCCCGTCGTTGGTGACTGACGAGAGGTCGCTGTCTGACCTCCAGCCTCCGATGCCTCCATCCTCCATTTGCAATTATCTAATAGAGAAAATCTTCATCACTTTGATTTTCTGTATAAGCAGTATTTCCTTCCTCTTCATTTTCTCCTTCGTCATCAGCAGCCATGGCATTATCTTGCAGTTTTCCATCAAGTAAGTCTTGTGCTCTTTTCTTGCAATTTGAGGACAAGTGGCCAGATTGTCTGCAATAATAACAGGTGAGCCGCTTCTTTGAATCTTTAGAAGATGATCCAGGTCTGAAAGAATATTTAGATCTTCTTTTATCTTGTTTCTTACCATACAGGGCTTTTTCCTCTGGTTCCGCAAACATGATTCTCTTTTCTTCATCTAACAAAGAAGAAATAAGTTCTTCTAAACTTGGATTTATTTTACTCAATGTAAAGACCATGTTAGAATAGCATGGAGGCATGCTATTGAGTAACACTGCTTTAGCATCATCATCAGGGACATCTACACTTATTCCTGCTAGTTGATTGCAAATAGAACGAAACTTACTAATATGTTCCACCATGTTATCGCCTTCTTCCATCTTGAGGCTGAACAATCTCTGCTTTAAAGATATTGCTGCACTTCCAGCTTGTGATCCAAACAATTTGTTCAATGTCTCCCAAATTGTGTGAGAGGAATTTTTTAAGTCTATATGATGCAAATAGGAATTTGATAGACCCAATCCAATAATCGCTATAGCCTTTCGATCTCTGCTTGCCCATTTTGCTGCTTCATCTGCATTTGTTGGTTTCTTCTCTTTTCCATCAACAATATCCCACAAGTCTTTGTTAATTAGGAACAACTGAGTTTGTACTTGCCAGGTATGAAAATCTTTGCCTTCAAATTTTTCAATTTGACTCAACTTATCCATTATGACGCTTTACAAATATTCCCCGCCGATTGCATGCAGCCTATCATTTCATGGGCGTAGATCTCGTAAAAACGTCTGAGTTAAATTAGGAGTGTGGCAAGTCGATTAAGGCTCAAACCGAACTACCATGTAGAGAATTTTGGAAGAGAGAACTTCAAACTAGTGCATCGAAGTCAGATCATTGTCACTTTTGCATATGGATCTGCACGTATGATCAAATTTCACGCTCAGGGACAGAATCACGAGAAACTGTTTATATTTCGCATCGAGACAAAGTGTGGCGAGTTTGGAACTTGTTGTTTAATCAGGCCGAGCCAGGTGCGAGTGTAGATCACATGGAATTCAATGCAGATCTGGACTAATAGTAGTCTGAAACCGTTGCACCAAAACAATGACAAACGTCAAGGCCGAGCTAGGTTCAGGATTTCAACATGCAGTGAACTGATTGATGTATATAGAATGATCTTATAATCCAAATTTGATTGCACGCATAAAGTCTGATGGCTTGATATGTGACGAATTCAAGTGCAAACCAGTCCGAATGCAAATTCCAAAGTCTACACAGCTTGGAGATGGAGTCACCTTTGTGGAAATCTAGACGAGGAAGAGCTTATGGAGATGGTGATGTGGGATTCACAGATGAATATGCCAAGCCAAAATACCACATAAAAAATGAATGCCTCATATATGGTACGTGGAAATAGTTAAGTTCAGTCTTAGTTTGAACCCAGTGCAAAGAAGAACAGGAGATTCACCAGACACATAGATCAATATGTAGAAAATCCGTTGGAGATCTCTGAGGTGGTAATACTGTCACAATAGTAATTTACCATACGCCAAACTGATGAGCAGATCTAATACACATTTTATATTTGACTGTATGAGCCGTGGCAAAGACGTCTAGATAAAACGACCAAATCCTTGCTAGTGTATCAGCTTCAGCTCCACGTAGGATGCAATTTTTTCCAAATGCAATCAAAATGCATCTAAGAATGACATGGGTATAAGACACAAAAATGCACTGGAGAAGTAGCGAAATCACATATGCATGATAATACGACCTTGGAAAATTTACAGATCTGTTCAGAACTTATTCACCACTATATACTATAAAATTTCATCTCATACTTGAATTCATATGTAGGGGCATTACAAAATTGGTTGCCCTTTCACAAATTAACTCTCCATTCTAATCCCCCTCTGAAAATGCTCGCTTTGATGCCAAATATAGATTTTGGATCAGACTTGCACAGGTAAAACACACAGAATAATTATATTATTTCTCTATATTCTTGCTACATCAATTACACAATGAATTAGGCTAATTTATAGCCATTACAATAGACTAACCTCTTCCTATAAAATAGGAAGTGTATCAAACAACTTACCCATTTATAATTTTACGGGTACAACAAAACTCTATAAATAATATATTGTTGAAACAATATATTATAACAATAAACATTCAAACCTAATATTTAATATATAACAATATTAAATATTAACTAACAAACTATAATGTAAACATTAATATTTAATTTCCTAACGATTCTAAAATAGAAAATTTTCATTGTGGGAGTGGAAAGTTTCATATGACTTTGTTTCTACTCACCTTACTACTTTTTGAACTCCCCTTTAGATAATGAGATGGTTTCATGGGTCAAACAGAGGAATGAGACCTTCATAGAGGTCTTGGAAGCATCATCTTGAGTGCAATGGTATACAGAAGCAAAATAGGGCATTGTAAGGCACATCTTGTGAATTCATCTTCATCACTTAAGGAGTCGGGTGATTCAAAGTTATTCAAGAGAGCCATCTTCATCAGTGTAGAGGATCACCAGTGGAAGAAATATTCGCTCAAAGTTCATGATCTGCTTGAAGACATTCAAAGCATTTCGTCACTTCCCTCCATCCCTTCCCTCTTCCTCTCTTTCCCTCTCTACTTTATCTCTCCATTCTTATTCTTCGTTATGCGTCATCATTGTATTTTTCCTATTCACTTAAGTGACTTATTTTAAATTTGTAAAAAGTATTTTCTCAAAATTATAAGAGAAATGTTTAATTCATGGAAAAAAGTCATGAGTGGAATATGGAAACGAAGAGTCATGTGAGGTTGTTGAAAGGAAAATTCATATTACTATAAATTGGGGTGGCCTCTCGCATTCCAGGGATTCTCGATTTTTGAATATCTCTTACTATGTAGTATTATGAATTGTGATAGCTTGGTTGAAGCTTTGTATTCATCACTACACATGGAATAAAAGCTACACTTCTTCTATTTCCCTTTCTTTTTTCCTCTATTTTTCTCTTTCATTCACTTTGCAAGCATATTTGATCCTGTAGGGAATTGGAGAGGAACTTGGTGTCCTCGATAGATGAATTTAAAAACTTGGCATTTTAATTCGTTGGCCCCGCTAGCTTCACTGTGCTTTCCTTTATATTGAAGGTCAAACTACTCTAGTTACTGGGTGTGAGCTCTGCAATCTACTCATGGCAGTAATCTTCCTTACATAATTTCTCCCTTTTCCCTTCATTATTGTAATTTCCTCCCTTGTACCCCTGTACAAACACTTTTTTAGAAGTTGAGTGGAGTGTCCCTATGTGATCCCCGACTAATTTGGCCACCCACAACATTTAGATAGGATTATGATTACTTTAATTTCAATAATGGGAGCTGTACCATTCAATGAAGAGGGGCGTAGCCATGTGAATGTTGGTGGAGAAACCCGATTTGTCCACCTGAAAATTTTTCTCACCAACACGTTGTATCCTTGATTATTAAATATAAGTTATTTTTGCCTTATTATTAAAGTTATCAATCCTTCCTGCCCATTAGACAAACACGTGGTAGGATTTCGGGCCTCCCCAAGTCAAAGGAATTTCCTAGACTCTAAGCCTGCGAAATGAACTAATTCAATAAATTTTTAGGTCCGTGGTGTCGGTGAGGCAAGGCAGAGTGGCAGTGAGCAATCAGAAGATACCACATGTCATTTTCTTGTTCCTCCGAGTGGCCAAGTGTCACACATTCTAGGCACTTGAGCGTAAAGGTAAGGCATGCAAAAGAAATGAAAATTTTTGGGCCTTATTATAGTCAAATTCAACAAAGGGTATTCACCAAACAAGTTACAGGAGATTCGCCATTCAATTTCCAACTATTTTTAATATTTTTTACCATTTTCACCAAAAGAACGAAACAGGTTACAGGGATATTCGCCAAAACCATGAAACTGGTTACATGTATATTCGCCACGATTTCTATAAGTTTTTTCGGGGGGGTTCCTTAAAATTTTCCCTAGAAAGAAAACAAAACCAAAAATAAATATATTTCAAACAATAAAGAAATGAAATCAAAAGCCACGTGTAGAGTTTGATTTTATGTTTAGAATTGTATTAGATATAATATTACATATATAGCTAATGTATATATTATTTTATATTATATTATATTATATTATATTATATTATATTATATATAATTTATTAAATAAATGTGTAGTTAAGGTTGTTTATAATACACTAATTTTATTATTGGATCGACAAAGTACTCTATGTGTATATACCTGATAGGTGGATCAAAAATATAAACATGTTGTAATATGTAGTAAGCAAGGGGTGTATATATATATGGATATATGGCAATATACGATTATATATTATAGTATGCTATATTATAATATATAGAATATAATATATAGTATTATCTAACAATATAACATAGTTGTAGATTATATCCATAGTATTACGGAAGATATGATATTTAATTTAACTCGTAAGTGTAGAAAACATTATATCTTAAAATGTTATAGTTAAACCTTATATCGTTTAAAAAATAAAATTTAAGATAGATCTATTGTGTATGAAATACAACGCCATGGAGTTTACGCGAGTAAGGGATTTAGATGGGAAATATGGTGTTAGAGTGCAATGTGATAGTATGAAAGATCAGGCAATTAAAATTATTTGAAACGGATGGGTAATAGTAGTTTGATTAAAGTGTTTAGGTATGAGGATATAATATGATGTAATTAAACTATGTAAGTTAAGAATGTGTGTGTATGGGTATTAGATCAATTGAATAAATGATGGTTACGGTGAATATTGTGGAATGTGGGAAGGGAATTATTGGTGATATAGATATATAATATATTTTATAATTAAGGTACATAATACTCTTAATATTATTATATTAAGTAATATAAACTAGCAATCGCATGTGTACAATGTAATGTGAACGCCGAACGGTATATGCTATTTGATTGAGAAGGGTAGTTATTACTTTTGTAGTTGATGTTGATAAGGGATGTAGTTGATGTTGATAAGGGGTGTGATCAATTTTGTAAGTGTAGTAATATAGATGAAGCATTCCATTTAAAGGGTATATCTCTACATTTCAAATTTGTTACAAATTCGTACATATACATTTGCAAATCTTATATCATAAGTGGTAGCATTTTGTGGACTATTTTATTTGCACTAAACATGAATACATGAAGACTTCCGTACATTTGCAGATTTTATATCATGAGTGGTAGCCTTTTGTGGCCAATTTTTCCCTTGCTTATACTCTTAGAGATAAAGCGAAAATTAAAACGTGGATATATATCCCCAACATTGAAAAGTTATCAGATTTAGAAGTGTTTAATGACAAGATAATATACGCAACTTAAAATCATGAATAGGGAGGAAACATTAATCAAATCATCCATGTTTCACCATAGAATGGAAAATGGGTCAATTTTGAAGCATGATATGTGCTTGGAAACTGTATGACTTACGCCACTACAAAGACGGCTGCCTGAATCTATTGATTCTATCAGAACAAGACCTAGTCTGTACCTTTATTAAATAATATTACTCTCTGCTAAATGTTCGCATGGAAATTAAGCATGACATTCACAACACGATAACTATAAAATTGCAAGCTTTCACCGGTGGAAATTGTTTTAATGAACGACCACAAGGTAATTCTCAATACGTGATTAAAATGAAACAATAAACAATAATCCCAAATATGTCATATAATAATATAAATTAATTGGTACACAAAAGCATAGAAAGCAAAAAATAAGTTAAAAGATATCTAAAAGTAGGGGTTAAATTTGACGGCCACCTATGCCTGTCAAACAATTTTTAGATGACGGTAGTTTTACAATATTGCCCTTTAAAAAATACAAAATAGTAGTTATTTAAACACTTCAAATTTATATTTATTTAATTTTTTATGTATATTATATATTAATATAATTTTTATATAAATCTATATAAAAATGATGGTGATATTGTAAATATGCAAGTTACATGTGATGGTTATTTCAAATATTTGAAAGTATTTTATGGCTAAAATCACGAAAAATGTCTCAATGGCCGTCAAATTTTCAAGTTTTGGAGCTTTGTTTTGTTTTGACACGCCACTTTTGTTGGGAGGTCAATCTCTGTTACTCGATCTGCAAGAGTAATGCCCGGGTTGTGGCCCTCAATGGCTTGGCATGGTGTATTTGAGCTCATGGTTTGGATCTGTTAACTTGGACACTGTTTGTGCTTTGTAATTTTATAACAGTCGGGCTTATGGCGACCTCCACATCCCAAACATTATTATAACCTTTTTACGAACCCATTCAACTTTTTTTGGTTTCCTAGCGAACATCAAAATGAACTTTCCATTACTTACCATTATTGACGTGAGTGTAGGGATGTTTCCTTCAATGGATTAAACGGGGACATACCCTTCTCAATATCCAAGTTGAAGCAGCTAGAGAACTTGTACGTACTCTTACCCCTCATAAACTAGTTTATGTATGCTAATTAATACAAAACGAAAGTCTAACCTCAGATCGATTGGTTTAACATTGTAAAGAATAATCAGTTAATGGGGCCTATACCCTCAACGTTGTCACAGATTCCAAACTTAAAGATTTTGTAAGTTGGAAAATAATATCATGATAAGATTGAAATGATCCTGACAAAGATATGTATTTTTGTTTCAGTGATTTGGCCCAAAATCAACTAAGCGAAGACATTCCTAGGTTTATCTATTGGAATGAAGTTTTGCAATATTTGTAACACTTTGGATCCTTTCTATGTATCTTATTATTTTCCCTTATTTGCTAATAGATCAATGCCACTAGGTAAATTTCTTCCGCTTTTGTGTTTGATTATTTAACTGACAAGGTCATGTTTTTGGATCTATATGCTATGTATTTTCATTTCAATGGAAACCTGTAACTTAAGTGCGCTTTTTTGTTTGCATCTATTTGGGTTCAATAATACTATCATGCATAATTATAGCTCTATATCGTTCAAATCATTCAAAGGCATTTACAAAAGGCAACAAAATGGAGCAAGGTGATATAAGTGACATGGCTAAATATGATTTCATATTGTATATACTATATAGTATAGATTATCAGACAATAAATGAGAGAACAATATTTTATTAGAATTTATTTATCGACACATCTATTTGTTACATTTAGGTTCTCCAAGGTTGGTCATACTGCACATGAACATGGCTCTTCACATGTACGATGACATAATGAGGATCATAGAAAAATCTAAACGAGAAATATATAATTGTCTATGGTGCTACAAGCACTGTTTATGAATGTGTTCTAAAGAATTGTAAGCCAATTGCTATAAAGAGACTGTACAGTCACTACCCACAAAGCTTGCATGAATTTGAATCGAGCTGGAAACAATTGGAAGCATCAAGCATCAGAATCTTGTGAGTCTGCATGGATATTCACTTTCTCCACATGGAAACCTGATGTTTTATGATTACATGGTAAACAGAAGTCTGTGGGACATCCTACACGGTGAGTAAAATGATTATGTTATGAAGAAAAATGGATCTATACATTGTAGATTCATATTTTGAAATAGAAAAATCCAATCAATCTCTAACCTTCTGGTTAAAATGGATTGTTGGAGAATCTAACAAGTGTTTTTTTAGTTTTTATTTTTCATAGGGGATCGTCAAAGAAGATTAAGCTAGACTGGGACACTCGGCTAAAGACTTACCATATCTTCATCATGACTGCAACCCACGCATTGTTCACATGGATGTGAAGACTTCTAACATTCTTTTGGATGATAATTTTGAAGCACATTTGTCAGACTTTGGCATTGCCAAGTGCATTTCCTTGGCCAAAACCCACACCTCTACCTATGTTATGGGTACCATTGGTTACATTGATCCTGAATATGCAAGAACATCAAGCCTAAAAACCCAGTTTTTCCTTTAAAAACCTAGTTTTCCTTTAACAACCCGTAAGATATTTTTCATATTAATTCAGTCCACTTGGAACCCTTAAAATAGATAAAGACAAATAAAAGTGTATTACTGTTACATATCGTGATCATACGGAAGCTCTATGTCACTGAGGATGTCAGGCTCTTCAGCAACATTGTAGAAATCAGAAATCTCAAAACCAGACCTCACATCACAGAAATACAAAAGGATAATTTATTTAAAGAAAGAGAGTAAATTAACAAGAAAAAATAAATCTCATATCACAGGAAATACGAAGGATAAATTATTTAAAGAAAAAGAGTAAATTAACAAAAAATTAAAATAACTCTAAAGTTTATGAACATATATCTAGCTTTTCAGAACATATAGCAATGTACCATACTCAACACCTGTGACTTACAATTTCTTACATATCATGATCATACGGAAGCTCTATGTCATCAAATGTGGATGGAGTTGTCTTTGACATTGGCATGTGAACACAAATTCTATCAAATGCAGACAACAACACGTTTTCATGGAAACTGTTGATATAGAATTTTCAAAGAACTCGCAGGATCTTGGGATTGTAAGAAAAATATTTCAGTGGTGGCTTTGCACCAAGAAACAACCCTCTAATTGACCCACCATGCATAAAAAATTGTAGATATGTTGATAAGTGATAAAATGTGATAGGAAAACTCTAAACATTAATTTAAAAATTAAGTAAACACTCAAACCCAAAAGGCCTTTTAAAAACAAGCTCCCACGGGCCTTAAAAGACAAGCCCACAAACTTTAACTTATTTGAAAAAGCCATTAACATTTATACTAAATCTAGTAAAAAAATTAATTAACTACTTTGAGTATATCGTAATTCATAAAAGTGAACAAATTTTATTGATCTGTCTTGCATTTTAAACAAAAAGATTCTATTTGTATGATAAAGAAAAAAAGAACATAAATTACTAATTTGTGTAGTTCTACAACATACAGAGTTCTAACCAAAAACTCTTTACTGGTATGCCACAAATGCTATGACTTGAATTTTCAAATACATATTAGACTCCAAAGGATTTTTCATAAATCCTTTGTATTTCAATTTTTAGTAAACCATCTGAATTTATTTTTTATCTATATTTTATTTTATCCAAGGAACAGAACTCAAATTAAAAGGAAAATCCACCCGTAGAAAACACCAAGCTAAGGTGCAGGACAAATTTACAAACCCTTATTCTTTCGTAGAATCCTAATCCTTTAGATTGTTTACTGGATTTTTTCAATTAAAATATGATTAGTGAATGAAAAAATAAGCCTTAAAATGCAGAGATATCTATTCCTTATTAATAAATACGATAAAATGTGAATCATTTAAAATTGCATAGAAATCAATTTATTCTCAATAAATAACTGACCTGTGTCTGTCTGTGTAAAATGCAATTTTTATAACTCCTACTTAGTGATTAATGGCTACTTATTCATTCTCGCACAATCCAAACCCTTCTCCATTTTTATTGTGTTGTGCTACTGATAGTAGCCACAAAAAAAAAATTAAAAACACATAGAAAAAGAAGCCCTAAATTGACATAACGTAGCAGATTAAACCCTAGATTAAACAAATACATTGCTAAGAACATAACAGAATGGAATAGAACAGGGCACATACCGATTCCAAGTTATCATCATTAGGAAGTACTAGATTCTCTAGGAAAATTCAAGAGCAAGTCGAGAGAGAATAAAATACTGAATTTCATACATGTAAACTTGTTTTGAACAACCTATTCTCTCTAGTCAATTCAACGGGTTTGTTGATTCCGCAACAAAACAAAAACATGTTTGTTGACTTTGCAACAAAACAAAAATGCCGCTAAGCTCATAGCTAAATTCCAAAAGCTTCTCTTTGATGACCTCGCACGAATCTGCGCTATGAAAATGACGAAAAAGTAAGTGTTTAAAAATAGCCACTGTTAAAAATAGTCGGAAACGTCCAAATGGCTGTCAAAATAAAACACATTGAAAAAAGCGTCCATTGCATGTCAAAATTTAACATAGTTGTAGAAATGTCCTAAGGGCCTTTCCCATAGGGGAACACCTTCAACGTAATAATTTAAATTAAATTAAATTGAACGTGATATAATTGATATTATATAGTATAATATATATAATATAATGTGTAATGCTATATAAAATATGATCGAAAATGGAAAGAACCACATATTTGACATTTACATTCCTAACAAATAGTTCGGGTAGGGTTAAGATTATAGCTAACATTAATGTTAATAATACGATGTATGACTATATCAACTTTTAGATATTTTATTTGATGTGGATATTATGGGTTATAGCATGTGTTTTGTAGTGCCCACCTTTTCTAGCCTCTATGATCTGTTGAATTCTTAAACCACAGTTATGGATTTTGGATATGTTGGTTTGCCTTCATGAACACGTATGGTGATTTGGAGTGCGTAGCGCAAATTTAACTAGATTAGTAGGTTGACACCTTTTATTTGATATTGTGGACACTAACACTTTTCTATGTGATTTAGGTCAAATTGATACATGTTGGATAATTAGTTTAGTCACATACCTTGATTTTGTAACGTATTCGTTTTGCTGATAAGGATACATGATGACATGGTGATATGACATTATATGTATTGTAATACCTAACATACGACGAATTGTGTGAGATTGTGCATTCCACATTGATGATGGTGATATCATTAATTTACATGTTTGAATCTGTTCGCTTAGTGAGCAGCTAGTTTACTCTTGTATTGGACAGATGCGGTTAATGTGTGCAATGAGTGTGCAGGTGACAGGTCATAGGAGAACGTGGGATTCAGACTAGCTACACAATCTTGCACAAGCAGCCCACGGGCTGAGTCCTAGCCATGTTCTTTGTGTGAAGCCTTAGTATAGGTGATTATTATTTTGGGCACTATGAGTGACCCCAATGTATGTAATGTATTGTGCTTTGAATTATTAATTTTGGTTAGGGTAGTTGGTTATGATGTAAACTTGTTTTGGGAGTTAATAACTCCTCTTTCTTTTAAATTGTTGATTATGTTTAATGTGTCACTTAATCACAAGGGTTTAGGGTCACATGTGAGACCCTTGGGTGGTCCCCACACCCTCTACCCTTGTGCCAAAAATGTAAAACCCGAAATTAGGGTATTTTGGGCATTTTTGGGGACCCCTTTGTAGCTTGGGAGTCCCCCTAACATAAAAATGAGCCCTTGGACCCTACCTAATGGGTAGGGGGGCTTGTTTTCAAGGCTAGAGGGAGTTTTCCCTCCCTTTTTACCTCTTGTTTGGTCACATCCATGTAAGGGATGTGGATTGGAGTGTTTATCAAAAGTTGCTCTTATTTTGTCTTGCTAACATTTTAGGGAATTTGGGAGAAGAGGGCAAAAAGATAATTTTACCCTTTCTCTCTTTTGTTTTGGCATCTTTGACCTTGTTGAGGGAGAGGGGTGACACATGTCACCCCCTCATTTGTGAGGATGCTTGCTTGCTCCTCTTCAAATTCCCATCCATGGGAATGGAGAGGGACTTTTTTTTTGGTTGGTTCTTTCTTTTGGGAGCTTTGGCTTGGTGCTTGAGAAATTTGGAGCTTGAGGATTGCTTGAGGAAGAAAGTTGCAAAATCTTGTTTTGGAGAGCTATTAGAGGTAACCTCTTGAGCTCATTTATGTGGTATGTTCCTTACTAAATCTTAGCTTGCTCATAGTTGATTTATTTGTTTAGTTGCTTGTATGGTTTGTTGCTTGAGTATATTTGTTGTATTGCTTTTTACTCCATCCATCATATGGTTTGATGGATGTTTGAGTTATTTGGGGGGAAGAGAGAGGGATTTTCCCTCTCAAACCTTATGGCTTGATGGGCAAGTCATGTCGGTTTCTTTACTCCCCTCATATGGTTTGAGGTGGGTAAAGGGGTTCATTTGGTTTGAACCCCTTTCCCATTCTTGGAGAGGAAACCCAAGGGGTTTGAAAATCCTCCCAAGAAGGATTTTTGGTGAATGGGTGGAGTAATAAGGAGGATCTTGTTGACTTCGGAGAAATAAGGTGGAGAAGGAAGTTTGATGTGTGCATTCTTTTGTAGATCACACCTTATGTCACTTTCGGGTATCTCATCTACTCTTCCCCAAATTTAGAGGATGAATATGGTTTCTCCTCTTTTCTTTTATTGCTCAATGTTGTGTTTTTCCTTCGTGCATGGTTTGGTCTTGTTTGTGAGTGTATTGTGGTGTTTGTCTCCCTAAAGATCTTGTGCTCAAAGTTGTGGAAGCTAGCTCTCTCTCCCATGGGCTTGGGGGAGGCTAGCATGTCTTCCAACCCTTGGAAAGGCATGTAATGATGCCTAAAGGTTGGGTGGTAAAACAAGCCTTGTTCTCTTTGTGTTTGGAGACTATGTGGAGGAAAAGTTAGAGCCTAAAGCTTGAAGATGGTGGGAGCATTCTTGGTTATCTTGGTATTTTGATTTCCCCAAATTTTGGGAGATTCCTAATTCTAAATCTCACGTGGATATTGTTATACCAAGTGGTTTCATTTCTTTTTAAGTTTACCATGTTGAGGTTATGGTTTGTAGCTTTGAAACCATAAGTGTTGTAATAGTATTGTGTACCCCCTTCAATCATGAAATGGAGCCTTGCAAAGTCCTATCTTGTGTATTTTGGGCATCTTGTAATTTGTTTCATATGTTGTAATAAATTCCAGCTTTAATCTTTCTTTTGATATAAACCATTCTTGCATGGTAAATGTTGAAATAACTTTGTATTTTTAAAAAGCCAATGAAATGATTAAAATAAGTGGTTTCTTCTCTTGAGAGATGGTTTTGTATGTTGATATTTTGACCTTCAAGTGAAGTGAAATTTTTCACTCTTGTTATAGGAGTTTAAATGTATTTGGGGATTACTAATGTATCATGGTACAAAGCTAATAATATTTGTATATTATACACACTTTATCTAATAAAATTATGAGTTCAGTTTTCTGTTTATTCCTTCATGCTTTAAAAAAAAAAATACCGATTCATATGCATATAGGTGTGAGTGCATGGGTAGCTGTATATAAAATGAAACTTTCATATTCCTAATGTTAGTGAATTGTAATAACATATATATATATATATATATATATATATATATATATATGGTATTAATTTTATTTATATATATATATAGATATAATATATAATATATATAAAATTTGTATTAATTGTAAATAAAACAAATATATATATATATATATATAACATACAAGATTAATACATCTTAAAATATACATAACTTTGATATATATTATAATTTGCATGAATTTAAATAAGCAAAAAAAAGTATGGTTGGGTGGGGGCGACGAGGGCGGGGGGGGTTTGGCCCCCTCCTCATCCTCGCGCGGCCTCCCTACCGCCACTCCCCGCGCACCACACGCGCGCCCTTACCCGCGGCCGCCTCCCGCCTCCCGCTCCTCCTCCTCCTCCTGCCCTTGCAGCCCCCCCTACACAGCGCCCCTCCTTTACCGCCCCATGTGGCCACAAGTGCTTCACCCGCCCTCACACACCCTCAACTCAAACCTCACTATGTAAAGAAAAAAAAAGAAGAAAAAATAAATAAAATAAGTTAAATAAATATTAATAATAATCGATATATATATATATATATATATATATATATATATATTCTTATCTCGTATACATATATATACATTCTCAACCTGTGGTTCGTAAAGGGAGGCTACATGACTTTCCATTACATATATATATACAATTTTAAATCCGGCTCAACCAGATTTTGAAAGGGGTAAAAGCAATGAAGAAAATCTCTGTACAACCCTCCAAAATCTGCACATCCAAAGGGCAAAGCTGAAACAATAGAAGAAGAAGAATGAGAAGAAAGAGAAACTCCATAGCTCCTCCAAACTGTAAATAAGAGAGCAAGATAAAACCAAAAGGAGAGAATAAGGTAAATAAAAGAAGGGAAAAGAACATAAAGAAATTCTAGGGTAATTTTAGGGATTGTTAGATCAAGGGCTGAGAGTGATTCTATCCTAGGGTCCATAAGTTACCCTACATACCTTTTGGATATGGGAAATTAAATTTATTTAAGAATGAGGAGTTATCTTTCTTGTGGCAAATTTTAATTAAAAGAGCTAGGTATTAAATGTGTGTAAACTTAATATAAGCTAAATCTAATATTAATTAAATAAATGAAAATTGTTTCGGGCTAGTGGTTGAGTAATGAGGTTAATCAATTTAGTTAAAATAAATAATTTCGGGAATCGGTTTGTATAATTAGTTTTAGTATAGTTAGTAATCACTCAAAAAAAAAATTACCCTAAAATTTTTTGCTATGCTTTGTCCGGTTTTTCGGTGTCCCAGACGGGGAATTACATGTTTCGATTAGGGGAAAATTATAGCTTGCACCAAGTACATTTCGAGCTAATAAAAATATACATGTATATTATAAAGCATGTTTAATATAAGGCAAAATGGATTATATTGCTAAACACAACATAATTACATGATTAAACAATGCATTATATTATGTATAAATTTTGGTAAAAGGGTTTGAATAGTAATTGTAAAACTATCATTATCCACGATGATAAATTATACTTAGTAAGTATTGTGATTTGTAGTGTGGTAATTTGATTATGAAGTTTATCGATTCTTTGAGTTTTATATAACGGTAGAATCAATGTCTCAGAAACTTAGAAGTTAATATAATTTTATAAAGGGTGTTATGAACTCGTTTCATCTTTAAAATTTTCAATAAGGAGTTTATAAGTTAAAATATTATCGTATGTGTTGCAGCAATATTGTAATGTGATCAATGATCTTAATATCATTTATATCATCCTCTATGTCGCTACATGACTACGAGGGTAAAGGTAATTAGCGAATGTCATAACACTTACAAGTACAATATAATGTTTCCATCATTAAGTAGAATAGATAAACTATATAGTATATAATATTACCATAGCACTTATAAAGTGTGTAAGATAATAATATTATAATATTATACAAAAACTATCTATAACGTTTAAAAAATTGTATCATTTTTTTTTGTGTTAATTGTTTTAGTGCATTACAACTTTACACCTTTTATTGACATATATTCACCATTTTACCCCTCGTAAGCACAAAATAAATAAAATTAAACAAAAACAAAAACAACCTAAACAACCCTAATCCCCTAAACAAACACCCCACAATCCTAAAACCATTATAAACTACCCAAACCATGAAAAAGGAGATGGTTAGAACCAAATTCAACCATTCTCCTAAAAACATAGAAATAAGTACTAATTCCCTTAAATAGTGTTAATCAAAGGCACATCGATGCCGATTCGGTTTAAATGACATCGATCCTATAAAAATTGACATAGGCAATTTCTCTAGGATTTGAATAATTTACCAAGAACATGGTGAATTTTGGACTCGTGTCCTAAACATTTGCAGTGTAGAATTTGAATCTCTTATCGACATGAAGCGACAGAAGGATCCTTATACATATTTCTCCCTTCGGAGAAGCTACCCTCTTAACCCAATAATTCAAAATTTCATATTCCAAAAAGGTATAATCATCCTTTGAACTGTTAGAAATCTATATTCAGTTTAACAATCAATGTGTAAGCCTTGAATAGTCTCATATTATCATTTTAAAAATATATTATATCATTTGAAATTTGTGTTTGTAGACACCTATAATTACGCCCAAGCAATTTAAATACTTAAATTGTGCTAATTATCCCCTTTCTCGCAAATCAATGACATATCATCAAAAGCACTCATTTTCCCGCATATCATCATTAATTAATTACACTAAGCTAATTAATTAAGTTGCCTATCCAACAAATACCCTAATTAATGACCTTCCGTTAATGAATCACCCCTTCTACCTAGAATAATTAATTATTATTAATTAATTAGCTTTCCTTTCATTTAACCAATAAATCAATATTTAATTGATTTAATCCCCTTCTAATAGCCTAAATCACACTAATATTCCTCTAATTGGCTTCTATAAGCTTACACCTACCTATTAATTAATCACCTTTGATTAATTAAAATACCCCCAACTCCCATGACTTACTAAACATGTATTAAACTCTTCTAAAGTAAGGTTACCTTTAATAAAGCAACCTTATCCATTCCTAATCATGTTTTACCTTTATCCCACATTCATGAGAATGTGTTGAATCCTTTATCCTTTGGGCTATATAAAGAGCCCTCCACCTACCTTTTTACTTACACCTAAACTTTCTAAGAGAGCAAATGCAAAGCATATAGCAAAGAGACTAAGAGCTTGCACCTTGCCCTTTTGAGAGTTCATCATCTTGAAGAGTTAAGCCTCTTTCTTAAAGTGCTTGGGTCATATGGGAGGTGTCAAAAGGGTCTTGTAGCCTAACTTTGATTAGCCCCCATTCCTAGGTTCTTGGAGCATTAAGGACAACTATTTTGATAGCCATGGAGCTTACTTAGGTCCATTCATTTATTTGTTGTTAGAGAATAGAGGAGTTTAGATATTTAGCATTGTTAGTTTCAAAGTTTGTATTGATGAATGCTAACATCTAACCCTTGTTTAATTCTTATCATGATGGTGTTTATGCTTTGTTTTAGCTAAATTGTAGAACTATTTTAGGTGGTAGTTCTTGCTTCATTTGATTTAGCATTAAGAAAAGTATACATGCACACATTTGGCACGCCCGGTGGGACATACTCCATTGTCCTTTGCACTTAATTTCAAGTTTTTGTAGTTAAGTTTTATTTTTGGTTACTAACCCTCTTTTACACATGTTGATCTAACTTGTTTTTTTAACATGTTTTGTTGAGTTTACATGTGTTGGGTCTTCCTTGTAGGTATGAAGGAGGTGAAGTGCTGTCAAAATTGGAATTGAGGGGAAAATTTCAAGATTTCTCCATGTTTTCATTTTTAGAGCTTACTTTTTCAACATTCTACATGCTAGTTTTGTCAATTTCTTGAAGATTTTAAATTCTTGAGCATGTAGGTTAGTGTTTGATAGTGCTGAGTCTTCTATTTACATATTAATGTGGTGGGTTGCTGTCAAAATTTAATCTTGGTGAGAAAATTTCAAGATTTCATCATGTTTTCATTTTTTAAGCTTACTTTTTCAACATTTTACATGCTAGTTTTGTCAATTTCTTGAAAATTTTCAATTCTTGAGCATGTAGGTTAGTGTTTGATAGTGCTGAGTCTTCTATTTACATATTAATGTGGTGGGTTGCTGTCAAAATTTAATGTTGGTGAGAAAATTTCAAGATTTCATCATGTTTTCATTTTTAGAGCTTACTTTTTCATCATTCTACATGCTAGTTTTGTCAATTTCTTGAAAATCTTAAATTCTTGAGCATGTATGTTAATGTTTGATAGCATTGAGTCTTCTATTCATATATTAATGTGATGGGTTGTTGTCAAAATTGAATCTTGGTTGGAAAAATTTGCCCATTTTGCATATTAAGGGACGTTTTTTTTGACATTTTTTAAGTGCATGTCAAGTGCATACCCATGAGCATAAGAGCATATGCGTAACCCATCTTCCGAAGACCATAAATTTTGCTCCCGACCTCGAAATGACTCCATTTTTTTTGCGTTGGAAATGTATTGAAGTTAACTATGCAATGAAAACATAAATTTGGGATTTACACTTACAAAAGTTGTAGGTTTTTCTGTTATTTTAAAACTGGTCATTTTCTAACATGTCTAATGTTTTGATGAATGTTGTATTTCCATGCTTACTCGATTTAGATCAAAGCGTGTGTATGCTCTTCTCTTGCACCTTTTGGTGATCTTGAGAATCAAAAACAACTTTGATCTATATCTTTTTAACATTGGGATTAAACTTGGAAATTTAATTATTCATTTTGCTTAAGGGAATGAACCTTTTACAAAGCATTTTTCAACGGTCCTTTGATTTGAAGTTTTCCATTTCTATATAGTTGGGCTAAAGTTTGTGTATGCTCTTCTCTTGCACCTTAGGGTGATCTTGAGAATCAAAAGTAACTTTAGTCTTCATTTTATAACATTTGGTAAATTGGAAACTTCATCTTTCACTTTTGGTTTAAGGGAATGAACATTTATCAAAAATTTTGTATGGTTCATTGATTGAAAAGATTTTATTTACTTTTTAGTTGGATTATTTGTTGTGTATGCTCTTCTCTTGCATCCTTGGATGATCTTGAGAATCAAAAGCAACTTTTAATCCTCTTTTAAATAATGTGATTTTCTTGGAGAACTACTAACGCTTGAGTGCAGGACCTAAAAACGCTTGTCAAAGAAAGGAGGAATCAAAACGAAATCAAAAACTACTAATACAGTTGTTATACAGGTTGCCAAAAGGTGTTCAAGCAAACCACACCTAATTAAACAAGATAAAAATAACAACATATTCAAAACATCAGTATTGCAGGTTTCGAAAAGGGTACGTCCTCTCCGCTCAACCGGAACATAACCCTTTGGCATAACGCCTTAAGCTACAACAATGGGGGTGGTTCTAGGAACCCCAAAGTAGTCCACGCAAGAGGGAACCTTGTGGATGAAATGGGAAGTGCTCCGCACTACCTACTTGACTAGTGATTCCTTTGTGAGATAGAGTTACAGGTTGTCCGTTGTGGCGACCCCCAAAGATAGTACACGTAGATGCACTAGTTGCCTATTGTTCTCGAAGGGGGTAAAGTAAAGCCGAGATACTCCCAAACTAGTCAGTGTGACTTTTTAGGTAAATCGCGCTCGCTCGTGGCAACTTTGTAACACCTAGGGTGAGAGAACCACCTAGGAGAATATACTTTGGCCAGGAGTCCACTTTGACCACTTTAAAACAGTGTTGAGTTGTGAACCTTCTTTTTGAGAAACATGTGACGTATTACTTTCGCCTAGTTTTTACTTGCCTTAGGGCAAGGCGAAACTCTGCCGAAGTAAGACTAGCATTTTTTGTCATTTTTTCTTGATTTATTTCCTTCATATTCTTTTGACACTTTGTTGATCAAAAGAGGTGTGATTACCTTTGTGTTGCCATTCGACTGTTTCTCTCACTTTTATGTCCGCTTACGCCCATCCATGTTTGCATGGTCAAGGGTTAGTTAAACGCCTAAAGTGAGTGGAGGCATTTTCACGTCATTTGGTAGTCATTGTGATCTCGATACCCACGTCAAGATCGTCATTGTAGTTAGGCATGTTTCATCACTACGGACTTCCATAAGAGGAGTTAGTTTTTTTGTCTCGTATCATTACAATCTCGATATTTACGTCTTGTTTCTTGTAAACTCGACATAAATACCTATATTGTATGGTTACACTGCACACATTCTTAACTATTCCTAGCTATACTTTGAGCTTTTTTTTGTTCAGTTTTATTATTACCTCGATTTCAAAAGGTGTTAGGAACTACCATTTGTGCGTGTTATATCAATAACACCTCGATATCAATACTCCACTTTCTTGCAAAGTGGGTTAACATATCTTGGTGATATTGTTGTGTCATTCGCAAATCGTAATTGACACTTTTTGAGATATAGGTCTTAATCAGACTTGAGCTTGCTCATCGTATATCTTGATTGGGAGATCACATTTAACTTCATGTATTTACTTACGTTTTGTTCATTCCTTTGAACTTGGCATAAGTGGAGACATCTTGTTAATCATCTGGCGTCGTAAATTACTTTAAAACATAATCTAGGAGGTACTTCATTTGATTAAGTTTTGATACCAAATGATTGTTTCATTGGTGACTTTATCACTCTATCACATTGGTATTCTCACACTATTAATTTACTCTTAACACGTACATCTTGTGTTTCACTTAGGGGTAGACATTGAATTTTGAACAAATCTATAACTTACCTTAGTGAAATTTATCACGAAAACATGGCTCCCAAGACGCGTCTAGGGTTAAAGAAACAAACATATGAGGAACAACAGGTGCAAGCTTGGGAAACCTCTAACAGACAAGGGTCAAACCCATTTATCGGACACGATCTAGGACCACTATTTTCTGCAGAAAAGGAAACAGAAGAGATGGTTGATCATAGTGGAAATGAATTAGAATCACCACACGCAGACTTTGATTTTGACCCCACTCTACTAGATGAGTTTCTCCTTAGAAACAAAGATAGAGTTTTGGCACGGGTCATGGAATTAGGGGCCAAATTGCCCATTGAGAAGGAACCAATACTACAAACAAATGACACTACTAAGGAGGAACACCCCCTTATCAATATGGAAGATATTTTAACAAGCGGACATGCTTCCACTTCTTACACAGAAAATGATAAAGTGGTAGGGCATAGAATACCCCTCATCAAAGTGCCACGAAGAAACAAGATAGAAAATGAGACAGAGAAGAACCTCCACAATACGAAGAGGAGGAACCTTTAGAAGAAGAAGAGACAAACCAAGTCACAATCCAACAACAACTCAAGAATTTGCTTAAGCCGACAACTAGTTTTGCTTACTTTCCAAGTACAGAAAGACACAAACAAGAACGTTCAAAAGTCAAAGCCTAAGTTTAGGATCCACGAACTCCATCGAGAAAACCAAGGAGAAGAAGACACAGGGTATCATCATGTACACATCCCCGTTTCTCCCACTAAAGAACAATTGCTCGCACAAGAAGTACAATCTATGAAAGCAACGCTTGCGAGCATACAAGAAAGCAATATAGGGAGTATTAGGAAATACAAATACGAAGAACTATGCCCCTATCCTTTTGAAAAGACAATGACCCTTCAACCCTTTCCAAAGAAATTTGATATGCCAAAGTTCGACAAATACAAAGGAAAGGGAGACCCAAGGGATCATGTTAAAGATTTCTACATGGCATGTCAAGAGGTGTCTTATAGTGATAATTACCTCATCAGACTTTTTCCTAAGAGTCTCGGAGGTCAAGCATTAGAATGGTTTACGCGCTTGCCACAAGGATCAATTTTCACCTGGCCAGAATTGGCGGAAAGATTCGTGTGTCATTTCTCATATAACATAGAGAGTGACGTCACCATGGCAGACTTGTGTAGCACAAAACAACGCCCAAATGAGACCTTCGCCAGCTTCCTCCAATGATGGAGAGGGATAGCTAGTCGCTTCCCTTGCGCTTTCCCTGAGAAGCAGCTAGTCAGTATTTTCATCCCTAATCTCAACCCAGATATAGCTTTCCACCTCCAAATGCATTGTGTCTCGCACCTTTGAGGAGGTTATCGAGAAAGGGATTCAAATAGAAAAGGCTCTCATTGCCAAAGGCACCCTCAAAACCCAATCTAAAGACAACCAAAGTGTCAAACCCGCTGAAAAGCCAAAGATCTTTAACAAAAACAAAAACGTGGTGGGAGACGGAATCACTGATTCCAAACATGTTCAAACGGTCCAAACCAGTCAACCTTTTAAACTGACCAAGGGCCCAATTCAACCACCACCAAAGCGAAGAACATTCACCTCCCTCAATGAGCCGTTGTCTGTCATACTAAAACAGTTGGATGCGGCCCACATGATGACCTATCCTACAACACAACCGTTCGATGACAACACTCCTAAACCTTCATGGTATAAGGAGCATGAATACTGCGAAATGCATCGCGTTAAAGGTCATAAAACAGACAAATGTTTGCGACTTCGCCACTATATTCAAGACCTCATTGACAACGGGGAGATAGAGGTGGATAACCCTAGCCACATGCAAACACCTAACGAGAAAATGGGGATTTATAAGGAACCATTCCCCAAGCATGATAAGTCGGAAAAGGAAAAACCGGATCGGGGAGAGTCATCCCAAACCTATAAAGCCACGAATTACTTGTATACCAAGAGAGATAACAATCATTACGATTCACTTATCGGATGTATTCGCTCCCCTACTGACCGTGTCAATACCATCTGGATCAAGGGAAAGGATTACATTGCTGTGGTAACAAGGCATGCCCGCCTCGTGATTCCAGAACCCTCTCTGTTGACCCCGCAAACTGGTAAATATAACCTTTTAGAACAACTTGAGAAGACACCTGCTAAGATCTCGATCTTAGATCTTCTCAAGATATCCAATGTGCATAAGGAAATTTTGTATCAAACTCTTCAGGGGTCGGGAGTGCCTTTAGAAGTTGATCCTGCATACCTTCAAGCCGCGGTGGCAAATATTGCACCCAGTGAGCATCTCACTTTCAACCATAGGGAGGTCCCTACTGAGAATCCTACACATAATCTTCCCTTATACATTGAGGTAGTTGTCACCCGCAGGAAAATCAAACGGGTGCTTGTGGACAATGGATCAGGATTGAATATCTGCACGCTTAAGTTGGTCAAACAATTGGGACATACAGAGGCAGATCTTGAGTCCCATATCATCACTATCACCGCATACGACAACGCGGAAAGAGAGTCAGCAGGCACCATTACGCTGCCAATGGAGGTGGGCCCCACTTGCCATCAGACAAAGTTTCACGTCTTAGACTTGGAACTTCCATATAATATGCTTCTAGGCCGACCATGGATCCATGCCATGCAAGCAGTGCCATCAACATTTCATCAATGCATCAAGCTGAAGCATGAGGGACATACAATAACAATACCAGGAGACTCAGATCCCTTTTCTCATTGTAGAGCTCTTAATAGCTTTGCATGAAAGGGTACATACACATGTCCCTCCATAGATATAGCTGTCCCTCTTCATTCTGAGGCCATGGAATCTCGAGTAGATTCAAATTCTCTTCGTTCTTGCACTCATGGGGCATCTACTTCAACATCTCCATTTAATTCATGGGAGATGAAAATTCTGGAATATGGCTATGGGGAGTATAATGTACAACAAGCGCTCTTGGTTTCTGACCTCTCCTTGTCACCCAAGACTAGAGGTCGACCCAACTACCGCTTCAGGAGACCTAGAGAGGAACATACTATTGGGTCATTCCTACCTGGAGGCTTGTTAGATGAGGAAAAATTACTTGATCCACCTACTACTTGGGTCCCTGAGGACACTCAGCCATCTTGTTATCAAACCCTAGAATATGAAAAATCTAGCAGAATGATGTACTCCATGGGCTACAAAGGCCTAGGATGTGGGAGGAATGAACAAGGACAAAGAGAACCGGTCCCTCTTCCACATTTCAAAACAGAAAGATATGGCATTGGGATTCGCCCTTATGGAGCACACCCCAACGATCAAGATGTGACTTTTTCTGAGCATGAGGATAGCTCCGATTATCTAGGCAAATGATACGGATTCTTGTTGTAGCCAATATGAGGATCTGGCCTCCATGAACCTTTTCATGAATAATGCTGTCCTAACCATCACCCCAATGAACCAACCCTTGACCTTGTATACCCCTCCCTTGTTGAATGGGACCAACAACGTCACGTGCCACTAGATTTATTCGAGAATGACGAGGCTATTGTAGAGTTCATGGGCATAAGGGATACAATTCCCATTGGAGATCACAAGAAGGGTTTCTTTATCAACTTAGACACCTGCGCCTACTTCGGCGAGGAGGCTGAACTTTGTGGTTAGCAAAATTTAAAGAAAAGCAAGGGCAAGAGTTCTAAAGAAAAGCCTCGGCAAAAATCAAAGTCCAAGTCACACAGTGAAAACCTATTTGAGGCATTGGCTGACAAACAAATAAGAAAATCAAAGGACAAACAAAGTGACCACGCCAGGGATGAAAATCTCGTAGAGACATCCTTGGATGAAGATCTCAACCTACCTCCCGATCCCACGCGTATGGAGGATTTATCAAAATTGTTAGTTGAAGAAACCATTGATGTCAATATTGGTACTGAAGAAGATCCCAAGATAGTAAAATTGGGAGCATCACTCTCAGCCAGAGAACAAAAGACGTTCACTATGCTACTACGAGAGTTTATTGATGTGTTCGCATGGTCTTACAAAGACATGCCCGGCTTAGATCCAACTTTGGTCGTGCATAACTTGGTTGTGCACGCAGACGCTAAGCCTATCAAACAGAAGCTTCGAAAGATGCACCCAAGAGTGGCCTTGTTAGTTAAAGAAGAGTTGGAAAGGTTGCTTGCAGCAGGATTCATCAGGCCAATTGATTATTCTGAATGGATATCGAACATTGTTCCTATCCAGAAGAAACCTATTGGTATCCGAATTTGCATAGATTTTAGGGACATCAATAAAGCTTGCCCTAAAGATGACTTTCCGTTGCCCAACATTGACATGATTGTTGACTCAACCGCAGGGTATGAAATGCTATCACTTATGGATGGCTTTTCAGGTTATAATCAAATTAAGATCACTGAGGAAGACCAACACAAAACAGCTTTCACAACTCCTTGGGGCACCTTCTATTATCAGGTGATGCCATTTGGCCTTAAGAATGCGGGAGCAACTTATCAATGGGCCATGACAGTAATATTTCATGATATGATTCATGACATCATGGAAGACTATGTAGACGACATCCTGGGAAAGTCCAAAACAAGAGAGGAACATCCTATCATTTTGTGGCGTATCTTTGAACGCCTACGTGAATACAAAGTCAGGCTAAATCCAAAGAAGTGTGTCTTTGGTGTGCTATCTGGGAAACTATTAGGCTTCATCGTGTCAAGACGAGGTATTGAGGTAGACCCTGCTAAAGTATCTGCTATCACTAAAATGCCTCCACCTGAGAATATCAAGCAACTGCGTAGCTTGCAAGGGAAAATTCAAGCCATTCACCGCTTTATCTCCCAGCTTGCAGATAAATGTCACTCATTCACTCATTTGCTTAAGAAGGACATCACTTTCATTTGGGGACCTGAGCAACAACAAGCCTTTGCTTTGCTTAAACAATACCTGGCTAATCCACCTATCCTCATGCCTCCCACTCGGGAGAACCACTTTTGCTCTATATTTCCGCTACGCAATATGCTATTGGTGCACTACTCACCCAATATGACCTTAGCCATAAAGAGAAAGCAAAGCACTATCTCGAGTCACACCCTCATCGCCTATGAATGTAATTATCCTCGTTGAGAAGGCTTGCTTGGCTCATTGTTTTTACCTTTCAGAAACTTCGCCATTACCTGCTAAATACTAAGACCAAGCTCATATCCAAGGTCGACCCACTCAAGTATTTGTTGTCCAAACCCGCCCTCACAGGTAGAATGGCTAATTGGATCATTCTACTCAGTGAGTTTGATATAGAATTTGTCCATCAAAAATCAGTTAAAGGACAAGTACTTGCGACCAAACAGCTAATGCGGAAGCACCTTTGCAAAGCACGAAACCTTTGAGTCTAGATCTGCCAGATGCATCTTTGCTCTACATTGAAGAATCTATCGTATGGAAGATACATTTTGATGGATCTTTTACATTTCATGGTTCAGGTGCAGGAGTGGTCCTTATTACTCCTTCAGTGATCCTATACCACAAAGCTTTCCGCTTTGGCCTTCCTCGCACGAACAACATTATGGAATATGAAGCACTCATTGCAGGGATGAAGCTAGCCATCAAGTGGAATATTCAACATGTTAAGGTTGTAGGTGATTCATAGCTAATCATCAAACAAGTTAATGATGAGTATAAAGTTAAGGATGACAAGCTCATACCTTATAAGAAGTTGGTGGAAACTCTGAAGGAGTATTTTGTGCGCATTACCTTTGAGAAAATCCCAAGAGTGCAGAATAGATCGGCAGATGCTATGGCAACAGTGGGATCTATGCTTCGTATTCCGCCAGGGAACAATGATATGCCATTCTTCGTAGAAAATCTACGCCAGCCCGCGTATGACATGCCAGAATCTTGCTTGGCTTGTGAGGTTGTTGGTCCCCATTCACCATGGTATGAACCCATTTTCACCTATCTTAAGGATAGTACATTCCCTCCTGAAATCTCCCGCTCTAAAAAGCAGAGCCTAATTCGCCAGATAGCCCGTTACACCCTATTAGGAGGTACACTTTATCGTCGTGGCTACGATGGGAATCTGTTACGTTGTCTGGATGTGCCGAGTCAATCCAGGTAATTAAAGAAGTACATGAAGGAGTATGCGGAGCACATACAAACGGAATGGTCTTGGCTAAGAAACTGTTAAGAGTAGGTTACTATTGGCCCACCATGGAAACTGATTGTTGTAATTATGTTAGAAAATGTGTGCTATGCCAAAAGTATGGAAATTTCATCCATGCTCCAT
Organism: Taxus wallichiana var. yunnanensis; assembly: GCA_018340775.1. Taxonomy (NCBI): domain Eukaryota; kingdom Viridiplantae; phylum Streptophyta; class Pinopsida; order Cupressales; family Taxaceae; genus Taxus; species Taxus wallichiana. Next base: position 643,840,140 of record CM031237.1, on the reverse strand, counting down.
CGCAACCATTGCAACCAATCACTACCCCGTGGCCATTCTCCAAGTGGGGACTTGATCTAATAGGGAAGCTTACTCCTACCTCATCTGATGGTCATACACATATCATCACAGCTACATAATACTTCACAAAATGGGTGGAGGCTGTCCCTTTAACCTATGTCACAGGAGCACAGATTTCTAAATTCATCATGAATCACATTATTTACCGATATGGTATCCCTACAGCCATTGTCACAGATAATGGGAAGTCATTTAAGAACAAAATTGTGAAAGGTCTTTGCCAATGGTTCCAAATCAGATTGAAATGGTCCACGCCATATTACCCTCAGGGTAATGGACAAGCTGAGGCAACAAACAAGACTTTGGTAAGGATAATGGAGAAGATGGTTAGCAAACCGGTCGAAACCGCACCTACAAATCCACCCAGCCCTCTGGGCCTACCGAACATCAATTCGCACTCCTACGGGTGCGACGCCATATTCCCTCATGTTCGGGACAGAATCTATCATCCCTTTAGAGATTGAACTCCCATCCCTGCGAATTTCTCTTCGGGACTATTTGGATAAGGATGAAGATTACCGAGTGGCAAGATTGGCTAAGTTAGAGCTCCTGGATGAGAGGCACATTCGCGCTCTTAATCACCTGAAAGTATATCAACATAGAATCTCCCGCAACTACAACAAGAGAATCATCCCTCACCAGTTTGAGGTGGGTGATTTAGTTATGAAGGAGAACCAGTTCAACACCAGAGCAGAGCGAGAAAAGAAAGGGAAGTTCGAACCACACTGGTTAGGACCCTATGTCATAGTTGCCAAGTATGGCACAGGGGCATACAAGTTAGCTCACCCCAATGGTGATGAGCTCCGGGAGCCCATGAATGCCATGCATCTTAAGAGGTTTTATGCCTAAACATGGCACAAGAAAGTCATAAAAATCATAAAAAAATATAAAAACATAAAAATATATATATATATATATAAAGAAGAAGAGAGAAAACAGGTCATCCACTAGTGAAAACCACACAATTGTGGCACTTTGGACAAGTCCTTGGGTGAAAACCGGTTTCCGCGCCTTAGGAGGATTCGTTGTTCATAAGCATTCTGTATTAGAAGGGTAGTTGTCTTTGTCCTGGACCTGGTTCTACCTTCGAGTTTCCTTGTGCACACCATCTAGTCCAGCCTTGATCCGCTTTGCCTTCTTCTATTTATCTCAGAGGGACGTGGTCTTTCACTATTTCCCATCTTACACTGGGGCAACTCAATGACTTCACCTTCTTGTTCATAAGCGCGTGGCTTCGCCTTGTATATTCTCCACCTAACGCTGGGGCATCCATGCTTTCTTGGTTACTGCATATAGCTTTGGAAAATCATTAAAACACAAAAACAATAGAAAATTGTTTCGCACAAAACAAAAACAATAGAACATTGTTTCGAGAAAACAACAAAAACAATATATATATATATATATCAAAAAATCTAAAAACAAGGCAAAATTTTTCAAAAATTCCTAAAAAGTAAAACACCCTACAAAATGGTAACTTGCTTCTTACAAATGATGAAACTTGTGTCTTACGCATGGTATTTTCTCCATATCCCGTTGGTTTGTCTCACATCTTCCCGATTAATACGACTCGCGGATCACCGGATTCATAACCATTCACAAAAGCTAGCTACTTGCTTCGCTCCGTACTGGGGCACTTTTGGTTGCTTGTGTCTTTTTTCATTGCGACAAATGCTTTTCATGGACCCCGTGTCCATTTTCATTTCCCCTTGCATGTATCCTTGCTTGGGGCATCATTTTTAACCCTTGTCGTCAATCACGAACTTGTGGATCTCTTCAGCACTGATAACAAAACATTTTTACAACTGTCTTGACCGTTGTTGGGTTAGATATGTGTGTTCGTACTTGTTTTCCCTGTTATATGAGCTTGTTTCCTTCTCGTATTGCATTGCATTATTGTATGTTGCGTGGAGTTGGTATTTTCAGAAATGGACAATTGTTTGTATTATGGCTTTTCATGTCATTCTACCTTTGTCGTATGCTTATATTTTTCATAAGGACCGATGATGTAGTTCCTATGGCAATATGATGACATCAAATTTGTTCCAAACAAATAAGCGGCTAGAGGTTAAGCTCTTCTCTCCCCTCATCCATATTTCTTCTACACCACTTCCCTTTCACCCCTAATTCTCCCTCTCCTGGGGCATCCCGCCTCGTCTCCCATTCTTCGCCTACTTCTCACCTTTTTCGATCGTCAATCGAGTTCTTCTATAACCCCATCGACACTCGAGGGGCATCTCTCCCTCCTACTAATTTTTCTTCTATCCCTTCAAAATCTCTTTGTCTACTATCTTTGAAGTGGCATCACTTATGCCACCCCAAAGAGGGGCAAATGTAGACACCTATAATTACGCCCAAGCAATTTAAATACTTAAATTGTGCTAATTATCCCCTTTCTCGCAAATCAATGACATATCATCAAAAGCACTCATTTTCCCTCATATCATCATTAATTAATTACACTAAGCTAATTAATTAAGTTGCCTATCCAACAAATACCCTAATTAATGACCTTCCGTTAATAAATCGCCCCTTCTACCTAGACTAATTAATTATTATTAATTAATTAGCTTTCCCTTCCATTTAACCAATAAATCAATATTTAATTGATTTAATCCCCTTCTAATAGCCTAAATCACACTAATATTCCTCTAATTGGCTTCTATAAGCTTACACCTACCTATTAATTAATCACCTTTGATTAATTAAAATACCCCCCAACTCCCATGACTTGCTAAACATGTATTAAACTCTTCTAAAGTAAGGTTACCTTTAATAAAGCAACCTTATCCATTCCTAATCATGTTTTACCTTTATCCCACATTCATGAGAATGTGTTGAATCCTTATCCTTTGGGCTATATAAAGAGCCCTCCACCTACCTTTTTACTTACACCTAAACTTTCTAAGAGAGCAAATGCAAAGCATATAGCAAAGAGACTAAGAGCTTGCACCTTGCCCTTTTGAGAGTTCATCATCTTGAAGAGTTAAGCCTCTTTCTTAAAGTGCTTGGGTCATATGGGAGGTGTCAAAAGGGTCTTGTAGCCCAACTTTGATTAGCCCCCATTCCTAGGTTCTTGGAGCATTAAGGACAACTATTTTGATAGCCATGGAGCTTACTTAGGTCCATTCATTTATTTGTTGTTAGAGAATAGAGGAGTTTAGATATTTAGCATTGTTAGTTTCAAAGTTTGTATTGATGAATGCTAGCATCTAACCCTTGTTTAATTCTTATCATGATGGTGTTTATGCTTTGTTTTAGCTAAATTGTAGAACTATTTTAGGTGGTAGTTCTTGCTTCATTTGATTTAGCATTAAGCAAAGTATACATGCACACAAAGTGTTTACTATACACAACAATCGAAATCAATAATGTGGATCAACACCAATCTTCTAGATCGATGCCGATCCCTATCAAAATCATCTAACTCTACAATTTAGTACATTTTAGTGTAAATCTACAATACTTTGCAATCATGACTAATATTCTCCTGGTAAGATTATATTTATGTTAAATGACCATTCTATGTATAATATATAAAGCCACGTGCATTTACAACCAACCCATAGTCCATCAACCCTTCGTGTGGGAACAATATGATATCATCCATGAGTTGAGCATATGTTTCATCATCTGTATGCCTAATCTAGATGACCTTACTCAACAATTGGATCTTCTCATTTAACACAATGATGAGGCCAACCTCTATTGGGAAAATCTATTCAAACTATATCAACATAGCATCGAGGAAGTTGATTGAATCCTAACATCCAACCATTTCCTATCCATAATTTTTTATCCATGTAACTTTATATTATTAGCTTTAATCTTATCATTATTCTTGGCTTGACTGTCTAAAAGTGAGTTGAGATCCGTTAAAGGAAGGTGCTTGGTTTCTAGAATTGTCATCTATAAAGCAACTTGCCTCATAATTATCTAATACCTCTTTTTCAAGTTGTCTACATGTGTGTAGGTTTCCATTTCTTCAGAGAGAGGATATTCATGCATGTATTTGGATCCACCATATTTTGTCATAATTTACACAAGTTTCGTTAAACCATGTCATTTTTGAGTTTTAGTGATTTATTTCATAAATTAAAATTAAATCCTAAAATCTACTAAAAATTTGGCATGCTCAATGAGACCATAGTCCTTCTTGATTAAATTATACATTTCTATAGTAGAATGAATTTCTGTTTCACTTCGATAAGTTGACTAACTGTCTGTCCGGCTCAAGTTCTCTGGTGACTTCCTGGAGAGTGTAAAACAAAAATAAGTATATGAAGAATACAGGAATTTATCTATTCTCATGTTTCCACTCTTCTTTCAGGTCTTGCTATGTCTCACATTTTGTATGTTTTCCACATCAAAAGAATTTTTTTCTTTTGGAACTTAAAATAAACTTACATTTTGGTCTCTTCTTGATCATCTAGTCTAAGTAGGGGTTAAAAATCTATGTTCATCATTTTCCACCACACAGACCAAACCACTTATAATCAAACTTACATACTAAACATACCCTCCTAGGCATACCTAATTCAGTTTCATCACCAAAGGGAAGGCACCTTATTGTTTTGGATGAGTATAATTAGTTGGCGAGCAAGCATAATGGATAACCACCCAACACCCTTATCTTTGTGGGACAGTGAAGTGAGGGGGTAGGCCCCAATACCATGCATAGTACCAACACCAACAAAAATACAAGCCTCGTGTATGTTTGGGTATCTCGGGAATCCAAGTTAAACACACTTGAAACTAGCCTTAGTAGGACCAATCCTAATTACCTTCTACAAGTCATTTTATCTTTTCACACATTTCTAAATCTAATTAAGATAATTAAAACTTTCTCATTGATTTTGTTATTTACATTAAACAATTTCCTTTCACTGATTGTTTGTTTTCTATCTCATGGTTTTGAGTAGACAATATTCTCGAATCCAAAATAATATAGATATGTCACACCCACTACAACAATCCATACATACGAATGAAGATCCGCATAATGATGAGCTCATTAAATGGTTAAATAATGGCTTTATATATCTTCCCCCTTGTTTGAATATATTTGCATTCTATAACTTTATCATAATTTAAAGTAGATAATATATTCATTTTAATATATTATTGTGTGTGTGTGTGTGTTCCACCATTATGTTCTAACTAAAAATCATGAAAAACATTCAATTTTGTGTATAAAATCAAGATAAGTATGTTTTTTTCCAAGATGTAGTGTTTCATGTCTAGAAATCCAAGACCGATATGCTTATGAGTCTCCTCTAGTGGCTTTGGATTCTCTTTGATGGATTCGAGTCTTCATCTCGTGGCTTTAGAGTCTTTACCTATCACTTTAACATTTATCTTTAGAGTTTACTTAGTGACTTCAAGATCCTACAAGATGGCATCAATAAACCTTGAGATGTGGTATTTTTCTAGCTTTGAACATGCATCCATTCAAGAATAGAACACACTAGAATTAGGAAATACCAATTATAGAATGGATAATGTAATTTATTTTTTATATATTTTGTTGTAATTGAATCTTATAGAGTCAATCGGTTCCCAATTCTCTCCATCATTTCATCTTAAAATATGGAGATATTGTGGAACCTCTCCATTAATAATCTAAATAAGGTAGATTCTAGGATTCCACTATTTTTTATAGGCATCAATTGAGGGAGTAAGATGATATAATCCACACTCACTGATTATTAAAGGGATGTCAAAAATTAGTATCTTGTAATTCAATCTATTATAGGGTCCTAAATACTTGAAGTAAATAAAGTGTTGCTTTGGTGATCTAGTGTGCACGATGTAGTTCTGATCAAAGGGAGAGAAAGGGCCCACTCACCCAAGTCTTAGAGATTTTGGTATTTCTAATTTATTTATTCTAATTTTGTGTTTATATATATATGAATGTTCTTATCTATGTTTGATACAATTTATTCTCTATTATTTGTTGATGTATATTTTATTATTGAATAGTTTGTAGTGAATTTAGTAGACAATAATTACCATTCAAGAAAATTTCTTTGATTTCACAATTTTGAATTTCCTATAGTGTAGAATTCAATCCTCAACATTTAATTTCTATTTTTATTTTAAACCATGTAATTTCTAATTCTTTAATTGTTTCTTCACTTCAAGTATTGTGAGTTTTTAATTCAATCATTACGTGTTTTAATTCTCGCAAGATTGATTTTATTTTGTACCATTTGTGTATAATTTTTAATTCTAGATTAGGTTTCATTTCCAATATTTAAGACTTAGAAACCCCCAAACAAATGTTTGATAAGGAAATTGTTAATTATATAAAGGAATCTTATTTCATACATCCTTGGACACTTCCTAGTCAAAATGACACCAACAATTAATTTGATTAAATGAAGATTTAATAGTGAGACTTATCACCGTGCTCTCCAAACTTTAGATCGGACACATCATAAACTGCTGAACTACCCTCCCACAATTATTCACTAGTGGAGATCCTAAATTTTAAGAACTTATGGAAACCAATCATGTCTCCCTTAGTAGTTACCTTACTTTGAAATATATTTACATTCCCCATTACAACTCATAACCCCATATAAACATCGGTTCCATTACTTATAACCCCACCTTTGTGTTTTCCCCAACTACCGATTGCTATCAAACAACTCACTCTTTATCATGCCCTTGGTTATATAGAAACATCCTAACCTATCTCATCATCTCGTTTAGTCAACTTACACCTTAATACCATCTCGTCACAAAACATAGTTAGCCAATCAAGACCCTGTTATCTGCCTCTTCAACCAGTTCTCATAGTGCATCACTACACATGACTACTTTGTGCCACCTAAGTTTAGTCACATGAATTCCACTTCTCCCCCTCTCTCGATAGGATCCCTTGGTGTGCCTAATTTTTGATCTCCTTTATCACATCCCACCCATGAGCTCCTAGAAGTCCTCATCCACAATCCAAAACCTAGTTTTATCCATCCCTACATCTTTATCACCCATCTATATGAGTGTTATCACTAATACTCATCCCTTATCACAATGAACATCTATGACTTGTTTCCCATAGTATGGTTACATCCCACATTCACAACCCTTCCTCAACAGCTTTGTCCACCCAATATTACTAATATATCTACAATTCATTACAACAATTATGTTTCTAACAGGACTTATAATTAATTAGGGAACCTTCCCACTTTCAAAAATACCCTTTTAACATATCCATAACACTAATAAAATCATTTTAACTATGGTCTAACTAATCCTTCCGCAATAAATATCCAACCCCTTTATAAAATTCCCATACAAGACTTGGCGAGTAGAATCACAAGTCTGGATGTCACTACCATGGGCCCCAAAAACATATTCTATTACAAATAAATTTATTACCAACCCATCAATCTAATAGTTCCCTTCAAACCATACCCTCCACATTGGGAACTTCCAAAATTCCCCAAATTATACATCAAGGAAGATTTAAAACAACACCTCATGGACTTCGACACTCTTATTAACCCATAGCCCATGATCAAGACCTTATGCTAAGGAAATTCCCGATGCCACTAGTTAGGGCTGCTCTTGACTGGTAAAAAAACATCCCACAATATTCCTTGTACTCATTTATGCGGTTATCCCATTTTTTTCTACAACACTTCTCCATCAACATTGCACCCTATATATCCATCACCAATATGTATTCTATCAAAAAATTTGAAGAAGAGTCTATCGTTAACTTCGTCACTAGGTAGCTAGGAATCATTAATCAATTATATTTTTATTTTCCACATAATAAATTAATTGAGTTGTTTACTTGATCTCTTAAACACATATCTTCTACTCTCCAAATCTAGTGCTTCCAAACATTAAACGAAGCCTTTACCATGGTATGGAAATTAAAATTTCAAGCCCTTGAATATGGTAAAGTTAGAAAACAATATAAAATTCCTAAACCTAATGCTTTTGATAATTTTTTCCAACAATGAAAAGTCCAAAGGATCAGATTAATTTTGTTGTCCTAAAAATGTATTTGTTGTCCATATTTTCACCTTTGAAAAAGTTAGACAACTTAGATAGGTGTGGATTTGATAACTTGATTGATTTTTGATACCGTAGAAGTTTAGAAAGGGACGCAGAGGAGTTTGAGCATGCCGTGGATGATTTTGAAAAGTCACGGCCAAAGGAAAATACCGCCGAAGCCTAGAGCGTACTGCGAAGGTCAAATAATGCCATAAGTGGATAAAAGGGATCCATAGGTGATGATTCAAAAGTTGTGCTACATCGGGATGAAGCCATGGGCTGAAGAAAAAGGAAGGTGAAAGCCACATAATCCCAAATAAAACCACAAAAGTTAAAATCCACGTAACAAAGGAAAAAAATAGTTTTCAATGTAGAACTAAATTTGGATATAAATTTCGGTCCAATGATATGATATTTACAAATCTTATATCATTGGATAAATTTTAACCACCTCTATGTAATGAAACCTTAATTTCTCAATTCAAATGAGGGTAGGTGGGTGAAACAGAGAAAAATGTCTCTAACATGCAAAGTACTTCCTAGGTGGCACAACATGCGAAATTTAATGCAGTATGGGTGCCCATTTTGTCTTCTGCAAGGAAAAGGCATGGGGAAGTGAATTTATAGAGGTTCTATGATGTTTTCAAAAACATTATTGGAAGTGTTCGATGGGTGGAAGGAGGAATTCAAATTTATCTCTAATTTTATTCTTTTTCTTCTTCCATTTTTCTATATATTGTAAAAGTATGCTCAGTTTTAATGTTGGATACTTTGGGAATGTGAGGTCATCATTTTAATGTTGGACAAGTGCACTAAGAGTTACATGCCTTGGGTCACAATTATGTGAATGTTTTGCATCTTCTTTCTATGTTGTAAAATTTTTGCATGATCTTTAAGCAATAAAATCATCTATTTTATGGCTTTTTTAGCTTTAGTGGGTATCTTATTATGTCTCCTTTCCTTTTCATTCATTCATGGGTATGTTGTGTGCATTCTTCCAAAATTTTTATCTATTGTGTATTGTGAAAGTGGGAATCTAGATGTTGTATTGAATTGTGGTAATCGTTTTTACCCTCTTCGTCATCATTTTACTATTTTCTCTCTTTCGTATATTTCCCCCTTTTTTTTGTGATAACACCTTCTCTAGTTTAGGATTTTGGTTTTAGGCATCTCCTTCTCACCCTAGTCTCGTGGAAAGTTAGATAGTTGCATTTCTATTCCTAGGAGTAGTTTAGCAATAAAAATAAGTAGAAAAAGCTGACCATCTTTAGAGGTACGTCTTGGTTTGAATCCCACAACTTGGATATAATCCCATTTTTCTTAAATCCCTAGATTATTTTGATTTAGGAAGGCTGCAAAATTTTGAGCTCCAAGAGTTGGCACACTCGGTGGGATAGTTATAAATTAATATTTCCAGTTTTATCAAGTTTGGGTGTGTATCTTGGTGAAACTTTAGCCTTTGAGAGGCTCTGCAATAACACATATGGTGACTCCATTTAGAAAATCAACTAGTTTCAGTAGTCCTGGTGGCTCAAGTTCATGAGAAGGATCCAAACATGGTTTAGATCAAGAGAAGAGGGAATATTTGAATACTTACAACTATCTCCAGGACATAGGAAGAAGAGGAAGAAAACTTCAGAGATCTCCATCTCCACTAAACAAAACTCTTTCAACTTCTCCTCCTGGTAGGCCCTTCTTAATGTCCAGTAGATTTATTAGACCTATCAGAATGGATCAACAACAACCCAATACATTTTTTAACTTCACAAGAAACAATCCGCTTTCCCTAAATGCTCAAAATCCTATTCCAAAGAAGCTTTGACCTCAAAAAATATTTTCAGAGGAGAAAATCCTAATACTCCTATTGATAAAATCCAAGATATAGTAAATGTATGTGAAATTCATGAAATTAATGAGATGGATGTATTTGTAAAACTTCTAGAATCTTCATTCAAAGGAAAATCTTTGCAGTGGTTTAGGAGCTTAAAAATAGGCTTAACTCAAAATTGGAATGTGTTATGTACAACCCCGTGTAATTAGTTTGGTGAAGGGGAAGATAATACATCTCTTGGAGTAGTCGAATACAATCAATAGATCACCAAATGAGAAGATGCCGATTTCAACTTTTGATTCTAGAGAACATGGGACATAATTCCAATCTTTGGAAGACCGGTTGCTCAAGTTGCATTCCTCTATTTCTTAAAATATCTTCATTATGATATATGTGTTATGATACAATCTATGGGAGGGATAACTCTACCAGAATCCTATGTAGTTTCAATTAGAGATGAAAATATTTTAATACAAGATGGGAAATTAGCCCCTAGGCCACCCATGCCATTGTATCTTGAATTTCTTGTAGCCGCTCAACCCTATATTGCTCCTATTCCTAAACAAAATTCACAACTTATTGCTTACACATCTCAAACTCCTATGTAATCAAAGGAAGATGAAGATATGAAATATTTAATAAGAAATTTAACCAACAAATTTATATCCCTATAGAAACAACAAGCCCAATCCTATAAAAATTATCAAATTAAAGGAAATCTTCAAATCAGGGGTATCAACCATATATAAATCAGCAACCTAATCAAATATATGCACAATATTAGCATAACAACAATGGAAAAGCCAAAATTATCTTCTCCCATTGACAACAATTCCTCCTCCACAAGAACTTCCTACTCCTAGTTCAATCCAAGCATTGGTTCAATACAAAACAATATGGTTCAAGAAACTGAGTGGTGTTTCCCATGCAATTTTCCACATAATAAATTAAGTTATGAAAGGGAAATGCATCTTCAAGATTACATGGTGAAAGGTTCTTCCAGTTAACAAGAACCAATTCTAGAGGCACCCAGTTCAAACCCAGATGCAGTTCAAGAAGCCAATATTGATGTCAATCTCATGTTATTTGGATCAGATGATCTTTATGTGGTCAATCAAGTGGCAGGTAGCTCTAATAGACCCCAAATCAATGTTTCTCATAATACGCAACATAAGAATAAGGATGCTAGAATGAAATTATGCATATTCTCATAGTCAATTAAATGAAGTGGGTAAGGAGAAAGAGCTTGGATTGGATAAAAATAAGCCACCTGAGGCACCTAGTAAAGATGTGTTGGACAAAGAAGTTGTTGGTCAACCAAATCATGTCTATTCAAGCACCACAACCATAGAGAAAAGGAAATAACATGCCGAGATAGAAGAAATTTATGGGTCTTCTATTTAATATTGTTAAACAAATGAAGAATACCAATGTTAATGTGACAATGTGGGATGCATTAGCTATTCCATCACAAAGAGACCTCTTGTGTGAGGCCCTCAAGCAACTTCCTCATATAGATCCCGTCGTGCAAAAAAAGATCATGCCACAATAAATTTATGTCAAGCAAAGGAAGACCAAGTAAAATTTTCAAGACTCCACCTTTTACATGTCATTAATTATGGTCAAACACTTAGTTCATAACTGTATGATTGATTCAGGGGCTATTACTTCTATAATTCCCAAGAAAATTGATGATATTTTGGGTCTCAAACATAGTCCAATTTCTAAGGTAGTTTTGCAACTTGATGGGTCAATTGTAGGTGTATTGGGAGTAATAAAAGACCTTGAGTTAACACTTCATGCTTATCCAAGCCTCACTATAATTCATGATATTTCAGTGATCGACTTGCCTCCCATGTTTTCCTTTTTATTGTCTAGATATTTCACTGCTAAGGTAGGTGGATATTTATCTTTAGATTAGACTCAAATTCTTTTGAGAACCATATATGGTAAGAGATTTACCATACAGATGAACCCATATTTTCCTACCATATTAATTTATATGATCCTACCCCCATCCAATCAAATTTTCTAATACAAGAAGAACAAGAACAAGGTTTAGTTTTAGAAGAATAGCATATCCCTCCTTCCATGCCTAATTTATTACTTGATGAATGGGCTGAGAGAGATCATAAATTTTATCCTTATTCTAAAGAACTCAAAACCTTTGAGACTAGTATTGACACCTATTGCATTCTCCAAGAAGAATCTATTATACCAATGTCATTCAAGAAAGAAAAATAGAATGCATACGAATTATGGTGGATGTTTTTTGATGGTTCTAGAAGTAGAAATGGAACTTGGGTGGGTGTTGTGCTCATTTATCCATTAAATGATAAGTTCTTCTTTTCTCACAGGATGTAATTTGCATGTTCAAAAAATGTAGCCGATACAAAAGCATTGGTACATAGCCTTTTAATCGCGGAATGGAAAAGGATTATTATTTTAAAGATATTTGGAGACAACGAGTTTTTATTCACCAAGTTAGGGGAAAGTGTGCCACAAAAAATAAGCTAATAAAGGATTACAAACATAAATTTTGGGATCTACTAGAGAGCTTTGACGCTCTTAACCTACAAGTTATGCCTAGGAAGTTAAACAAGGATGTTGATCAAATGATGGCTCTGGGTTCTCAATTTTCACCAACGGAAGACCTTATCAAGGGAAATGTGCAACATATCAAAATGGTGGTCAGGCCATCCATTCCAAATAATCAAACCAGTTGGTAGGTTTTTGATAGTGATGAACAAATTGTCCAGTTTATACAAAATGAAGCCGAGTTCTCCTAAAAATGTAATATGAGTTACAAGAAATATTTGGTGATCAACTAATTCAACTGAAAATGAAAAAAATTCCAAAGGGATTGGTTACTCTGGAGAAGAACTTCAATCCATATGATGAATTCAAAGGTATGGAGAAAAATATGGTGGTAAAATAAGAAGATTGCTAATCAGTCATGATTACACCTGGTAAAGAACTTCTACTTGGGAAAGTATGTGGCGAGGGTGAAAAGAATTTTTTTATTTCCCTATGTAAAAGTTTTAGTGATGTGTTTTCAAGGGACTATGAATATTTAAAATAATTTAATCTAAAAATAATTTAACCTTTTATTGATTTAGATCCCAATGTTAAGCCAACTAAGCAGAGACATAGGCCAGTTAACCCAAAATAGAGCCCCTCATGAGAAAGGAACTGTCCAAACTTATTGAGGCCAAGATAATTTTTCCTATTAAGTACTCTACTTGGGTGGAAAATTTGGTTCTTGTGAGGAAGAAAAATGGAGAAATCAAACTCTGTGTGGATTTTCAGGATTTGAATAAAGCATCTCTAAAGGATCATTATCTTTTACTTGTCATGGAGCAGATTTAACAAACATTAGTTGGGGCTGAAAGGTTTTCAATGCTTGATGGATATTCCTTTTTCAACTTTATCAAATTGAAAGAAGAATATCAATATAAAACTACCTTCACCAATAAATGGGGAATGTTTACATATTAGAAAATTCCCTTTATCTTATCAAACATGGGTGCCACTTTCAAAGAGCGATGGACATTTATTTCAAGGGATATATCTATCAATTCATATTGGTTTACCTAGATGATATCACCGTATTTTTAGATAAGAGCATAGATCATTTGAAACACATAGAGAAAGTATTTGAGAGATGAAGGGAATTTTCCATGTTCCTTAATCCTAAAAATGTAACATTGTAGTCCCTAGGGGTAAGATATTGGGGCGTGTTGTTTCGAAGGAAGGAATTTCTATTGATTTGGAAATAATATTAGCTATACTATCTCTATCATTTCCATCTCACAAGAAATATTTGCGGTCATTCCTTGGAAAAGTCAAAATTTTCAGGAGTTTCATTCCTAACTTTGTAGGATTGGTAAAGCCTATTACTCTCATGCTCAAGAAGGATACAATTTTTAGGTGGATTGCAGAAGGAAAATATGAATTTGATAAGATAAAATAGGATGTTTCTCAGGCATCCACATTGATCAACCCCGACTATTATGGGGATGAATATAACACAACTATGGTTTTAACTCAGCAAAATTATCAAGGTTTGGAATAGACAATGGCCTTCTTCAGTCAAATACTAAAGGATTATGAGATTAAGTACAAAAAAATTGAAAAAAAGAGTTTGAAATCATGATATCTCTTAAGAAATTCAAAAGCATGATTGCTCCTAGTTGCATCAAAGTTTTAGTATCACATTCTAATGTAAGAGATTACATCACGGGATCAAAATTTGGTGAGAAATGAGATAGATGGGTGACTAAGATCATGGAATATGACGTGACTATCAAGGACAAAAAATTGGTAAGAGGAATGGCACTTTGCAAGCAACTGGGTTTAGACGCTCAAGATCACTAAGAATCTTCCTTCATGAATGAAGATCCTTTAAACAATGTTGAATGGAAGAAGGATGAAAGAAATGTATTCAATGATTACAAATAGATTACTGATATGGATAGGTTCTTGTCCACTGGTACATAGCCTCTAGGATTAAATAGAGAAAAAATAAGACATATGAGGTTGCGGTCTATTCCTTATGCATTGATTAATGGTATTTTATTCAAAAGACATATTGATGGAGTGTTTACTCAGGTGCATTGAAGGTGAGCAATGTAACAAGGTTCTTACTGAATTCCATGATGGTTTCTTGGGTGGACATTTTTCTGCTAGAGCCACAACCATGAAAATCATAAAATTAGGATATTTCGGCCTATGTTGTTTTCGGATGCTCACAGATGGGTTAGAAAGTGTAAAGAATGTGCTCTTTTCATTGGTAAGAAAATATTGGTGGCCCTGTCACTTCATCCAATTTAGGTACATCAATCATTTACACAATGGGGTCTCAACTTCATTAGTATGATTAATCCTCCATATAACGTGGTCCATAAATGGGTTTTAAATGTAACAAATTATTTTACTAGGTGGACAAATCATTAAAGGAAGCCACCGAGTCGGTCATCCCGAACTCTCTTGAAGAAATTGTTAAAGGGTTTGGCGATCCAAAAACTATTATTTTTAACAATACAAAGGCTTTAGTAGGATAAAATATTTCTGATTGGGATCTTGGTCTCGGATTTATTTTAATAATTATTCCAATTATTACCCCCGAGGTAATAGATGGAAGAATCTAATAATAAAAATCTGATCGGGAACATATGAAGAGGACAATGGACATCAATCAAAAGAAGTGGCACAAAAAGTGAGAAATGATTCTTTGGAAAGACAAGATTATAGTAAAAAGGCTATTGGTACTTCTCTCTACAAATTAGTATATGGTAAAGAAAAATATTTCCATTATTAATGGAATTTCCTTCAATTGAATTAGCTCAATAGATGGCATTTGAAGGCACGAATCAAAGGGAGATTTGAATGGAAAAATTAGTTGAGTTTGAGGAAAATAGAAATACTGCCATGATCAAAATAGAACACCATTAGAATTCAACCAAACAATGGTTTGATAGGAAAGCTAGAAATCAGACATTAAAAGTTGGAGATCTAGTCTTAAAATGGGACGTAGATAGAGCCAAACAAGGAGAAACTCCAAATTTTATGCAATTTGGAGTGGACCATACATCATCACCACTTAAGGAGGATAACTCATTTGAGTTATATGATCTTGATGGGAATGTGCTTCAAATCTCTGTCAACTAGATTTACCTTAAACCCTCTCATTAAGATATTTCATTGCATCTTGTACATAGTATATTAGTTTTCAATTCCTCTAAGTGCTTTCAACACATTGCATTGTTGGTAGAGTAGGTTTCCTTCCCTAAGTGCTTTGCATAGTATTATTACTTGAGGATGTTCTTGTGCAAAATTTTCATCATGTTTCCAAGGTTGTTATAGGAAGAAATCAGCTGGATCACTTGCAATAATCTCATAAAATCAAATGTATAGAAAATAAATAAAATTTGGGAATCCAAGTTTAGTGTTCGATTAGTTTCTAAATATCGGGCCGAATCCATGCCCAATGGATGCTATAAGGCCACCGATCAATTCATATTATAGGAAGATGTTCCCTTTGAGTCACTAAAAATGTTGTCCATTTTTACACCCTTGAAAAAAATTGGACAACTTGGATAGTTGTGGAATTGAGAACTTGATTGATTATTAATAATGCAGAGTCTAAAAATTTCCGCAGAGGAGTTTGAGCATGTCACGATGATTTGGAAATGCCACGGACAAAGGAAAAAATCCACCAAATCCTGGAGCATACCATAGAGGTTGAACAATGCCGCAGTAAATTAAGTGAAGCGGAAAGCCATAGGTGGATACAAGGATCCATTGGTGATGATTCAAAATCCACACTACGATGGATGAAGCCATGAGTTGAAGCAAAAGGAATGTGAAATCCACCAAAGCTCGAAGAAAATGCGTGAAAGTTAAAAGCCACGCAACAAAGGAAAATAATAGTTTTCTACGTAGGGCTAAATTGGATATAAATTTCGGTCTAATGATATGATATTTAAAAATCTTATATCATTGGAGAAATTTCAACCTCCTATATGTAAAGAAACATGTATTTCTCAAAATTCAAATGAGGGTAGGTGGGAGAAATAGAGAAAATGTCTCTAACACAAAAGTACTTCCCAAGTGGCATTAACACCGGTATTTAATGTAGTATGGGTGCCTATTTTATCTTCTGCAAGGAAAAGGTGTGGGGAAGGGAATACAAAGGTGTTTAGATATTTTTAAAAAAATATTAGAAGTTTTTGGTGGGTGGAAGGAGGAATTTGAATTTCCCTCTAATTTTCTTCTTCTTCTTCTTTTATTTTTCTATATATTGTAAAATGATGCTTAGTTTTAATGTTGGATACTTTGGGAATGTGAGGGCATAATTTTAATGTTGCACAAGTGTTCTAAGAGTTACATGCCTTGGATCATGATTCTATGAATGTTTTACATCTTCTTCTGTGTTGTAAAATTTGTGCATAATCTTTAAGCAATAAAATCATCTATTTTTGGCTCATTTTGGACTTAGGGGTTTCTTATTATGTCTCCTTACCTTTTAATTCATTCATGGGTATGGTGTGTGCATTATTCCAGAATCTATATCTATTGTGTATCATGAAAGTGGGAATCTAGATGTTATCTTGAACTGTGTTCATCATTATGAACCTCTTCATCATCATTTTCCCCATTTTATCTCTTTTAGAAGTTTATTTCCCCTTAAGTATACTACTATCACCTTCTCTAGTTTAGTATTTTAGTTTTATGCATATCCTTCGACCTGGTCCTTGAAAAGTTAGAGTAAAGTTATATAGTTGCATGTCAATTCCTAGGATTAGTTTAGTAGTAAAAATAAGTAGAGGAATCGCGCCTTAACCGGAGGTCTATCTCAATTTGAGTCCCACAACCTGGAGAGATTCTCATGTTACCTCAAATACCTAGATTCTTGTGATTTAGGATTGGTAAATTTTTATCTCCAACAAGTATTTAAGAACCATCCAGGACCCAGAGTGATCTCAAACTCCTCGACACTACACACCTCGAGGGAGTGTTATAGTTACGTCTTCGATAAGCTTATGGATTCTTGTCTGATAAACCTTGCTTCTATTAAAACTATTGATGAATCACTTCCTAAACCATCTTAGTAATGGGAAGAAGACTATTTTAAATACCAATGGGTTTGTGGTCATCACATTGTCATGTGCCATTCCTTTAAAAATGTCATCTAAAGCCTTATCGACCATGGTGACTTGGAGCTATAAAATTCTAATACACCACCTAATCAAGCCTTAAATGAATTCAAACATCCTTTTCGAAACCATCCCTCGACCAATAATGTAGTCTAGATTAATACTACATGACCTCATAATTCTATTACTCACATTATCAATGCCATTAATCAAATCCCATCTTCTAAAGAATCTATATCTATGTCTGAAATGATTGTTAAAAAAATAGATTTCTTTGATCTTCTTACTTTTATTCCCGAATAAAACATCATCTCGAGCAGCTATAGTTATAACTACCATATATATCCCGAACCTTATCTTTTGGATTTTGTAAGCGTAAAATTCCATCGTGGAATTCGAACCATCCATCCTAGAGATAAGGTCCCTTAATACCACCTAAAAATATCCATATTCCTATACCATAATTATCAAGTCACCCACATGATATTTGGAACTCGTAGAAAACAAACCCAAAATAAGCACGCCTAAATATGCCACCTCACTACCTTCTATTCTAGGACCTCATCCTTCATCAAAACTTTCAATCACCATTATAGAATCTGAACCCATTCTTAAAACCACACCTAATCTCATTACTCAATACATACCTCATGTACCTTCTTCCCCTAAATTATCTAACATAAATAAATCCCCCAAAATCTCATCTCCATCTCAATAATATCCATAAAGATACTATACCATAATTATTGAAAAAATTGTTTAATCATCATCCATATCAATACTCCTAATCAATCCCTTCAACATCAAGGATGGAAACCTACTTGCTACAAGTATGGAAAATTTTCACTTATCATAAAATGCTAAGACATAATACTAAAGGATGTAAATCCTTCACAACGTAATCTAAATTATTTTTAAGAAATATGTTCTTCTTATAAGTAAATACTTCCCTGACCCACTTATCAATCATAAAATGATGAAATAAAAATACCAGAGTTAAACCTATCTATTAAAATCTTGAGCTTGACACTCTTAAACCACCATTAGATACCCCATCAAGTAAGGGTGTGGCATCCTTTGATGAATCTCCTTTCTTCAAAATTAATGCTATCTACATAACCATGAGAGATGATTCCTAAGACTCAAAATACCATAATCAAGATAGGCCTAAAGTCTGCATCTCTGCAACTCGCATGAAATCATCGAATGCACCATATTCTTAAGTCAATATCTCAATCGACATCTCATCAAAATCAATCCATAACATCAATATATAATAAATTTATCAAACAATTACATCAAGTTCCCAAGAAACTTTGCCTCTATGTAATCATCCAAAATTTCCCTCAACATCGAAAAGCTATGATAAAATATCTCCAAGATATCTTGATGCAATCATGTGAACCTTAATTATTTTATAACTATGCCGAGTTCTCTAAACATTTCTGTAGTCATCACATTTGAAAACTCTTAGATCTCATATTTGCAAAAAGAGGAACATGACCTCTCATATTCTTCACTTCCTACAAAAATAATACCCTTATTAAAAGAGTCATGATTGAAAATGGGGCCAACATCAATATCATCTCATCCCACACTTTTAAACAACTTTAACTACCTAGAAATGTCATAGCTCAATCACCTGCCATCCTACATGATTTCAATGATACTATAATCCCCTCCATGGGAACAATAATCCTACCTATAAAAATAGGCGTAAAATTCCTCCATGAACTCTTCTACCTTATTGAATGTGAATTTTAATATAATATACGATTAGGACATCCTTGGATTTTCACCATGCATTGTGTCCCCTCTGCTCTACATCGGTGCTTCAAATACAAGTATGATGGAAAGACATTTGTGGTCCTTAATGATCCTAACCCATTTAAAGAATGTAAAATAACCTATAAGCAAAATGATGTGTTGATTGCCTTAATAAAAATACCTCTTCAAATCAAGATTCCATGAGTTCCTTTGTCCTCACATCGAGTGATTAGATGATAAATCATTCGAAGATATGGTGTAATGTTTCTCATTGGGGAGTATCGAATCCTAGATATCAATATAACCCCACATAAAAAACATATGGGATTCGATTAACAACCTCTCTATGAACCTAATGTTGGAAATATTATTTCCTTCCATCTTCCCTTTCTTCAAAAATAAATTGTATATGGAGGAATCGACCACCCCTCTTAACACCTCGATAATCAACACCATGTTAAACCATTCACCCGAGACTTTTCATTCCTAAATAAGTCTAAATTTTACCATACCTACCTCCATCACTCTGCATGGAATGGTTTTGTCTTGGGTAGATATGAGAAAGTTACATATGAGATACCCTTTGAAGAACCCCATGAAAATCATGGACTCGGCTTCAAGAAATCTTCCTAAAT
The DNA here is from genome assembly GCA_018340775.1 of Taxus wallichiana var. yunnanensis. NCBI lineage: Eukaryota > Viridiplantae > Streptophyta > Pinopsida > Cupressales > Taxaceae > Taxus > Taxus wallichiana. The sequence goes on along the minus strand of CM031237.1, from coordinate 643,820,173 downwards.
CCATCAGAACCAATCTTGGAATATAGAACCTCATATTCATTACCGTCAAACACTCCATCTAACATAGATGAAACCATATCTATCCCTCGTAACTTATTCTAACCAATATAATCACTCTTAGACCATTGAATCCTCAAGTTAACTACAAATATGAGATCCTCCAATTAGTGTTACTATTAGTGCGTAATCACAACACCCTTGAATGTCTGACCAAATGGGTTGAGAATTTGAGTATGATTGCACAACATGGAGCATCTCTCAAGGTGTGGGGCCTTGCGAGTTGAGAGAGATATTTGGATTAAGGTCGGTTCCTCTACCTACCTCTAATGCTACTACTACTAATTCTGAAAGAAAATCCTAGACTAAACATGCTAAGGGACCAGGGATAGAAGGATGTGCAAAAAGGGGAAATCCTAAGCTAAGGAATGTGATAGCGCCAGAAGGAAAGAGTCGATCTCTCTCCATGAGAGGTGAAGGAAACAAAGAGAGCATGAGAAAAGAGGATGGATGGCATGTGCCATAGATTAATGCATAGGATCAACCTTCCAGCACACACAACACATGAATGTGGGGATTGGAAGCAGAGGAATACACATAACATGCCAGAAAATGCAAACATAGAGGTGAGATGTAATGAAAATGAGAAAGGGAAGACAAGAGTTCCAAAAACATGATTTTATTGCTTAAGGGATGCACAGTCATTTACATTCACAATAGAAGGCGTGAATACATTACAAAGACCATGTCAAGTCGAGACCCGTGGGAAGTTGGCCACCATTTTGTCATGGTGTTGTTACAACAACGAGGGATATTTTTTTACAAAGCAGAACTCTGCTATTTATATAAGAAGGAGAGAAGAGAAGGAGAAAGGGAGTGAAAATCATATTCAAATATTCAACCACCAATAACCAGTGATAAATTCCTACAAATCCACCTACAAGGATGTCAGATGTGCTTCCCCATGTCTGTTTGGCATGTGTAAGAAGGAAGAAGGCAAGATCTAATGAAATCTGGTAGTTGAGGTCGATTGGATGTGTATTGATGAACTGAAATACATTTCCCTATTTTTCACCTAATAAATCCCACCTATATTTTAATTTGAATAGTCCAACATGTAGCTTATGTTAGTAGATTTTTGACAAGTCTAGGCATGTGTCAATATGAGCTCTATAGCAAAAGATATGGCTGTCAGAGTATGTCAGAGTCGTCAGTGCACACAAGACATGTGGTGTATGTGGGTTGGATGAAATGATGGCCAACTGTTCATTTGTTTTGTCTTTTTCTTCCATGTTTCATACATTGGTTAGTTTTCCAGATTCGGCACCCTGTTGGCATGCTCTGATAGGTTACATGCAGCACACTCAATTCTGAAAGAAGATGACTTGGCATAGAAGGGCATAGGGAGGGTGTAAGGCATGGGAGTGAGAAGCAAGCTCACAAAAGGGAATAGAGGGGAGGTGCATACATGAGAGGAAGGCATAGTTACAGAAGGAAATTATGGAAACAAGATGTGAGAATTCAACTAAGGTAAGGAACGCAGAGGAATAAAGTAAAGAGGGCGTGCAAAGGAACTAAGTCTATGTAAGTGCGCAAGAGGAATGCTAGGGAATTATCTGATTGGAAGGTAAGTCTGCAACGGTGCACGCAAGGAGTGCATGATTAGATAGGATAGAAAGAGGGCATGTAGGAGGAATGCACATAAGGGAAAGTGGAAGGGGATATAAGAATGTAAAAGGGAGTAGGAAGGTGCGCAAGGGCATGTAGAGGAATTGTAACTATGCCAAGGTTTTAAAAGAACAATCTTGAGTGTGCATAGCCTAAATTATGAAACATCATAGTCGAATATAAATATAAGTTATCCGAGATAACTAGGAGAGTTATTTGGATAACAATTACTGATATGATAGAATAATATTCCCTACTATCCATGTTCTTTAATTTCAAGATGATAAAATCATCGTAACATACATCGGTGTAGATGACCATTATTTCTATAAATATCTACCTCCCAACACGTCTATACTTCTCAATGAATCCACCATCGACATTAACATAGGGACATCACAAGAACTACATATAGGTAAATTTAGTAAATATTTAAACCTACAAGAACTTCACGAGTTCATCACCTTCTTATCCAATCATATTCAATCCTTCATATGGTATTATAAAGGCATGCCTAGTATTAACCCTAATATTGATTTACATAATATTTTCACCATTTCCGATGCTAAACTAGTGAAGTAGAAGCTTCATAAAATTTATCCTCATGTAGCATTTATAGTTAAAGAAGAACTTCACCATATTCTCTCATCCAATTTATCACTTATCCAAAGTGGGTTTATAATTTAATTTAATTTTAATTAAATATATATATTCCAAAGTCATTGAAGTATAAATTCTAAAATATAGAAATGGCACAAGAAAACTAAGATTTTAAAATCTGAAACCCTAAACAAGAAGATGTTGGCGAGAAATTTTTTTAGGTGGAAAAATTGGCGGTATTTACCAATGCTCGAGACTTTATGTCCCTCTGCTTGAATGATACAACATAATTTATTATGCATGCATGAATGAAAATATGTGAAGGTCTTAGAGGTTGGGGATCCAACAAGAACACTCCCTGAACCTACGGAAAAAAATTACAATTACGTACAAGGAGTAATTTTCTTAGGTGTTGGTACCCAAATTGATTCTTCCTTTGACAATTCGAGAAACATTAACAAGTTGAGAGAGATGCTTAGAGATAGATAAATCATATTTCAAGTCATTTTGTAGCTGGGGATGGATTTGACTAACTCTTTGTCACTTGAACTTGGAAAAATTAGGCATCACCGTGCTGAGGGTTTGACCTACCCTCACTACTTTAGGTTGTTCCTTCAACTAGGGTGAGAGGACCCCTTTTGTAACCTGTATTTGTGAAGGATATGAATGGATCAACAATATTTGATTGTCCTTCTATGATATTTAAAACAAACCTTGAGGAAACATGGTCAATGCAACATAGTCTAACTCTCATGAGTTGTCACTTTAGAAAGTGAAGATATCTTCTAAACAAGGTTATGGTTACTGAAGACAACACACAAATTTTAATGGCTCCTGCATATTTTAAGTAAAGGATGGGTAAATTCAGCAAATCTCCTTTGCATTTATGGACAAACAGTGCAAGTAGGGGTAATTCTTGTAGGATTTATCACTTTTAGATGAATTTTATTGGGGAATTAAACAAGATAAAGTTGATTATACCAAATTCCTAAGAAATTTCAACAAAGGTTAGAAAATATGCCAAGCAAGATGACAAAAAAACATCACAAATAGTAACAATGAACCTTCAACCAGAAGATGTATATCAATGGAAGCCCAAAGATACACGGTTTCACACATTCTTTGAGAATTTCACATAAAATATCATGTCAAAGACTCAATTAAACATCAGAAATCCTTGGTCCATCATGTCTAAGATACACTCATAGACTAACAAATGATCTGTATCAGTAAGATGGAAATAAAGTGAGTTTAAATTGTTTATTGCACGATGAAACGAGAACTCTTTTCATAGCACAATTGCAAATACCACAATACTACCACAAGGATAAGATCTTGTGTGATTCAGAGGAATTCCTAACATAATATTACAACAGGAACATGAATAACTACTTGAAACATCATCAAAATGAAAGCAGACACCACGATGCTCATGATTAACATAATTAATTCAAGGTTCATCAAATTTATCAGCAAGGGAAAGTTTTATTAACAGTCTCAAAGCTTTTCAATGGCTGAACACTTACAACCATCTTGACATGATTAATTTAAAAAAACAAAGAAATTACAGATTTACGAGATAAACTCTTGGAGAAATGGTTTTTACTCAGCTCTTTCTTTTCTCTAAATAATTCTCATAAAATTTTAACCCCCTTTTTCACGTGATTATCTCTTTGCCTTTATATCACTCAATGCCCTTGCTAACCTTGAAGTTTTCCCTCCAAAATAAATAATATTCTAAGTAATATTCCAGTTTATAATACTTGTTCTAGAACATGCCATTCCTTATAAAGTTTTACTTTAAACTACCAGTGTACAAAGTGTGAGTCTTTTCAATTGGTTCCATTTGTGCTTGACTAGGATATCAGGTCATCATTTTTGTAGATTATTTTAATCATTCTTTCCACATATTGATTAGATAATCACTTCAGATGACCTCTGAGAACTTCTAGATGATTATGATATGACATATATCCTCATCTACCTTTCAAGAATCCATCTTGGGTGCTACACACTCTATTTCATATCTTATTGCTTAATTTCCACACATGGTTCTTATCAAATCATATTAATTCACCAACTCTACTTATTCCTAATCCCTTCCAACTCTTAAATCCTTCTTGTGTGATAGATGAAAATATTCCCTCATCTCATGGGAAATATTTCTCTTAATCAGAACCATATGCACCCCTTTCACTATAAAACTTGGTTCTACTTCATCACCATCATGTATTTCCCTTCTTATTCTAAATATAAATAATTTTATCAAAAAAATGGTGAAGGTACTTGTAGCACATAGTCTGAAAGAAATTTCCTTAGAAGATTTAAATCAAATCTTTGACTTGAGTGGTCCTAATGAAGCCTTTGTTAGGGCCCTATTTGACATAGAGTGTGTAGGTGATACCAGAGGACCTTTGACATATCGGCAGGTCCAATTAGCACTTCTTACAAGGCTGATTAGGATTAATCCTGTATTTGCAACCTTTCAATTTATGTACTTTCATCTCTTCAGATGGGAACATCTAAAATATCCTGAAGATTTAAAGAAATACTGGGTTGAGAGAAGACCCCAAGTATCTAGGAAAACTGATTTTCAATTTCCTTTTTATGTGATGAAGGATTTTTATCGAAGGATATTCCCAAGGAATCATATGTGCTATATGAAAAATCCTCCATTGACACCTCACTTGCCATTTCTCACAAAGTGGATGAGTTAGAGTAGAGGATCAACTCTCTAGAGAAAAAACAAGTAGAGATTGTGTCCTCACAACCAGGTTTAGTGCCAACATCATCTTTGGGTAAGAGAAAGGGTGAACCACATCCTCAACTTCCAATCATTATCTCGGATGGAGAAGAATATCAATCATTATCTTCTCATCGTTCAAGAGCAACAATCTCCTTTTCTCGGGAGACAACAAGGGGATATTTGCAATTTGGTCATCCACCCATTTAATGCATCGTGATTCTTCATATGAGCATGAGTTTTTAAGGACCTCAATGCATTCCTTCTCTAAGATAAAATCCACCCCTCACAAGGAAGTGGGAAACTGGGTCAAGCTAAAGTCCTTGTAATTTTACCGGTCAAAAAGTATAGTACTTGCCCTTCCAGGTTACCCTAGATGTCCCCTCTCAAACCACTTCTAGTAAGTCAACCTTTCACAAGGGAAAAAGGAAAAATGATATTTTCACAGGAGGTTTAGATCTTTTAGACTAGGTATCAACATAGCAGAAGAAAATTCAGCTCAAACAGATCATGAGTCGTCCTAGAATGACTCTGGAATAATTGATGGACATGGGAATGTCTTGGTACTTAGCAAGGTTAGTCATATTTGTTTAGACAACACAGGGCTCAAGCAAATTCATGTTGAGAAAGAATAAGCTATTGAACAAGCTTCCCCTACTGGGAGGAAATTTTGAAGAGGGATTGAAAAATGTCTGAATATTGCCTTTCTTTTATTGTCCTTAATTTTGACATGTATATCTATTTATTTATCATGGGAAGGGGCCCCTATAGAACCCCATTTTGTTCCTTTTTCAAAATACGAGAAAGCACAAATATATCAATAGTTTATATGCTTGTACAAATGTATGTAAAATTTTATCTAAGTCATATGAAACTACTACATTCTTCCATTTTACAATTAATATAAGGAAAAAATAAAGTTCGAGTAAAAATTATCTTCAATGTAATAGAAAATATTAGTTAAAGCATCATTTTAGAGAAGAAGTATAAAAATAAAATATAGCTTGAGGAATAACACGCCTAAGCTTGTTCATCATCTTTTATGTCTGCATTCTTTTCCTCCTCAGCTACCATTTCTGCATCATGTTCCTCTATAAACCTTGCCACATATGCATCATACCTCTGGAAAAACTTGTTCATCTCATCCTCATCTGGCCTAGTGTGGTGCTTTGGAAGATTAGAGTCTATCTAGCTATTGCATCTATGCAATGACCCATCTTTTTGAATTTATTAGACACCACATCTTCTAAATTCAAATCAATGGCATCAAGAGTTTCATCAACCCAATTTATTTTGACTTCAAGATTTTCCTTGATCCCATTCAAGGTTTCCACTCTAATTTTTGATAACTCTTCCATGGCATGCTGACTTCCTTTGAATTCCACTACACAATTTTTTCTGTTAAACCAATTCATCACCGAGCCATGTTATGTGGTCCAATTTGGGAAAAATTCCCTCAAAGTATAAGATCTCATTTTCACATTGCTCAATTATCTTGTCAATCTCATTGAGCCTATTTTTGATCTCTTCATACTTTGATCTAGCTTCTTCAATTGCTTCTTTTCCATTTTTGTTAATTTTTCAATCCATTTATCTACAACTTGGACCTTCTTAATATCTTTTCAATCTTTTCAATTTCCTCGGGGTATTTATAGAGGCACTTGCTTGAGTATGACTAGGCTGCTTAATCAACTGTTGTAAACTAGAACTCAATTCTTTGACTTGTTCCTTTAATTACTTTTTCATTACCCTATTTTTGTCCACCTTTTGCAAAAGGTCATTCACTACCTCAGATACTTCTTGTTTTAGTTGGTCTCTTGAGGGATTCCCAAAAGAATTATTTGAACATGATAATTGTTAGTTGTCACATCTTCTTTGGATTTTCCCTCAAAAGGGATTGCTATTTCCATAGTTTTGGATCCCAATGAATTAGTGTGAGTTTTGGTGATAACCCTAGACCTTTTGGAGGCTCTTACCACCTTTGGAAAAGACAATGCAGTAAGGTCAATGGCTTGAACAAGGAGGACCTCCTTCTCCTCATTTGAAATTAATTCACCAATCCATCCCTTTTCTAGACCTGTTCTAGCCTTTGCTTCTTGTAATTCCTATTGGGGTTTCTTGAGGACAACCACCAATTTCTTGAACACCCCTTGTTCATCCTGAGCTAATGATTTTTCCTAATTTTCACCATATTTCAATAGCCACTTTGCTACTCTCACCCTATGCTGAAAATTATTTCAATTGTCCTTCTCCTTGGTCTAGAACACAGGGATTGATCATTCTTATTTTGATTTATATCAGTGGTTGAAAAAGATTCCTTCCTTATTTCTCCAATTGATGCCACATTAGACTCAATTTATCCCCTGATATTTTCTTGCACTAATGATTGGCTTGCAAGTTATTCCTTCCCCAAAAACTTCTAGGTTGGCATCCTATTATCCTCATGTTCGATGATACATCATGTAGTGTTATATTGGATTATTCTATCGATGTCAACTCCATGTTCCCATATACAGATCGCATATCTATGTCGGGAATGATTTTCTCTCTAGCAATTACATCTTGTGTAACTTCTATTTTCTCTTCAAAGATAGATTTTACCACTTGACAAAGCTCATCAACCTTAGTAGTTTTAACATAATGGGAAGCAACCTCTTCCACTGATATTTCAACACTTATGTCCTCTCCACCAAGAAACTCTAGTTTTTAATTCTAAAAACACTGACCTATATAAGAGATTTCATTGTTTGGATATTCTTTTCACTGGTTAATACATGAGCGATCTTTTCCAATTCCTTATTTGTTTGAAGATCACCTATCATTATCACAATTTTTCACTCATAGATAAAAACGTGCTTCTAATATAGAAAATTCTCATCATTTTCAACATCTATCACATATGCTTGAGCCCTTGCAGATTCATGCAATGTTTCAATGAAGGCATATTTACATCCCCAGTAAGTAGGGTCTTAGATGTTTTCATACCTAGAGTTAAAAATTGGCTGCCTACTAGACTAGCTACAATATTTCCTTGGGTTACCTGATCCTGAGTGCTTCTTCTTGTTATTTCCTCCAAAGAAAAAGGTGGGAACAAAGGCTCTAATTTTTCCACTTGTGGTACTATGGTGTAACACGTTGTGTCTGAAAAACATCATTCCTCTCAAGTTTAGGAGGATCAATTACCACATCTCTATGTTTGTGTTTTCTGGGCATGTGGGAACCTACTCTTACCAAAACGGCTCATGAGAAACCTTGTGTCTCTTGTGTGCCCTTTCAAACTTCTTTAGGTTTGTTTCCTTTCACTCTTCTTTATGTGGCCTGGATTGAAAATGGTCACTTCTTTATAGCCCCACTCATTAATTTTTCAGCACTATGTGGTTTTGGCAAAATACCTGAACAAACCACATGAGATGTTAAACCTTTCCCTTTTGCTTGAATTGGTGTTGCAAAAGTAATAGGAGCATTCTCCATATATTTCAAGAGCATTTCTTCAGTATTTTGTCTCAGAGCTGACATAGAAGTACCAATCCCACTAGTGGCTGAAGTCCACTCATCTATAAGTTCAAAAGTGGGCCTCTTTGAAGGAAACTAAGGAGCCTTTCCTCCCAATGGATCAATTCTATCTGCACCTTCTCTCAGGGGAGGAATATCATCACTTAAGCTTCCTAAATTCCTGAATTTGTTTAAGATTATTGTATTCTAGATTGAAAAATCAATATTATTTTAGGCCAACCAATTTACAGTCCTCCTCATCACATCATTTATCTATATATAAGAATCATCTGATTCTATTTCATTCTTTTTAGAGGGGCTATAGGTTTTCCTTCCACCTTTTGATCAAGGTAATACTTACTTAATGTATGTGGATCATCCACAATTCCCTCCGGATAATTGTAATTTTGAAATCTATGATTTGTGCAAGGGTCATTCTAGAGAAATCTCTTAACCTGACCTCTTCTTCATCCCTAAAATTCATCCAATAGTCTTCAAAATGAGGCTCATGCTCAAAATTATTTGAAATATTATTGAATACCCATCTGATATCATAATTGGCTCTTGCCTCAAAATTTTCCATATCAAATATCTTCATTTCATCCTCAATCAGTCTGGCTTTTATGATTGAAGGGCATGGATACCTTCCAATTCTAATGGGGAACTTAATATTTTTCTTATGTCTTCTGTAATCAATTTGTGAATAGATGTTAACGACCTTGAAAATTCACATAAAGATAATTTATCATCTAAATATCTGTGTAATTTACATGGTTTACCTTTAAAACCACTAGCCCTTATATATGTGAATTTATTGTATTGAATGAAATAACACCCATATTCCAAAATTACTTGCTTGGCCTACTCATAAATCATATACTACCCCCATTCTGGTTTGAAAAGGCAAGTAATTGGTGCGAAGAAAGTATAATTGACCAACCTCACATTCCCACTCCAATTGACCAGCTGCAGTTGAGGAAAAATCTCATGCATTTGACATTGTTTAAAATCAGCACGTGGTAATAGGCCCGAGAAACATCTATGCCCTACAACATTGTAAATTAGGTAGGTCATCATGTAGAATTCCAGTTAAAGTGTCACCCATCTCAATTTTTGCTGCTAAAGTAACCATGTGGCTATGGAGTGCTTCGCAATAAAAGTAGCCCAACAGATGCTCCCCTTTCTTTCCAAAATTATCCACATGTAGGTACACATCCATTCCTTGAATTCATTTGTAGTCTCCAACCTCACCATTCAACTTAGTAACAAAATAATGTCTATAGATTATTAAACAAATTGTGCCCTAACTATCCTTGTAGGGATTTGAGTTGTTTCCTTTTTCTTCGTGAGGAGCCATTTTGTATTTATGACCTTAGCATAGTATTTTTCTTCTCTTCATAATCCCGTAAGGCTAATCTAATACCAATGGTGATTGTATTTGTGATTATAGGTAATTTAAGCATTATTCTAATAGCCACAAGTGTCAATGTCAACACTGCATCACCACTCCCATCTAGCACTTCCCTTTTTTCTGGGTCATAGTTCATAGCACAATGCCATACCAATTCTGGGAAATGAATTGATGGTGGAATAACACTAGCTAAAGTGATGCAACTATCTTGAATTTATTTTAAAGACTCACTCTTATGAGGGCTATTCAATCTCTAAAGAAAATCCTTTAAATCAGCATTCATCAGGTCTATGTCTGTAATTTTTTCTAAATCACTCGTGACCCCTGATGCAACCGAGAACAAAGATGGCATGGTCTTCATCTTAAAAAACCCTAACTTTACTTCAAACTGTCTTGCCAATAAAAGAGAAACACAAGAGTTTCTTAGTTCTTACCAATTCTCCCGTGAGTGCTTGAGCAGTTCAAACTCAATTTGATGGCCTTTTTAATCCTCTGGTTCCCAATTCAATCTCCACAATCAAACTTGCGATATTTCTTAATGAAAATAACTGATAATGGAAACAAATTCCAGCAATAGATAATAAAAAGATGAAGGAATTCACAGAATTTAAAATGTCCTTAATTTGTGTAGAAAGAATTGATGGCGGCATAAATTAATGCGTTGTATTGTGGCCATTCATTCCACCTTTCTCAATTTTAAAATTGAGTCATCCACGTGGAAAAGTATTTTGTCAATGCAGGCTTGTGGAGACTTTTTGTATTTTTGTCATGTTTTAAAACACATAAAATTTTGGCAATTTGACCTCGCTTGTCCACTTTTGACTTTCAACATGGGCTTGACACATGGTCACATCTAAGTGATAGTGGAACTGCAGGCCCTTTCTGTAATTTTTTTCCTTTTCAATTTAAAACCAAAAGTATCAAAGTGCTCCAATAACCCGCTTCCCCACTCCTTGTATAAGAAAGGGCCATGTGTCCTTTATGAGTGTTGGGAACCTTTTTACACTTTTATACTTTATCTCCTTAGTGCAAAAAAATACAATTATGCACTGATTCCCCACATCCATTTAGTTTGTGACAAGTGTACACCTTCGGAGGTGAATTAAAAATTTGTTTGTGTAGCTTTATGATTGCGAATATTCGAAGAATATTCATCGGGAGACTAACTTTACATTTTGTGAATGCAATATAAAGTTATAAGTTTGCAAGTTAAACCCGTCATACCACATTCAATTGGGAACTTCCATGTACCAATGGGCGATGGAACAAAAACTGAAAATAAAGACATGACCAAGGAACATTTTACATAGGTGATCCTTCAGATTTTAGACTTGATTCACGATTGGTTTCCCACAAGAATTTCCAAAAAAATAGAACATACCCAAACATGATCCTCGACCAAAAAGAGGACAAACAAAACAATGCATAGGAGAAATAGAAAATCAATGTGCGCCCTACTACAACAAAAAACACGACAAACACCGAAGGAAAACCTCAAACAAATAGGGGCAAGATTAATTTGATCACCAACAGAAGGTAGGAAAGGGAGTGGGAAAAAAATGGAGGATTAATATCTCAGGTAGAAAATCAAATTCATGTATACATTAATAATAAGTATTTCAATACACATAAATACAAAGAAAACAACTCTACCTACAATAAGATAAGATAAGATCATGAATACAAAGTTTCAGTAATCTCCTCATCAAAAAAGGAAAGAAACTCCTTTCTTCTTCATTGATGTTTTGAAAAAGTTATACATGGTGAGTAATGGAAGAACATAGAGGAGGGAACAAAAGAAATGCTATCTCTTTTACTTCTTCACAAAGAGTAATCTCTCATGAGCATAGAAAATTGACAATCCTTAAGAATGGGGAAGTCATTACAATATATAGAATTAGAAAAGACTCTTTACCTACCACCCATGTTTCTCTTCACTTGGCTTTACAACTTATGACTCTTGGCATTCCTTAGAAAGAACATTAAGTCTCCTTTTATTAATTAAGTGTAACTTACTATATTTTAAATTATAGTCACATTAGTAAATAAGATGAAAGGTGAATAAGATGAAAAAGTGCATCCTCCCAATGAAGAATTAGGAAGTGAGGAAAGAGAGGGAAGGGGGAGTGGAGAGAAGGTGAGAAGAAGAGATCAAACCATGGAAGAAGATGTATTTTTTGATGATGATATATATCTCAAATTTTTTTCATAATGCATAGACACCTTGAGTAGAGTGTTTAAAAACATTGTTTTAAGATCCCCAAATGTCTGTCTTATAAAAAAATTAGCACCCTAAGATTTTTCTATTTCAGATACCTACTTTTTGCTAACATGGGATTGTCTCTCAATTTGTGGGACTTTCTACTTGAGACAAACCTCCATAGAAGGTTGGACCATCTACCTAAATCCTAATGCTAAGTTACTCCTATGGAAGGAAATGCATTTATTTACTCCTACTCTAACAATCCAAGGGACTAAGGAGAGATAAAATAACGTGGAAATGAGAAATGATACACTAACAAAGGTGATAGAACAAAAAAAAGGGGTGTGAAAATATCCTAATAAGGGAGAAGGGAGAAGAAAAATGGAGTAGGGAGATGCCAAAAAACTATGACACAAAACCAAGGATTAATTTACCATTTGTTCTCCATGAAACACAACAATATAAACTTGTAAATAAGAAATATATGTATGAAATATAATGGTAAGAATGGAGAGGAAGGTAAATACAAAAAAAAAAATTATAGGGTTGAAGGAAAAACCACAAAACATATATTTTACTGCTTTCAAAATATGTACATCGATTATGAAGAATAGAGGCACACGAATACCTACCAGACCTATGTGAAGAATTGCAACTCAATTTTGTTAAGAATTTTTTTTTACAGAGTTTCCCCACACCCCAGAATACCCCCACCTCCCAAATGAGAGGTTTTAACATTATATAGAAGATGAAAAAAGAGAGGGAAAAGAAAAACTTGAAATTCTGCCCCTACCCACCAATAAGATGTATTCAATGTCTAAAAGGGGCATATAAATCCAAAAAAATATATCCTTCCATGATATTTTTCTTGTTGGAGAAGGAAGAGTACCAAATCTCATCAACTTTGATTACTCAACTAACTGGAACTATACATCTTTAATGATAGAAGTGTTCTTTTCCATTTTCATTCACCTACTCTCACCTAACTTTGAATTTTTATTTCCATGGTGTAGAGAATAAAGATACATTTCCATTGATATAAATTTTATCAAATTTGGAGCATCTAGTGAAAATATATGCCAATGTAGATCTAAAGGGGTCAAGAGGAATACAAGTTCCCTAGTCGGATGAAAGGTCCACATTAAATGTACTTTTCCTCCCTTTTCATTGGTGTGGATAAAGCGGGTGTTAGGGGGTACTTGAGGAAATTGGGCCACTTGTTCCTTATAGCTCTTTTTTATCCTCATTTAACTCTACCTCCATTGCCTCCTTGTGTTATGGCTTCTTTAAGGATTTAGGGAACAAAGAGGCCTTAGGAATTGGGTGCAGTATGAGCTTTTCCGCATTTCTTACCTTCCACAACCCACCACCCTAACATTTTTGTTTCAGGGATAGCTTACCCTATGGAGAACTCACTACCGGAGGAAGATTTTCCGTGAGCCTTAGTTCCGTCTGCACTCCAACTCTCTGCATCAAACTATGCCCACTTCTTCTTACATCTCTCAAGACTTCACGGTGAACAAGTGGTTCCCGAGAACTATCCCCCTCCCACACTTGTTCTCTGCCGCCTTATGTTCCACATTACTCCTCACCCCATTTTCTTGCAAAAAAATTAAAGATGCAAGGAACATAGGGCCCACTGAACTTGTTCCTAGGTTCCATATTGTTTCCACATTTCTACATTGTATTTGATCCTTTGTCATACGAGTTCTCTCAGGCACTTATTCCATCCACACCCACTAAGTCTCGCAATACAATAAAATGACACTTTTTGTCATGTTTTTATAAGTGTTGGCTAAATCTTTGGGCCAAGTGTGGATCGTAGAGGCAAGAAAAGAAATTGAAATAATTCCAAGTTCTCGGATCATGGAAAATACCTGAAATCCTATATTCTTCATTGAAGTCTCATGAAGTTTCCCAAGTCCAAATTTTCAAGTTTGTCAAATTTTCCAGAGGGGGAAATTGGATAACAATTTTCCCACTCATGGGGTAATCATTGCCAGATTGAAAAGATCATTGGCCTTGAAGCATCTATCGGGCATGGAGTTAGCCTGATAAACTGAAAAATGATCTAAAACTTTGGATCTCACACCTAAATCTACTTGAAGCACTTTGCTCAAACCTAGAGTTGACTTGAAGTTTGAATTGACCATCTCAAGTATAAGAGTTTTATGAATTAAATTTTATGTGAGTGGATTTTTTTAATTTTTCTTTTCACCCTATTTCCTCTGCAACTAAATTGATGGGAGAAAGAAGAATCATATGAAAAGGTCTCGAATATAATTTTTGCCAAGTTTTGAAGCATTACGAGTTATGAATTTCATGCTAATTTGATAATGGAGCACCTGGAATTTTCCTAAAAATTATACCTTCATCTTGAACTCTGCTTCCCCAAATTGACTTAATTAATCTCATGGGATTTGAATAGAACTTGAAAATTTCCAAACTTATCTGATTTGGACCTGAAATGAATTATGCACAACAACAAAACACCACAAAAACTATATACAAAATAGATAATCATGCATGCTCTAAGTAGAGACATGCAGAGTGTGCACAAGTACTTATTTTTCTAAACTCAAACCTACACTACCCTACTCTAACCAGAGAAATGAGAAGATAAACAAATCCTGAAATAGGCAGGGTGAAATATCTTCCATTTATTACAAATTGAGACCATGCATTTGATTTAGCACTAGACATAATATTTAATAAGAGTGAAAAACTATTTTGCAATTTTTTTTCCACCCCTCTTCTTAAAGTATCAACAAAAAAAATGATTACCTCTAGATGTTCGGAATTTTGATTTGGGAGGAATTGTAGTTGACATTTGATTCATTGAAGCTCATCCTCATGCTCTAAAACACACATGATAGTTTGCAACTTTTTCTTTGGCTCCAAAATAACTAGATACCTAACTGGGTAAGGCCCTATCCTTGTGATTTTCCCATTTATTTAAAGCTCAATCCAACAAGTGGGATCATCTGACAACTTTTTTTGAAGGTGGCTATTTGCAAGCTGATGTGATCCTTGTTTCTTTTCCTCAAGAAAATATGTTTCCATATTTGGATGCTGATTTCCTTCATCTTAATCCTCCGAGTCCATCCCATTCGATCTTTCATTAAAAGTGCAAAGCAAGCTCTGAATATGCAGAGAAATGAGGATCATTGCATTCCATTAAAGAACGTTGCTCACTTTTAATGCATCCTTCCTAAAAGCCTTGGGTAACACTAGTGTTAAAAACACTTTCTCTTCCTCTCTAATTCTAACTTGATTTTCCTTCACATTTTCCTACTCTATTTTGATATTCAACTCCTATTTTTGCACATTTTTTACATTCTCATCCTCCTAATCTGAATCATACTAATCATCCACTGATATAAAATTTTCATATTTGGTGGAATTGCTGGAGAAGTAAAATAGAAAAGGGGATGTTGATTTGTCTCATACTTTGGATGAGATGTTTGATGCTCAAAAGACCTGATTTGACCAATTGGAGAAGCCAAATGATCCTCCAAAACATACTCCTCGAAAATAAATACATGATTTTTCCTAAAGCCTTGTTGTTTAGAGTGTTGTATGGGCTGCTTCTTCTCTCCAAAATCATAACAGACCTCATGTTCTACCAACCTTATAGGATAACTCGGTCTAGTAAGGGTTGGGTAGAAACTAGGGACAACATTTGAAATACCACAACTCCTAGAAACATTAATGCAATGCTTAGTGAAGTGGGTGGTGCCCTAGGTGGAGATGGGAGGGAATTTTGTAAATTCTGGGGAATTATTTGGGCATGAAAAACTTGTGTAACATCAAATGAAGGAAGAGGAAAACAAGAATATTTCTGATTTTTAAAGGGAATAATGGATTTTTCATTTTTAGCACAAGTGGAGGGAAACATTTGAGATGGTGAGGGAATAATTATAGAAAAAGAGATGTGTTTTATTTTTCCAGCTTGAATGAGAATCTTCTCAGCTTGTGATGTAATGGAAAAAGCTTGAGGAATACTATTGCCTCTTAGGGATATAATCAACATAGCTAAATCAACATCAAAGGACCTCAAATAATACAAGAATTCCATACCTTATGAGGAAATGAATTCTTGGGGAATTCTATGCCAAGTCCTTGTAAATATGATGTTGAAATTAGAGATAAATTCCATTGGATCCCACTTTGTATTTTGTTGAGATGTTCCATGAGGAAAATAAAATTTGTATCCTCCTTGAATCGGTTGTGTAGTTTCTCTCCCAGCTAATTCCATGTGGAAATGGATTGTGAATCCAAACTATTGTACCAATCTCTTGCTTTACCTCTGAATGATAAAACAAGAAGTCTGAGGAAAATGTTCTCTTCTGTGATATTGTGAATGACACAATGGTTTTCTATATCTTGAATGTGATCAATAGGAGATTGATCTTCATTCCCATGGAAAAGAGAATAGTTTTTCAAGATTGTTTCGGAATATAATTCCACTACTATAAATATAGGGGATTGAATTAAAATGAGGGAATGGAAGATATCTTTGGAGATCCATGACTAAAATGGAAACATTAAAATGAATGGAAGGGCCAAGGGAAATGTATGTAAATGAGGTAATGGGTTTCATAAATAAGTGGAGTTGCCGATGTGTTTAAAAATACCTCTAAATGATGAATACCATCAAGAACACATCAAACCTATTGGTATGAAGTTATAAATCTCTTCGATCTCTCCCACTAAGCGTGCCAAAACTATTATAAAAAAATGTAGAACCCTAGGATTTGTCTATTATAGATCCATTATTTTTTCTAACATGGGCATAGTTAATTTTAGGGGTGAATATTCATAAAATGGTGAATATTAGGATTTTTCAAATTAGAATTTGGTTATTTTTTCATTACCGTACGGTAGTAGGTTCACCAAAAATTTAAGGGTCATAAATAAATTTGACCCTAGTTTCACCTATCTGTTTCACTAAGGGCCAACCAATGTTGGTATATTTTCCATTATGTTACCAAAGCATACAAAATAATATATGTTGTTAGCCGGTAGCATAAAATATGCTACCGGTTGAAAACATATATTATGTTGTCAATCGAAACATAAAATATGCTCTTAATTCGCTAGCATACAAAATTTACATATGTTTTTGGCCAATGCCATTATTAAACTTCAAAACCATTTTCTTTAGATTCACCATCATTTCGAAATTCATTTTCATAGATTCGCCAAGGAATCTATAGAAATTTTGGGGAGGGGTCTTAAAATGTACCTTGAATATAGGATTGTCTATTAAGTTGTGGGACTTGCTACTTGAGAAAAACCTCTAGAGAATGTTGGATCCTCTAACTAAATCCTAATGCTAAGCTACTCTTAAGGAAGGAAATGAAGTTAGCTACTCCTATTATAACAATCAAAGGGACCAGGAGAGAGAAAAGTATGCGAAAATGGGAATTCATACACTAACAAAGGTGATAGCACCAGAAAAAAGGGGTGTGGGAATATCTTCTTTGAGGGAGAAGGGAGAAGAAAAATTGAGTAGGGAGAGGCCAGAAAAATGTGACACATACCCAAGGAAAAATTCACCATATTTTCTCCTTGAAACACAAACCTAGAAATGAGAAATACATGCACAAAATACAACAAGAAGAATTAAGAGGAAAGGAAATACAAAAAAAATGTTAGGGTTGAAGGAAACACAACAAAAAATAGTTTTAATTGCTTTTAAAATATGTAAAATCCATTACATGTGAAGAGTAGAGGCACAAGAACACCTTCCAAGCCCATGTGAAGACTTACAATATAATGGTGTTGAGAAAATAATTTTTACAAAGTTTCCCCACATCCTAGAATATCACCCTCTCACAAATGAGAGGTCTTTACATTATATAGAAGATGATAAATTAGAAACTCAAAATTATTCCCCCACCTACCAACAAGATGCATTAAGTGTCTAAAAATTAGTATGGGTAGCCTTAAAATCAATCCTTCCATGATCTTTTTCTTCTTGGAGAGGAAGAGAACCAAATATCATCAAATCTAATTTCTCATTACACCGAACTATGAATTTTTAGTGTTGGAAGTGTTATTTTCCATTTTATCCACCTACTATCACCTAACTCTATTTTTTATATTTTTATAGTGTAGAGGAGAAAGATAGGTTTCCATTTATATAAATTTTATCAAATTTAGAGCATCTAGTTAAAATGTATGCCCATACAAATATGAAGGGTCGAGAGGAACACAGGTTCCTTGGTTAGATTATCGATCAACATTAAATGTCCTTTTCCTCCCTTTTCTTTGGTATAGATAAAATAGCTCTTCAAGGTACTCAAGGAAATGGGGTCACTTGTTCCTTAAAACCCCGCTTTATCTGCGCATTAAACTCCACCTCCACCGCCTCTTTGTTTTGCGTCTTCTTTGAGGATTTGGGAACAAAGGGAACTTAATAACTAGGGCCACACAAGCTTTGTTCTTCCAAAACTCTCACCTTCCTAAACCCACGGCCCCAAACTTTGTGTTTTAGGCCAAATCACCATGCGAGGAACTCACCGTTGGGAGGAACATGTTCCACAATCCTTTGTTCTTTCCACACTCCTCTCTGTATTGAACTATGCCCAATTATTTTTGTGACTCCTAATCCTTCGCGAGGAACAAGTGGTTCTCGAGAACCGTTCCCCACTGCACTTTTTCTTTGCACCAACTTTCGACCTTCATTTCTCCTCACCCCTTTATCTTGTAGAAAAATCGAGGTGCAAGGAACAAAGGGCTTATGGGAACATGTTCTGAGTTCTCATGCACTGTATTTATGCATACCATTTGATCCTTTTTCCACACCCCCGAGTTTATAATACACTAAAATGACCCTTTTTCTCAAATTTTTAATAAGTGTTGGCTAAGTTTTGGGCCAAGTATGGATCATCGAGGAAGAAGAGAAATTTCTGAAATAATTTCATGTTCTAGAACATGGAAAATAGCTGAAATCCCTTATTCTTCATTGAAGTCTCATGAAGTTTCTTAAGTCCAAATTTGCAAGTTAGTAAATTTTATCAGGGGGAAAAATTAGATAATAGATCACAAGCATCACTCATGATGATCCATTCTGATATCACAATGAGAGTGGTGATCACTCTTTTGTTTGTTAGGATTTCACATTTTTTATTCATGGTGCTCAAATCCCTTGACACCTACATCCCTATTTTTTACATTGTGTTGTAACATTACAACCTTTTCCTTTACTACTGAGAGAAATGATTTTCCTATCTCACTCCTAGATCACTTGCCTAGGTTAACTCAATAAAATTAAAAATTTCAATTCAATTCATGGAGATCAAATCATCCATCTCACCGAGAGGCAATGATGATTCCACCACAGTTGTACCCTAAGATGCTCTGCCTTGCTTTTGGACATAAATGAGCTCAAAATGATGTTTCCAAGGCCCTTATTTAGTTCTCATTTATATTTTTGAGCTATGAGTTCATCCTATTATCTTTTAGAGAGTCCAAAAGTGAAAATATGAGTAAAAATGAAGCCATCTAAAACTTTCTACACCCAAAATGAAGACTTTCTATTTTTAGCAGATAAGACTAGGACCTACTATTTTGAGGCATATCACCCATTTTTCTTCAATATGACCTTATAAACCTTTTTCACACTCCATCCTCTTTTTTAATGATGCATTAATATTTTTACCAACTTTTTATTTTTAGCAAGTTACTTTTTCCCGACCTTTTAATTTGGGAAAATTGTCATTTTTCCTAGTTTTCTATTTTGCATTGTTTCTGAATTTCATGAGTGATCCATACTTGAAATTCAAGGGACTTACTATTTTTATCATGTGGGGAAGCATATAATTTTATATTTTTATTAAGTGAAAAAAATGGCCTAGGTTTTTATGGGGACAATAATTATAGATCCATCTCTTCATCGCGATCTCATGCTAAAAATTTCATTGTGTTTCACCCACTTGAAATGCTTGGAAATTAAAAATGAAATTTTTTTCTTAGTATAGGTTTTAGGAATGGACCTATTATGGAAACCATTAAAATATTCATTGATATTTTAAAAGTGTTCTTCCCCACCTCGAGATCATGATGAAAAAAACTTGATGAGATAGGTTTTCTCATGGAACTTGTGCTCACATTTTTAGCTTGTTCCGCTTATTAGAGTGATGGAAAATTGAAGAAATGAAAGACAAGAAACAAAATGGGGTTTTTTTACCATTAATAATCTATAGAATTACTTTATATGTTGTAAATTTATTTTAAAAGGCCTTTGAAAATGGAGAATCCTGTAAAAATATCACTTCGATCCGTGCACTTGATTGTGAGAGATGAGCCTTTTATGTTTCTAGTTATGAAGTCCATCTAGCAAAGCACGAACATGGTGTCTAAATAAATTACAGGTTTAATGGAAATTTGTTACAAAAATTGATCTGTGAGGATGAGGGAAAAGTGGAGAAGTGGAAAGGGGCAATGGTTACTTATATAATTTTCTAACATAAGTGGTTTCTCGCACGCACACATATAAGCAACACAACAATTGTGTTTTCGTAATTTTTAAATTTTTAAAAATTACATGAGGTTGAGTGAAATTTTGTGTCCCAACTATCCCAAGGGTATGGGATAGTTGGTGTAAGAAAATTCACCTCACCCTCATCTTGAAAAATGGTGGATGAGGGTTGGCTAGTGGACGAGAGAGAAAGAACGCAGTGAAAGGAACCCGAGGGCTAGAAATCGGTCACATGGAGGACCAGAATGATGGCTAGGCTTGGGTGAATTTTTATGTCCCAAATTTCCCAAGGGGATGGGACATCTAGTGTAAGAAAATGTGCCTCATTCTAGTTTGGATAAGTGGCAAATTTTGATTGCATAATGGTGAGGTGAGTATGGGTGTATGATCTAGAGTATTTTATAGGTGCTGGAGTTTTACTAAACCACCCTAGACTATATCCATACTATATAGAGTTTTGAGACCTTTACGAAGGTATGTATGAATCAAGAAATGGAGTTCAGGTGTAGAAGTTATCGTAATTCAAAGATTGGAGTCCGAAAATGGTCCAATTCGGTTGGCTAGTGAATCACGCATTGACACGTTGTAGTTTCGGAAAAGATGAAAAAGGTTAAGTTTTTTTAATTTTGACCTCGGTTTTGACAAACAAGTAAAAATTTGGTGGACCCCGCTATTTACTTATCGGGGCCCTCATTAGGTTCAATAAAAAATTTTATAGGAGGGGTGCCTTTGCGCCTTTTATTTCAATTTGCTACTATAATTTTTACGATTTTATATGTCATTTATTCTCTAACATTGACACATGTGGGATTATTGTTTTTGGAGAATTATATTGTGCATTGCAGGTTGATATTGGCTTGGGTGAGCTATTATTTAGCTTGGTGGGGTGATTAACTCCCCACCGAGTTGATCACATTATCTATCCACAATATTTGGCCTTATCTATTACCATGTGGTTCGGGATTGGTTTAAACTATGGTGGAACCAATATATCTATTCCATAGTTTAACCTACCAACTTGGTGGATTATATTAACAACTCCACAATATATCCCATTCAAACTTGGGATTGGTTCTAATTATAGCTTGACACCTTTGAAATGGCGCAATGAATTCCAATGCACAACTACATTGGCCCACGACTCGGTGGGAATCCAAACCACCAAATATTTCACATGCCAACTCACCACGTAGTGGCTTTTTCCAACGGATCGGCGGTCAAAAAAACCCCACCAATCTTTTAAATGGGGAGAAATGTTATACGTGGCCAAATGCATGGGTTTATAGGTTTCCACACCTATTTTAAAGCCTAAACTACTATACTACACTTGGTGTATGTGGGATATCCCACTTGACAATCCAAAGCAATTGCCACCTAAAAGCAAGGATGAGGTTTGAATTGGAGACCTCTCACCCACAAGTTGGACCCACCAAACCAACTCACCCAATGGGCTTAGTGGAGTATACAATGAGCTCACTTGCATTTAAAGATCTCTGAGACAGGGTTTGTAAGGAGACCATAAAAAGGTAGTAGAATTCAAGCTCATATTTGAGGCAATTCTGGTCTAAATTAGGACTTCTTTGTAAAATGAAAGTTTCTCAAAATTTCCTCTAGTTTCTAGAAATGTAAATATTTTTCATGGAGGTGTTGTAAATTTCAAGTTGTAGGAATTTTTTAGATATAATTGCACAGGAAACTCACCAGGGAGACACTGTAGGAGCCACAGATCAACATAGGGACAATTTCTGGTATTTTTCAGAGTTCCTTGAGTCTTAGATCAACTCATTTTCAGGTATAAAGGTCTATTAGTCAATATTGAAGGGTTAATTGTACTTCATTAGATATTGAATAGATCGATTCTCTTTTTGAGAATCCAAAGACGTAGCCTTCGGGTGAACTCGTTATCAATCTTGTGTTGTGGATTTGATTTTAGTTTGTGGATGTTTAATTCTATTGTGAATGAAGCTTTTGATCAGATAAAAATCAATTAAATGGATTTTAATTATTTGATTAAGAAATCATCATTACAAATAGGAAAATGGACTTAAGATAATTTTAGTATCCATAATCCACAATTTACAATTGAATGCACATTTTAGTGTTGTGATTGATAATCAGACTGAGGTGCATGTATTAAAAGGAATTAATCAATTTTGGGGTAATTGGACCAATAATTTGATGTTGAGTTCCTAGTATCTAGAAATTTGAAAAGTAAAAAAAAGTACCATTTTTGGATCAAGTTTGGTATCAGAGTTAGTTTTAGCTCATTATTTTGCTTCCAGTTTTAATCTGATTAATAGTGATTACTTCATTTGGTGCAGTTGAGTTCGGTAGTTGAGCAGTGCAGTGCATGATGGGAAGTTACAAGTGTGTCAGATGAGGCATCGGGTTGATAACTGTTGGAAACTTCATCTAACAAACCATCCAGTATGGTAAGACAAGTTGGATTCAAGGTAAAAGAAGTTTTGAACCACAATTTTTAAATCAACCTTTTTAGCTATCCATTTTGGGAATCACTTATGAGTCCGTTTAGTTGATACAGAGAATGTAGGCTCATAAGATTTGGATAGGGTTATTTTGCAATGCAGTATTTGTTGAAAATCTTTTTAATTTTCATGGTAATTTTGTGGATTTCCGATGTATGATGAAGGATTAATTCACATGGTATTTAATTACCTTGAAATTGGAAATTGGGGTCACCTGTAAGAGGATCTAGGAGACAGGTTTAAAATGCTCAGATTTAACTTCTTACTTTTTAAAGGATGGAAATATACCATTTTCTATTTTTAGCAAAGTAGCTTATGTAGTTTTAGTGGGCATGTGGTGAATGATGTCTATTTTGGAATGCATTTTTAATATTGTTGTTAAATGTCATTGTGTAAGTCTGTTGACACCTTTTTGATTTTTAGGTAATATAAAAATCAACTATGTCTTCACAGGGTAATTGCACATTCATGGATACCCTTATTTTTAGGGCATGTATTTGTGACTACTTTGTGTAGTCACAATTGAAGTGTACATTATTTGCACTAACAAACTGGTGTGCAGGTATGCATAGTGATCATTTGCAACATTGAGCAGTTCACCATTTTGGGTAAGCACAATTACAATTTGATCTATCCTTTTACAATTTAGTGTGTATGGATAGAATTTATAGATTCATGTTGATTCAAATTTTGACTATAGCTATTTTTGGGCATTGATGGTTTAATTATTCTGGATAGTGAATATTTGCATTTTTAATTGGCATAATCACAAGTGTCAGTTGAACGCTAGCTAGCTTGCATTATAGATGGGTGTTATTATTTGACTTATTATTTATGATGGCATTACAATTATTTTGGGAAAATTCATGTGGATTCAATTTTGTGACTATAGATATTTTGGCGTTGATGGTCTAACTATACTGGATAGTGAATATTTGCATTGTTACAGTTTTAGATGGACAAGGGACACTAGCCTGATTTTGGGCAATTTAGATGTCTGGTATATTGATCTATGTTATGGAATTGTAATTTTAGTAATTGACCAAATCATAAAGTGACAGTTGAACACTAACTTAATTGGGTGTTATTATTTGGTCAGTTGTTTGTGATGGCATTACAGGGGATTTTATAGTTCACAGTTGTGTGCAGAGTTGATAGGGTTGCAACATTTTAACTGGACACAAGATTAAATGGGTGTCATTATCTGATCGATTATGTGACAAGATAATCAATTATTTGCATATGATTAAATTGTAATGATTTTTTGGGTTCTTGTATGTTTTTGTACAATTACAGGAAGACTTAGCATGTTGATGGGTTAATACACAACTTTTTGTGGACAAAAATCATTCCCAGTTGGGAGGAGTGATCTGGAGAAATTTTTGGGTGTTGGAGTTTTTATAAACCTCCTAAAACATGACCATGTTGTATATCATTCGAGACCTTTTTGATGGTATGCAGAAATCTAGAAACAAAGTTTAGGTGCGAAGTTATCGCAGTCAAAGATTGGAGTCCGAAAATAGTCTAATTTGGTCAATTAGTGAATCACGTGTTAACACTTGGCAATTTTTGGCAAAAGGTGAAAAAGGATAAGTTTTTGTTTTTAACCGTTGGTCTTTAATAAACAAGAAAAATTTGGTGGACCTCTGCTATTTATTGGCCAAGGGACCTCAACCCGGTTTGACACACTCTTTTATAGGAGGGGTGCCTTTTCCACCTTTTATTTCACATTGTTATTATCGTTTTTACGATTTTATATGCCATTTATTCTCTAACATTGCCCATGTGGGATTATTATTTTGGATAATTATATTGTGCATTTCAAGTTGATATTGGATCCGGCGAGCTATTATTTCACTCAATGGGGTGATCAACTCCCCACCGAGTTGATCACATTATCTATCCACAATATTCAGCCTTATCTATTACCATGTGGTTCGGGATTGGTTTAATATATAGTGGAACCAATATATCTGCTCCACGAGTCTAACCTACTAACTCGAGGATTATATTAAAAAATCCATATTATATACCATTCAAACTCGAATTGGCTCTAATTATGGCTTGAAACCTTTGAAATGGTGCAATGAATTCCGGTGTACAACTACATTGGCCCATAACTCGGTGGGAATCCAATCCACCAAATATTTCATATGCCAACTTACCATGTAGTGGATTTTTCTAACAAATTGGTAGTCAAACAAACCCCACCAACCTTGTAAATGGGGTAAAAATGCTATACGTGGCCAAATCCATAGTTTTATAGGCTTCCACGCCTATTTTTAAACCTAAACTACTACACTCCACCGGTGCATGTGGGATATCCCACTTGACAATCCAAAGTGGTTGTCACCCAAAAACAAGGATGAGGTTTGAACTAGATACCTCTCACCCCAAGTCACACCCACCTAACCAACTTACCCAGGTGGGCTCAAGTAAAGTATAAAATGAGCTCACTTGTATTTAAAGAGCTCTGAGATAGGGTTTGTAAGGAGAATAATAGGGCAGCAGACTTCAAGCTCAAATTTGAGGCACTTCTGGTCTGAATTAGGACTTGGTGTAAAAATGAAAGTTTCTCAGAATTTCCTCTAGTTTCTAGAAATGTAAAATTTTTCAATGGATGTTTTGTAAATATCAAGTTGTCAATGTTTTCGGATGAAATTACATAGGAAACTCACCAAGGAGACACTATAGGAGCCATGGATCGACACAGGGATAGTTTCTACTATTGTTCAGAGTTCCTTGAGTCTTAGATCAGATCATTTACAGGTATAAAGGTATATTAGTCAATATTGAAGGGTTAATTGTACTTCATTGGATGTTGAATAGATTGATTCTCTTTTTGAGAATCAAGATGTAGCCTTTGGGTGAAATATGTTATCAATCTTGTGTTGTGGATTTGATTTCAGTTTGTGGATGTTTATTTATGTTATGAATGAATATTTTGATTAGATAAAAACCAGTTAATTGGATTTTAATTATTTGACTAAGCAATCATCTTTATAAATAGGAAAATGGACTTAAGATAATTTCAGTATCCATAATCCAAAATTTATAATTGAATTCACATTTCAGTATTGTGATTGATAATCACACTGAGGTGCATGCATTAAAAGGAATTAATAAAATTTGAGGTAATTGGACCAATAATTTGATGTTGAGTTCCTAATATCTAGAAATTTGAAAAGTACAAAAAAATAGTACCATTTTTGGATCAATGTAAAGCAACTAAACTTGCATGTTCGAGCTTTGTCGGGGTCACATGAGGGTGCAAGGGGCATAAATATATCTCATCACAATTTTATGTCCCAAATTTCCCAAGGTGAGGGGATAGTTGGTGCAATAAAATGTGTTTTGAGCCCGTGAGTGACATGTCTCCACCCTAAAAATTAGCTAACTCCCAAAGCGTACCATGGAGAGAAACTTGTTGGCATCGCACCTAGAGCATCCAGAGGTCTCTTTTAGAAGTTATTTATATGATCTTGACTTCAAACACCTGTTTACACAAAAATTGGTTTGCTACCCTTGATTTCCAACGTGCACATTTTTCACCATGGTCCTACCTAGACCCATTTAATTTAATTCATTTCATTTATTTAAATGACCATATATTATCCCATCACCTTTAATTATTAATTAATTCTTGTTAACTAATCTAAATTAGCTAATTACCTCTAATTATCTTTCTTTGGGATGATTTTATCCCTAACCACCTAAATCCACATCCCTATAATTTTTATAGCTTTAATCCTACCCATATTTATCTCCTATCCAAGGATAATTTTAGTGGTGAATATTCCATTTTAAAAAATTTGAAAAGGAAAATTTTCTAATGTAGGTCGGTGACTGTTAGCCTAAAAATTACAGTTTAATTTTTTTAGGGGTCAGCTTTTCCAACCCTTGAAACTATCCCCTATATAATCCTATATTATTCACCAGGTAGAACACTATTAGCTCACTCATACCACCTGGGGGAATATGTATTATCAAGTACAATAAACACGCGATAGGAGGCGGAGGCTGCAGATGTGTGAAAAAGAGTTTGTTGATGCGTGATAGGGAGAGTTTGTTGACGTGCGACAGGAGAGTTTGTTGACACGTGATAGGAGTGCGAGAGGAACTAGATGCACAAAAATATTTTTTTGATGTGTGACACGAATATTTTTTTTGTTGCGCGACCAGATGGTGGAGGTTGTAGATGCGTGACAGAGATTTGTTGACGTGCATCAAAAAGGTGGTTGATGTGCATTAACAAACCTCATTGACGTGCGTCAACAGGGTTGTTAACACATGTCAATGAGGTTTGTTGATGCATGTAAACCACCTTATTGATGCATGTCAGCAAATCTCTATTGTGTGTCTCTGCAGCCTTCTGTCCCCACCACTTAAAAATTAGGCAAAAATTTTTCTGTCAGACCCCAAAAAATTCACCTTCCCATGAAACTGGTTCCAAGGATATTTGCCAGGTATTTTCCACCTCTGATTTCTAAGAGGTCTCTTAAAATGAACCTTGCTACTATCTACCCATGACACTTCCCTAAATAGATCTTACCCACTAACATGCTTTAAATCATGTATCACAATCCCTTAAAGCCCCATATCTCGAGTAAATCAATGATTTTACCATCTAATAAAGGTTTCCCATAGTCGGAGGTGAAACATCAGTGTCACTTATCAAAACTATAAGTTTGATCTCACCTCCTTCCAAAATGGGACACAACCTTAGCTTTCTTAAACTGTGTGAACGTATCTTTGACTCTTAGCAATCTTGAAGCTATGTAAACTCTCTTGCATTCCATTAGAGCTTATTTTCACAACACTTGCATGATTTTGAGAGTGTTACTTTGATTATTTTCTTATCTTTGTTATCAATTACATCATTGTTATTATCATCAGGTATATAACATCTCGAAGTTTAGTTACTATTGGGACTTCATTATCAACTTATTCTCTTAGTTATTTTTCTTGCAGGTTTCTCATTTATCCTATCCACCTTCAAATTTGTGTTACACTTTGCCCAAGTCTCTTTCACCCCATCTAGGTCACTATTGACTTAGTTACGTGTCACCATACTTTCTATTTTAGATTACTTTCGGTGTCTGTTAGTGCTTTATTTTTGTTCCAATCTCCAAATATGTCATCTCACCTCTCCATTCCACTCTATTTTTCATTCCAATTCATCATAATCCTTGTTATCCCGCATACCTCTCAATTATTTTTCTCATACCTCCTCCTTAGGTTGTTATCATTCTCCCCAAGATTCTATGATCTCCCTTTTCACTTTGATTCTCGTAGATTTTCATTTAGATGTTGTTGTTCGAGATCCACCATCTCAGGTTTCCGTCGACCTACCTCTGTGCATTGTGGGTTTCCGTCGACCCAACCAAGTAATTTTATTTAGATTAGATCACTATTTTTCCATCTATTTCTATCATTTTCAGATTTTTTTCTTTATTAGTTTCTACACGTTATCCAATCATCTTTCCTTTATATCATTTTATTTTATCAAACAGAGGTTGACATCCTTGAAAGGAAGGTAACACTTCTTGGAACCAAAATTTTCAAGAAACCCCTGCATATACCATCTAACCCATTTTCTTCTAGTTTTGCGGGTTCATCAAGTTTGTAGCAAGATCTTTCACTTTACACCCATCTTCTTGCATTCATCATACGTTCAAGGTACCATAAACCATCCATGTTTTGAGTTGTTTAGTTTTCTTTAGTACTAGATAATTAAATTGAAAAGGAAGAAAAAAATAGTGTAGCATTCTCGTATGCCTAATGGGACAACCCTTTTAGTTGATTCCTTGTATTTATTTTCATTTTCTATGTTTCTTACGTGTATTCTACTAACACTGCAGGTAAAAGCTTTGCATTTTTGCTTGTTGATGTTGTACTTGATTGCTTGGATTACTCTTCTCTTGCATATTTTTGAAGATCAAATAAAAATTAAAAGCATTCTCAAGGTATTCTTCAATTTTATTTATTTTCTCCTTTTGCATAATTTTTCTTTTTCTTTTGTGTTTGGCTTAATCGAGATTTCACATCTAGATTTGGATTAAAAAAGAATCCTTTTCATCCTTTCTTGAATTCATATTTTAAGTAGGGTTTAATTGGTTACATCTCACATTCTATCACACACAACCAAATTCACACATCAATCTACACATCTAGACATATTCCTACCATGTAGAATGATGGGGAATTGACCGCTCAACAGGAAGCCGCCGTGATGTTCTGGCAGTGTTAGAAATCTTGCACAGACTCGAGCCTCACATACCTTTGGGTATATTGAGAAATCCCCAACCAAAACTACCTGAAACCAACCTTAGACGGAAATTTCCTAGGTACCTTCATTATCCATTTCCCCGTTTCTTTTTCATATCTTATAATTATTTATGATAATAAAAACCTCGTTGCTTGATTTTTTTAATAAATTTCATAAAAAATATCTTTCCATTTCATTCCTATTAATACCTCTTTCCGAAAACACAACAATATATCCTATCCAACGATATTTCCTCCTCCAATGATCTTGAGATTCCACATTGGATATCTCAACCTTATAAAGACCATGTCATCCAAATTGATCCCCCTTTTGAAACCAATTATCCTATCTCCCCTCATTCAATTTCCCTCGACCAACCACACCTCCATCCCTTTCTCCTTTAGACACCCATGAGCCTCCTTCTAGCACCATTTATAACTAACTATTTCATAGATCTCCCACAACCTCTCAATCTTATCAATCCACTCAGTTGGTGGATTCTATTCCACCCCCATCACCTCAAACCAAGACTATCCCTAATTCATCGATATCATCATTAGAATGCCAATCCGACCATCTCAATATTCCAATACTCAATAATAAAATATCCCTATCTTACAATAGTCTATTCAACCTTAACAATCACATCACATTCCTATCTATCAACAACAATCATTATCAAAACCTATCCCATCCTGTCACATTCCAATTAAATCTCCAAAATTTAATTACATCTCCTCTTATCAAACATTAAATCCTTATCCATCCACTTACAATGATGTGCGGACACAATCATCCATCTCTTACGCAATGCCTTCACACCAAACTTCTAGACCATCAAATGATTATACCCCATTAGGGGAATCTTACATTTTTATCTTCGAGAATTTGATGGCATTTTATATCATTACACTTCCCCACCAAGGTTAAATCCAAAACCTACACAATCCACATCTCGCATAGAACTAATTAATCACATCATACAAACATCCTTTCCCCATCAATATCCACATTTATACCCACCATTGATCTTAAAAATTCATCTACTTCATCCTTTATCACATCTACTTCATTGGATTTGATCATACCTACTACTTCATCTATGTCCATTCCACCCTTACCTATTATACAATCCATAGAATCAATCCCAATCCCTCTTTCTTCATTTATACAAACACCAATCACATCAAATATCATTACTACATTGACTTAATCTTCTCCTCCTACATCTTTTTCATCATTTTAAGAGTTTGTGAAAGAATTCCAACTCTCCTTGACTTTAAATGATCCTCCCATATCATCCCCACAACCAAACACTTACAAATCTTCATTCAACATTATCAAATAAAAATTACCATATCCCCCAACACCAACCACACAACCTTTGGATCCTCTAGTTTAGGTTATTATCATCCCCACCAAGGTTAAATCCTGTAGATCAAAATATAATACTCATGGTAAACATTCCCAAAGGTCTCTTATGCATCCTCATAATAAGTTAGGTCTTCCCTCTTCTCTTTTAGGGCCAAGCCCTTTAAATAAGACATCTCCAAATGTTCAATCCAAATGAAAAAATATAATCCTCCTCCTGAATTTGATTCATATTCCAATACATTTAATTTTCCCATCCAATCTACATCCGCTCCTTCCACTAAATCCAAGTCAAAATATCATATTAAAACCCACAAGTTATATCTCCTCCCAACACTTTGATAAGGTCCTACATGGATACCCTTAGACATTTAATCCGAAATATTCCATCACACTTCCACCTATCAAGGAATTTGACCCAAATAGTAAAAATCCATCATGGTTCAACCACAATCTTATATGTGCCTATCATCATACCTCAGATCATAAAACGAAGCATCATAAGGTCCTCCAAACCATAATTCATGGTCTTATTGGGGACGATGAATCTATTATCAAAGAGGATAGTCCTTCTCCATCCACCACGACTAATCCAATTCTTACATCTTTGTCCATCCAATCTCCTCTTTCATCCACATCCTCCGTTATCATTTATCATTTTAAGGAGAGCCCTCCCTTTTCATCCATACCATTTTCCTTTCCAAACACCCCTATGATCCTCAATTAATCCATCCAATCTGACAATCCCATCCCATATCTTTTGACATCTACTAGCTCATCTACATCTTAGTTGACCAACATAATCTCTTTTGTTGGGGAGCATTCTCCCCTTGTTATTGATCCTTTTATCCTCTTTCTCACCCACACATATTATCCAAATCAACTCATACACCTATCCATCCAACAACTCTCTTGACGCTTTTAGGGATCTCACTCTAGGATTTATTCCTTGACGTTGTCATTTTTACCTCATCCAAATCTTATTCAACCCATCTCATCCAGTCTTATCTAGTTTATTTTCTCATCTTAGCATATCATTTTATCTACCATCTTATCTAATCCTAAGTCCACCCTTGTGGAAATATTTGTGCCTCCTTTGGGGCACCTTTTTCCATATTTTTTTATTATAAGTCCACTTCTTGACCATATTTTTGCCTCTCTCAGGGCACCATGTTTCATCAAATTCCACCTTTATGGCCATATTTGTGCCTCTTTTAGGGCACCATATTTTTCATCCTAAGTCCACCTTTGTGGCCATATTTGTTCCTCTCTTAGGGGCACCATATCTTCATCCTAAGCCCACTTTTGTGGCCATTTTCTCATCTCATAAGACACATATTTCTCGCTTCCTCATTTCTGAGGTGTTGTGTATATTTTATGACCTCTACCCAACTCATATCATCCAATTTTATTTTTGTCTCATCCTAAGTCCACCTTTGTGGCCATATTTTTAACTCCTTTGGGGTACCACATTTTCATATTTTTCATCAAATTCCACCTTTGTGGCCATATTTGTGCCTCTTTTGGGGCACAACCTTTTTCATAAAATTCCACCTTTGTGGCCATGTTTGTGCCTCTTTTAGGGCACCATATTTTCCATCCACATTCCACCTTTTGTGACCATTTTCATCTCATTGGTGACACATTACTTTTCTCTCTTTCTCACTTTTGAAAGGTAGCACATAGTTTCCATCTCCTCTCATATATCATATCTTCATCTTGTCAGGGACATATACTTTTCTTGCTTCATCACTTTTGAAAAGGTGGTGCATAGTTTCCTACTCTCATCTATCTCATCCAATTTGTCATCTCATATCATCCTAAGACTACTCTTATGGCCATTCCATCATCTCATTAGAGACGTATATTTTCTTTGCTTCCTCAAGGGTAGCACATCTTTTTTATCTACCTCATTGTATTCCTTCTTTTTAAAATTATCATCTTATCTTATCACAAATTTAAATTTGGCCACCTTGTCCTCGTTATAGAAAGGAGTCAACGTGGAAATTTTTCCTCCAACTAGATTGGACCATACATGATCACACATAAGTATGGGTTGGGATCCTATCATTTGGCCTCCTTGACGGTAAACCAGATTTAGAACTACTTAATGTATTGCACTTGTGACCATTCTATTATGAGAATTTCTACCAATGAGCATTTATTCGTATCCTTAGATCATTCCTCCATCATTAGCCTCTTCCATCTATCATTGTAATGATTTGGAACTATGCAGGGTCTACCATTAATTTCCTCAAAATGACCTTAAATATGGGCACCACAGCTCTCTCTATAGAATTTTCCTTATGGATAGGTTCTCCCTTTTTGGTGAGGACCCCACAATCATTACAACCATCTCCCCCTTGTTTACCTCTTGGAACCATGCTAAGGGTTCACGGGTGTCTTTTTACATTCATTATACCCTTCTAAGTGGTCTACCTAGCTAGTCCCAGCACTTCCCCATGTTAAAATCAAAATTCATGGATGTTCTCATCAAAATTCAAAGCTATAAAAATAGATTGCTCCCTTGAAGGACAAGCTGTTCATAAAAAAAAAAAAAAAAAAAAATCAAAATTTATAGGTGATCCCTCAAAGGACAACTATCATGTATCCTTTCCATCAAAATTATAAATAATATAAATTAGACCATACCCTTGAAGGATGGATACTCTTTTGTATCATGGCATTAAAGGCTTCCTGTATTGATCAACCTTCCATTTTATCAACATCCTAAGAAAGCTTCCCACATTGATCAACTTTCTTCTAGAAAACTTCTGCATATATCATTTTTATCTTTCCCCTTCCCGAAAAGGGGCATAGATGTAGGGAATACCACTTACGGAGAATGGAGAACCCTCTTCCCGTGTATAGGTTACATTACATATCCCTTTATCATGTCAACATTAGGTTTATGAGTTCCTTTCATCCATACTTCCCTCGGGATCTATAATATATCTAACTACCATTGGTTATGTTGTAATATGTGTTTTGGTCGCATGTTTCTTGCTTTACCTAGATATCCTCCTAGTTTACCTCTAATGTAGTTGGTGGCATTGTTTTCCTACCCACTCCTTGACATGACGTAGAATAATTTGTGCCTTTTGGTCATATTTAGTTTGATTAGTATCTATTATCTCATCTCATATATTATCTAATATATCATTTGATTATACCTTATCTATCTCATAAAATCTTATCCAATCTACCTCATACTTTTATATTTTTCCTCCTTGGCCATTATCATGCCCTTTATTAGGATACCATTATTTTTTCCCTCCTTTTTTTCTTCCACTAAGGTACCATTTCATCATCTATTTATACTGTTTGCTCTCAAAGTCCACCTTTGTGGCCATATTTCCTCCCCCTCGGGGTATTTTATATCATCACCCTTTTCATATTTTTCCTTTTCAGCCATTTTCTGGGGCACCATTTCTTCCATATTCTTCTTTTTTGGACGCATACCTTTCAATCGATTCCTCATGTATGGAGGATTTCACATTATTTTCACATTTGGTTACACATTGTTTGGTGTTTTCCTATAACCCATTTGTCCTCATGGATCACACCCATTCGAGAGGTTTCCCATTGGATTACATCCATTTTGTAGTGATTTTTACCACTCAATGGTCCATAGAGCATTTCCTCCATCTCCATTGAGACCATCCTTTTTCCCTACCGACGAGATATCAAAATCACTACCATAAGTTCTATTGTTTTGTAAATCCTTATTCTTGGGGGATATTTCCTCACTTTATCATTTTATCCATCTTTCTTTTCCCTCCCCCTTCACCATCTACCTTTTTCAAACTCGTCATCGATTCCCCTTTGTGTTATCGATCCCTCGTTTGAGGGGGATCTCATCATAAATATTCTATTAGTCTTCATCCTACTCTTTGTATCTCATCGTTTTGTCTCACAGATTGCTAGCACAAACCACTTGAAAAAATGGGGAAAATGTAGACACCAAAATTTGGTTTCGCTACCCTTGATTTCTTGCATGTGCATTTTCCACCATGGTCCCAACTAGACTCATTTAATTTAAATGATTTATTTTATTTAAATTACCATCTATTATCCCATCACCTTTAATTATTAACTAATTATTGTTAACTAATCTAAATTAGCTAATTACCTATAATTTTCTTTCTTTGGGATGATTTTATCCCTAGCCACCTAAATCTACATACCTACGCTTTTCCTAGCTTTTATCCTACCCATATTTATCTCCTATTTACCCATGACACTTCCCTAAACAACTCTTACCCACCAACATGCTTTAAAGCATTTATCTCAATCCCTTAAATCCTAATTTATAAAGTAAATCAATGATTTTACCATCTAAAGAATATTTTTCCACAATTAGCGGTGACCTAGCTAGGTTTCTATTAAACCTATAAGTCTGATCTCATCCCCTTCCAAAACGGGACACAATCTTAACTTTATTGCACTTTACAAATGTATCTTCGACTCTAAGAAATTTTATAGCTGTGTCAACCATCTTGTAGTTCATTAGAGCTTGTTTTCACAACACTTTCATAATTTTGGGTTATTTAATTTGATTTTTTTATATTTTTGCTATCAATTATATCATTGTTATTATCTGTCAACATCTAACATCTTGCAAGTTTAGTTACTATCGAGACTTCATTATCATCTTGTTCTCTCAGTCATTTTGGTTACAGGTTTCTCATTTAGCCTTTACGCGCTATGGATTTATGTTACACTACCCAAGTCACCATCGCCCCATCTAGGTCTCTGTCAACTCGGTCTTGTTTCACCATACTTTCTATTTCGATTCCTCTCGGTGTCTATTAGCACTTTGTGTTTCTATTCCAGTCTCCAAATATGTCATCTTGCCTCTTTATTCATCTTTGTTTTCAGTCCAATTCATCATAATCATTATTATCGACATCCCTCTCATATCTTTGTCTTAGACCTCATTTGTATGTTTTTATCGGTCTCCTTAGGTCTCTATGATATCCCTTTGCACTTTGATTCTTACAGATTTGTATTTAGAGCTTACTATCCAGATCCACCAACTCATGTCACCATCGACCTACCTATGTGAAGTCCAAGTTTCCATTAACTTAGCGAGGTAATTTTCTTTCAATTTTATTTATATTAGATCACTTCTTTTCCATCTATTTCTATCATTTTTTAGATTCTGTTCTTTATCATTTTTTACATGCTATCCAACCATATTTCATTTATATCATTTTCTTTTATCAAACTAGGGTTGACATCCATGAAAGGAAGGTAACACTTCTTGAAAAGGGATTTTTCATGAATCCCTTGCATATAGCATCTAACTCATTTTCATCTAGTTTTTAGGTTCATAAATCTTGGAGTGAGATCATTCACTTTTTTCCCATCTTTTTGCATCCATCATACATTTGAGATACCATAAACCCTCAATGTTCCGAGTTATTAAGTTTTCTCTAGTACTAAATCATTAAATTAAAAAGGAAAAAAATAGATCAAATAAACCATTTTGATAATCATGGGATGGATCCCATACATTGATTCTTGCTACAACCTCCTAAAAAATAGGCTTTGATCGTGGTAGCATAAGTTTTCCATGATGAAAATAGTCAATGGGAAGAATTTTTTGTGCCTTGTGAAACATGTGAAACCACCATCACTTATAAATCTAAAATACCTTTCTAATGGTGTCTCATTTGACCTCCAAGTCCTTACAGACCTCCCGAATCACTTCTCGAAGCTCAGGGGCTATTTTCTATTGCAAGCTCCTTCACCATCCAAGACTTTCTTTTGTTGAACTTGTCCCAAAACCCCTGAAAATTTCCCAAATATTCCTAAATTAGTTGAACAATGTTTTTATCTTGTTAATACTACTACCTGATGAATTTGGGCTTGTAAATCTTCTCCAAGGGTGTGAACCATGTCTTAGAAAGGCTAGAAATAATCATTCCTAAGTCTCTTGAAGATTTTATATTGCAAAGTATCATATCAAAAGCAATTGAATTAAATGTTTTTCCCTAAATCACCCATGGAAAAGGTTAAAAAAATACATAAGACTACTTTACGAGTTAGGATAAGCTGGTATAGGGGATGGAGTGACCTGAAGGGGTGTCGAGGAAGGCTTACAATGAAATTTTTGACACTAGGTGATGGTTGTCCTATTTTCAAGTTGAATTTTTCCCTTACAAAAACACAGGACAATAGTTGGATATCACTTAGTGACTCATTATAGATTGAAAAAAGTGAGGAAAGGATGAGACGGAACTCAAGAATCTCAAATTATAAATCGAGACCAGTTCCTTATCCATTGGGCTTTAGAATAATTTTCAATAACAAGAGATAGAATAAAAGGAGTACACACACACAATAAACAAACAACACACCAAAGAGGAAAAAACACAACGAGAAATGGGAAACATATACCTATATCACTGTGGTAAAATGTGGGGACAACCCACTATCAGCAGTAGCATTTTTCTTTTCGATTTTACATCCAAAGGGGTAACATGGATCTATGTTGTTCTGAAAATATGTTGAAGGGTTTAAGAAAGTATTCTCCCTTCCTCAACTTGCTTATGAAAGCCAAGTGTTCTCATGATTTCCTATATGCTTTGGGGGAGTGAGCTTACATGATTAATTTGATGCCCGAAGCTTTGATTAGAAATTCCATTATTATCATTATCTTGGGAACCAATTTCGAATTGCATATCACCTTCCATGTTCGCCCACACTATTGGTTTCAAATTTTGCATCTCATCATTTCCCTCGGGATGATTTTGCTTCAAGTATCTTGGATATTTTTATTTTTCTCCTTTCGCCATCCATGTTTACTAACAACTTTTCCACTAGAGGTCTTGAATTTTTATTTTGTTCCATTACGTGATGAGGTGTTTGGACATCAAGTGAAGGATAAAAAACAACTTCATAATTTTCTTATATGGACATAGCATGAGCCAAGAGGTTAAGAATTAGTTTGGGATCTTCTAATTCTTCTACCACTTTCATGATTTATTACGCAGAGTCATTCTTTAAAACTACCAAAATCTCATCTTTACATACATTTGAATAACATTCATTTTAGAATTAAAGGAAACCATTAAGAAGCATAAATTCACCATCCTGAAGCTTATTGCATTCCAATGTTTCTTTATATAGGGGATTCTCAACCTTGAGTACCTAAAAACGCTTTATTTCAAATTTTTGATCATAGAGAGAATCCTCCTCTTTAAATGGAAAAGAGAAAAATTCAATTACATCATTACATCCATTAGTCATTTTTGCAAGAGGATCATTACATTTTCACCCTATCTTGTTTAATTGTGAGCAAAATCTAGGTAGGTTTAGAATTCAGCATCGACTTCACATCTATCTTGAAAATCCATGGCTTTCATTAGGCACTCAAGAATAAGATGAGATCTTTTGTTTCTTCTTCCATTCTTAGCATTTCATCTAAAGATTATTCCTTCAAATCCTTTCAAGGCACGTTGGAAGTTGGATTTTATTCTTTGTGGATGACATGGTCAAGAGGATATTTAACTTAAAATAGGAATGAGAACACCTCCAATTCATGGGAAACATTATAACTTATCTCTCTTCTTGAAATTCATCTAGGACCATCTCCTTTTCTGTAGATTGAGAAACAGGGGCGGAAGCCTGATTAGTTTTATTAATCTCAATCAACCAAACTTACAGAGAATGGGCTGCAATATTTATAGATATTGCACAACCAAATACAAACATGAAACAAAGTTGCACAGGTGCAACCATTTTCCAAAATACACAAGCTTCCAATAACATCTAGGAAGCACAAATGAATAAATACAAATATATTGTTTAAAACAATATAAAAACATCTATGAAAGACAAATATGGTTTATGAACCATATAACAATACATAACAAAATATGGTTTATTTAATAACCATTATTATTTAATTAATAAAATTAATTAAATAATTATACTATGCATAATTAATTAGGATAATAATATTTTATCCTAACATTCCCCCCCTTAATTGTGCATTGTCTGAAGAGATGAGGAGAGGAACTCTCTGAACAACTCGAACTTGTCATGTGCAAGTGACTTTGT
This sequence comes from Taxus wallichiana var. yunnanensis, assembly GCA_018340775.1. NCBI lineage: Eukaryota > Viridiplantae > Streptophyta > Pinopsida > Cupressales > Taxaceae > Taxus > Taxus wallichiana. The sequence continues at coordinate 643,781,376 of CM031237.1, read as the reverse complement.
GAAAATATCTGCTCGTTGTTCAGAAGTTGGATAAAATTGAAGCTGAATGGTGTGCTTCAACACATGTTCGCGTATGAAATGTACTTGAACCTCAATGTGCTTTGTTCTCTCGTGAAAAACTGGATTGCGAACAAGTTTGAGTACACCTTCATTTTCAACATACATGGTGGTCAGTTTGTCCTGAGGTATTCCAAGTCCTTCCAGTATGCGATGTAGCCAAATCACTTCACAGAAATGTTCTCCTGCAGAACGATACTTAGCTTCTATGGAAGAGTGAGAAACAAAGTGTTGTTTCTTACTTCCCCATGATATTGGTCTAGATCCCATAAAGAATACAAATCCAGAGGTGGATTTTCTATCATCAATGTTACTGCGCATGATCTGAATTTGAATATCCATGAAAGAAGAATTTTTCATTCTTCTTGTATTCTAGACCAAGATCCTCTGATCCTTTGAGATATCTCAAAATGTGCTTTGCTGCTTTCCAATGAAAAACTTTGGGTTCCTGCATGAACCTAGATAGATAGCTCATTGCAAAGCTGATATCTGGTCTAGTGTAGGTCAGGTAAATGAGACTCCCAATCAGTTGCCGATAGAGAGTGGCACTTACCTTAGGAGATGGATCTGAATGAGATAACTGTAATCTATTCTCCATGGGTGTAGCAATTGGTGTGCAATCCATCATCCTAAAATTCTCAAGTGTAGTCTTGGTATATTTCATCTGAGAAACAAAAATATGATTCTCTTTCTGCCACACTTCTAATCCAAGACAATAGTGCATCAGCCCGAGATCGGTCATGTCGAACGATCGATTAAGATCTTTCTTTATTGCATCGATCATCCTCACTGAACTGCCAGTGATGACTAGATTGTCGACATAGACAACAACAATCACCATCTCCCCCTTTCTTTTTGAGGTAGAGATTGGGATCATATGGATTTCTAACAAATCCATGTTGTATGCGATATGCTCATCAATCTTGATGTACCATGCCCGGGGTGCCTGTTTGAGGCCATACAGAGATTTCTGAGTCTGCATACCTTTGTTTCTTGACCAGGTACAACATATCCCTCAGGTTGAGTCATGTAGACTTCTTCTTGTAAATCTCCATTTAGGAAGGCACTTTTTATGTTGAACTTTCCATCCAAACTAAGCATCTAGAGCAAAGATCATCCTGATCATTTTGATCTTAGCTATGGGAGAAAATGTCTCCTCATAGTCAATGCCTTATTTTTGTGCGTACCCCTTTGCTACAAGTCTTGCTTTGTACTTGTCCACTGTCCCATCTGCTTTGTACTTAGTTTTGAATATCCATCTGCATCCAATGGGTTTCTTCCCTGGTGGAAGATCAACAAGCTGCCAAGTGTTATTCTTCATCACTAATTGATATTCAGAATCCATGGCATCTTTCCAAGCTTTTGACTGTAGGGCTTCCTGGACTGTAGAGGGCTCATCTGATTCAATAAATCTACTCATCAAAGCAAATTTAACTTCTTCTCTTGCTTTACTGTGAGTCCATGGTCCAGGAGTGGATGTATCCAGTGGAGCATCCAATCTTACATCTCGTAATGTACTTGTACACCATTTAGGCATACGTTGAACTGTTCCCATGGGTTGTGGTTCTATTTGATCAACACCATCATCCCCATCATCACTTTCATCTTCTGAGGGAACATTAGCTTCAATTTTTACAATAGGTGAAAAATATACATCTTGCGAGTCCGAAGGAGGAGTCTTTGCTTCCTTCTTCTTGAAAAACTCAACATCTCTGTTGGTGTAGACTTTTCTGGTCTTAGGATCCATCAATCTATACCCAAGAGTCTCTTCACTGTACCCAATGAAGATGAGTTTTTGTGACTTCATGTCCAATTTCTTTCTGTTTTGTTTGGGTATGTGCATGCTTGCTTTACACCTGAATACTCTGAGGTGTGCAATGGATGGTTTCCTTTTTGACCATGCTTCTTGTGGTGTAATTCCATCAAGAGCAGTTGTGGGTGCTCTGTTCAACAAATACACTGTTATTTTTGTTGCTTCTGCCTAGAATGTCTTTGCAAGTCTGGAATCATCGATCATGCATCGCACCATTTCCATGATAGTACGATTTCTTCTCTCAACAACACCATTTTGCTATGGTGTGTGTGGAGGAGGCATTTGTCGACGAATCCCATGAGTTTGTAGGTAGTCTCTAAACTCATCACTGGTGAATTCCCCCTCGATCTGAGCGGAGGGTTCTGATGTGACGACTAGTTTCTTTCTCAACTACAACTTTGAACTTTTTGAAGGTTTCAAACGCTTCACTTTTCTTACGAACACAGAAAATCCACATTTTCCTTGAATAGTCATCAACACAAAGCATGAAATCTTGGAACCCGAGAATGACTTGGCTGCATTGGACCATAAAGTTTGTATGAACCAAGTCAAGTTTACCATGAGCTCGAAAAGTACTCTTTTGGAATGAAGCCCTGTGTTGTTTTCCTGCTAGGCAGTGAGGACACTTGTCTGTATCCTTCTGAAGAGAAGGTATCCCATGTACCATATTACACCGGCAAATTGTTTCGAGATATTTGAAACTTACATGACCAAATCTCTGATGCCACAATTGTCTTGAATGAAATCAAGTTGAAACATGCATCCCACATTGGAGGCTTTTGCAATTATTTTCGAGCCTCTTGATTTATCTCGAATCAAACATGTTTTCTTGCCGGATTGACTATCAAAGTCAATTTTTAGGTTGTGATCTAGGAGTTGACTAACTGAAAGAAGATTCTTTGTCAACCCAGGGACATATAGGACATCTGATAGTTTGCATTTGCATGAACCAAGGGGTAGAGAAATGTTCCCAATCCCTTGAACTATATATGAAGAATCATCTCCCAATGAAACATGATTTTTTGATGGCGTGTCCCTCATTGAAATGAACCAGTCTCTGTGGCCGGTCATGTGTCGAGTGGCTCTAAATCAACATACCAGACATCACTAGATGACGTGGATGGTTCACTTGATCGAGTAGTGAACAAGAAGTCTTCATTGTCTGATTGTTCTTGTTGCTCAACAATATTACCTTGCTGATGGGGTCTTCTTTTCCAATTCCCCTTTTTCTGCCCATGATATTTGTTAGAATGTCCCTTGTAATATTGTTGTTGTTGTGGTCTAGAGTTGCTTGATGAACCTTTCTTATAAGTGTTATACCAACAATCTTTTAAGTCATGTCCTCTTTTGCAAATTGGACATTGCTTCTTCTGTTGATTGTCCCCATGATATTGATTCTGATGTTGGGACTTCTGATAGGAATTAGGTTTTCCTTTACCTTTTCCTTTCCATTTTTGATGTGAAGACAATTCCTGCTCCTCTTCATCATCCTTATTGTGCATTGCTTCCTCTTGTTGCAGTAGGTTTACCAGTTTGTCAAAACCAACTATCGTATCTATCACGTTTAGTGTTGTGACAAAAATGTGGTAAGAAGAGGGGAGTGCTCTTAGAACAATGGGAACAAGAGCATCATCTATGACTGGTTCTCCCAGGGCTAGAAGTGAAGCCCTTAATTCTGCAACTCTTCTTAAGAAAGCTTCAATTTTCTCATTCTACTTGAATTTCAGTGTATGTAACTGACTCTGCAAATTCAGTATGACATTCTTGTTCTTGGCCTCGTATACTGTACTCAATTTATCCCATGCATATTTTTCTATTTTGGCATCTCGAATGTGGGGTTACACATCATCGGACACTCCAAACAAGATGATGAGTTTGGCCTTCTGATCTGCTTTATCAAACTGTCATTGTTGTGTTGTATCAGTGGCTGATCTGGTCAGAGTACCATTCACAACAGACCAGATCTCTTCAAACTCAAGTTGTGTCTTTATTTTTGTCTTCCATGCAACATAGTTGCTTCCTCTGAGCAATTGTGAATCCGGAAGAAAAATTTGGGGGCATTGGTGCCCATTTTGCAGAGATCACTGACAGGGTTTGGCTCTTATCACTCTAGGCATTAGGTCTCCCAATCTATATACCGTCATTCGATATATACCCAACCTTTCTATATATGCACCCTTCCGATATACCCATCGGTACGTGGAAGAAGCTTTCCCTTTCTATATACCCGGCGGTACGTGAAAGAAGCGTTAACATACGTGAAAGAATTCAATACGTGGTACTAAGACAATACTAATGGGGTCTGTGTGATTAGTGATACTGGCTCAAAGAAATATCCTCATACGCGCGAGTAACTTCGCTATATACTTGGATAATTTCTCAGTCCGGATTTATGTCATGCAATCGTTCACAGACGGATGGGATGGTTCATAGTGTGTGCACTATGACCTTATTACTCCTCGTCGATTTAAAGGGACGATGCCCAAACGACGTTGTTACATCTATATTAGGTGTTAAGTGCGGTAGTAGTTGCGGCGAATTTATCCGTAAGCGCTTCGCGGAGAGCACCATATATATCGAAGCAGCTGTGTATGAGATTTAGGATCTCATGAGTGTTCTGAGAACCAATTTTTAATTGTTTTTATTACAATTCTACCAGTTTTTAGCGATTACAAACTTTGCGATTGACTATGGCAACCTACAAATTAGTACAATTTACATTCAAAAAAATGGAAAATTTGAATGGTAGGCAAAAATTTTTGTTTTGCGGGCCCTGGTGGCCTCCTGAGCCCAATACGACCCAAAATGCTAAAAATTGCAAAAAAACAACTAAAAATGTAATTTTTAGATGGGTCTCCTTTTGTAAAAAATGTCCGAAATGAAAAACCTAGGCCGAATGGGAGAAATTTTTTTACCCTAAATTAGGGATTCCTCCGCTAAATTTAGTTAGTTATAACTAAATTCAAAATTTCCACTAAATTTGGTAATTCTACCAAATCTACCGCTAAATTTCAAAAAATGGATTTTTGTGTGTTGGGGCAGGATTCGAACCCCACACCTCTCATTCCCAAGCCGCTTTCACTATCCAACTTGGCTCTTATGAGCGCTTGTGATATGATATGAAGGAAATACTATTTAATGAAAATAAAAAAGGAGCTAACCTTTGAAAATGGTGAATTTGCTCGAGGGGAGAGGAAGTCCACGTGGCATGTGCTGTGGATTAGGGTTTCATTTGCTCAAAATATGGATCTAAAACACCTTTATCTCCTTGTTCTGATTTCTCCACCGCTTGTTTTCTATTTGCTGTGCTGGTTACGTTTTATTTTCACCGTGTTTTTCTTGCTTTAGCCGCTTTTGCAACACATTTCCACCATTTTTGATTGATTTGATCCATTTTTTTTTCTTGTGTGTAGGTCTGCGTGGAGACAGAAAGCCTTAGCCGCTGTTTTGAATGCTCTTCCACCGTTTTTTTGTACAGAAGTCGAGCCACTTATTTTTACAAGTCATGTGGTGTAATGTTTTTGCAGGTCAGCTTTGGCCACTCATCTTGGACGTGGAGAGGTCTACAGGGGACTCTGGTTGCTATTGTTGCTGCCTCTAATTGTATTTCCGTTCTTTGTTGTTGCATGCATGCAAATTCTATGCTGGGGGATGACTTGTTGATGGAGGTGGCTTGGCACCAATACGTAATGAGGGTTCTTCTGACTTCACGATTGCTTAAATGAAGAGAGGCCCTTGTGGGCTCGACAGTGTTGAACAAGAACCATCCATAGTTCACAACCTTTGTAATGGCTCGACTCCTCCAAATTTCACCGAGTGACCTCCAAATACAGCAACTTGCAGTAAGTTTTCCACAGGTGCTTGGTGCACCATTCTCAAAAAAAAAAATTGCCTTCCAAATACCTAGAAGGAACAAGAGGATGTGAGGAGGCAGGGATGGGGCTAGGAGGTTGCAGGAGGCTGCACAGGCTCTCTGATGCTACAAACACTTCTCCAAAACTCCTCTATCTCAACTACTCTCTCTTTCCACTCCTCCACAGCTTCATAGGTCCAGATTCTTGCTCTGGTACCAAATGTAGATTGAGAAACAGGGGCGGAAGCCTGATTAGTTTTATTAATCTCAATCAACCAAACTTACAGAGAATGGGCTGCAATATTTATAGATATTGCACAGCCAAATACAAACATGAAACAAAGTTGCACAGGTGCAACCATTTTCCAAAATACACAAGCTTCCAATAACATCCGGGAAGCACAAATGAATAAATACAAATATACTGTTTAAAACAATATAACAACATCTATGAAAGACAAATATGGTTTATGAACCATATAACAATACATAACAAAATATGGTTTATTTAATAACCATTATTATTTAATTAATAAAATTAATTAAATAATTATACTATGCATAATTAATTAGGATAATAATATTTTATCCTAACACTTTCTTCATGGCTCGCATCATTTCAAAATTCAAGCCACCTTCTCGTAACTCAAAATTTCTTAGCACTTCTTCAAGATCAATCTTCTTTCGAGAAGGAATCCTTGGTCCTATCAATATTGGAATCTCATCCACCTCTTCAAATGTTACGAAATGATTCATCTCCTTTCTATCTCGATATAATATGTTAGTTTATGGATTTCCTAACTTTTACACTGTATATCTCATCTTGTTTTCCAGGAGAAAATTTTCCATATTTCCCCTAATCTGGAATGGTTATGGAATACCAATTCATTTTTATTTTTATCCCATCTATATAAAGAATATTCTACTCAACAACATTCACAATGTGGGTGGGATGTTTGATACCAATATATTCATTCACACCTTCTTGTCCAGAAATTCAGCAAGACCCACTTGTGCATCCTTTACCTTCCCTACAAGTGGGACTTCCTTTTACTCCATACGGTAAAAAGAACAACTATCCTCTTTCAAGGTTAGTTTTAGGGTATTGATGACCTTCACAAGCATTACATTGTCAAAGGCTCCTAAATATATTATACAATTATTCAATCTGTATTCTTTGATGAGAAGGGAGACATAGAAAGGATCAATCTTATCAATCTTGGATGTACTCAAAGAAAGCATGTTTTGTGTAAGAGGCGTAGGTTTTTTTTTGTAGTATACCCATAGGATTGGGGTTTCTAATGTTGGATTTTGGGCTACCACCTTGGACAACATTGACAAACCTCTTGAATTGCTCCAGGTGTGTTTGCAAATATTCAATTTCAAAATATGAACTTTGGTCTTGTTTTCATGTTCAACGTAATAGAATGGAGCAGATGTGGATGGGGGGATGAAGGAACTGATTTTGAAGTCAATATAGGCTTGGAGAAGGGAGTATATGTTTTGGAAAAAGAGGTTGATTTTTAAGGTACATTAGAAGCTCTTAAAAGACTAGATTACATAGGAGCGAGTTAATTTTAGAAGAAGCATTGGAAGACTTATTTGGACTAACATGTGACCTCTTGCTTTCTATGAGATTAGGTTTCTCCAACCCGAGAATCCATGGAGGGTGGAAGTGGAGATCCTTGAATGATTATTTTCATTTAAAGAGTCACCATGGGAGGATCTTCAGCCTTTTTCTTCTTTGTAGCAAAGACATCGGAAGAAGATCCGTTTTGAGACTAAGAATGGGTGAATATTGCACATGAGAAATTGGGTTAATAATTTTCATCCTCTTCATCACCTCCACAATAATCACAAAATCTTATTTTTACTTCATTCTCAAGCTCTTTAATTTATATAAAATATTATCTTCAATTTATTATTCAAACCTTTCTTTTCCTTCTTGAGTTCTGTAGCTTGCATTTATGGGTGGAGCCTCCAAGGAACGACTTTGGGGTGCTCTTGCAATCTGATTTGTGTTATGACCTTGATGGAATTATCATTGGGAAAATTCTCTCTTCAACCTTGTCACTTTTTTTTACCAATTTATACAACGAGTGGATCGGTTCTCTCATCTTTAAGATCTTTGGGATTTATCCTTCTTTGAGGGTTTGTGATTTTCCTTGATAAGATGAGGTCATATTCAACTTTGGTTGCCATTATTTGTGCCCTTATGATGTTCCTTGGTTGAAACCTATAAAGAAAGAAGAGAAAATTTGAAGGAAACCCCCAAAAAACTTATAGAAATCGTGGCGAATATCCCTATAACCTGTTTCATTCATTTGGTAAAAATGGTAAAAATATAAAAAATAGTTGTAAATCGAATGACGAATCATTGATAACTAGTTTGGAAAATACCCTCTGTCAAATTTGAATGGAATAAGGCCTAAAAATTTTCATTTCAATTCGGGCATCGAGACTTCTTTTGCATGCCTTACCTTTACGCTCAAGTTCCCAGATGTTGTGACACTTGGCCACTTGGAGGAATAGGAAAATGACACATGGAATATTTTGATTTCTCACTTCCACTCTACCTTACCTCACCAACATCGGAGACCCAAAACTTTATTAAATCAGTTCATTCCACGGGGGCTTAGAGTCCACAGAATGCCTTTTCCTTGAGGAGGCCCAGAATCCTACCACATGGTCATCTAATAAATATTTTGCATCATTTGATATATTAAGATCAATGAAACGAGATATATTCTGGGACAAAGGTCGATAAAATCACATTTTGAATAGAAGTTCCTAGAATAGGCTTAGCAAAGTGACAACTGTCATCCACTGAATGAAATTTGAAAAGAGACTAAATTTGATGTCTATAGTGAAAGACATAATCATTTATAGTGATGTGCTACTACTTGTGAGGTGATATTTAACATCCATTGAAATTTTGTTTGTAGAAGGAATAATGCAAAAGAAGGCGGAATAGATTCATAGAAGTTGTAGACATTGTAAAACTCAAAAATATTCATTTTTTTGAGTAAGTGTCATCGTGCATTTGATTCTGTAAATATTTAATTTTTATGAGTATCACTGTATAAGCCTTCACTTTGAAATATTTCAATATAAGGGTTGACAAATTAGGGTTGAGAGTTTCAAGAATAAAAAATTATAAGCATTTCTACTTCCATAGGAGCCCAAAATAAAAGTAAAACCCAAATCCCATACCTCAAACTGCTTAAAAACCTTGGTTTTATTGATGAATATTATGATATTTATGATCTTGTAATTGAAACAAGAACTTCACATCTTAGATAAATATACAAGAATAAGGAAAATGAAAGTAAATATTTAGACACATCAAGTAAACTTAAAGGTTGGATAACATGGGGGGTTGGATTAGGACACACGATCATCCACGAGGTTTTACCCTATCCTGAATTTTTCATTTTATGTGCCAAGAATTACGATGAAAAAAAAACAATTGTTACAAATGGAACCAAAGAAGAAATGTTGGCCATTTTGGATGTAAATCTTTTCCATTTGTTCAGGTTTGAAAGTAAATATTTAGGAACTATTAGTATAAACCTAGAAACAATTGCTAACGATTATCATGCCACCACTCAAAATGACAAATGATTTTTTGTTAAAATTAAAACTTGATGGAATGGTACCAAAAGGGAATCCTCTGTATACAATTGATATGTTTAAACAATGGGTTAGAAATACCATTTCTATGCTAGTATTTTTCCTTGGATCAGATAGAGATGAGCAAGTGGATGTAACCCTCCTTGCAATGGTATAAAATATCCATTTCATATCTCCATCTTATGGATACACATTTGTTGTGAACATTGTAGAATCTATGCATAAAGAATTATTAACAATCAAATAAGGATCTAGAACTAAGACCTTTCGGTTCAAGACGTACTTATGCTATTTGATTCTATGGTAGTTTGGTGAATGGTTTGTGAGAAACAAGATTGCAATTCAACCCTACAATGATGTTAAGGGATAGCCAAAATTTTTGCATCCATTGGTAGAGTGGAACCATCGAGATAAGGATGTTTGATAATCAAAGGGACTATAATAATTTTTTGGACTATTTTTGGAATCCAATTCATCAAAAAATGTCAAAAGTACAATGCCTAGATTTCCTATGACCTGTAGAGATTGCATTCAACTAGGATCAGAAATACAATTAGCTGATTGGTACTTCATGGAGGAATATATTGTGCTAAGATTTTATGGATTAGGAGTACAACGTTACAAATTTCCAATACATGTGACAAAGAGAGTTTTTACTTGGAATATATATAGTAGATGGAAAGCACGAGATAAACTATATTTTTTTACTCAAAAAAGAGGAGCATATTTGTTTTCTTACCGTTTTCATATGGAGGGTTCACCTTTGAAAGAAAAGTGTTCAATGTGGAACATGAAATTTTAAAAATTCTTAAGTTTGATGTTGAATCTCACTAGATATATGAGCAATGTAAGGTGATTAAAGAAAGGGTAGTGGCGAACAATAACTCTTCCACTAAAATTCAACATGAAAGTAAACCCCTACTAGAAAAATTGAAAAACAAGAACTCTTGGGATGAAGTAAAAAAGTAATGAATGAAATTATTATTGAGAAAGGGATTATTTTCAAGTGTTCCTAACAAAATTTTTAGGATTGCCTCCATAAAAAAAAAGGCAGATGATTTTAAATATGCCAATTTTTATGCAAAAGTTGATAATAAGTCCTCTTAAAACATGCAAATTCCAAAGCATATACATCATGAATTGCAAGATAAAAATTGGACAAGGTAAAAATTACTTCCTTTTGGTCTATGAGGTACTTAAGTGATCCAAAAGTTGTTTTAGAAATACGGTTATATTCTAGAAGATGTAATTTTTAATAAATTATGGAATGAAGCACATCCTGCAAAGGCTAGTTATGATGAGATTGACTCTGAGGAATAACACACTCACCCTTCTAGGGAGGATAACTCATATAAACTAAGTTTGAATAAAATTTTCAAACAAACATATTCTACATGGGAAGTTATACCTAAAAAGATGGTTTTTAGTGGTGGTGCTTTTGTTTCAACGGGATAAGGAATTTGAATTCCACCAAAGGTATATCCTAAAAGAGATTCCACTTGGTTAGGACTTGGAGATTCACCTTCGGAGAAAGGACCACTGCATACAACAACTCTAAGTGGTAATCTAATGCATTTTTCTCCAGAGTCAAATCCTCAACAAAATTTTTAGCCACAGGTTGAAAATCCAAGAGGAGAAGTTGGAAATAAATTTGTTAGTATTGGTGGTTCTAGTGATGGTGGTAGTAGTGGTCAAAAAGTACCAAAACAAAAATTATTATAAAGAGGCCAATGCATACAGTTGAAGTTCATATTGTCTAACAAGGACCCGAGAAGAGGAAAAGATAGACACATATACAATTACTCTTACAAAGGTTATCATTGCCTCAAGGATTTTTTTATAGAAGATAGTGCCACCCATATACAAATTTCTAAACCACTAGGAAATTCTCCCCAAAATTCAATTACTCCTTCTCCATTCAAGATGAAGTAGTTTATTCCTACAAATACCTCAAGTTATGATTACCAAGATCAATTTTCCCACAAATCAGAAAGAGATAAAAGAAACAAGAAATAAACAACCTCTCTTTGTAACTTTAGATTCTTTCACAATGAGGGTATTTCCTACATATAACCCATTGAGACATAGATACCATGGAATACATGTATGTTGTGCCCAAATTTGTAAAACCAGAGAATCAAATGGTTTCCAGTGACTACGATGTAACCTCCTTCAAAATTATTTTCTTTGGAATGTAACCTTATGGAAAAATAAATTTATAAAAAATGAACAATGCTTTGGTATACACATCGTTTCTAAAGTCGTACAAAGAGAAAAATAAGATGAATAATAAAATTCAAGATTTAGAGGCGGAGACCTAGAAAATGAGAAAGCAAAAAGAAAAGTGGCACTTAATAAGACTGGTGAGTTGGAGAGGAGGATAAAATCATCTTCCTCTATGACTCAGCAGATGATACAAATGAATAGACAAAAGTGGAACTGTAATAAGTGAATAAAAAGTTATAGGAAATGACAAGTAATCATAGTATATTAGAAAAAAACACTAGGAGAATCGCAAGAGGTTCTGAAATAAGAGAAAGAAAAGGCCAATAAATGGGAATATAGCATAGAGGAAGAGAGAAAATTCAAGGAAAATTTTTAGAAGGAAGAGAGAAAAAATGAAATACTTTGCAATAGGAGTTGGAAAAATCAATAAAGGAAATAAAATATTCCAACATTAATCTATCTCAATTTTATAAAAAGGCATTGATTAATATGACAGATAATGTTTGGAGGGAAATAAATGAAAAAATTAATGATTTGATTAGATTGTTTAAATTCATGGATGATCTACGGTGAATCTTTGATAAGCTCTGCAAATATGTAACGGTAGCGAGAAAAGTGATGGCTTTAGGAGAGAAAACAACAAGGAAAATTTTGGAAGCTATCTATAAATTCAGTGACATGGAACTAACATCTAAAGGAATTCGAAATTGGTTTGATGCCTCAATAAAGGTATCATCTATCATTCAGAAGTGTGTGATGCTAGGAAAAGCACAAGAATTATTGAATAAGTGTCAAAAAATGTTACAAGAGCTATATGGAAAGGTAGAAGATTTCACAAATCTTGGTTTTCCAATGCCTTTTGACAAAACACAACTCATTAAGAAGGATGCATTCCAAAAGAACATGAAAGAAAAAATGATACAAGAGAAGAACCGAATTCCTAAGAAGGTAGATGAGACAATTTATTTTGTCTTCGTTAAACCATTGATAACCTTGTCAGTAAGTTTACATACACTAATAAAGGAAATATCCAATATTAGTTATGAATTGCTAACACAATTACATGTCGACTCACTCGATTTACAACAAATTGTAATTCTAGTAGATGAAGAGTGGAGCATGTTACACAAGATGATATAATTAAGAGTAATTCAGTTTTGACCCTTATGGATAAGGTGTTAGCTTGACAACCTGTGGATCAAAAGGGAATATTCTAGGCATGCGATGGAAGTTTCCAGAAGACATCACTGTAAGGAATGTAGATCTCGGATCTGGAAAGGCATAATTCCACGCAGACCACTTTAACTCTTGCGAATGATCTCGTAACCACGGAAGGCATGGTAATGGGTGCTAACGATATATATACAAGCACCCGATAGAAGAAAATGATATAGTTAAAGAGAGGAGAATCCTTACGAAAAAATAGATTGGAGGATGTTATGGCTAGGTTCTAGGAAAGATCTATGAGAAATGACACACTTAGAGGGATGGGTCTGCATTTTTCTTTGTAATATGATGAGCATGATATAGCTATGATGCATGATTTGGCTCTGCATAATTATATGAGGATTTGTTATGACCTCAAGGGATGTAATGTGGGTTATTAATTTTGATAATATGAATATAATTCTTTGTTATAAATCATTTGTGTTCAATACTTATGCATTTCCTTTCTGTATGAATCATCTCCATGTGTTTCTTGTTATTTCTCTTACCTGTATACAATGAGATGAAAACTCTTTCTAAGTTCATATGAATGTGGTTTAGTTATTTTCTTTCCTACATTTGATTGTCTATCCTAAGATGATGCATTCTCATGAAAATCACATAAAAGAGAGATTCGGTGCCTCTACGCATGCCTCGAGTGAGCATCCATTACCCATTGGGTGATAGGATGACACACATGGGATTTTCCTATTATTTGAAGGGTACAAAAATGACAACATCTTGTTTCCATTTCGAGACATCTTTTCAAAGTTTTTTTGAGAAACGACATGCATCTTTTTCCTGTGATATGTGATGACAGAGTGCCCGGCCTTAGAAAGTGTTGAAACATGGTTCAAGAGCACAAATAATGATTTTTCTCAAAAATTCAGCATTGGCCCTGAGTTTGATGTGCGTAAATGGGTAGAAGAGAACCTATACCATGAATTATATAAGACATTCTTTTGTTGCTTCCTAGTAGAACTATATGAATGGATTTCAGCATATGCATCCATATCAAGTTGGTACTATAGATCGTGCATGTGGACCCAAGATGACTATCAGAGGCTGCAGGATGCAGATATGACTTGGACACATGCTATTGATCACTGGTGGAAGGGAGTTCTAGCTAGTTATACTTTGAAATATGGGTAAGTGCACCAAGTTGGGGGACAATTAAGTGGACATCAAATCCTGAATTTTACATTAAAAACAGCAAAACATCAAATTTAGTCTTCCGTGGACTTGAACCATGCTGAAAAGTAAAAACTATGTCATAAAAATGGTACCATTGCATAGGGGAGACTATTAGCTTTGTATAAATACTGATTTTAAAGTGAATAGAAGAGGATAAATATCATTTTATAATTTTTTACTAATAGTAGGTCTTTAAGACACTTTTTCCCGTGAATGTTTATGTCTACGTTTAAGACTGCAAAATTTGTTTCACTTATCAGAATGTGATAAAAATTATACCATCCCAACCGTGGTGAAATTATATACATGTTAAAAAAAAATTTATTTGATTTCAATATTTTTTTATGAAGTTATGGCAGCAAACGGAAAGTGCTCTGTTTTCTTTATGTTTTCATACCACTTTCACGGAAAAAATCATAAAAATAAAATATTGCTCAAAAAATACAAAATAAAATCCATCCCAAGATAGATAGTGGCATATAACTTCTCACAAAAGGAAAAAAATATATATCAATTTTTGGTCATCCAAATTATGGGCAAACGGACTATAATCTTATCAGCGTTTTTAAAAAAAAATACCAAGTCATTGAATTTTGAGTGTTTAATATAGCTAATCTTGTCCATTTTTACAAAAATTAGTATTTTAGAAACTAGATTCCAGATGCTACGATTCATATTCATATAATTTTTTCTAATTTTGAGTGTATGTATTGCTAATAATCCCTACAAGTTTATATTATGTTGTTATTTGCAATATGATGTCCATGGATGACCCTATATTTGTCCATCAACTTCTGCACTTACCCATATGCCATTTCAACATATTCTTTCCCAAAATTTGTTGAGTTTGAGTTTTGAGGGAGCCTAGAGGATCATTTTTAAGTGTTATTCCTTTGGATATGAAGATATTGGTCATTACTTTGAATTTAGAAGCATTACCCATGGCCGGATAAAGCTTCTCTGAGCAGGCCTGGGAGAGGAAGCTAGGGCGGAGGAAGATGGTGAACATTGTATTTGAAAAGGAAAGGGATGAGAGATGACTCAAGTATAACGAGGCTCATGAAAGGGATATGCCTAGACAATGTGAGGTTGCAAGTGTGATGGATCTATTGAGGCATATGTTGAGGGAAGGAGTTGAGGTTCATGTGAAGGATGTGGATCCCGAGAAGTTTTTGCTACCCCATCTTGGAAAGTGTGAGAGAGAGGCCCCATCAGTTTCTAATGAGAGTTTAAAGAAGAGCCATTGGTGCACATCTAAAACCACTTGACAATGAAACCTTGGCACTTGGTTTTCCAAATCAAGGGAGAAGTATTGTTAACGTAGTTGGTATCAATGGGAGTGACCGATCGGTGCCCAGGAGATAAATTTTTTTGTTTGGAACATCCATGGCTGCGCAAGCCATTCCTATATTTGGAGGAAACTTTGGAAAATGTGTAAGTACACAAGCTTTGGGTATCACATTTCAGAGGTGCGGGATACATATAAATGGTAGTGAGACAATATCATAAACCATCGGCACATAGTTTAGTGGGATGGTGGGAACACTAGGTGCGACCACTTCTGGTCGATTACCGACTACATGAGGTGGATCTGGTGGGTTAGGAGGAAACATCGGAGGGAACCAAGGTTTAGGATCAAGAGGAAAAGGACCCCAAACACCTCCCTAAGTGTTTTTCAAGATGTCTTTGTACTTGCCGGACTATAAGAGTATTGAAGATGTTACAGAGCATGTGCACAAGTGTGAGTTACTATGGTGTGTGAAGGGGATCACTACCCTGGAGTAGAAGGCAAGTAAATTTGCAAAAATGTTGCAAGTGCAGACTCATAGTTGGTATAGGATGTACAACCCTCATAAGATGGTGGTAGACTACATCACATTGAAGAACTCCTTCCTAGCATAAGTTCATATCCCAAAGTTTGAGCGAGAAGAACATTAGTGCTCTAAAGGAGATCCAACAGTAATGATAGAGAGTATACGGGAGTATGATGCACATTTCAAGAATCTCTTGTCAAATTTGTCCTATGATATTCATTCTTCTCAAGATGCTCAATGGTTTTTTGGAGGGTTGATAATACCATTTAGAAGGGATCTCACATAAGACTTTCATAGACACAATGTGCATGTCATTGTAAGATGCCCTACATGCCGAAGTTGTTAGGAGTGTTGACACTGGTGTTAGTCCTTTTCTAGAGGCTCAAATTACTGTAATGGATAAGAAGTTGGAAAAAATATCTGCAAACTCAGCACATGAGGTTCATAGTGGGCTTTGGTGTACATATTGTGAAGTGGAGAGGCATGTAAAGGATAGTTTCCCTCGGAAGTTGGTGCGCACTATGGTAGTAGACTCTAATATTTTCCATGGGGATCATGATGTAATTAGATGCCCCCCTACTCCAAAGTACACAATCCGTAAGAATTTTTCTTTTTATTGCAAGATATGCACCTTTACGATCCATGATACTAAGGATTGCATATTGATTGATCAGATCCATGATTATATTGATCTAGGTGTGCACCATACTAGCCTTGCAAGAAGTTCAAAGGATGATGAGTACCATTATGAAGGGTGTGTAGATGGAGGAATGTGTGGAAGAGCATTTTGCAAAGGATTTCATGGTTATAGTAATCATGGTGTAGAATTAAGTGAGTTACCACGAAGAACATGTTATAATTGTGGTTCATCAAACATTATAAACGTGAGTGTCTGACCTGTTATAATGCTCATTGTGTGAAAAGAAACATAAGTACAAAGAGTGTCCATAACTTTATGAGCATATGAACTGGAATCACCGAAGGAAAAATGTGTTGGGATGGTAGGCATTAAGAAGGTCGATTCATAGTGGATGCCATGAGTGATGTGTGAGTTAGGGCTAGAATATGTGCTAGTGATGATGTGAACAGAGGCCACACGCATTAGGGAGATGCCAAGACCAAGGACACTATTTTCAAGAGAGGAAGTATTATAGAGAAATTATTCAAACCCTACCCATCGAAAGAAGTATATCATGAGACTATGGATGTCATTCGGAGTTTACAAGGAGAGATCCGAAGTGTCTAAAGGAGTAGTCCAGTAGAAGGAGAGAAAGAAAAGAATGTTGAGGCTCCACAAAAATACCTAGATGAAGTCAAAAAAGTGTGCAAAATGTTAAGGCAAAAGAATAATATTCCCTTGCTAGGAGAGTGGCTAAGAGAGAAGGTACCATGTGCCGAAGCAAAGAGCAAAAGTTAGGTCTTGCATGCAAATCTTCCTCCTCACATGCCTTGACTATGATAAGGAGATTACTTTGAATTCAATTGTTGATGGGTGGCTTTTTGAGAAATATTCTCATCGACACGGGATTTGAGGTCAATGTTCTTACCTTAGGTTCCTGGCATTAGATGGGAAGGCCCACATTACAACCATCTTGAAATGTGATGTATATGGAAAAAAAGACTAAGGAAATGCCCATTGGAATCCTAAAGGTTGTAGTTATCACTATTCAAGGATCCAAGTTCACTGGGGACTTCGAAGTCTTGGCACTCGCCAAGGAAGACAACTTTCCAATGTTGCTTGGGTGCCCATGGTGTTATAAGAACAATATTAACCTACAGTTTGATAAAGGGTATACTAGTTTTGAGAAAAAGGAGGAAAGCATGGTCATTCCTTTGACATATGGGAAGTCAAAGCACCCTATAATAATCCCTTAGGAGAAGAATTCCTTGATAGAATCTATGTGTGCTCCATCAGAGATCTTAAGATAATTCACTCCATGGAGGGAGTTATCCAATTTGAAGATGCTCAGTTTGTGAGTGATACAACATGTATGGCATGCGATAATTGGGCGCATGGGACTTATGAGTTAATTGGGTGACAGTTAAGAGGATCTATAATAAGGGTTACAAAGGTGCACTCAATCAAGCACCTAGGAGAAAAGAAGTTTCCATGTTACTCTGGAGGGGAATATCCTAAAATTTTCTTACGGGACATGGAACATTAGTGGAAAAAGGAGGATGAGAGAAGAGGAATGCTTAGTTACAACCTACTTAGAACTACAACACACTAAAGCGCGCTAGTGGGCTACACTTTGGGAGAACCTCCTAGAGTGGCACGAGGTGAGGATTGTATTTTTTGTAAGGTTTTCTAGAAGCAATGCGCCCACGGTCATACAAGACTACCATGGTAAAGAGACCACTTCGTTTCATATCCAAGGGTGTGAGAAGTCTTGGATGGGAGCACACAAGTGTTACCACCTTCACTATGGGTACATAAGTTGTATTCCACCTTACAAGGCTATACACATGCTTGGCACATTCATTCAGAGATGCATCATCAGGCGAGTGATTGGAAAGAGTTGGCAGTTGATCCCATTCAAGATTTCGAGTATAGGAGTACCAAACCATCAGTGGATAAGGAGTTGCATGTGATCAAGTGCCTTACGATGGGGGATAGTTCTACTGAGAAGAGGATAGGATATTTTAATTTCTAGGTGATCCTTCTTTGGAGACACACCTCGGTGAAGAAGAATTACAGGAAGTACAAATTGAGCGCGCGTGCGTGCATGGAAAAAGAAAAAGAAAAAATGGTCTATGTAATAGATGGAGAAGAGATGGAGACTTTGGATGTTAACCATTCAAAGGGTACGCATGAGGTCATAGATAGCACTGATGAGTGAGCACGTGCCTACCATGAGCCCTTAAAAAAAAAAAAGTTAACATTGGGATGGAGGAAAAACCTAAAGAAAGCTATCATCGGTGACTATTGGTCGGAAAAGGAAGTTTTAAAGATATTTGATCTGTACACTAGTTATAAGATTTTTCCCTTGTTTGTACCATGAACACAAAGGTGTTCATCATTCCTTGGGGGATATGAAGATCAAGTTGAAGGAATGTGTACATCCAATTTGGAAGAGGCCTTATCGGATGAATCCAAACTTACGTGTATGGGTCATGGAGGAAATATATGAAATGATAGCATCTGGTATTATTGAGGCAGTAGAAGAATCAGAGTGGATAAGCCTAATGGTCATAAATATCAAGAAGGATGGGAGGATAAGGATTTTTTTGACTACATGGACTTGAATGTAATATGTGTCATTGATCCTTTTCCAACCCCCTTTACTGAAGAAATCTTGGAGGGAGTAGCCGGGCGTGAAGTCTACTCTTTCACAAATGGGTTCTCATGGTACCACCAAGTTAGGATTGTAAAGGAAGACCAAAGAAAAAAAACTTTTTCCACTTGAATGGGGAAGTTGTGGCTACAAAATTATGCCTTTTGGATTAAAGAATTTGCTGTTGTATTCTCGCGCATTGTGGTACAAGCATTCCAAGACTTCATCCATAAGTTTCTTCAAGTTTAATTGGATTATTGGACTATGTATGGATTGATGAAAGACCATTGTGACAACTTAAGGCTGATGTTTGAGAAATGTCAACAATTGAGGATATCCCTCAACATTAAGAAATGTGTCTTTGCTACTCCATTTGGAACCCTATTAGGACACATTATATGTCAAGAAGGCTTGCTAGTGGATCCCTCTAAAGTTGCAGTTATTGTGGGGTTAGGGGAGCCCACTAGTCAAAGTGTAGTGCACAGATTCCTTGGACATATGGGGTATTACAAAAAGTTCATCAAGGTTTATGCCAAGCTCACTACGCCCTAGAAGAATTATTAAAATAAAAGTGTGCCTTTCATTAGGGAGAGATGCAATAGAAGGCATTTGACACTTTGAAGGATAGGCTTGTCAAGGAAGCCATATTACGTTTTCCTTCTTGGGAGAAGCCTTTCCATGTGCATGTTGATGCCTTAGGAACAACTATGGGATTTGTACTAGCAAAACCTAGAGAGGGAATTGCTGATCATCCCTTGTGCTTTGCAAGTACAAAATTGACACCAGTAGAGAAGAATTACATAAATACTGAATGTGAAGCATTGTTTATGATCTACGTGTTGCATAATTTTAGGTATTTTCTATTGGAAACACCATTTATATTCTACATAGACCATATGACATTGAAATACTTGGTCAACAAACCCATTCTACAAGGGCACATATGTCGTTGGGTCCTACTATTTCAAGAATTTGAGTTCACCGTGGTTGTGAAACCATGAAAAAACAATTTAGGACACACAACTTGTCAAAGATTAACTCAGGGGAGGACATGTAAAGCATTGAGGATGCCATGTCAGACATGTAACTATATAGGTTGTGACACGTGCCCTCAGACTTAGAAGATATCGCAATGTTCTTAAAAACATGTGTGGTGCCGGAAGGAATGAAGGCCTTGGAGAGAAAGAAATTAGAAATGTGTGCCACATCCTACATGTTGATTGGTGGAGATTTGTATAAGTTAGGTTGTGATGAGGTTCTATGTCGATGTATATTGGAACATGAGTGTGTGGCCATTATGGAAGAAGCGCATGGTGGGATTGCAGGAGGACACTATGTAGGAAATGCTACCACGCGAGAAGATTTGATTAGTGGGATTTAGTGGGAAATCATCTACAAAGATTGTATTGAGTTTTGCAAGGTCTGTCACCATTTCTAGCACCTTTGAAAACCTAGAAAGAGGGATGAAATGCCTTTATGACCAATAACTATCTTGAACCATTTGAAAAATGGGAAATTGACTTTATAGGACCAATTGTGTTAGCCGTGTGAAGGTTTGTTTTGTAGTATATCATCACTTTCACCGATTAATTGACACAAGTGGGCGGAGAGCAACACCTACAAAGGATTTCACTTTGTGACGAAGCTGCTAGATTTTAATGGGAGAACATAATCAACGGTGGTTTCCCTTTAAGTTTAAAAAATGATAGGGGTACACACTTTCTCAATGAAATAGTTAGGATTCTGTTAGCAAAATTTATGGTGGCCAATCATAAGATCGCTCCATATCACCCTCAAGCCAATGGGACTACTTGAGGCATTTAACAAAATACTAAGTCACACGTTAACTAAGATCTATGATGTTGGAAGACAGGATTGGGATGATAAGGTATCAATCATTCTATGGGCATACAAGTTGAACAAGACCACACCATTTAGATTAGTATTTGCATGAGGCTATTTTACCAGTGGAATTCATGTTACCTTCACTACGGATAATGTGCATAGGAGGGTTAGCTGATGAGAAATCACTGGAAGAAAGAATTAATAAGTTGATGCAGTTAGATGAAAGGCGATCACTTGCTAGATGAAGTCAGAAGAAAGAAAAATCAATACAAAAGGCATGACATGATCATCATATCAAGAAAAAGAAGTTTGAGGTTGGGAAGTTAGTATTGTTTTATGATTCTAAGTATCTATGCCATCCTGGGAAGTTAAAATTCCATTGGTTGGGACCTTACATCATCTCATACATTCTTGATTCAAGTGCTTTCGATTCTGAGCGGTGGATGGGACAAGGTTACCAGGTCACTTCAATGGGATTAGGTTTAAGCCCTACTATAAATAAGTCTTCTTAGTGTTTGTAATAAGGCAGTATTGCTAGTTAGATTAGAATTTCCTTTTATGCTTTTTATTTTCTTGTGTTTCCCTTTCTCGTTTCTTGTTCATTTCATTTCGTTTTGTTCCTTGTGCGCCAAGAACCACATTATTTTCCTAAAGTTGTGTATGCGCAAAGGACCATGCATCTATTTTAGTGTGGAATGGAGTGATGTGTAGGCCTATAATACAAGTTTGAGATGGTAGTAGAATTTATGGTAAATGGATCGGTGGAAGGATAAAAAGTGCATAAGGTTAAGAAGCACATAGAATAAAAGGTGGAAAAGAATGGTTGGTGTCAAAAGCCTTTGTGGAAACCACATACAAAAAGGATGAAGAGTGTAGGAACAACATGAGGTAGGCAAGGGAAAAATTGGGTAAAGGATAGATGAAGTGCCTTCAACATTGTGGACACACGCATAAGAGTCTTTGGACGGGTTGGATTTTTGCATGCTAGAAGGTTGTAAAAGGGTTTTACGGTAAATGGATCGGTGGAAGGATAAAAAGTGCATAAGGTTAAGAAGCATATAGAATAAAAGGTGGAAAAGAATGGTTGGTGTCAAAAAGCCTTTGTGGAAAGCACATACAAAAAGGATGAAGAGCGTAAGAACAATATGAGGTAGGCAAGGGAAAAAATCGGGTAAAGGATAGATGAAGTGCCTTGACATTGTGGACACACGCATAAGAGTCTTCGGCGGGTTGGATTTTTGCGCACTAGAATGTTGTAAAGGGTTTTTTCACACATGATGTGGTGCGTGGATAAAAGTGCTTAAAAATGACTTAGTGGAATAAACCACATTTAATGTTAAATTACGTTGGTAGGTGTAATAACATTTAATGGTGGGAAGAAGAAAAAACTATAAATACAATGTCGGGTAAATCATTTAGTACCTTGCGTTTATGAAGTAGAAACAACTCTTGCAAACTAGTGCATCCAGAGAGATTTGTGGGAAGAAAGGAGAATATAAGAAATTTGGGAGTGCATCTATAGTAGATTTGTGAACTAGTGTGGAAGAAGTACATGCTTTGGGATAGGACAAGTTATTTAGGAAGTGTCATCTTGTGGAAGAATTTTTCTAGTTAGGGTTTAGTGGCTAGGGCACGAAGTTAGAAGGGTTTCTTTGCAAGGTTGAGCTTTGGGATTGAGACAGTGAGTGAAAGAGTAGAGTAAAGGGAAGATTATTTAAGTATTAGGACTGACTGAAACAATGGAACCAAGGAAACCAACTATTTCACTAAATAAAACAAGGGAAAGGGAAAGGGAAAGCATATCGCCATTGTCACAAGCACCAACAAAGAATGGTATATGGAATTATAGTACCCAGATGAGGTATTTCTAGGAAAAGAATGGGAGTCACACTTGCAGAAGATGGCCATAAACAATTACAATCATTGCATAAGCATAACAAAGAAGGAAATGGCGTTGGAGTTGGTATGACCAAGTAATAGTAGGATGCTAGATGGAATGCCCATTTACAACGATGAGGTGAAGGTGAAATTGGAGAAGGTAAGACTATTACAATTATACAAGTTGCCCTACTTTGGAAAACCTAAGTGCCTTTATTAATGATTGATGTCATGAGTACATGAAGATCACTTTTACTTCATAGGGCATAAGATGTGCATCACACCATAGCTGATATCCAATTTCACAGGCCTTAATTGTGAAGGAGATAACATTGATGATGATATAAATGACAAGGAGGGTATCAAGGAGACTGTAGATGCATATGAATACAAGAGGGGTTTGAGATACTTTGACATCTCATAGATACCAGACCTAGTGATGAGGATGGTTGTGTGCTTAGTCACCAAACTCAATGACCAAGAATGGTGGATGCAAGTGAACAAGGCATGGTTGAATGTATGCTGGAAGATATCAGAAAGAACCATCTACAACTTGTCTACTATTATCGCAGATGAAATTATAAGCAGCATGCAGGAGGGAGAGAAGATACTCTTGATAATTTACTCCTCACTATTGTGTTATCGAGATATTGGAGTGCTTGATGGGCCAAAAAAAATTCTTCGGGAATATCTAGAAGAGGATCCCTCACCCATAAAAAGGTTTGCAAATTATACTAATGAAACCATGATTTCCACTCACAAGGCACACCTGGATAAATGGTATAAATGAATGTATGATGCATTCAGGGCTGAGTGGAGAATACTAGAGAAATTTACCACACTCGTGAGTGGAGAGGCAGAGTTTTCAGTATACCAACACTTTTGCATTGGTAAATTTATGATGCCATATGGGAACATGAGTCCGTTGTGCAAACTACCCTTCTCCTTCACCGCTTTATACTTCAAAGTCATAGTTAATTGGTTCAAGGAGGCCTAGAGACTAAGGTTCAACCTTAGCGAAGTAGATATAGACCACCTTGATTTGTGCTAAAAGCTATTCTACCCAAATAAGTATGCGTACGTGGAGATATATGTCTCCCACAAGATCCAAATGATGAAGCCTTTGACGGTACTAATTGTAGGAAGGACTATAACAAGTGTGTATCTACACATAAGGCCTAAACTTGAAAAAGGAACATACTTAGATAACAATGTATCCATTCATAAAGACCCTATAAGAAGGAATAAGGCCACACTAAGAAAGAGAGAAAGAGAAGAGGTGCAGAAGGCACTAAGTGTTCAAACTACACAGACGGTAAGCATGCTAGGAAAAAGTGCTAAGCCTAGTACTTACACATGGAGGAAGAAGTCCCCAGTGAAAGCAAAGACTCTAGAAGACGAGGTTCTAGAGCATGAAGAACCCCTCACCCAGGAGGAATTTCCAAGGAAGACATCACTGTTAAAGAAAAATAAAGAGAAGAATCCCCTATACTAGAATCCCTAGTAAGGAAGAAGCAAAAGGTAATGGATGAGGTTGATTCAGAGGAAACAGAAGACCTAGATGCCTACATTGGTGATAGAGATGATGATGAAGATGAACCAAGAGGCGAAGACCATCCCATCTATGAGATACATGATTCTGAAGAAGAAGGAGATGAGGAGTATAATGAAGGAGATGAGGAAAAGGAGGATGAAGAAGAATCTAAGACCCAAAACAAGGGGTAGGTGGGGAAGAAGTTACAAAAGGCCAAAGGACCCTAAGCCTCATGAAGGAGCATGTAGACGAGGTTGCGGAGAAAGAAGTGGAAAAAATCATCAAGGACATGGTGGTATAAGAATTGGAACGTAGTGTAGACTTGGTGAAGAAGGAAGCTGAGGAGGAGAGCATAGGAAAAGAATATGGTAGCATGGGAGGAGATCTCAGTTTTCTGTAAGCTTTCCAAAGGCCACACACATAGGGAGGAAGAGTGCAAAAGCATCACAAGTTCAAGGAATGGGCTACATTGATGATCCAAACAAGGTGTTGTGTGTGCACTTCCAGAGCACCATGCTAATGAAACAACTTTTAGCCATGACTTCATTTGATGAGGAAGGTGCATACCCTTGGATAAGGAAAATGTTGTCATGGGCATTTGAGTCCCACATTGATGAGCCAAAATTTGAGGTAATCCAAGGAGCATTGATGAAAGTGCCAAAAACAAAAGGGATAAACCCCTTGGTGAATGCTCAGAGGCTTTTGGATGAACAGATATATAATGCACTCAACAAAGTCTTAGTTGAGGTTGAATCCGTGCTCTTCGGGAGAAATGACAAGGTAAAGTTCCTAGAGGCAAAGGTGGAGAAAAAGGAAGAAGAGCTCATTAAAAATACCAAGGACTTAAAGTAGGAAGAGCTAATCAACACTCAGTTAATGTGCGAGTTGAAATATGAAAAGGAAAGAGTGCGCGAGGCATACAAGAAGATAGAGATGATCACATATTCCATTGTCCTAAAGCATCCAGACTTAACACCGCTAACACAAAAGCATGGGTCATTCTTGCAATGCCCGGAGGAATTGATCCACATACTCACTATAGAGAGGTGGCCACTTTCCCTAGAATCAACAGAGGAGGCATTGGTGTGCCAAGAGAAATAAAATAAGATGAATGTGGTGGACATTGTTTCTCAGTACAAAAAAATCCCCATCAATGTAAAAGCCGCATGCACATGTTTCTAAGGCTTCCTATAACAAAAATGCAAATAGAGATAGAGTGGCAAGTATCCTAGTTGCCACCCATGAGGCAGAAATCTAGGAGTTCTAGGAAAAGAACAATTGGAACATGGAAAAGTGAGAAAAGATCCTATCTGAGGTAGAAAATAAATCAGAGGCCATTGAGACCTTACGGGGCTCAATCAAGAACCGGCTAAAGGAATTTTACCCTAAAATCACTCGAGAGGATGGATGCGCTTGAGGATTTGGGCAAGAAGTTGGAGGAGATTGTGGAGATAATGAGCGCTAAGGGAGAGGAGCTTAGTTTTTAAGAAGTGAGCACCCTGGTGGGTGACCTCTGTTAGCAAGTGCAGAACGAGATCGACACTTGGGGAAATTAGAAGCTAATTTAAGGAAGGATTTCCCTCTCCTCCTCCAGAAGTAAATAAAGTTCCCCATTCTTTCATTCTTTTCCCCATTTCTTTATTCCTTTATTCTTCCATTCCAACTATTTGTAAGGATCCACCATTCTTTAATTCTTTATTGAAGAGTGTTTCCGAGGATGGAGAACAAGCATAGTCTTGGGTGATGTTGGGTCCCAAAATATTAGCTAAGTACAAAAAGGCACATGGGCACGCGAGACCTAGTTGAAGAAAGGCACAAACATTAAAGGCATGCATAGAAAGGGTTCTTGTAGGGTTTTGTAGAACACACAACACACGCACGTAAGAAAAAATAGGTTTTGTACTTAGCAACATTCAAAATCTTAGGCAGCACACGATAAAATCATGACCTTTATGGACAAGGTGCCAACATGAGGACTGTGGATCAAAAAGGTAATATTCCAGGCATGCAATGGAAGTTTCCAGAAGGAATCATTACAAGGAATGGAGAGCTCATATTTGGAAAGGTATGCTTCTATGGAGGACTACTTCGACACTTGGTGACCAATCTGTAACTTATGGAAGGCATGTCGATGGGTGCTAAGGCTATATATACAAGCACTGGTAGAAGAAAAGGATATAGTTGAAGAGAGGAAAATTTGTGCAAAAAATAGAATGGAGGGTGTTATGGCTAGGGTTTAAGAGAGCTATGTGAGAAATGGAACACTTAGAGGGATGGATTTGCATTTTTCTTTGCAATATGATGAGCATAATATAGCTCTGATGCATGATTTGGCTCTGCATAATTATATGAGAATCGGTTATGACCTTAAGGGATGTAATGTGGGTTATTAACTTTGATATTATGAATATAATTCTTTGTTATAAATCATCTGTGTTCAATACTTATGCATTTCCTTTCTATATGAATCATCTCCATGTGTTGCTTGTTATTTCTCTTACCTACATACAATGAGATGACAACTCTTCCTAAGTTCATAAGAATGTGGTTTAGTTCTTTTCTATCCTGCATTTGATTGTCTGTCCTAAGATGATGCATTCTCATGAAACTCACATAAACGAGATACTTGGTGCCCGTGCATGCCTCGGGTGAGTGCCGAGAACTTGCTTGGGTGATAGGCCAATGCGCATGGGATTTTCTTTTTCTTTAAAGGGTACAAAAATTACTATAATACCTTTCAAAGAAATTATCACCAGATCACAAAGGTTTTCAACATTGGATTTCTCTCTCATCTTGTGAATGACAAGTAAGTGAGGTTGTCTCACATGATTCTCAATAGTATAAACATGCATACATACCTAAGCATTATTATCTACTACTGTAACCTCATTAATAGATAAAGATATGTATCATGCAGACTTCAGTTTCTCTTTCAAGTCTTCTTTCTCAACTATAACTATACATTTTTCCCAATCCCAACCACTACTTTTAGACTAGTGAGAATGACGAAAGTGTGGGAAACTAAAAAAATACATCTTATTTTGTTTAGGAAAATATTTTACAAGAAGACCTCATTTCATAATGTGAAAAATAGTAGCTAGCTGAACTGTTTTACTTAAAATATTGTTTTAAATGATCTTTTTGAATTGATAGGTAATTGTCCCTCCATTTGTTGTAACTATTCTTTTAGTTATCTTATGTTCTTTAAATTATTTTTCATACCCAATATGCAAACAATCATCCACATTTTTCTATCTGGAAACATTCTTCTCAATGCCACCTACAATATTCTTTTCATACGTCTTTCCTCCATGCTTCTCAATAATATCCAACTTAAGTTGCATTTTCTTATCCCTTCCCAATTTCCAGCTACAAATTTTACATTTGCATTCTTTGTGAGGTGTAGATTTATTCTCATTTCCAATAGGTTTAATAAATGAAAACTTAGAAACCCACTCTAACCTAAAACTCCTTCCTAAGTCCCATTTTATTTCCTTTATTTTCTTCCAAAAATAGGTGTCCATTGAGTATTTGCCATGTTGGAATTTAAATTTTGTTGATTTCCAGAATTTTCATCTCCAACATTCAATTGGGCAGGTGATGCAATGCCATCTTCATTCAATTGGGTAGGTGATGTAGTGTCAAACTTAACATCATTAAATGTAATGTCTTCAAGGGTAGATATGTCATTATTGTCTTCATTGAAAACATCGGGCATCGAATCAAAATTAAAATCATTCTAAGTCTCATTTTGAATGTAATCATTCTCCCTTGATTTTGTTGGTCATGCTAGAGAAGGATGGGTTTCATTAGATGGTTTCTCAAATAAGATGTTATTTTTCAATTGCCGCACCACTACTAGGTGGGGTTGGAATAGGTTTTTTTTCTTGAGCTTCAATTTTTAGTTTCCATTTTCCTAAATCAACGAATCCTTTATAATTGAAAGAAAAAATAAATAACATGTAGATTATATGATATTAATATGTGCACATACATCTAAACATGAGAAATATGTATAAATAAAAATATTATGCATGCAAATGTATTAAAATGAATTGATTTAGGTAGAAAGATAGCATAGAGAAGAAATTCATTATGAGGCATCTCAAATACACTCTCATTGATCAATTGTTAATGTTAATATTGATTACAAATAAGTAATTTCAATATCCATATATCATTTTCTCAAAATAATAGATAATTCATCTCAAGATGTAATGGATGTCAATTGACAAAAAATTCACAAAATAATGACATATGAGAGGAGAAAACAATCAACATTACATCCGACAAGAAATAGAAAAGTATAAAACAATAATTTAAAATAAGATTCATCATGGAAAGTAAAATTAAGAAATTTATGGAGAAAAAATAGAACTAATCCCATTAGAATTCTTCAAAGATATTTGATTGTTTTTCAAATGATTTTTGACATGGTCTATATAAAATTGTGTCACTTAACATGTACTAGTTTTTGTAAGAGTGTTACATTAGTATAAATGTGTCTCAACCACCTAAAGGGCCTGCATGAAATAGATGTCAAAAAAGTAAATAACATCATTTATTATTAGAATCTAACAATGTAGATCTTGAGAAAAACCACCAAAAATTGTAAACTAAACATAAGGCATGGGAATGAACTGCCTATGTCAAAATGAATTAAACAATGTGGAGCTCAAATTTAGAGTTAAGGTGGACCTACAAATACTGGAGTTCAATAAAAATATAAAGGATACATAATAAATTTTTCATCTAGAAGAAGAAGAAATTACAAAAAAATTTCCACAATTTTTCATGGTGGCTTGATTGACATGTTACATCAAATTGGATAAGGATTTCCTACCATTTATTTAGTTTTAATGCACTTTATTTATATTGGTCTGATCTACATGTGTTAGTACAAAAATCACAAGGTTTGACTCTTTTGAAAAAAAAAATTGATATAAAAAAGTGAAAGGATGAGGTGATATTTTTAGGTATCTCTCATATAAATTAGTTGGAAGGAATAAGAATATTACTACAGTCAGAATTAGAGCATACATCAAGAAAACTGAAGATGTATCAAAGGTTTGAGAAGAGAACAAGAAACTTAGATGATTTTTTGAGCAGCCAAAGACACTCTAATGATAAGACAAGTTTGGGTTTCAAGGAAGAATCTAAGAAGGAAGAGATGCATGTTGAATCAAGTCATGGACCTTCTGAAGCTAAGGAGGATAAAAAGACTCAAAGGAACATCATAAGGCAGCCCAATGCATCTAGGTATGAAATAACCTTCAATGGTGTTTATTATTCTTGCAATATCTTGGGTCATAGAGCTAGGGACTGTAAAAGTATAGTCAAAATGCATTTCCATGGAAAAATGGAAGGGATGATCTCTCATATCAATCTAGAGACATTACATGCTACAATTTCCACAAGAAGGGTCATATAGCTAGATTTGTTTTCATGAATTACCAAGACAGAGCTAGAGGAATGAAGGTAAGAATGATGTTGTGTGTTTCAATTACAATCAAGTTGGACACATCGCTAGATATTTCTACCAAGAGACACATAGACAAAGTTGGAGAGATAGAAAACCAAAATGTAAGATCCCTATTATTGTATAGAGGATCTAAATGTTTTCATCAATCTAAATAAGGCGTGCATATGCTCATGAAGAGATTATTGATTCATCATAGGTATGATGTTTTTCATAAGAATATATAATTACCAAGAGTGTTCATAATTTGAAAGGAGTTGAGAAAAAATATATGGTCTTCCATCTAGGACTCATTGTGGTATGAGACTGTGACTTCATGATTGAGAATGTATGTAGGGTTCTTTGGCTTAACAATGAAATGTCAATGTATACAAGCTAGATAAATTATCAATAAGCTTGAGAGAATATTGAATGATTTGATATGATGTTTCACATATGATACAACTATGATAAGGGTATTATTTGTATATTTTTGTGTTCCTACTTAGAGAATGTGTTTAAGAAACTTGAAGGACACTGTCATAAATTAACTATGATAGTAACATGTGTAAGTTAATATCAAGATTTTGAAGATAAAAGTATAGATTGTAGGTAAGGGATCAATGTTTTCATATACTCACAATTCATGAAGCTATGTCTATACTAAGGAATAATTCTATACTTCTATAAAGATCTTTCAATTTTTATACCCTTGAGTAAGTAAAATTAATAGTTTGTCTAAGGCTGAATTCATTCATGAGGAGCATCAAAATAAATATGTTAACTATATGATCATGGCACTTTGTGTCTTAAGTTTGAGTATGATATTCTTTGTGAAGTCAAGAAGGTGAGAAAAACCCTTTTTAAATTCATAAGTGTATTATTGAAATATTGACATAGTAAAAAAGAACAGTCAAGAAGCATATCATGTGGCTATCAATCAAGTTGAAAAGGTTGACTACAATATCATGATGAAAATTTAGGGTTTGATCACCATCTAGGAAATAACACAATGGTTAGAGACATGTTGGCAGAGATCTACTAGAAAGTATTTGAAATATGAAGGCATGATCATAAGACTAGAAAAAATGGACAAAGTTTTAGGGTTTTAAGGAGATTTAGTCACTGTCATGAAGCTTTGTTAAGATATAGCCATGATATAAGTCTATGAGGATTTTAAGAAACAAAGAAAAGTAATGTATCATTAAGAAAGTTTTCATGAAAACCTACTAACAAGATAAGAGGTATAATATGATTTTTTTATAAGTCTACAATTATGGTTGCTCAAAATTACTCCTAGATAAAGAAACAAAGGAATCATCTCAATATTACTACAATTTACATATTAACAAAGTATGAAAATATTGTGAAAGGAAAACTAATTTCATTCAACAAAAGGCTAAGTAAGCGAGATCAAGTCCTTAAGAAGAGAAATAATGTCATCTACTTATTACAAATTTCATTGTATGAATTTTTTATTTTATGTAATAAACATGACATATTTTGATTAATATTAAATAATTCTTAATTTTTCATATTATCTTATGTATATTGCACATTTTGATGATTTTTAAATGCTTCTCTTCCTATCATATAATGTCATATATATTACATGCTTAACTATTAATGAAAATTTTCATATTATATGTTAAAGTAAAATACAATGAAAATTAAACTTGTGGTGTTTGTATGGAGATGTTTGCTTGGTGACTATAGAGCACATAAGAATATAGAATTAGCAGTATTTATAGAAAATCTTCTTTTTGAGTTGGATTATCAAAATGATGTTGCTTATGTTCTTCGTAAAACATCTATGCAAAAGGGGGTAGGTGGGAAAAGTTTCACATGATGAAGATATCGATGAAATATGTAGTAATTAAAAATATCCCCGGATGTAGTTGGATTGAATACCATAAAATGGTACATGATTTTTTTGCATGAGATGGATCAAACCCAAAGAAAAAGAAGATCTATGAAAATTTATAGAAATTTTCATTGAATATAAAGGAAGCAAGATACTTCCTCCAAATTTATTCTTTTAAAATCAATAAGGACAAATTGAAGCCAAAATGTTGAGGAAGAGAACCTTCAAATGATTTTTTTTTGAATGAGAACCTTGTTGAAATTAATGGTTCTGTAATCTTGAGCCACATGCTACCATTTCTTTAACCTCCTAACCAAATCCCCCTAGTGGATGTGAACCCCATGGAATGAGCCAAATTTGATAATTTTTTGGGTCTAGAGCAGGAGGTCTATGCCATGTGTCATCATTTCATTGGTCTCCCAAGGAAATGCCCCCTCGTGAACGTAAAACCTATAAAATGTGCCACATTTTATGTATCCTTTGGGTCCATAGTGGGATGAGGTAGTGTCAGCATTCATTGATCAATGGTCAAAGTTGAGACATGTGGAAAAATTCCACCACACTTCACAATGGTGGACTTGTAGACACCTAAATTCGATATCTCTAACCTTATCTCGCCGCGTGTGCTTATTTTTTCTAGGGTCCTATATTTTCCCCCTTTAATTAAATACATCCCCTTTATTTAATTAAATTTCTGACTTATTATCCAATCATTATTAATATTTATTAATTCACATGAATCAATTAATTATTATTCATATCTCACATTCCCTAACCAACCTTCTAATTAGGATGCTTTTATCCTAAAATATAGATCCTCTTACTTTTCTAGATTTTTTTATCTTACTTATATTTATCCCTTAACATCCTTAAAAACCCCTTGCCTACCTACATGCTTTAAAGATTTCTTCCAATCCTTAAGAAATCCCAAATCTCGACCAAAATCACAAAAGTAGCTCCATTGGGGTAATTTCCCTATAGTCGTCGGTGACCAAATTCCGATCGCCATCAACCCTATAAAAATAAGTCTTTTCTTTCCATAATCATCAGATACATGTGAATTTTGGAGCTTCCTTATGACTTGTGAACTCTTTCTCATGCTTGAGAATTCTTGAAAAAGTTACAAATCTCCTAGACGTCATCCCAACGTGCTTGCATCACTCATGATCATCCTTCGTGAGATTTATCATTATATTTGTGTTATTTATGCAATTTTCATCAAATTAGATTTATATTGTTTGCATCTAATGCTTTACAGTTTACATAAGCTTCTACAACACCCATAGCTCCCTCAACAACATTATTTTCTAGCTTATTTGCTTGCAGATCTCTGTTTTGTCCTTTTGACCTCAGCTTTACCCAATTTTGCAAAAATTCCATCAATCCAACCTGGTCACCGTCAACTAGGGTCCTGCTTTCCAATAAATCCTTCCTTATTATTATTTTATGCCATTCCTTTGTGTTTTTTGCCTCTAAGAACATTATGCGGGTTTTCTTCCAAAGTATTGACAAACCTCTACTACCTTCTAGTTTGCACTCAGGCTCTTATAGGCTTACATTCTCATTCTACATTCCAGATCTTCTCTCCTAGGTCATCGTTGACCTGACTCTGCATAGTCTGGGTGGCCATAGAACTAGACCAAGTAAAATTTAATTTATAATTATTTCAATCAAATCATCTCTTAGATCCGATCTTAATTATTCTCAGATTCAGTAGTACTTTTATTTGTGCATGTTATCATTATGACATCACTTATTTTGATTCTTCTTTAAAATGGGGGTTGACATATGCCAAGGAAGTTAATGCTTCTTGGATTTTTTTGTCATGCAACCCCCACATATCCCATCTAATGAATCTCTTTTTTCAGTATGTCTTATTTTCAGGTCTTCAACTACAACAAGGATCAACTACTCAATGCCCATTCATTTATCACATCATGTTATAGGTACCATAAACCCTTCATGCTATGATTTTCTAGTTGTTTTCATTACTTGTTCATTCATTTGATTAGGAATGAAGAAAATTTTCCAATGTTATGGCACGCCTGGTGGGACCACCCTTTGGTGATCTCTTTTCATTTATTTTCTATCTTTATTAATTCTTCTGTATTCTACTAACACTGTAGCGTGAGGCCCTAATTCTTCCTTGCTCGTGTTGGTTTGGCTTCTCGATTGCTCTTCACTGAAGTTTAAATAAAAAGGAAAATATTTGTCCAAGTTTTCCTCTTTTTCCTTATTGTATCCTTTCTGTATTGTATTTCTGTTTCCTTTGTGCATCCTCATCAAAATATCACACTTCGATTTGTTTTTAAAAATAACCTTTCTTTTATGCATCCTGCTTGCTCACATAGTTTAAGTAGGGGGTTTACTTGCTGCATCTCACAATCCTCACAAATGACCTAAAACTCGAAACCGATCAACACATCTAAAAACCATCCTACCCAAGTGGAGACTCGATTGAGATTTAATTACCCAATAAGAAACTTCCGAGACTCTCCCAAGCCAAAAAAACGTGAAATTAGACATAGACTATCTTTTCTTAGGTACCCGTTATCAACCTCCTTTTCTATTTTCCACATTTTTAAATTAAAAACAATAAATAAGAACCATTTTCTTGACTTTCTTGTTTTAAAATGGAACATAATTCTACCTCGAATGATTACTGCATGAAACACAATTGATATCTCCCATTTGTCTCGTTTCTAGCCCAATCTATGACATCTTTCTCTAAAGATCATGGCAACCTGGTAGAATCTATCCCACCACCTTAGACCACCCCGATTCATCTAACATCCCCATCCCTCATATATCGATCTTCCCATCCAATCCCAACCATCTTATCATGTTTATCCTCCCCAATATCTTACATCCCCTCAACCAATACAATCTTCACCACTCCTTGACATTTTTAGACAACCCTTTCCTAACCCACCACCAAAAAACCATCTTCATCAACCACACTAGACAAATATAACCCATTTTCAATCAACACCATACATCGGACACCTCCTTCCATATCTACCCCACTTATCTCATCATCACCTACTCCCATCCTTAATATTGTGCATATAGATCCTTTGAGATCTATCCCTACATCAATCAGTACCCATCATTGCATTACTTTCCACCTTAACTTCAAATGATTCACTTATATCTACATCAAGTCCTGATCTTACCACATCCACATTGGATTTGACTGCATCCACTTCTTCATCGACCCTATCCCACCCCAAATTACTATAACTACCCCATTAACCACATCTATCCCAAACACACCCATCACTATACTTATATCTACTACACCAACAAATATGTACGTGTATGTATTGACATGATTATCACACATCTCTCTACACATTCCCACATCTGCATCTATTATCACACAAATCACACCTTCTTAATCCACAAAAATATCCATGATGCCTCCTAAAACACCTAATAAAAAAATTGAAGGAATTCCTACCTCTTCTACAAAACCCCTCATTTCCACACCAAATAATCCAAAACTTGCATCATCTCCCTCTCACATAGACTTCATCAACTGCATGATCCAAACACCCCTTCTTCTATCCACACCTACACCTATCATCAACCCCACACCAGCATATACCTCATCCACTTCATTGGATACCACTCCCCCATCCACATCTATTCCACCATTACCCATCATACCATCCATAGAATCAGTCCCAGTCCCTCTTTCTGCACTTCTACCTACACCTACCACATCGACCATCATAACCACATCTCCTACATCATCATCTTCTCCTCCCACATCCTTCAAAGAATATTGGATAGAATTACAACTTGC
This sequence comes from Taxus wallichiana var. yunnanensis, assembly GCA_018340775.1. NCBI lineage: Eukaryota > Viridiplantae > Streptophyta > Pinopsida > Cupressales > Taxaceae > Taxus > Taxus wallichiana. The sequence goes on along the minus strand of CM031237.1, from coordinate 643,745,915 downwards.
AAAAACCATAGGTGACCCTCCTATCTCATCTACACAACTAGACATTTCTTCACCTCCTTAGATCAAGTCATGGGAATAATGTTTCCCCATTAGTCACAACATCATCTTCAGATCCACCAATTGAAATAATTTTCATTCCTGCCAAGGGTACTCCTTCACAAACCAAACCTAAAACCTTAGTACCCTTCCATAGCGATCCCTTGTGTGCCCTCAAAAGATTATATACATTCCTCCAACCAAGATCAAACCTACATCATCCATCTTAGGGCCACATCCATCTATCCTAGGACCATCTCCTTTATCATGATCAATCAACCAATCCAAATGAAAATAATATGACTCCCTCCTAGAACCAACTCGTTCATTAAGAACATTCCCATCTATCGACCAGTCCGGACCAAAATCATCCAACCCTTCTTCATCCAGGACACCAATCACCATCAAAAATAAAAACAAAACACCAAGACCTCGAAACAATCCACCCTCATCCTTGACATCCAAAACATATTCCAAACCATCTCCTACCACATATATCAAGTTGTAAGTGGAGGTCTTGTGACATTTACTCTAAAATTCCACCATCACACTTCCACATATCAAGGCCTTTGATCCAGACCATCCGAAGCCATCATGGTTCGATCCCCATTACATTTATACCTACCATCGCATCTTGGGCCATGACACTGAATAATGTAAGGCCCTATAAACCATCATCCATGATCTTATTGAAAGAGAGGACCTTCTTAAGGACTCTCCTTCTCCATCTACCATCTCATCCATGACTGATTCATCTCCCATTTCTACCTCTCCATCTATAGGAGCCACTAGGCCTTCTCCTTCATCCACCACTTCTTCACATACCAATCCTCTTAGTGAGGGTCCCCCCTTATTCATCGATACAGTTCACCTTGATTCATTTTCCCTATGATCTTTGATCTTATACTCCATCTATACTTGTCATCCCATCTCATTTTTCTTATCCTGCTATCCACTAGCTCATCCACATCTCTCTTACTAGGGGAGAACCTTCCCCTTGATGTTGATTCCTCCACATTTTCTTCCACATCATCCTATCCTTGTAATGTCTTTGATGTTGGGAGGAATTCATTCTAGGATTTTTCTGCTTGCGGATTAAACTCTCTCCATACCTGACATTATCTTATTCTATCTATCTCATCTCATCCAATCATGTCATTAGTTTCATCCATCATCTTCTCCTCCTAAGACTACCTTCGTGAAAATATCTGTGCTTCCCTTGAGAGCACCATGGGTGTATCTAAGGTCTACCTTCATGGCCATATAATCTTGTCCTAAAATAAATTTAGTAACTATTACTCTTGTTTTGTCAAGAAAAATGTGTATATACTCAAACCTCATGGTCCTTGGATGACTTATCTCGACCTACCTAAAACTTAAAGTTTTCTTAACCAAACCTTATTACCTATCTATTTCCACAAAATCCCCTATCATAGACATAGGGTCTCGATCTCATCGGTCTTATTAATCCTTGATCTTCACAACAACATCACTCCATCATCACTGTAATTGAATATTTCACTAAGTGGGTGGAAGAAATTCCCCTCACTTCAACTAAATTTGGTCTAATTATTAACTTTATCTACCAACATATCATTTACCACTTTGGCATTCCTCAAAAACTCGTCACGGACAATAGAAAGTCCTTTAAGAAAAATATATTAAGAAGATTTGTGATTCATTTAACATCCAACTTAGCTTCTCTTCTCCATACTATCCTCAAGCTAACGACCAAGCTAAAGCCACTAACAAAACTCTTCAAAACATTCTTGCAAAAACTATTGACTAGTCAGGACGTGACTAACATCTCCATCTTCTTTTTCTCTTTGGGCTTATTGGAATAGAATTCATACTTCCATGGCGGATACCCCCTTTTCACTTGTGTATGGTTCTGAATCTGTCCTCCCTTTCAAATTTCAAATTCCATCTTTACGTGTGTCCCTTTGTGACTTCATCTCTAATGAAGACTATTGCCAAACACGTCTAGTACAACTTGAGTTTTTAGATGAGTTTCACCTTCTCACTTGTGAACAACATCATGTTTATCATGAGTGTATGAAACATTATTACAAAAATCACATAAAATAACACGGATGTAATGTCTCTCACCTCATTCTCAAATAAAATCATAACATCACTACTCGGAAAGGAGCAAACGCAAAAAGTTTTCCCCTAACTATATTGGTCCATATATTATCACACATAAGTATGGGTCAGGAGCCTATTGATTATTCTCCCCTAATGGTAAACTAGAAGTTGAACCTCTTAACACATTACACTTATGACCATTCTAGTTTTATCCTATCTTCTAATGAGCTCTTAGTCATATTCTTAGATCATCCCTCCATAATTATCCCTTTCCATCTTCCATTATAGTGACTTAGAATTATGTGGTCATCCATCACTTTCCTATATGTGAACTTTACTATGAGAACCACAACTCTTCTCATAGCATATTCCTTATGGATAGGTTCTCCCTTTTTATGAAAACTCCATGATCATTACATCCATCACCTTCTTATTTCATGTTGGAACCATGTGAATTGTCCAAGGGTGTCATGTGTACATTCGAAGTATCCTCTCTAAGTGGTCTAATTAGGTATTCCAAGCTCCTCCCCATTCAAAATCAAAATAAAAGGATGGCCCAATCAAAATTCAAAGAACTCAAAAAGAAACTAATCCCTCGAAGGACAAATCTGTTTAGTTAAAAAAAAAAGAAAAAAAAAAAAAAAAACTGATCCCTTGAAGGACGGCTATCATATATGTTATATTTTTCCATCTATATTACATATGTATAAAGTAGACCATACCCTTGAAGGATGGATACTCTTTTTATCATGGAATTGAAGGCTTCCCATATTGATCAACCTTACATTTTATTGACACCCTAAGAAAGCTTCCCACATTGATCAACATTCTTCTAGTATTTCTCTTCCCCTTTCCTAGAGCTAGGGCATAGATTTCGGGAACACCACTAACAAAGAACCCTCTTTCCCATGTACAAGTTACATCTTAAATCCCTTTCTTGTATCAAAATCAGGCCTATGAGTTTATTCAATCCATTGTCTCTTTATGATATTTGATATAACTAATTGACGTCGGTTAAATTTTAACACGTGTTTTTGTTGCATGTGACTTGTGTTATTTGGATCCCCTCTTGTTTACCTCTAATGTAATTAGATTCATTTTTTTATTTGTGTTTTCCTTGATACGATGCAATGTCATTTGTACTGTAGGTTTTCATCATATGGTTGCACTCTATCCCTAATTATTTTCATATCTATATTTGATTCATGATTCAACGCCCATTTCATTATGTCAATCACATATAAATCTATCTATCTATCTTAAATACATCAATCTTAACTTACATTAATCGATAATCACATCCACATTAAATTTTATCCACATCACATTACTATAATCAAATTCAAAATAAACATGCAATCCTAATCCTCATTAACCATACAACTAATTCACATCACCAATTATCCATACATATTAAAATCCCAAGTATAATAACATCATATCCAACATCATAATTTACCGATCGAAGTAAACGTAAATCATTTCATCTTATAATTTTACCACCATACTCAAATATAATTCAAACATGCAACCAATCCTCATCATCATCACATATACTATCAACATCAACATCATCATAAATCAGATAATCAACATTAAACAATACACATATATCAAATCATGACAAAATGATATCATATATATATATATATATATATCAAAATAAAATGTATCAAGATGACATGGCCCTCTAACGGGGTTATATGAAAGCGAGATATTAGTGAAACCAGAAAATTGAATGTCGAAAGCGTACTATACTTCCCTTGTGGGACATATCCCTCCATCTTCCTATTAGCCTGGTTGTCTCCATACTAGCCCTCTCTTCAATGTGGTTGAGCCACATTCATTTTTATCCTTGATGACCTAACTCCACTTACCGTTATCATTTATAGAATCTCCTAGTATCGAGTGTCTTCATAAGATTATCGATCATGATCTCTGCACAAAACTTAGCATAAGGATATGTATCTATTAATCAAGATCATACCAAGAGGTTCCATCTCTCCTCCTCCCTGTGATGATGATACCTATCCTCTACCTACATCCTCACTAGCTAGTATAGTAGAAAGATCTCCAAAACAAAACCTATAAGACTCTCTCTACCGGTGGTATCGGTCCCTATCCTATACAACTATGTCTCTCTCTTAGACTGCATTATCTCTCTCCACCCTCATTTGATCTAAATCAGAAATCTCTCCAAATCCTCCATCTCCACCTTGCAAACCTACCACTACATCTCCCCAATCTCCATCTCCTCCACCTCCTCCTCTCCTCCCTCCACAACCACACTATTTTCCAAGATCAAAAAACATCCAATCAGAAAATTTGGCTCTAAATCCTATGTTATCATCATCATCCCATGTACACCTCCTCCTCTAATGGATTTTCCATAACAGGGGCTCGACAACTACATGTTAACCTCCTCCTACCTATACAAAATAAGAGCATCTACTATAATCTATATGACCCAAAAAGAATCAACTTGATCAAACCGAAATGGCCTTGATCATCTCTAACCATTTCCCTGATACCACCGTGTGTCCGCCTCATCCAAGACAACTCGCATCTAATCCTAGCCATGCATAGAAATCCCTATATGACCACCATCTAATTTGATCGAGTCTAACTTTGAGAACTGATTGGCATACCAATCAAATCCTTTGTTCCCCCTTTCTCAAGTCCCAGGTCACCCCTCCATCTTAAAAATCTAACCACTATCTCTATATGATCCCTAGTGAACCATGGAATCCTGGTGGCTAAATGAAAACAATGTTCACATAGACCCAGTAATGAAGTAAGAAACCTACATCCAACCCTGACCTCCTTCTTTCCCTATACATCGATAGTTTTTGGTACACTTGAGCTAACAAGGAAGTCCTAAAATAAAATATTGTCTGGTGATCCACTATATCAATAACTACACCAATAATTTCCCATGGAAACTGATCTCCTCCTAAGTCCAGCAATGCATACAAAGACACACGGTCATCATAACCAAATAGATAAATCAATTGCAAGGTATGATTTCCTCATACCTTAGCTCATAAGAAAATGCCCCTAAAGAGAATCTAATGTGGAGTGCATTGGCTCCAAATAGCCATGTCAACACCACTAGTCTATTATTATCTATGATAAGAACTTTCTAATCCCCTACATAGAAAATCATAGGATCCTATACACATCCTCGAGAGTGATGGTAATATCCCTTGCCCTTGTTAGATCAAGAGAAATGCAAAGTCTGTAAGAATTGTGTGGTTAAGAGGTAACCGCCTATAACTGAAAGATCAATTACATGTAGCTAAACTAAACTATGTATTAATTATGCCAACATTCCCCCCCTTAATACATTATTTTTACAAATCTACCCTAGATTCATCATCTTGTTATGTCACGACATGTCCTATCTACTTCTTGCAACAAGGACTTTGTCTGTATTTTCTTGAATCTCTACGACAAATGTGCTCTCGTTTGTAAAAATAGATGAAGAAGTGAGCTCGAAAGCTCATGTGGTGTGCCACAGATGTGCCTAGGGCATTTAATCTTGCGTTTGTTATCTAGATTGACACAACTCTTCTCCATCTATATGTCGAACAAGACTCAGTCCATTATGTCCTTGAATTGTAAGTTTTGGAGACTGGACGAAGAGTAGATACCGACGCTCTTCGCCTCTCAAATGTGACGATCTCTATGGTTACTTGCAATGTTGCTAACATCTTGGGCATGAATTTCATGCTTTCAAACTGTTGCATGGGATCATAGGCTATTTTCTCGCACCCATCTTCGATAGCAAATTTGATGAATGAATGAAGGGGTTTGAACTCGTGTTGTTTCAATTGATTCAAACTATTGTCACACACTCCTAATCTCCTATATGCAACACTGACCAATGTCTTCCTTTGGATGTGAACAACATCTTCCATGGTGGTGGCTTGATACAAATTCAAAAATGGTAACGTAGAGGGATGTTCTCTGAACAACAGTAGAGAACACATTGGGGGAGGGAGTCTACCAATGCACACGTGGGCTTTCGGTGGTCACTGCCACTTATGTCAAAACTCCACAGAGTGCTTCTTTATTGGTCCATGCTCTCTTCTCCCTCTTTGGTGACACATTCTCCTTTTAAATTCTTTGATTGCTTGTTGTACCACGGGTTTCCTCCTTTGACTACGCTCAAGGCCTGAATATTTGCTTTTCTGGTCTCTGCGATGCTACTCACTGCCTTGGCAATAGTAAATGGCCTCCATGCTTTCACCAATGGTCTCCACGTTTTCACCAAAGAATAAGAAAATCACCAATCCTCTAATGCAAAGTCTGCAAGAATTGTTTCCTACGTAGGTGTTTGGTGCTCTACAGGCTGTCTTCCTCCACGCGCAGCACACACAGGAGCATCAATGTCAAATCCTCCAACGTAGGTCTGCAGTCAAGGATGGCAGTGCTCAACTAAATTTCCACGCAGGAGGGGAAGTGGTGGTTTCAAGCAGGTCTCCATCCTTTATCTTCACGCTTCCACGCTCCTGCTTCCACGCCGCTCTGATACCACTATTAGATCATGAGAAATGTAAATGTCTGAATGAATATTATTCAATGTGAGGACTGTATAAATACAAGTGAGAATGTGGTTAAAAGGTAACTACACCTGTAATCGAAAGATCGAGTTACATGTAGCTAAACTAAACTATGTATTAATTATTCCAACAGTCCTAAACCGAGAGTTATCGATCTTTTGTTCCCATCTCTCTACCAACATGATCATTAACTCCACATCTCGTGTGATCCTTTGATAATTTCTAAATAACTCTAACCCCATTACAGCCAAATGATCCCACTCAAAGCATCTATAATATCTCCTAAAATTTGCACGTATAGAGCATACACTCTATCTCTCAAATATAGGGTCTCTTTGGCCTCTGAATCGGAAAAAAACAAGTGAACATAAGATCCTTGATAAAAATCCAATAAAAATTGATTAAATTTCATTACAAAATCCAATTTAATCCTAAATCCAATCAAAATATATTAAATTTGATTACCAAATCCAATCTAACCCTAGTCGATGCTAACCCAAGTCAAGTTGACATTTTTTGGGGTTGATCAACGTGACTTAGGGCTTAATCAATGTTGATCCACTTGGGTCACCGCCAACCACCCCTAGCGTCATCCACTTTTTATAAAAAATGAAAACAAATAAATAAATATAAAATTAAACTAAAAACAAGATTGAGTTTTGTTACTCACCATCCTCCGTACCCTCTAGCGTTTCCTTCCATCTCATTCCACCTCAATTTCTCATTTTTCTCTTTAATAAATCAGATCTCTCTCATTACTTTTACATGTGAAAATGAGCATCATCATCCAAACCCCAGGATTAGATCACCACCGACACTTGGTCACTATCAACCTCCTTGGGTTGCATAAGCAATTAGCCTTAGTCTTCGTCAACTTGCCTTGATATCCTCTGCTTTGACTTCCTTGATCTTTGTTTATGACCTCTTCTTGGGAATTCTTCAAATTCCACCTTTCTAGTCATCTTTACTATCCCTTTAGGGAATTCTCTTTCAATATTCTGATCATATCCTTTTGTGATCTTGAAGTACACCTTCGTGGCCATACTTTCTCCCTCTTTAGGCATTTTTTTCAATATTATCCAATTTGTGCACAAATTCCACCTTCATGGCCATACTTATCTTCCCCTTGGGGCATATTATTTCACTACTCACCTTTTTGGCCTTTTCTTGTGTCCTATGTTAGGGCACCATTATTTTCATCCTCGTCCTTTGTGGACACATAGTTTTTCACTCGATTCCTCGTGTACAAAGGATTTTACATAATTTTTACATTTATTTGTGCATACTTTGATGCTTTGGCCTATAAACCCATGCTTATTTCAGCTTGCACCCATTTGAGAGATTTCCCATTGGAATCTCTCCATTTTGCAGTGTTTTTCACCCACTCACTGTCCTGTAGAGAATTGCCAATTATCTCTATTGAGACCATAATTATCCCTCTACCAATGTGATATTGGAGTCACCACCATGGTTTTCATCATTATTGTGATCCTTTTTCTTGGGGCATATTTCCTTGGTAATCCTTTTACCCATTTTTATTTACCCACCCACCCTTCATTATATACCTTTTTTCAAAAGTGTCATTAATTTCCTCGGCATCATCGATCCCCTATCCGAGGGAATATCATCATCTACCTTCTATCAATCCTCATCATACCATTTTTCTCTCACTATTTTTGTCTCATGGCTTGCTAACGCAAACCACTCAACAAAAGGGGAAAATGTAGACACCTAAATTCAGTATCTCTACCCTTATCTTCTTGTGTGTGCGTATTTTTGCTAGGGTCCTATCTAGGTCACCCTTTAATTAAATTCATCCCCTTTATTTAATTAAATTTCCCACTTACTATCCAATTATTATTAATCTTTATTAATTCACATTAATTAATTAATTAATATTCATATCTCACATGCCCTAACCAACCTTATATTTAGGATACTTTTATCCTAACATAGCAATCCCCTTGCATTTCTATATTTTTTTATATTGCCTATCTTTATCCCTTAACATCCCTAAAAATCCCTTGTCCACCTACATGCTTTAAAGCATTCTTCCAATCCTTAAGAAATCCCAAATCCTAACCAAAATAAAAAAACATCCCCATTGGTGAAAATTTCCCCATAGTTGGTGGCGTCCCATCCCACTCGGTGGTGACCCAATTAAACTAAGTATTTTATTTCCATAATCATCAGATGTATGTAAATTTTGGAGCTTCCTTGTGACCTTGTGAACTCTTGCTCATACGTGAGAATTCCTGCAATAGTTCTGAGATATCTTATACATCATCCCAACATACTTGCATCATTCACGATCATCCATCATGAGATTCATCATCATCTTTTTGTTATTTATGTGATATTTATCAAATAATCTTTGTATTGTTTTCATCTAATGTTTTGCAGGTTCAAATCAGCTTCTGCAACACCTAGAGCTCTCTCATCAACATTATTTTCCAACTTCTTTTCTTTTAGATCTCTCATTTCATCCTTTGATCTTGTCCTTACCAAATTCAGGTACATTCACCGTTAACTCAACCTAGTCCTTGTCGACCGGGGTCCTTCTTGTCAATCAATCCTTCCTTACTATTGTTTTTCTTCCATTTTGTGGTGTTTTCAACCTCTAAGAACATTTTGCATTCTTTCTTATAGCATACATGGAACTTTGCTACCTTCAATTTTACACTCAAGCTCTTGTAGGCTTGCATAGTCATTCTACGTTCTAGCTCTTCTCTCTAGGTCACCTGTCGACCTACCTCTACACAACCATGGTCACTATTGACCCAGGACACAGTAACATTTAATTTACAATTATTTCAATCAAATCATCTCTTATATTAGATCTTAATTATTCTTAGATTTAGTAATACTTCTATTTCTACATGCTATCTGATTATTCCATCCTTTATTTTTCTTATTCTTTAAAATGGGGTTGACATACGCCAAGGAATTTAACACTTCTTGGATCCATTTTTTTGGGAAACCCCACATATCCCATCTAATCAATCTCCTTTTTCAGTATGTCTTATTTATAGGTCATCAACTATAAAAAGGATCAGCTAACCAAGACTGTTCGTCTATCACATCGTGTTAGAGGTACCATAAGACCTCCATGTTATGAGTTGCTTGTTTCTTTCATTACTAGTTCATTCATTTGATTATGAATGAAGAAACTTGTCCAACATGACTCTGGTAGAAGAGAAAACAAAAAGATTACAAAAATATACAATAAGGAATATACAGAGCATTAGCTTGTGGAAATATATGAAGTGGTTTTAAATATTATTTATATATATATACTTATTTTACATAGATGTATCTAAGATAAGAAAACTAGTTATAATTATCTCGCATGTGGAGGACTATTCTAGATGACATAACAAATCATAGTGGTTATGAGGATGGGGATGTTTAAGCTTTGTAATAAAATAAAATGCAACATGATTGAGAAATCATATGTAGGATACATTTTATGATAATTATATGATTTAAATATATACTTAGTGCATTGTAAGGACAATTTTGAGTTGGTAGAGCTATGTGATGAAATTCGGCTAAGGCATTACTAGGTGAACCACTTGAAGAATCGAGGGGGGATGAAGCTTGAGATAAATAGTATGGGTTATCTCTGATATTTTCTTGTGGGTTTTTCAAATATTTGAAGTTAGGATCAAAACTCCTCTCATTCTATTCTGCGCATGGTATATCTCCTTTCAACCAACTTTGGGAAAATTTTACTATGGGAATATGAAAGGAAAATGTGGAATATGAAAGGCCATTCACATAAATCAAGAGTGGTTTATTTAGAAATGGTTTTTAATCAATTTTTTTCAATTTGTAATTTTTTAAATTTTTGGATATATACTTTAGGACCTTGTGGTCATATTTTGGGTACGAGAATTTGCCAAGTCTTCCACATGGTGGGCACCAAAATCTGTTAGCAAGAATATTTGTTAGGTGGACAAATTGTTGGGTATCTACCAATACTTTGAGACTCTAGGTCCCTCTGCTTGAATGATGCATCTCCATTTATTATGCGTGAATGAAATGAAAAATATGTGGTGGCCTTAGAGGTCGAGGATCCAACAAGAACACTCCACTAAACATGCGGAAAAATATTGAAATTTCTTGCAAGGGAGGAATTTTATAAGAAGGTATAAAATGGAGTGGGAAAAATTGAGGGAGGTGTAATATCTTAGGTAGAAAATCAGATTCCTACAGACATTAATCGAGTACTTCAACACACATAAATAGAAAGAAAAAAACTCTGCTACTAGCAAAAAGACAAGATAAGATCATGAACAAAAATTTCAGTAATCTCCTCATCAAAAAAAGAAAGAAAATCCTTTCTTATTCATTTATGTTTTGAGAAAGTTGTACATAATGAGAAATGGAATAACATAGAAGGAGGGAATAGAATAAATTCTCTCTTTTTCTTCTTCACAAGTAGTAAACTCTCATGAGCATAAAAAATTGACAACCCTTAAGAATGGGGAATTAATTACAATATATAGATTTAGAAAATACTCTTGATCTACCACCATGTGTCTCTTCACTTGTCTTTACCACTTCGAGTCTTGACATTCCTAAAAAGAACATTAAGTCCCCTTTTATTAATTAAGGGTAACTTATTACATTTTAGACTACAGTCACATTAGTAAATAAGACAAAAGGTGAATAAGAAAAAAGTGTGACCTCCCAATGAATAATTAGGAAGTGAGGGAAGATAGGGAATGGGGATTAAATAGAAGGAGATAACAAGGGGGAGAACCATGGAAGAAGTTACCTTTCACGATGACGATCACAATCTCCACTTTTTTACATAATGCACAAACACCTTGAGCGAAGTGTTTGAAAACATTGTTTCAAGATCCCCAAATTACAATAGGAATTTCTCACGATGATCCATTATTATATCAAAATGAGAGTGGGGATCACTCTCTTTTCCTTATGTGTTCAAAATTGTCGTTCACGGTGCTAAAATCCTTTGACACCTCATCCCTATTTTTTACATTGTACTACAACATTATAACCTTTACCTTTATTTCTATGAGAGATGTGATTTTTTTCCTATATCACTTGGTTTTTAAATTAATCAAATTTAACCATTTGAAATCAACTCATCAAGCTCAAATCACCTAGCTCAATGAGAGACGATGATGCGTCCTCCTACTATGCCCTACAATGCTCTACATTGCTTTTGGACATAAATGAGTCCAAAATGATGTTTCCAAGGCCCTTATAGAGTTCTAATTTCTCTTTTAAGATGTTATTTAATCCTATTATCCTATGGAGAGTCTAAATAGCTAAAATATGAGTGAAAATGAATCCATCTGCAACTTTTTGGACCAAAAATGAAGACTTTCTATTTTTAGCAGGTAGGACTAAGACCTATTATTTTGGGATATATCACCCATTTTGATTCAATATGACCTTATGAAACTTATGGAACACTCCTTCCTATTTTTTTATCATACATTACTAATTTTAAAAAATTATGTTTTAAGCATGTTATTTTTTCCTAACTCTTTGTTTTGGGAAAATTGCCATGTTTTCCTAGTCTTCTACTTTGCTTTATTTCGAATGTCCCGGGTGATCCATAATTTGATTTCATGGGACTTACTATTTTTAGAATGTGGGAAAGCATAAAATATGATTTTTTTATTAAGTGAAAATAAATCCTTGATTTGTGATGGGGACAATATTTTTAGATTTGTATCTTCATCGTGATCTCATGCTCTAAATTTCACTGTGTTTTGCCCTTTGCAATGCTTGGAAATAAAAAAATGAAAATTTTCCTGGTGTGGGTTTCGGGAATGGAGCTACCATTGTATCCATAAATGGATTTAATGATTTTTTTACAATATTCTTCTCCATCTTGGATCATGATGAAAAAAACTTCACTGAGATAGGTTTTTCTACTTGAACTTGTGCTCATGGTTTTAGCTTGTTCTTCCTACTTTGGAGTGATGGGAAATTGAAGGAACGAGAGTCGGGAACAAAATGGAGGTTTTGTTGCCATTAAAAATCTATATAATTACTTTTAATTATGCACTTTATTTCTCAAAGGCCTATGAAAATGGAGAGGTTTGCAAAAAATATCACTTCGATATGTGCTTTGTATTGTGAGATATGAACATTTTATGTTTTCATCCACGAAGTCAATATGGTGAAGTACGGACATGGTGTCTAACTAAATTGTAGGTTTGGTGTAGAAATGGACCTACTAGGATGAGGTTAAAATGTAGAAATCGATAATTAGATAGGGGCAATGGGTTTTTATATCATTTTTCTCGTAAAAGTGGTTTCTCGCATGCATAAGTAGAAACAATGCAACAATTGTGTTTTTGTAATTTTTAACTTTTTAGTATTCCATGAGGTTGAGATTTTTTTTTTAAACTATCCTAAGGGTATGGGATAATTTGTGTAAACAAAATTTCTCACCCTCAACTTGACAAGTGGCAGATGAGGGTTGGTTGGTGGAGGAGAGAGAAAGAATGAGAAAAAGGGTTGGGAAATGGAACTAGGTCGCATGGAGGACCAGATTAAGGGCTAGGCTTGGGTGCATTTTTGTGTCCCAACTATCCCAATGGGATGAGATAATTAATACAAGAAAATTTTCCTTATTTTGGTAAGGATAAGTGGCGGATTCTAATTGCATAATGGTGAGGGCTAAAAATGGGTGCAAAGGGGCTAAACTTACATGTTTGAGCTTTTTGGGGTCACATGAGGGTCTAAGGGGATTAAATAGAGCTGAGAGAAATTTTATGTCCAAAATTTCCTAAGGGTATTAAACTATTAGTACATAAAAAATTCTCTTTGATCCTGGGAGTGACATGTGTCCACCCTAAAAATTGGCTAGGTTCAAAGCATGCCTTGGAGAGCAACTTGTCGACAACGTAACTTGAGCATCCAGAGGTCATTTTTAGAACTTATTTATATTATGTTGATTGAAAAAAGAATTTGGAGAATGATTTTATGGGTATCATTCCTTTATTATGCTTTCAACATCCTAAAAATATGATTTTTTTCTTAGTATCATAGGTTGTTTATCTTTGAAAAATAGCTTGTGGGAAAATTGCTTGTGTTTTCTAAAAAATGTGAAACCACCATCACTTATATATCTGAAACACATTCCCAATGGTGTCTCATTTGACCTACAAGTCCTTATGTATCTCCTAGAATCACCTCCTAAAGCTCATGGGTTGTTTTGTCTGCAATCTCCTTCACCCTCCGAGACCCCCTTTGGATGAAATTATCCCAAAACCTCCGAAACTTTACAAAAACTTCCCAAATTAGTTACACAACATTCATATATCCTTAATACTACTCCCTAATGAATTTGATCTTGTAAATCCACTCTGGGGTGTGAACCATGTCTTAGAACGGTTATGAATAACCATTCGTAAGTCTCTTGAAGAGTCTATCTTGTAAAGTATCATCTCGAAGAACTTGAATGACATTATTTTCCCTAAATCACCAAGAAATAGAACAACTATATAGAGAGTCTATTTGGATAGAGTGTTGTAAGTGCTTAGTATAAATTCTTAAATATAGGAATAAGGCCAGACATGGGTGCCCATGGCGAGATAAGGGCACATGGGAACTTTTGACTACACAAATGACCGAATTTGGTTTTTATTGTGTCGTAAGATTTTGATGTTTCTTCCTATTTATCATATGAGATTTTTTTCCTTGAATATCAAAGGTACTTATAACCTACAAAATAAGAGTTCACATACACAAGTCCACAAAAAATCAAAACTAAAAAGGAAAATGTAGAGTGGGGATTCAAAATGACCACGACAATCACTTTGAGAGTGTACTTATGACCGAGTAATGCACTACATCTCATAATCCATGTAGTTCTCGGTGAGTTTGTTAGAAATTGTGCCCTAGGATGCCCTTGTGTAAGTTGCACTTGATAGTGGCTTATAGCTAAATGTAACAATGTAGTAGAATGTGTGGATGGAATAGAATGAACTTATCCTTCCTATGTTTTCTATATAGAGTTGTTGCAGCCCTTGTACCTTGAATGGATGCTAGATGGATGATTTTAAGTGGTTAAGGTGCCTTTTGGATGCATTCTTAGGTGATGCTAGTAATGGTTAGTACTTGGTCCTTTATTTTGAACACATAATTATGTATTTATATGATTCCCTTTTTTGAATTTTGTAATTGAAAACTAGAAGGACAACCCATAAGTGAAAAATATTCCCAAAATATAAAAGAGGCCTAAAAAGATCGAGTAAGGTAGAAAAGGTCAAGGGCACCCAGAGTGCACAAGAGCACCTTGGTGTTGTTTTCCTAGTTGGGCACTGGTGGGTGAAGCCATAAAATATAAATAATTAAAGTTCCAAATGGGTTGTAGGTTATGTAAGACCAAATAGAAAACAAGAAACAAATAAGCGAGGCCAAAGTTAGGTTTCAATCATTAGTTTTCTTGTTTTAAAATCATATGAATGCTAGTATTCTTTTAGGACCTAGAAATGTGCCCAAGTGCGTGATTTAGTGTCTACATTTTCCCACACTTCATGTTGTTGAGTGAATAATCGATAACATAAAGTAGATAGAAGATGTGTACGTAGTAACAATTTAGATCATGTAGTGAAATACATGTTGAGTGGACAAGTGAAGCGTGGAATGATGCAAATTAAAGTGTGGAAACTAGGAAAGGAAAGTGACCCTAGGGGGTGAAGCGTATGTGTTACGTTATATACCTATTATTGTGTTTGTATTTTTTGTTAAAGGCTTCTTCTTGTTGCGTATTAAGGGCGTTCTGTAAAAGAAGAGAGAAAGACTAGTGAAAGCTCACTATATGATAAATCAGAGAAAAATGTCTATAAATATGTAAAATTAATAGTAAAGGAAAGTGTGAAACTAATGTAAAAGAGTGTAAAAACATAGAAAACTGTCCTGAGGATGTTGTGAAAAGTGATTTTTTTGGGTGATCTCATGCCAAGAGTGAATTTTTTGGGCAAATATCATGCTAAGTGTGAGTGTTTTGGGAAATATCATGCCAAGAGTGAGTTTTTAAGGCAATCTCATGCAAAGGAGAAAGTATTGGGGAGAGAGCTCTAATGTTAATCTCCATCCATGACTCTACCTAATAAGTACCACTGGAGATGGTACATCCCTAGTTTTTTATCTCAATTGTTCTAAATTAGTTCCAAATATATTGATTTTTTCTGATTGAAATAAATTGAGGAGATTGCATGCATGTTGTAACTAAAGGTATGTGCCTATAATTGTGAAACTTCTCTACAGAATTTTATGAACTATGTTGATCTAATAAGTTGATTGTATGTGCCCCAGGACATTACCACCTAGGGGAGGACACATGCACCCAAACCGTGACTTTCTAAGTCAGGTGCAGTGTATGTTATGTGTTTCGACCCAAGTCTAATTATGAGCCATTATTATAAGCGTAACATGTGGCAATTCTACATTTTAATGACTAAACTGTAGCTCTAAGCTATTATAGTGGTAATTTATTCACCTAATGTATGCCCCCTAATTTGGGGTTCATATGATATCAATAGGAGAATATATCCCAAAGGAGAGGATTTAATGTTTATCTAAATTATATCCTGTAGGGGAGGGGATGTACATGATAGAAACCAAGGCACATACAAAAATGTCGCTAGAAACATGTGTTAGTAGAAAAATAACAAGCATTTCATATAAAAATAATGTAACAAGTGATTTTTCATACAAGATAGACTGTGAAAAGTGGGTTTTAAACATGGGACATCACTCACAATGTCATAATAAAATCAGGGATGAAACGTCCATAAGCAAGAAAACTATGATCAAAGATGACATAGGGCATGACCCGCAAACAATAAAATACAATGGAAAACAAAGTGTATTATAAATCCATGGTGGAATATAGTCTTGCAAAGAAAATGCTACACATGAAGCACCCGTTAGAATGTTAGAAAGATAACAATTATGTCAAGGCATGCATGTATCAATGGGAAGTAATGTTCTAGAAAGTAGAAGTAGTAATTGATTAAATAATAGCACCTGTAATGTCGATATTAGTAAAATTTAGATGCCCCTAGAAGCTTTGTGGGACTAGAAATGGATATAGTACTCGAGAATCATTACAATGTGTGAAAATATGTAAGAGATATGTATTCACTCCAAAAGACCAAGTGAATGCACATGTGTGTATACAAAGAGATAATGACATACTAAGTATCTATTTATCATGGAAACCAAAGTGTACAAGTAAGTAGAATAATCTACCAAGAGTATATGCAACCAAGATATGCAGGTGTAATGTATGAGTGTGATGGTATGGAATGTAAAATGTGACAGTGACATGAGCAACGTTCCCCCCAATGGATGTATGTGAGATGAGGTTCATTTATAAATTACCTCTCATTAGTCAAGAATGAACCATAGAACACAAGTGTGTCATCGAGAAATGGTTTGAAATTTTGTGCTAGAAAGATCGATCATTAAGCGTAGAGCATGAAGATTGAATATTTTGAGGTTAATTTTAGATTTATACCCTCAACAGTTGAGTATGAACCATGGAACTAGAATACATCATAGGGTCATGATGATACATTTCATGTATCAAAGGGTTTGAAAATTCATAATAAGATTAGATATGGTACATGGAGCGTAAAATTTAGTAGTAGACATTAGGTAAAATTGGTAATTCTAGAAGGGGGAAGTGTGATTTCCCCAAGTTTGTATATAAGGAGCTGCTAGGAAATAGATATGATCATGGTGAGAAAAAATAGCTAAATTATGTAAAGTGCACTAAAGGATGTGTATCGTATATATGAAGTAGTATGTGTGCCATGAATAGAAGGATCCATAAGTAAGCACGAGTAGAAAAGCACATATGGAGTAGTATAGGAGTGTAGAGAGATGTAGCAAGGTGTGCTTGCATATATGAGAAAGTGCTGCTAGCAAGATTGACATGAATTACAAAGCAAGGGTGATGTATAGATGTGTATGTGAATAATAGGGATAGACAATTGTTGATTAGAACATGTGGCTATGAGGAGGGGAGATTTTTATGCCCCCAAGTGTGCAAGTAAGGGGGATCTATGTGATGATGTGAGAGAGACCATGCCATGGTGGTGGAATTAGAATGGGTAGAAGAGTGTAAAAGCTACCAAATAATAGTGTCATCATGGTGAGGGGAAAACCCAATAGAGTCTAAGATCTAAACTAGATAAATAGGAAGTGTATAAGCAATAAGAATGTACCCATGAGGGGAAAATAGAATAGGTGTAGATTATTCGTGTTGGAAATAGTAGAAAAAGTAAGTTCAAACATAAGGAAAAACATGTGATCCAAAATATGTGTAATGTATGTTATGTGGGGATACTCATCAATAGTAATGAAAATCAATAAGTACAATTTGTGAATATTATAAGCAATAAATTAGTATAAACTAGCCCTTATGATCATAAAAAAAAATGTAGAAAGAGGGGAACGGACAACCCCCATGAATGTAACAAGATAAGGTGTAGCCATAGTAAATGAATCATGCATAGGATCATGGAAAGTGTAAGGATTAGGAATCAATGTAAAACCAACATACAATGTTCTAACATGTAATGAGGAAGATGCGAAGAGAGATGTAACATTGGAATCACAAAGCATATGATCAATAGAAGTGCATCAAGAGTGAGACATAATGGGAGGAGTATCATGGGTTCTAATAGAAAATTAATCATGTAAATTAGTAGCACTAGGGTACATCCCAAGAGGAGAAGGATGTAAAATGTAGGTAATGTTATATGCATAATGTATAAGAGGAATATCACAAGGAATAACAACATGAGGTGTGGAATCTAGTATAATAGTATCCATAGATGAAGGTGGAGAAAGTGCATTGTGTGTATTGGCATGGGTAGAAAGAAATGTATGTATAGTATGTAACCAATGATGGCATACAAGGATAATATAACGCACATCATGAGGTATAGCATGACATGGAACATTAAGAGTACACGACCCCATAATGCAAACAAGAGAGACTATGCCCAACACTTTCTTAGGTATATTATCAAATCCACATATACAAAGAGTAGATGGATTCAGATGAGTAGTAAAAAGTCCTATTTGATGGAGTAAGGAAAGATTGCATACATTAAAACCATATCCAAGATCAACTAGGACACAATTAATAAGGATATTACAAAATTGAACCTGGGTATAAAGTGAGGAAGTATTGAAATCAAATGCATGGGAAGTCATGAAAGATCTGATAATGGGCATGTAAGGAGAGGGTTACAAAAATGATTAAATATAATTATAATTAAACATATATATTGAAGATTCAGTGAAGTATAAATGTTGAAATATATAAATGACACAAGCAAGATAATATTTAAAAATATGAAACCCTACACAAGAAGGTGAGATAAGAAGACTTAGTTGATTTACGTGTAACATGGAACTGATATGGACTAGGAAGTGTGCTAAATTATCTGGAAAGAATGTCGTAAGTGCTCAAATAAAATATGAAATGCGAAATGAGGTCGGACAAGGGCATCCATGATAGGATAGGGGTACCTAGGCACTTGGATACCGCTTATGGATTCCTATGACTACGAAAATGATCAAAATATGGTTTTTAATGTGTCACAATATCGTCATTTTTCCTCTTGTTGATCACCTAATATTCTCTCCTTGAATTCCGAAGGCACTTGTAATCTGCAAAAGAAGAGTTCACTCATACAATCCCATAAACCACATCAAACCTAAAAATGAAAATGTGGAATGGGGAGTCAGACTGACCCTAGTGATCACCCCGAGAGTGAACTTATGATAGATCACTACACTACATCTTAGACTCCATGTAGTTATGGTTAGTGTGTTTAGAAAATTTTCCTTTGATGTCCTTATGCAAGTTACACTTGATAGTGGGTTGTAGATAAATGTAGCAATGTAGTAGAATGTGTGGATGGAATAGAATAAATTTACCCTTCCTATGTTGTGTATATAGAGTTGTTGAATCCCTTGTCCCTTGAATGAATGTTAGATGGATGCATTTTAGTGCTTTAGGTTCCTTTTTGATGCAAGCTTAGGTGATGTTAGTAATTCTTAGTGCTTGGTCTTCTATTTTGAGCACATAACTATGTATTTATATGATTTCCTTATTTGAATTTTGTAATTGACAACTAGAAGACCGATCCATAAGTGAAAAATATGCCCAAAAGATAAAATAGGACCAAAAAAAGTTAGTAATGTACAAAAGGGTTAGGGGCACTTAGGCGTTGCTTTCCTAGCTAGGTGTTGGTTTCTCAATCCATAAAAAATAGGGAAGTTTCGAATGGGCTATAGGGTATGCAAGACAAAATAGAAAACAAGAAACAAAGAAAGAGGCCAAAGATAGTTTTCAATCAATAGTTTTCTTGCTTAGGAATCATATGAATACTAGTATGCTTTTAGGACCTATAAATGTACCCAAGTGCATTATTTAATGTCTGAAATTTATAAAATCATATCTATAATGAATAGCTATGATAAATTGTGTATTTGCAAAAAATATCAAGACCTTAACCTTCCTTGTCCAAAAGATGATTTCCCCTTACCTAACATTGATCAACTTGTCGACCTAATGACATGCCATGAAATTTTATCTCTTATGGATGGTTTCTCTGGTTATAATCAAATCCTTATCACACTAGAAGATCAACATAAGACATATTTTATCACTCCATGGGGAACCTTCTACTATAGAGTAATTCCCTTTGGCTTAAAAATGCGGAGAACATATCAACGCCATAATCTTATCCAAAAACCATAGAATACTATGTAGATGATCGAGTTAGTTAAATTTAAACACTTAAACGACCATCTTACCATCCTCAATGTAATATTTTCCCATCTAATACAATTTTTACTTCACCTCAACCCTACTAAATGTGTGTTTAGGTTCTGTTATCCAATTTTGCACACTTGGCAAGATTGGACAAGGGGGTCCTGTCATGTTCAAAATGAAATAATAGTCCCAGGAACCCACCTTCGGTTATTATCAAGATGCAATAATTAAAAATAATTCCTAAATTGCATATGAAGAGATCACCTAGCATCGAAAGGCACCCAGTTGATCTCAACTCAGTGGAGAGTTCAGGGTCGAGTTGATAAAGAACCCGGTGTCAAATTGATAATCATCTCAAAAATCATCTCAGTGGAGACTCTCAGTTGTAAGAGCTCAACAAGGTCTTGTTAATGCAAAATATAGCTCGTTGAAAATTTACGAATGAAGGGAACTCTATAAGGATCTCGGTAGAGATCGATGCATGCGGAAGTGAAGACCAAGTCAGAGAGAGTCAAAGTTTGAGCTATCAATAAAGTCTCAATGAATTGGAAAGGTTCAAGCCACAGGCGGAAGCGAAGGCAGAGATAAGGAGTTCGACTCATCTTCGTGACTCGTTCATTTTGGAGATCATGTGGTGAGCTTCTTTTAGGACACATTCTGCAGAGCTAGGGTGATTCAAACGCAAGCCAAGGCATCAAGAGTGCCATAAAATGAATGGAGATCGTTGTGTAAACAGAGATATGTGATGGAGCCCTATCAATGGGACTCATCGAGCATGATGGATAATTCAAGGCAAATCATTTAATGTGGATGCATCAAATATGGTTTCTAGGATACAATTCCAGGGCTCATTGATTAATGCAGAACTGGGAGGACTACTCGAGATAATTTTTCAATGGTAAGCCCGCAGAGACAGCAAGAATGTCGGGCCAGGGTATTAGTGAATACAGTATATATATTTTCGCTGGCGTTGTTCAGACCTTCCTCGGCCGAGCATTTGGTGCACAGGCAGTTGACATGTTATAGCAGAAGCCTTTTTGAGCACTTCCAACAAGCAGGTCATCCAACTATGTGTTTATCTGATCATCATCGAATGCATCCTCAAATTCGGATTTTCCTTCAAGATATTTTTATGAAAATCGATTAAGTGATAGTGAGAGTGTTACCAGGAGACCTGATGAAATTTATTACAAAGATTCTCTATCGAGACCTTACTTGTTTTACGATGTAATTCATGGAAGCGGATCTCATAGAGGTGGAACTGTTTCATATCAGAATATTCATGGAGCATAATTTGCTTTGCAATTATATAAGCATCTTCAACAAGTCACTAAGTTAGCAAGCGTAAAGGTTTCTGTTGAAATTATCACACCTTACAAGCTACAGCTGAAATGTTTGCGCTAAGAGTTTGATGTTATCCTCAAATCTGTTGAAGGAAAATCATGGGCTAGGCACTGGAATAACTTCCAGCCATTACTAGAAATAGTAGTGAACACAATCTCAGCCTCATTCGCAAAACTTGCCTCAAGATTTGATCGAGCTTCTTCCATGGAAGTGACTTTCCAAAGTGAAAAGGCGAGACAACTCAACTAAAACTTTATCTCATTCTTCGACTACAGCGGCAAGATTTTACAACAACTGATCACGGCTGTGGTCGCATGCAACATCAGGATCAACACCAACGGTTCCTTGGGATCACCCTATGGCAGCTGTCACAATTAACTCTCTCTGGAGGTGATTGTTTTTCTGAGATAAAGTTTACTTCTCTACCCTGTAGCTGCTGCGTATAGCCAATTCGAATTGCCAAGTGAAGGCACGATCATGGCAAGAGAATGAAAATTCCGCGCGCTAGTGGAAATAGTGGAGAAATCGGGTCAAATTGCCAAATCTGCGTGGCGAAGTTGAGTCCGGGGCCCGTGGATTAATTTGTCCAAGCTGCGCGGGGATTTGGAGCTATTATGCCAGGCGTGGAGATATTCGTTTGGCAAACCATGACCGAAATTCCATGCGGGGAGATTTGGAGCAGCACCGCCAAGTGGAAATTTTAAGATGGAAAGCCATGTTGTTCACTCCGCGTGGGGGAGAAATTGAACCAGATTGCCAAGTGGAAAAATTACGATGGCTATCCGTCATGAGACTTCCGCATGGGCCATGTAAACAAAACCCCGCGCAGCTTGGAGTGGTCCGAGTCTTTGTGCGAGTCACACGGAAGGTGAGTCGGAGAACGTGGGAATGAGGCAGTGGAGGTGTTTAATAGGATTGACGTGGTTGTCTGGTCGGCCGTTTTGTATGAAACAGAGATGGGCGAAGGAGGCTCTACACATTCTGCTTACCACGCATAACATTCTGGTCGCGAGAAACTCCCACGCACAGGCAGCAGGCACGTGCAGCACAGTAGAAGTCTTTTGAACGCTTCCAGCAAGCACTGCAGGAAACAAATATTCACTGCCGTGTACGATGGATTGGAGTCACGCTGTTCAAGGCTTCATAAAATTTTCCCGAACCAGGAGATGAAGGTTTAAAATGGTGCAGAATGAAACGATTCATATTGCTCAGCATTCCTTCTCCTAGAAACGAATTGAATGTGAAGGTCAACTCTGAAATACCTGGTCGGCCGTTTTGCATGTTGCATCCTTGTTACTCGTAAATGGTCTCTTTGAGAAACTCCGAGGGCAGTACGCAATATTTATACCCTTCCATTATGTACGTCCAATCAGACAATAAAAGTATTCTTTTACCAGATTCAGAGAAACTGTGTTTTTTCAATGGACGATTATACTGCAGTTTCAAGCTAATCTTATCGAGCTTTATTTCTATTAGCTTTGATCCACGACTAAGGGGGAATTCATATGGTTGTTACCTGTACATTTTTTCAAGGTCCTCTTGGCTGCCCCAGTTGTTCAATGTATTTCTTGAAGGGCTTATTTTATGTGTTGCAGATTGTAACATAAAGGATCTTTTTAGTTTCTGAAAAATGAGTATATTGTGTAGCTCACAGCTACCTATGCCATACTAAGATCCCAATAGTGGCATAATTGTTGATTGGAGCTGAGATTTCCGAGTGCACTGCCAAAATACCGAAGGGCTCTTTGGCCAAAAAATCAGTCTCAAGGGTGTCTATCGACATGTTATGGGCATAAGCCTAGGTCATCATCATGGCAGCATTAGGTCTTTATTGTTAATGGCATTTTCTCATCGTTTGGAGGGTACAATTGTGCTTATTATGGCAAAGCTAAAACATTCTTACTACAAGTGTTATATGATGAGGAAGAATCCTGAGCATTGTGGTAAAACCATTCTTTTTAGAAATATCGGGTTAAGCTCGGTATTCAAGTGAGTTTGAGCCCAGGAAAGGCAAGATCGTTTGCTGGATGAAGAGCTCAGTGACTTCGCAGGGAGCTCGTGGTGATGTTTCATGAAGTTTGAACGTGGAATGCATAAATGGCTTCGAGTTAACAGAGCAAAACGATAAGAATCAAGTTTGATAGCCCACCATTCGGAGGACTCAATGCAAAAGAGCCCGATTGCCAAGACGAGGAAAGAGTTGGTGTGGGGTTCAAAATCAATTGCAACACCGAGTTAGAGGATTCAAACTCACCGAGTTGAGATTTGTGCAGACTCCATCCACATGGACCCCCCTCCTCTTCAAGTCAAACGGGTCAACGGGGGGGTCCCAACATTATGTTAATTAAATTAATATTTTTATTTAAATATTTTAATAATAATATTTAGTATTATTATTTAAATATTTTATTTAAATATTCTTTTAATTAAATGGGAGAAGACTAGGTCATCGTGGAATTGATGACCCATGATGGAACCTTCTCGTAGTTCAACTAATCGCAATAAATACAACATGGGCCTTCATTTTAGGAATGTAATTACGACCATTTCCTCTTCTTTCTCACATATTTTTCTATAAATGTAAGTTGGAAGCTCATTTCAAAGGGTTCCAAATAGTTCGCATAAGTTGGACAGCTTAGATATCTCGAGCAAGAGTGTATACTTTTCAAGGGTCCTCTCTCTCGCAAGTTGTTCTTGTGTGTTGAGAGAAATTTCAAGCCTCCTCTTCAAGACTGTAATGGAAACTATTGCCTCTTCTGAATGTATGATGCATTGTGCATGTTATTGAAGCAATAAAAGTGTGTGTTTTGTGACTAATCTCGGTCCTTTCATCCTTCTATGCTTCTTTTTGCCTTTCTCATACTTGCAGTACTCAGTGCAAGTTTAAGTTTCTATTATAGGTTCTTGGAGTTCTGTGCTTATCAAGTGGTGAATTATTGCATGCAGTTGAGTTGTGGTGTCTGTTCACCCTTCTTGAGTTCATCCTTCTTCACTGGGAAACTGGTATATTTCATGGTCTGATAAAGTTTAACAAAGGGAACGTGTGTCTCTTAGTCTGTGGTATCCTGTACTTCTCTAAGTTGCAGAGGTGAAGTTGACTGTGGCGCACACACCCTCTTCAAATTAACCCTTCCTAATCTAAAGACACCCTTTATTTGGTGCATCACCATCCCTAGTATAGTTTCATTTCTGTAAATCTCTTTCCCTAAAACCCCATGAAATGTTAGCGTAGGAGTAGATAATATTTTTTTGTTACACTAGGAGTAGTACAACACTTAGTTTAGGAAGAGGAAGCTGGCCTTCTCCGGAGGTTCACCTCGAGCCCAAGTCCCACAAATTTGAGAGGTGATCCCATGTGTCCCAATCACACCGAACGTCCTATTCACATCCCGGCCATTCGGGGTGCAAGATTTGGCGACAACAGGTTCATAATGGGGAAAATCTTACGATTCATAAGTACTATAAGGGGAATTAAAGTCGATCCTAACAAAACAATAGCCATAATCAAAATATCTCCTTCATCTAACCTTAAATATCTCTACAACCTAAAATGGAAAATTATATCTATTCATTGTTTTAAATCTCAATTATCATATTAGTGGAAATATTTCCATCACTTGCTCAAAAAGGACATCCATTTCAGATGGGACGATGATTTCCAAATGGCCTTCGACAACCTTAAGTAATATCTCCTATCTCCACCAAAGTGTTTATCCCTCCATGAGAGGGAGAGCCTCTCTCTCTATATATATTTTCCACTAATTATGCTTTGGAAGATATGCTAACACATTAGGATAAACAAGGTCTAGAGAAGGACATTTATTATATAACATGTACCCTTCACAATTACAAAACCTATTATTTAGAAGTAGAAAATTTATGTTATGCCTTATACTTCACAACTTCCAAACTTTGTCATTATCTCCTCAACCACAAAATCTATGTAGTCACAAATATCAATCCACTAAAATCCATGTATTCTAAGTTGTTTCATAATCCTTGCATAACTAGATTGCTTATGCTCATTATTGAGTTTGATCTTGAATTCATTTCTCAAAATCCATCAAGGGGTGTGTTATCACTAACCAGCTTGCTCAAGCTCACCTTTCCAATAATAAACTCCCTTGCAAATAATTTGCTGATGAATCTATCAATACCATCAATCATGACAATAATCCTCTCAAAATGGACATATATTCTTTGATTCATTTAAATCTTGACAGTGGGGTTCGGGATAGTCATAATACCTCCATGGGGACTCTTATCCTGCTCTCTTTTAAATTGAACTTTGACTGTACAAATAACATGTCCAATTATGAGACCCTCATCATGGGTCTTCAAACCACTACACTTCTTGGTATAATAATACTTAACATCTACGATGATTCCCAACTCATCATTAATCAAATAAAAGGATCATATCAATGTAAAAATAAGACCTTACAAAAATTTAAAGCCATTGTTGATTGTAGACACCCTAAAAATGCATTCATATTTCTAGTTTCTTCAATCAAATTAGAATTAATTAAATTAATTCTATCCTTCTATAATAAATTCTATTAAAATTAGTTAAATTAATTCTATTACTAAAGTCATATTCTTATCCCCTTTATAATTAATTAATTAAATTTATTAAGCTCTTGGAATTAATTAAATTAATTCCTAACACCCCCTAGATAATATAATTAAAAACTTATTTTTAAAAAAATTAATTGTCTCCTCATAATTAATAACTAATTAAATTGGTTATTTATTTAATCATATTTTATAGTCAACTCCACTTCTATAATTATAGAATTTACAAGTACAACTACCTTTCTAGGTGCAACTTCCGCCAATCCAAATTTCCATTGCCCCTTTAAATTTGTAATTCTACGACTCAAGTCTACTTGTTATTATACGTAATTACAATTATTAACCCGGAGCTTAGTAAAACTATGATCTACCTTTCATGGCCTCACCCTCGCTATAAATTAAGTCCATTTTGTTTGTAAACTCATCCTCGAATCTTATGCAAATTATATCCACCTTCACAAAATTTCCTCCCACATTTGTGTGTATCCAAGATCATAGAATTGCATTAATCCATTTGGAGAGTCATATCAAGAGCATCCATAATTAAAACATCTTAATATTTTACAAGCCTAAGTGCTTCGTAAATCTTGTTGATGTTTGCAATAAAATTACAAGAGAGTTATTGTTATTTTTTCATTTATCTTTGGTTATCTAGTAATTTTTGTTGTTGTTCGATTATGACACGCACGGTGGGAATCCCAAACTCCATTTCACACTTTTATTTTATATTTTCATAATATTACATTTTTTTGTGTTCTTTATATTCTTCTAATCTTGTTTTCCAAATTTTAGGTCCTTACGTGAAGTACAAAGGTAAAAAAACAAAAACAAATCAGCTTTCTAGTCATATTTTTCACATTTAAACTTTTCCAAAAGTGTTTGCACTAACATTCCTAATCTCTACAATAGCATACATGTGTATTTTATAGCATTCACCTATACACATTTTCATTCAATTGTATGCATTTCCATTCCAAAGGTCTATGTTTCCATTCCAAAGTATGTGTTTACGTTCTAGTGTTTACATTTTCATTCACTTGCACATGTTTCTGTTCACTTGTACACACTACCATCCACATCTCTTCAAAAATATCCATTACACACATTAGTATTCTTTCATATTTTATTCTCTTTAACATATATGTTTTCATGTATCTATGTAATGCTAACACATTCAATTTCACACACTAGTGTTCTCTCTGTAATTCTAGCACACTCAAAGTGTATGCACTAACCTCCATCTATATGCACTAGCATACTCTTTCTATTTTCTATTAATTTTCCTACTTTTTCTAACATACTTTTGTTTGAATCTAACCTTTGTTTTATACTACTTTATTTTTTTTTGAGTATATGAATTTGTTGTTAGTTATTTCAAGTATTGTTAAGGAATTAACTTTTTCTTTTCTTAATCAAAGTAAGCTCACACGTATGCTCTTTCCTCACACTTTTTAAGTGATCTTGGAAATCAAAAACATGGTATTTCTTCTTTTTTCTTTTCCTCTCCACTTACCTCAGGAAACATTACTAATCCTTGTTAGTAGGACTTTGGATCTAAAAGAGGTCATTCTTAAAACAATCAAACTACTAACTGTAGGTTGCCTTGGTAAAATGAGAACCGTTAATATAAAAAAATTTAAATCAAGATAAGAAAGAAAAATTCACATTGTATTTACGAGGATTGGATAAGGGCCAAAACCCATCTCGCTTTAATCAGGGAAGTGATTTGGCTTAAACCATAAAAATCATTGCGAGTAATACTAAAATAACCCTAAAGTAGTAAGATATTTGAGTGTACTTGATTGATGAAAAAGGAACCTCCACCCACTTGAATAGTACACCTATTGTGAGATTAGAGTCATGTATATCCATAGTGGCGAACCCAATATAATTCATTTGAGAAAGATGTAACACCTACTTTTCAATACTTCAAATTGTGAGATTTTTTTAATTTCCCAAAGTAACTTTTCCTTCAATGATTTAAATATACAACCTTACATTTAAATCTAGCAAATATATAATTATAATTCATCGTATAAAAAATCAATAAAATATGTGCATAACTATTAGTTAAGTAGATCCACTTGATTCCCTAGAGAATACTATTTCGAGTCAATATACAAAGTATACAAGTCTTACCCTTCTCGAAATTGATTTAGAAGTGATGTTTTTAAATTTCAGCTTAGAACTTAGTTGATCAAATCCTATTTGTAATCTCAAAATTTTATTTAGAACTTGGTGCATCTTGATAGTGTAATGACTTACACTACTTCACCAAAGTTTAAGAGTCATGTTTTCCATGCTCGGTTTCCCGATGGAACATTCATTGTCGAAACATGTCCCATCACCATATCACTTGGTTTAGTTATCAGATTTTAGTAAGTTAGTTAAGTTACATTAGTTGTAAGCTATGCACAAGGTACAAACTTGTTCAACCGGTGCGAAGAAGCACATCTGTGCTAACTTAGGTTGCATATGGGAGATAAGATTCTTAGGTAATGAATAGCATCATTACCCATCCATTTCCTTCCCCATAGCCAATATAAGTTGGTTCCAAGGTGAATGTTCCGCATAAGATAAAAAAATTCATATCTTGAGCGTATCACACATTTCTTCCAATTACAATAGTCATAATTAGTGCACCTTGATAGGTAAGCTTAGGATGTCTATATATACCAATATTCACTTAATGGCTTGCATCATTAATTGGATATTGAGTTATAACAACCATTCACAGTTTTATTGTTGAGTTACATTAACTAGGCTCATTGTATCAGTTAACTTATTTGATTTTAAGTTCATTAATTTTACGACAGGTTTCCCTTCATATCGTAGCAATATATTTATCACAATATGAACATATTCCTAATTTCCATAGCTTAGTTAAATATAGATCATAATCATTTCCATAATTTATTTAATTACATACATTATGAATCTTAAATGTAATTTAAGATAGTCTGCATTGCCCATTATCCAAGTCCATAAATTTTTTATTTATGAAATTGTCGTATTACTCCATAAAATATACATTATATTATACCTATAAGTTGAATTATTTTATCAGCAATCATGGTTGTATTTTATTTTGTTATACAACTATGTCATAATTAATCATCATTTAATCTTCATGATAATTCTTATCACATAATATCCATATACCATCAATCATACATTAATGACATATTGCAGAAATTAGTAATCGAAACATTATAACTCACAACAATTATCCAACCATTTTATAAACATCAACCCAATATTTATTACAAGTACAATAATCCTTTTTCCAAAATAGTACAATGATCAAATTAGGCTAAATAACCTTCCCTTTAAAAATAGGACACCGATGCATCTATTCGCTTTTAACATTACAAGTATATTTATGACATTCCTCAAACATATCAATGTCTATCAAATACAATACATTCATCATATTTTACAATATAATCACATCAAGTAAGTTTATTATAACTAGACTTTAATTTGTTTTCTCATTACTTTTCAACCTATAAAGCTAACAACCTACATGATAAAATTGCATCAGACATGGTTAGTTCCAACTCGAACGGGCATAAAATGATATTACCATCATTTTTATTTTGATGTAATGCTTAATAGATTCATTATAACAATCAACATTCCTCAAATGATACATAAACAATGAAAAGGTAACTTATGTAATATTATTTATCACCCCTAAATATCATTCCTTCCAACAAGTTAACTTTACCCACAGGGAACATCTTATTGAGTAATAAGAAAAGTAACTTCATACACTATTACCTTAGCTGATCAATTAATACTTCCTACACACATTCAAGATCAAATGGAAATTGGTCAAACACATTTCTATTCGAATCGAGAAATTTATTCTTAAGGAAAACATAATTCAATTTAATTGACCTTATCACTAAAGCCATTCAAGTATTATTAACCTTGACCATAACCAGATTCTTTCCATTCTTTCCATTCCTTATTTATATATATATATAATATATATATATATATATATATATATATATATATATATATATATATATATATATATATAACTAGCATTTCACTAATGCATATTTAATACTCCAACCAACTACATAGGTAAGTTAAATCACATATTTCCTTGAAAAAAATAACATGATACCTTTATATTATGCCCTAAGATCATATCAATGTAATTAATCATAAAAACCCAAGGAAATATTTATTCATTCAATATTTGAGCATTAGGGAGAAATGTTTTGTCCCTATTAAACATCAAAATATTGATTGCCCTAGAATAACAATGAATACATTAACCTTACCAAGCCATGTAGTTAAGTTCCTTAATCTCATCGAACATGAATATGATTAAGATCTTTCTATACTCAAGTATATAATAATTATTATCATAATTTTATTATTATATAAATATTCCCAAAACCGTAAAAATTATCCATAGCGAGTGAATCCATAGAAAACATATTTCATCCTAATACCTTAAACTAAGGATTATGTGTTATTTAGGGCTCGTATTTAAAAAGGAAATAACCATTACAACTAATCTTCCCTAACAAATATACATTACATTGAAGGTTTCTCAAAGTTCACTTTATATGAACATATATAGACATGATCAACTTTAAAACGAAGCCACCTTAAGTTAAAAAGATGATCCTAGAAATGGGAGGATTTACCACCAAATTTTGACCGTATCCTTCCTCTATATGTAGGGTACCAAAGATAGTTACAACTAACTTGGGTGAGGTTATTAGTATGATAAAATGGAATCGGTTTACCCCAAGCCAAATAGATCATTCAACCCAGATCTAAGCCTCATGACCCAAAACTTCCATGTATGAATTAAGGCAAAAGTATTTTCATTTATTTTAGATTGAATATTTGGAACAAATAATAGAGCCATAAATATTTAAGCTATACCCATAATGGGTTTGACTAAAACCTTGTGTATATATTCCAAATGAATTTATACTATTCTGGAAAGATTTTGTATATTCGAGTAATGAGAAAATAACAAACACCATGCATACTCAATCCAACACTCAATAACTCCAACTAAAATAACCCAAGATAAAAAAGCTTAATACTCACGAGATTACTCCATATTCACAAAATTTAGAACCATTTATCATACATTATAAAGATATAAACTACAAGAGAAAGGTGTATCAAATCATGTCCAAATACAAAAATAAAATTATGCTAACAATACCCTTCTATAGTTTTCTTACCAATCTGGGATTCCTCTCAACAATACTCGAAAAATGCTTTCCCAACCTTCTCAACTAATATATCAAATTAACTACCCAAAAAAATGGCGTCCCAAAAAAATAAATGTCTCAACTACCATGCATGTATAGTTTATCAATGGAGAGCCACGAGATCAATTGAGAATAATATTTAACTTCTTTGTATGCTTCACCCAAAATAGGCTTGACGGAGCCAAAAAAAAGGAAAAAAAAAAAATACCCAAAATTACATGCAATTGGTAGCTTCACAAGGAATCTTCACACTTTTTCCAAGGAAATAAATGTTTATTAATTCATGCAGAGCCACGTAATGGCTTTAGACATCACGATCTCCGCCCACTACGTATCCTACTAATTTAAGTTGGAGTTTCTCCATTAAAATAATAGTTCATCCTTTTATGGTCAATCGACCAATAAAATAATTAAATTTCCATTGCAATATTAGCTTGGTTGTTACTTTAATTAGATACATCAACATGATTGTTTATATGGGTCACTTGACAAAGAACATATTTGTAATGATTGAAAACCCTTCATAGTGCAATATGGTCAAGGATCATATACCTATTAATTGGTCATGGTAAGGTGTAATTCACTTTTTTAAACAAAATGATAATACAATTTGAACCATCTCATTCTAATATTTCTAAGAGTTATCATAGTACTTGAAAATTTAATGCCCTTCACCCTAATCTTAGTCTTTCAACTAGTAAATTACCAATAACTTAGCTATTAAGCATGATCAATAGGAAAAATTCCAATTGATAATCAAATTCCAAGGGTTATAACCAAGATCATGCAATTATAGCTCCTAACCTAAGGCCATGTTGTCAACAACAATCATGGTACTCGATGTTTTAACATAGAGTCATGATTGGTTTGGGATCACCATAAACCGACATGTTCACGCTAATAAAATAAGATCAAGTTAAACACTTAATGATCATCATATAGATAAATAAGTAATTTTCTAACTATAACATTAATTTTCATAATACGGATAATCAACCCATATCAAAATGAGTCAATTTGTTACCTATTTCTTCTCGAATTTAGTTCCTTCTTGTCAATCTATGATCATAACTCTATCCGAAAATTTAGTACTATACACTTTTATCATTATTTCCAAATAATGAATAATGTATTGAGAGGGTGTAAAAGTTCAACCATGTTTTGAAAATGACCACTTTTAGCATGAAAAGCAAAATATCAATGACATGTATAACAACTAAACAATACATTAATGTAACAAATAATAACTTCCCGTTAAGTAACACAAAAATTTAGTTTCACAATAATTCGTATTATAGGTACAACAAACATATAACCTAACAATGCTCCATGCATCCTCATACCAAGAAAGTAAGTATATTTGAACACTAACCAAAAGAATAATAAGTCATAAATTATATACGTTCTATGAATTTTGGATGTCAAATGTTGTTGTGTGTTTGGGAATGCAATTATGCGTAAGTGTTTTTATCCTTTTCAAGATATAAATACACACGTATAGCTACATACTCAGCTACACAACAATTTTTGTACCCCCAACCTTCGTAAATTGGTAAACATTTTATGGCTCATCCTTACTACAAAACAAACTGAATTTGAGGGAGGTGACATAATTTCCCCCTTAATGAATCATCATCTCGATGATTTTACTCATTAATCATAATAAGAAATAATCAATGACAGGACTATATCTAATCACACATGAGAACAATCAACATTTTCATCAAAAATTGAAAAATTCCTAGATTTCAGTTCCTTTGAATTCAATTTTATTGGTTGTAAAATCCCTTCAAATTGTAAGAACTGTCACATGAAAATAAATATGAATTTTTCGTGTCATTAAAACCATTTATATTATGTAATATTATTTAATATTTATAATGCAAAGTAAAAGAAAGTTATTTATCACAAAAAAAGGAGGAAAACATTATTTTTAACCTCACAATGTCTTCCAAAACCATGTTGTTTCATTCTTACACTTGTCTTTCCAGACTTTTCCTTGTGTGATTTCCAATTTATTTGAAATTCACACAACAATTTTTTTATAAGGACTTATCCATCAATTTAGTCATCCCCATAAGACCATAATATGCCACATAACTAATTCCACATACCCTTCACTTTAGTTCACTTTTTTTTGAAAATAAACATTGCAAATTTACGTTGGGACAATTTTTTTACAGCCAACTACACCACCTTGCATTAATGTTAGGCTACGTGAAGGTATATTTTGGTTCTAATTATTTGTTTCCAATTTTTCATGAAGCTTTCCTAGTCAAAATTTCCTCATTTAGTGGGGAGCATAGTTCTGTTCACGTTATTTCAACTATCTCGCTTCATAGGAAATAACCACATTATTTTATAGAAGTTTCCCATCCAACCCTCTCGCCATAAGGAAGCATGTTACCTTGGAAAAGTTCCTATTGGGATCCGAACCTTCAATACAAGTGTTGTTGTTAGTTTATTAACAACATAAGAAATGACATTTCTAACTTGTCAATTTTCACAAACAATTTCCATACCAAAGTTTTTTTTGAAACAATGTATCCTTGAACAAGTATACTTGATTATTTCAACCTCTTATAAGTAGTTTATTCATACCTACTTCAACCAATTGAACTTTTATTCAATTCTAAATAAATGATCATAAATATCATGAGGTGATCCTTACCTCTGAACAACTATAGTCATTCAGCATATTACAACTAAGTAAGCCTTAATTAGTAACATCCCATGAAGGTTGCATTTAATTCATACAAAAATCAGATCATTTCTCATTAACTTTTAAAGGATCACACATCCTTACTTTTTTGAACTCCATATATTTCTAAAACCACTTTTCTAGATAACAATAATTTCATACAAACATCTTCAATACAAATTTATTACCCAAGTCAAGAATTACTTGATAACAACATTCAAATCCTAAAGGGATTTTATATTCATTAAGTCACCTTCCACCTGTTAGGTGATCCTAATTTCCTTCCATTTCTTAATGGTACTTTAATTAATATAAAATGTATCTCGTATATGGATATCATTCATGGTTTATCCCTTAGAATATACTAAGCTTAATACTTGTAAAAAACATTATCAACTATTTTATCAAAATAAGAACACCAACTAGACATGTAGACACCAAAATTGGGTCATACTCCCTTTAAACCCCGTTAATTAAATTAACCATATCCTACCTATTCATATCCCATAGTGCACATGTTAATTAAATTAATTATCTTAATTAAATTAATTAATATCCTCACTTAACCACCTCACCTAGCCACCTCACTCAATGACCTACTCAAACCTCATTAATGACCTAAGACCGAGTCTAAACCTATCCTAACTAACTAGGAATTAGTCTAAACCTAGACTTAACTCCTATTAACAAACCTAAAAGGACTCCTACTTATCTTTCCATGATCTATCACTCAAGACTCGGTAGAAGGTTGGAGATCATGCCAAAAATAGCAACAATCTGGATATTTTTGGCCAACCTAGATATTCCCGCCTTGACCGATGCTAGTTACCAAATTGTGGTTAGTTAGGTTAAATACATTTCCAAAATCCTTTTCCCAGGTTGGTCAATTGATTCAGGATCGCATTTCTTCCGTAAACTTGGAGCACTAAAATTTCTATAAGCACTCAAGTAAAAGAAGATAGATGAGAGAACTACCAACATTAATCACCATTCATAATCCTCTTCACGATCACAAATTACATCAAAGAGGCATGAAGGTCTAAACCACCACGACATGAATATAATGGCTCTTCTCTCAAGATCTCTATTTTCATCGTGTTCATCACCTACATCCTCCAATCTATTTTCCAGTAGTTCCTCCTAGCCAAAAGGGAGATCTCACATCTGTTCTGATCCAGAAGTCATCTACGTGCACATTCGACCTTCAACTGATATTACAATAGGTATTCCTCCTTGGCCTTCTACCCTTATCTATTTCATTAATTTGCTAAGAATCCGGTGAAACATTTTGGCACGCCCAGTGGGACCCATCAGGGGTTCCTTTGCATTTGTTCATTCCTAGGAAAAATTGTGTGTTTATTTCCCTTCAAAAATATTCACATTAATTTTCTTCTCTGGAATATTCTCCTTCTTGTTATTTTCTAAAATAAATCATACTTTTAGTGCTTTAAAAATAACATGTCTTCCTTTCACACACTCTCTCTATACCAAACCACTTACATAGTTTCTTAAACATCCCCCTACTTGGAGGAAGTTGTCAACGATCACACAATCAAAGGATTGACAGTGGACACCTAACTAGTTTCTTTGTCCAGTCATTATCTCAGAGAAAGGACCCCCCACCAAAACAATACTTGAAACCACCCTTAGATCTTGGATTTTCATAGGACACCTTCTATCAAACCAAAAACTCTATTATGTTCACAAGTCAGTCTTAAATAGCATAAGCTAAAACATAAAATTCACCCATAGGATTTCGTGTTTCTTAAATTTTTCTTGATTTGTGTTTTGAGTTTTGAGGACACATTCTCCATTCTCTTCTTCCTTTCACACCCCACAATTATAGTTGGTGTATTCTAAATTTTTCTGGGTGTGTTAGGGTCCATCACTATCATACTCAAGTTTCTAGGTTGATATTTTATTTGATCTAAGTCACAAAAATCAAATTCTTCCATCTTTTCAAATTTCACAGTTAGTCACATTGGTCCAAAGTGATCGACATCGCTTTACTCATATAAGCATCATCATTCTAGTTGACCATCATTGGTTATCTACTTTTTGGTCATTTTACCAAAAACAACACTCACCACATTTTCTATTCTTTCTGAGGTTCCTTAGAAGCATCATCATACCTCTAGATCTTTGAAATCACTATCAAATCTAGATTTTGTCTCATTTTCATCAATTATTATAACATTTATCAAATTATAGATTTCCTACAAGAACCAATATCAGCTTAACCTAACCAATATTGGTCACCCTAACTACCTTTGTTCATGTGTTTTAATTTTTAATTAAAACATTGACTGTTTTTATCTCTCGTAACTATTTTTATCCATTTTTGTTGTTTTTATGTGTCATTTATAGAGAGAATATTTCCAATCCTACTCCAACTCACATGGTTTTGACTCCTAGTCAAAAAAATGCCCTTGTATTCCATGTAAGCCTTTGGCCACTCCTATCTAGCCCGTTTATGTCTTCCATCCTATCACCAATGGATCCTACTCACTCATTATCATCTCAGTATCGGTGAAGAGGAGTTTGCAAGAATCCTTGACCATAACCCCCTTCACAACATTATCTTATCCATTCATCTACTCAGGATTCATTAGGACAACTAGTATATGACATGCCCGTGTCCATCCTCCCCGCCCTCACCCCCACTTTTGCATCGACTAGTACTATCTCAACCTTACCTTCTTCCACCTTACAATTCGTAGTATCCCCACTTAACCCACAATTATCAATACATGTGGTACCTACATCATCGGTTGCACTTTTAACGTTAGTTTCTCCCACAATGTCAAGCATTCCTTCATCAAACACCTTGAGAATAGCCCCATCTACAGCCACAACCTCATATATACCTATTGCATCGTAGCCACCCATGGTGTCAAAACCCATACCCCATTCCAAAACATCATCCTCTCCATCCCATAGTCTTTACCTCCAATCACTAAATGGATCACTACATCCACCCCACCTACTTACACATATCACCAACAACCACCTATCTCATCTATCACCTATTCAAGATATTTTCCACTTGCATATATTCCCCCTCGTAGTTATCATACTTGGCACCACCATATACTGGAAATGCCATCCACATCATACATTCATCATCAACCCCTTATAATGCAAGGGGTACCCATTCATCACAACCTACCAACAACCTTATTAAAATGATGATGGAAAAGATGCAAACATTAGAAGCATCAGTTTTGGCTCTCGCAACTCTTTAACATATGATGAAATCTACAATGATCCCATTCATCTATCTATTCCCATTCGTCCATACCCTATGCATTGGGAAATTCCCAAATTCAACCAGTTCAATAGCAAAGAAGACCCGCAACAACACTTGTGGTCTTTCAAACATGGGTGTTATCTAATCGCTCATGATGACACTCTACTCTTGTGGACATTCCCCATGTCCTTGACAGGACCCACGTTGGATTGGTATAATGGTTTACCTCGACATTCCATTTACTCATTCAACCAAGTGGCTCAATCCTTCCTAGACCATTTTTCGATCAATATTGTCAAGAAGGTCACCATGACCAACTTGTACTCAACATGAAAATACAACGACAATTCTATCGCATATTTTATCACTCATTAAGACACTCATCAACCAAATTAAATTCCGCTTACCTCAAACTAATCTTATAGATTTGTTCACTCAAGCTTGTGCTAGTCACATCTCACCAACTCTCAAATTCCAAACCTTTAGTACCTTTGATGAAGCATTCACCATGGCTAGAAAGCTTGAAATTTATGCCATAGAAGAGAATAAAATTCAATTTCGTAACAAAAATACTGCATTCAAATCCAATGATGCTTCTTCCTCTTCAAAACCACAAAATAAATATTCTAAAGAAAAATGATCTGCCAACGTGGTAGTTTTAAAATCTGGCCCATCTCACCCATCCAATCAATCAAAACCTTCTTCCAACCTTTCTCCCATTCAAGATTTCCAGTTCAGGTGAGAGAAATGAAAGTACACTCCAATCAAGGAGCCTTATTCTTCAGTATTAGAAAAACTTCTTAAAGCGAGCAATTTCTCTACCACCCATCAAACCACATACTAGTTTTGACCCCGCTCATCCTATGCCTACATGGTACAAGGAACATGACTATTACAACTATCATTGCGTTAAAGGCCATAACGATGGTAATTATATCACCTTCAAAAACATCATCTAGGAAATGTTAGATAATGGAGATCTTGTCTTAGAAAACCCAAACACACCAGCTAATCAAAACTTGCATATCTTCAAGAATTCATTCCCTAACCATACCCCATCATCTAACCAAACTGGAAAACCTTCAACTAATGACAGTAATGTC
The DNA here is from genome assembly GCA_018340775.1 of Taxus wallichiana var. yunnanensis. Taxonomy (NCBI): domain Eukaryota; kingdom Viridiplantae; phylum Streptophyta; class Pinopsida; order Cupressales; family Taxaceae; genus Taxus; species Taxus wallichiana. The sequence goes on along the minus strand of CM031237.1, from coordinate 643,707,197 downwards.
TGTGAGGTCCATGTTGTGTTTGACATTGTACCATCCCTTCCACAATTTCCTCCTATCCCCTCCATCAAGGAGATCCTAACACGAGCTCCTTTACCCACAGAGGAGCCTATTTCATCTACTCCTTCACCCATAGAGGAGTCCCCTTTATGTCCTCCACCCATGAAGGAGACCCCAATATCTACTGATGCCATTTCATCACCACCCTCGCAACCTAATGAACAACATGTGGTGATAACTCTCCTACCCACTAGAGCATCATGTTCACCTCCCTCTCCACCAAAAGAGGAACCTACCTCATCCCACCTATCATATCCCCTACCAATAGAGGATCCTTTATAAGCTTCGCTACCTATTGGTAATAACTACCCATTAGCCTTACGAGATTCAATTGATTTTATCTTGGCTCTCGTACCCACATAGTTTGAAGCCAACCAATTCCCTATCTCATAGACATACTTTACATGGATTTAAATTAAATCAATGTCATCTCCTATTACAACAATTTCATTTTCACGCCCGACAAACTACTTTGATTATGATGATAATTCCATGCTTTGGGTACATCTACGTCTACCCTTTTCAACCCAAATGCAAATGTCATCTATTAATACCTCTACAATTTATCCAAAGGTATTTCAGACAATCAAACTAACCATGCCCATATCAGTCGTAACAACCTCTTCTTCAACACCCTCACCTACACCTAAACCTTTACCAACAATGAAACCTGATCCTATGTCTAAGAACCTACCTACACCTACACCTTCCCCCACATTTAGAACCATCACCATATTAAGAGTCATTCCGACATCAAGTCTAGTCCATCCTCCTATTAAATTGGATTTAGCCACATCTTCACAAACCCGTGCAAAAACTATTCCTCCACCTAAAAGGAAGACCTAACCTTCTAGGCCACATACACTAGTTTCACCCACTACTCCTCTGTCACCTTCACCCCTTCCATCTATCCTAGGGCCTCACTTGTCGACCTTGGCCAAGCAACCTCCTATCCAAGGCAAACCAAAATCATAACAACCCACCTCTTCATCATGATATTTTATCACACCCAACTTACATGCACAACGCACACCTTCATAATTACCTACATATTTCTTACCACCTATACCCCCACCACCTACAGTAACTCATTAATACCTATGAGATTTCCTTCTCTTCAACCCATACCTTCCACCTTACCTCTACTAGAAACATTCACCATGCCTTCTTTATCAACATGCCTAACTCATCCTCTTAAATCGTCTTCCGTTCCACATCACGTACTCCTTCCTCACCTTTACCCATGAAGGTGTAACCAAAATTAAAAACCCACTACCCTCCTATTAAATTGGATTTAGCCACAACTTCACAAACCCATGCAAAAAATATTCCTCCACCTAAAAGGAAGACCTAACCTTCTAGGCCACATACACTTGTTTCACCCAAAATTCCTCTCGTCACCTTCATCCCTTCCGTCTATCCTAGGGCCTCACTTGTCGACCTTGGCCAAGCAACCTCCTATCCAAGGTAAACCAAAATCATAACAACCCACCTCTTCATCATGATATTTTATCACACCCAACTTACCTGCACAACGCACACCTTCATCATTACCTACATATTTCTTACCACCTATACCCCCACCACCTATAGTAACCTCATCAATACCTATGAGATTTCCTTCTCTTCAACCCATACCTTCCACCTTACCTCTACTAGAAACCTTCACCATGCCTCCTTTATCACCTTGGCTAACTCATCCTCTTCTCCCATCTGTCTTCCCTTCCACATCACGTACTCCTTCCTCACCTTTACCCAGGAAGGTGTAACCAAAATTGAAAAACCCACTACCCTCTAAAGTGGTAGTTAAGCCTACAACACCTTCTATCGCTAGTTCATCTACTATACCTTTACCCAAGAAGGTACAACCCAAACTGAAAATAGTACCACCTACCAAATCAGTGGTCAAACCCATTTCACATCCCATTCCACCTCTCATGACACCTCTCCCACCAAAATCATCCACACTTCAATCTAGACTCACACTCACCTCACACCGTGATCCATTACCGTGGTCCTATGCCAACATTCTAGCTAACCTTTTAGAGACTTTCATCATCACATTGCCACCCCTTAGACCTTACGACCCACTCAAATCCAAACTAAAAAGGTTTGATGATACTAAAATTTATGCCTACTTTGTCATGTGCCGGGAATGATGTAAAACGTTGTAAGGCTCTAAAAACCGTTCTTCTCCAACTTTTTCCTCTTAAACAAAAATTTGATGATGATGATATTCTAGACAAGGACCCAGTTCCACCTCCACCTATCACCACACATCCTCACCCACTACTTATTCAGTGATCTACATCACCACCTCCACAAATAATTTATCCTCCAAAATTTGAGATCAACATTGTTCAAGTAAGAGAGTTCACAAAACCTTTTCCTAAATTCCAATGCACTACTTTCTTTGCACAACACTAGTATATAACCTAATCATTTTATTTCTCATATTGTGGTTACAATTATCATGACCCAGCTTTCTCCCTCACCCCATCTTAATATGGTTAGCATTATCACTCGCACCTAGAAGGAAAAAGTAAAGGAGAAAGAAACTAGCCCATCCACCAATCATGTGCCTAATATACCATCTACAACTACACAAAAATCACCATTAGGGACCCACATACCCTATTTTTGATGGGGTCACCCATCATACAATGATAAAACAATTGCACCACTCCCCTCTAAAATTATCTTTGTACGAGCTTGTCCAAACTTCTAAATCCCATTAATATGTCCTCATGGAGGTTCTTCAATCCATTAATGTTTTACCTAATGACCCTAAGCCCGTGGCCTCCATTACCACCCCTCACCATGTGGCTTCACTCACCAATTCATTCCCTTCCTCTACACTTGCAAAACTCATCAAGTATCCAATTTTAGTTTCTCTGATGACGAGATTGTACCTCTCCACTCACCTGATCCCCGATCCCAACATTTTCATTTCCATGTACATTGATAATATACATGTTCAATCCATTATGATCGATGGCGATGCCAACATCAACATCATATCCTCCCATGCGTACAACCAAATGCACAACCTTACCAATTACATGCATAATAACCCATTTATGTTGCATTCATTTAATGATGCCATCACTTCCACTATTGGCACCATCATTCTCCATGTTTGTGGGCCCCTGTATTGTTTTGGAATTATCTATCTTAGAGGGAGAATTATTGTATAACCTGTTATTTGATGACCTTGGATCCATGTCATGGGTTGTGTTCCTTCAACCTTACATCACTGTGTAAAATTTGAACATGAAGGATGTAACTATACCATTCCAGATGACCCTTCACCATTCAAAACATACAACAACCTATATCAGCCTAATGATGTCCTTATGCTAGTAAAGGAATTTACCAACGTTGTTACTTCTTCTTCACCCATACCCTCATCTACCCATGTTGCCACTACCTCTCCCGCACCTAACTCGTCTATTCCCACTTCCACCGTAGCTTGTGTAGTCAACCCATCTACTAACTCATATAATTATCACCCAAGCAATCCTTCTTCCCAATCACCCGATTCATCTATTCCCGCTACCCACATATCGATTGGTAATACCTTAGAATGTGTTTTTAACATCTCACTCTAGGGAATACCACTTATACAACATCGACACATTCCTTACTCATCAAGAGTATGGTAACCTACGCCAACATCCTTGTAATGATCACCACATAGGTGAGGTCTTCCCTCACGGTCCAACCCACCTTCGCACGAACTTAACATATGGGGACTTGATACTTATACCTACTCACCCACGTCACCTTTCCAAATGCAACTATTTTTATCTGATATTAAATCTCTTACTAAACACCACTTTTCCCACACTCGCCTCCATCATTGTGTGTGGAAAGGCTTTGGATTTGTTTTTATGAACATGGCCACCATACTATCATCCAAAAGCACCACACCTAAACATAATGACTGAAGTGGTATTAGATTTTCCAAACCATCTTCCAAGAAATTCCATGTCAAACTCATTAAGGATGAAAAACCTTCTTTAACCCATTTACCAACTTCACCCCCTTCACCCATGGAGTTTATGGATCCATAATCCATTCCTCCTAACTTTTTTTTCATGAACACCATTTCCCTGGGACCTCTGACTTATCAATGAGGTGGAGAGGCTCCCTCTTTTCTTCCCTTCCTATATCCTAACATGATCGATGATGATACACATTCTATTAACGTCATTCAATTTCAAGATGATGAGTCTATTATCACCTACCTTGGTGTGGAGGATTCCTATTTCCATCAATCATTACCTTTTGAGATGCAAACCATATTAAATGAATCGACCATCAAAATCAATATTAACACTTAGGACGACCCACACATTCTAAAGATAGGCCAATCTTTAGACACTATTGAATATGAAGCTTTTAATTCTTTCCTTTGGGATCATAGCAACACTTTTTCTTGGTCCTATGCTGATATTCCTAGTATTGACCCAAACATTTTGGTCCACAATATTGTCACTATTCTTGAAGCCAAACCCGTAAAACAAAAGCTACGGAAAATGCATCCTCACATTTCCCTTCTTGTCAAAGAAGAACTCCAGTGCCTTCTTTTGGTTTCCTTCATCTTACCCATTGATTATCCTCAACGGATCTCTAACATTTTCCTTGCCACAAAAGCAATAGGGGACTCCACATTTGCGTGGATTTCTATGACCTCAACTTATCTTGTCCTAAAGATGACTTTCCTCTACCTAGTATTGACCAATCAGTTGATCTTACCGCTGGCCATGAGATGCTATCACTTATGGACGGTTTCTCGGGATATAACCAAATATTACTTTCCCTAGAAGAACAACATATAAACACCTTCATCACTCCTTGGGGACCTTTTGCTATCGAGTCATGCCCTTTGGCCTTAAGAATGCTGGTGTTACATATCAGCGGGTTATGACTTATATCTTTCATGACATCATGCATCACATATTAGAAGATTACATTGATGATCTCCTTTCCAAATCTAAACATTGGGCCGAACATATTACATTCCTTAAGGTCATCTTCGACCATCTCATCAAGTACTATATTCACCTTCAACCTAAGAAGTGTGTCTTCATTGTTCTCTTTGGCAAGTTCCTTGGTTTTATCATTTCTTTGCGTGCCATAGAAGTCGATCCTGTTAAAATCAAGGTTATTCTAAAAATTCCTCCCCCTACTAACCTTTTTCAACTTCATAGTTTGCAAGGGAAGTTGTAATCTATTCATCACTTTATTTGACAACTTTCGACCATTACGCCACGCATTTCATTATCTCCTCAAAAGGATGTCTTCTTCATATGGGATGATGAATTCTGCAAATCCTTTGAAGTGTTAAAATAGTACCTCCTCCAATCACATGTGCTCATTCCCCTAAGGATGACCAACTAGTTTACCTTTGTATTTCTACTATTGATCATTCCTTGGGTGTCATGCTCACTTATCATGATGAGAAACACAGGGAGCAAGAAGTTTATTATATAAGACATACGCTTTTAGACTATGAATCTAGATACACCCACACCAAAAAAACTCGCTTAGACTTATTTTTGTTGTCACTAAGCTTCGACATTACCTACTCAACCACAAAATTTTTTTCTTCACCAATACTAACCCCTTACCTTACATGTACGCAAAACCCTACCAACATCAATGTGCTCTAAGGTGGCCCATGCTGCTTACAAACCTAGACCTTTATTTCACTCATTAAAAATATGTTAAAGGAAAAACCATCATTGACCAACTCACGAGATGCACCCCTCTTAGGAAATTATTCCTCTAATTTTGATTTCTGGATGAATCCATTGTTACCATCTCTTTGGACGATACCATTTACCAGATGAATTTATTATTTGATGGTTCCAAATGTCAGTGTGGGGGTGGTGCTAGAGTTATCCTCATTCCTATTGATGATGAGCCTATGCCTTTATCTTTCAAACTATATTTTTATTATACTAACAATATTTCCAAATATGAAGCACTCATATTAGACCTTTAAACCACCATCACCTTAGAAGTTAAATCAATTAATATCTTTGGTAATTCCCAACTGGTTGTAAACAAAGTTAATGGTATATACTAGTGTTGTAATAAGATACTTCAAAAGTATAAGCATCATCTTGACATAGTTTTGACTCCGTTTGACCGTTATGAACTTCAAACCACCCTACATTTCACTAATAAATTTGTGGCTACCATGACATGTCTTGCTTCTCAAATCCCTGCTTCACCCTCTGAATCAAAAATGTTTGTCACTGTACAAAGGTTGCAATCACTTTCTTTTCTATTTCGAGACTTCAACCTTCTCAAAACCATTGAACCTGACCCACGTGACCTTTGGTATAAGTAGTTTGCTAACTACCTTTCCCTTTCCATTCTTCCTTGAGATATTATTTGCAATGGACAACGAGCCTTCCTAAAAAGTGTCTCTCGCTATGTCATCATGGGTGGTATTATTTATAAACGTGTCTTTGAAGGTATCCTCTTACGATGCCTTACTAGTTCATAAGTTCCTTACACCACCAAGGAAGTTCATGACAGAACTTTTGGAGGTCACTTGGGTGGTTTAGCTATCGCTAAACACATTCTCCACTGGCTATTATTGACCAACTTTAAATGATGATTTTTTTGATTATGTCAAATGTTGTATGAAGTTCCAAAGCAACATGCTAATCTTCATCACACACCTAGTCACACCTTACAAGTCACACAAGACCTTTGGCCTTTCTCTCAATGGGGTTTGGATCTTGTCAAAGAGATAAACCATCATTCTTCCCAACGTCATTAATGGATTATTACCACTACTGAATACTACACTAAATGGGTAGAAGCCATACCTCTTATTTCTACAAAATCTGAGAAAATATGTGAATTCATCAACCATCACATCATTTGTCACTTTGGTGTTCCTCACCATCTCATCACTGATAACAAAAATAGTTCAAAAACAAAACCCTACGGAAACTTTGTGATGCCTTCGGCATTTAAATCATTTTTCTTCACCTTACTACCCTAAAAAAATGGACAAGAAGAATAAACCAACAAAACCTTGAAAAAATTCTTATGAAATTATTTGACGATATACTAGAAAGGATTGACACACGCACATTCCTTTTGCCTTATGGGCTTATCATACTAGTATTTGTACCTCAACTATTGCCACACCTTTCTCTCTAGTTTATAATACATAGGCTATCCTACCTCTTAAATTATAGATTTCATATCATCCTATCTCACTCAAATAGATGCTCAACAATGGTGAATTTTTTCCAGACCATTTGGCACAACTTGAGTTATTAGACGAGCATCATCTCAATGCTCTCAACCATCTCCAAATCTACCAAAAATGTATCAAACATGCCTATGATAAACATGTCCATGAACAAACCTTCCAGGTCAGTGACCTCATCCTGAAGGAAAATCAACATGTAACAAAAGAGGAGAAAAGTAAATGAGGAAAATTTTCTCCTAATTGGCTTGGACCTTATATTGTTACTCATACCTATGGATCAGGTGTTTATCATTTGTCTTCACTCGAAGGTAAACCTGAACTTGAGCCCCTAAATGCTTTACATATTTGACCATTATATTGTTGAATCAAGTCCTATAATACAATCTTTCAATTAAATGATTGTCCTCGAGAACCATTCACTTTTCGCTCACCTATTTTAAGGAATAATGACTAAACAAGAATCATGTGATTACCCGTCTTTTAATCCTTATCTTTAAAATGATTACCATGGATCTACTCATGTAATTATTCTCATGGATACTTTTGTCTTTTTCAAGATGGAATCACATGGTCGTTCATCACTTAAACCCTCTCTTTCATAGTTATCCTCTGTGTGTTATGGTTTTGTCTAGCAACACAAGATCCTATCGGTCTCTATAGTCTTGTCCATGACCTAAAAGTTCAAAGAAAATCAATTTAAAAGTAAATTGGGATTCAATTCCTTGATTCAAAATTATAGGAAAAATATGACTCCCTCAAAAGGGACATCTACGCTTTCTATCTCGCTGCTATAAATAAAATGATCCCTCGAAGGAAAATTATACCGAGCTATCCTATCATAATAAGAAGACTATTCTTGCAAACAATAAAATCAAATATTTAGAAGCTTCCTGCATCGATCAGCTTCATGAAGACCTCAAGGAGAAAATATACTCATCCCACATAGACTTCCCGCATCGATCAGTCTATCAAAACAAAAACAAAAGAAAAAGCAAAAGCAAAAAGAAAAAGATTAACTTTTTTGTCATGGACTTGCCTATTTTGATCTTGGGTCTCTTACCAAATAGGCATGTTGTCTCACACTAGGTTACACTAAAACCAACCTTCTTTCACCTCATCACCTTTTTAACCTAATTTTCTACCCACTCAAGGGACATGCCATAAATTTGGCATTTCGTGATCATGTGACTTTATTCATCGTTTGAATAGTCAATTAGGCAACTCCTTTAAGGTCTTATGTTCATAAGCCCATCTTTGGTATGATAGAATTGTTATGGTTCTTTCCAATTAGGTGGCTCTTTTGGATCATCTTTTACCCTTCACCTTATTCATTAATTTTTTATTCTCCTATACAATAATAGACCATCGACACCTACATGTTAATAATTCCCCTTTTACCAACATCACCATGCCTAAAATGAACTACACTCAACCATGCCTAACTCACCTAAAATCAGCCATGCCTAATCGACCTAGAATCAATCATGCCTCGAAACACACCAAACCATCCCTCTACCTCATCATATTCTTCCCTAGCTTATGGGAGAACTACATCGGCCTAAGGCCCCGTTTTGCCGAGGCTATGTAGGAAACAATCCGAGGGCATGGGACCCTTGGAGGTTATCTCAACCACTCTTTTCCCTAACCAATTTCCCCTCATTTTTCTACCTTAGTTTCCATTTTTCACAAATATTTGGAAATTAAAAAAATCATAAAAATATACATACCTATCATATCATCAAAACATCCAAATCAATCATTTCACATATCCAAGATATCATCATTTATTTTCCATACTACCAATAACTTGGAAATTAAATCAAACCCATACACAAAACCAAACCATGCCTAAATGAACTAGACTCCACCATGCCTAACTCACCTAAACTCAATCATGCCTAAATGACCTAGACTTCACCATGCCTAACTCACTTAAAATCAATCATTCCTAAATGACCTAGACTTCACCGTGCCTAACTCACCTAAACTCAATCATACCTAAATGACCTTAATTCATTCATGCCTAACTCACCTTGACTCCATCATGCCTACATGACCTCAACTCAATAATGCCTAAATTCACCTAGTTTCCATCAATACACAATAACAATGGAAATTAAAACATAAGTACATCATCCATGAAATAAATATCATCATCTATATAGCTGGGAGAGTTTGTGTATCAATATACATATACAAAGATACAAACAAATACAAGTAACTCGTATACAACTTCATTATCTTCACACACACAGTGCTGATATAAAAATCAAAATCAAAAACTCTCATATGCAACCTTACTATCTTTGGCATGCAGGCTAGTATATATATCAAAACTACAAATCATCTCAAGTGACTACACATCACCCCACCTCATATACTCCATGCCAAGATCACCTATCTCCTCCCCGTCTACCTATCATGTCGCTTTACTTCTGTAGTATGGGAGCTGTGGAGGTACTTGTGCTTTCAACACGGCCTATATGGCCAAAAATTATGCCTTTGTAGTGGCCAGGTTGGCCATGCAAACCTGTTACCTATTCTTGTAAGGTGACCACCGTACTCCATCCACATCACCGCCCTGTGGGTGTCTCGTACCTAGGCTAGCTGAGCCTGTAAGGTTGTTACTTGATCTTGAAGGGTGACCACCTACACATGATATTTTGTCAACTAAACCTTAACACGTGTGATTTGTGTCTCAAGGGTGGCCCCTACCCCTACAAGGAATATATCTCTATTTTTACAAAGTACCAATATCTAACTACCCTAGCCTCGGTGGTGCCACCCATCATTGTGCTACCCACCACCGCCTATAGTATAAAACATTATGTGTGGCCCTAGCCACTCTATTTTTCCCCACCAACTGGTACACACAATCTTATCCAACTCTAAGCAATCCACCCCAAAAACCAATCATGTCACGAAAAACCCACTAGCCGCACACATGATATGCTCATATGCCTAACAATGTAGTAAAAGGTATAACACAAACTAAACCGCCGCAATCTCTCATAGGCCCATAGCTCCATATATAGTTGCACTTGGAATTTTGGTGCCCAAACAAAATAGATACACTCCTCCATCATATCCTGGAGCACTCCCATTAGTGCTCATGGGAATATCCCACCCTCAACATCTGGTAAGGAAAAACAACATACCACCTCCATCATCAACACAACCAACCTTGTCTCCTAAGGATAGGCTACATACATGTCTCCATAGCTAAGGCTCACGCTATGGTACCTCAGCTTGCCCATCACCTCCCCAAACATAGCCACTATCAACTCCACTGATGCCTCTGATGAAATAGAATAAATTGGCTCCCCACCAATCGGTATTTGTACGATCATGTACATGTCCTCCATGGTGATGGTCATCTCACCCATCGGTACATGAAAAGTGTTGGTCACTAAATCCCATCTGTCAATGAGAACAACCATCAAGCTAGGGTCTCGTGCTACATGTCTATAGCACTAGATCCCAATTAATCTGAAATTAGTCATAATGGACCAAATCATTACCAACAGAGGTGGTACTTTGTCCTACATCCTAAGCTGATCCCACACCTACATCATCAAACACACCATTTTCAAGACTTGACTTCCCAAAAATCACCTATTTCCCACTAAACCATACCCACCACATCAAACATGCCTATACCCTTTACCTAATTCACCTACAAACCTACTACCCCTTATCATCATTACCCATTATCTTAAACTCATTTAACCTACTTCCCTATCTCTTCTCACCAAAATCACATTTTACCCTCTTCCCCCTATTATTCATCCTCACCTGCCCCTTCTTCACCTCTTTTACATTCCTACCTAGCCCTTCTAACCCTTATTTTCCTTAACCTTAACCAGCACTACCTCTAGGACCATCACCTATTTTTCTCAAGCATCATTGGTTTCATTTAACTAGTGTCGGTCACCTAGACATGACCGATGCCGGCCAAAGCCAACTGATGTCACCAAACCTCGACCGACACCGATCTCTATCGTGACGTCAAAAACCAAAAACCCTCACCCCCATTTCTCAAAAATTGACAAGAACACCTTACAAACCTACCTAATCCCACCCACATTTACCCCACATTTATTTCTCACCCTACTTAACCTATATTTGACCTTTTCCCCCTAATTTTGTCACTTTTCCACCTACAAATCAAAACCAAAATCCCACCCAACTCTGTTTCTTTAAAATCAAAAATTTCAAATTAAAAGTGAGGTTTTTGGATCCCTCCTACCTCATCATGGCATCGCCTACATGGTGGCATGTCTATTTACTATTCCGTGGTCCACCCAAACCCTCTCCCACCTCTTCCATGCCAAAATCTACCTTGAATATCTCCACCAATCAACTCACTCTACTTGATCTCATGGACCTGCCTGCTAATACCCACTCACATACTAGTAACTAGAAAACTCAACTTGATACTTTGTAATGTTGCTTTCCACGAGGAACAAATTCTCTATTTTTTCACAAATGACAACAAGTTAAAATGAATTTGTAAAACATAGTTTTTTATTTTTAATCCCAAATTTACATGACTCGGTGTCGATTATACCAAACCAACATCAATTACCTTATAACCGACATCGGTCACCTACCAATACCATTTCACCTACATTTTTCCCATTTTGACCTAAACTCATTACTGCCAAATACATTTTGGCCTTACCAACACTTATTACACCCTACCCACAAGCCTAAATTACCTATACATTTCCTTAATCATATTTAGGGACTTGTTATTTACCTATACCTCGGCCTTAGTTGTGTCATGCCCTACATAACTTGATTGGAACTACCTTTTGTGACCTTTGAACTCATGTACTTGTTATACCTTATGATGTTGTTACCCATGTGTTTTAGCCTAATGACCTTACCTTGCCTATTGTCATGTTGTTTATCCCAACCAAACCTTTAGTGTACCGGATCATACCTAAACGGTCCTGCACCTAACCTAAGTTGTGTTTCCGACCATATCCTATACCTTGGATACCTGAATCACTTCACCCTCATTTGGATAAACCTATCAACCTTGGACGATGTAGAGTTTGCATGCTCTTCTACCTGGTACCATGTCACAATCTATACATGTGTACACATTCGATTTCCATTACCTATTACCCAATTTGACCATTACCCATTACCCAAAGTTCCCATACCCTTACCTACAACCCACCTACCTTCACTTTCATCACTTACATATTTATCAAACCACTCACCAAATCTGTCTAACACCTCATCAATTCTTGGTTTGAGGGGGATCACCTCCACCCACACTTGGGGCAATCTCACTTTCATCCCTACTTGGGGCAATCTAACCTCCATTCACACCTAGAACACCAATATTCTGTTTTTTCAATTTCACTTACAAATACAAGCTATGCAACAAAAAGGGGCAAAATGTAGACACCAAAATTGGGTCATACTCCCTTTAAACCCCATTAATTAAATTAACCATATCCTACCTATTCATATCCCATAGTGCACATGTTAATTAAATTAATTATCTTAATTAAATTAATTAATATCCTCACTTAACCACCTCACCTAGCCACCTCACTTAATGACCTACTCAAACCTCATTAAAGACCTAAGACCGAGTCTAAACCTATCCTAACTAACTAAGACTTAATTTAAACCTAGACTTAAATCCTATTAAAAAAACCTAAAAGTACTCCTACTTATCTTCCCATGATCTATCACTCAATACTCGAAAGAAGGTTGGCGATCACGCCAAAAATAGCAACAAAATGGCTATTTTTGGCCAACCTAGATATTCCCACCTTGACCGACGTTGGTTATATCTCAACCGATGCCGGTTACCAAACCGTGGTTGGTTAGGTTAAATACGTTCTCAAAATCCTTTACCCAGGTTGTTCAATTGATTCAGGATCTCATTTCTTCCAGAGACTCAGAGCAATTGAATTTCTTTACAACTCAGTTAAAAGAAGACAAACAAGAGCACTACCAACATTGATCACCATTCATCATCCTCTTCATGATCATAGATTCACATCAGAGAGGCACAAAGGTTTGAACCTCTCAGAAATGAATACAATGAATCTTCTCTCTGGATCTCTAATATCATTGGGTTCATCACCTACATCCTCTAATCTATTTTTCAGTAGTTCCTCCTTACCAAAAGAGATCTCTCACATTCATTCTCGATCCATAAGTCATCTATATGCACATTTGACCTTCTACCAATGTTATTCTAATAGGTATTCCTCCTTGTCCTTATACCATTATTTGTTTCATTAATTTTCTAAGAATACAACAAAACAATACAATTAAAACTGCACTCATCATTCAAATAATGCCTTTTCAATATCCAGTGATCCCAACCAAGCTAAATTCTTTACGTCTGGTATCTCATACCGAGAACAATTTTTCATCATTATTGGTAAGGAAAATTTTCAACACATATACTAGAACATCTATAGAACAAATGATTTGCATATTCATAAACTTATATTATACCTTCCTTAACTAATTCATTTTGAATCAAAATGAGTGATTCCAATGTTCTCTCAGTTGATTTCTATCATTCCCATAGAAAATAAAACAACATAGATTTTTTACTAAGAAGACACAAGTGATTGTAGAAAAGAGATCATATACTTTTATGGAGGAAAGAATGTTGGAACATCCCAACCCTTCCTAACCAACACAAACTTCACTAGGTAAATTTTAGTTGATTTGTACATCCTGTTATCCCCAACCTAAGTTGTAAGGTGATACACAATAGTATGAAACTCCAAATGTGTCCACTATTTAAAGGAATAAAATATTTTAGATGCAAGGATCCCATACTTAACTCATGGTATCAATCATTTTAACTGAGTTTTCTCAACCAAAACACATTAGCCTTTGAATTTCAATCCTATATTAATCTTATGCAATAATAATGCTAAGGTCACCCTTATGTAATCAAGTTAGTGAAAATTCACAACACCCCAAAATTACCTATGAATCGATTTTCTAAGAAATGTCATTTGGTGTGAATGCACAACATTGAGCTTTCCCAAAGTGTGGGACCTTTGCAAATGGGGAAAGCTCTCCAGAGAAGGCTGGTTCCTCTTCCTAAACTACCTACCATAAGCTATTCTAGTGCAGACAAGCTAATATAATCCTAATCTAACTATGCCAAGGAGACATAGAGAGATAAAAGAGGGAAAAACATAGCCTACACTAAAACAATGATACACCAAAGAAGGAAAATGTTGAACATCTATCAAAACTACCATGGAACAAGAAGAGGTGAGAAATGGAAAGGATGGACAAGTGCATCACAAAACCAAGGATGGATTTCACACAAAAAATGTTCCAAAACTCCATGAACATAGCTCCAAAACCTGCAATGAACATTCAAACATGCACAAATACCTGCAATGAAGAGAGGCAAGAAGAAAACAAGAAAAAATGAGCAAGGATGGACAAATGCATCACAAAACACGTTTTTATTACTCCAGAAGTTTGTACAAAACATCATTTTGCTGGTAAGAGGAAAAAAATGCCATTACAGAGTAGGGGAGGAGGTTCTAACTCCATTTTTGACCCTGGGGAAGAAAATAAGGGAGGGTAGAGAAGAATGATGAACAACTTGTTACAAATGAGCCAAAATTGGCTTTTAACCATCGAGTAGAATGGAAGAAAGGAGAAAATGCGGGAAAATTGATTTGGGACTTCAACCACCAAAAAGATTCATCTAATGGGCCTAAAAATGATGGGTTTCCATAAAAAATCCCATACTTCAAAGTACATTGCTTTACAGAGCAAAACAGAGGCCCATACTTCATTAATTTTGGTGGTTGGAGTTGTTTTCTATGTTTTTGCATGCTAGAGACATTTTTCCATTTTTCTCCCACAAATCTCCATCAAAATAAAAATTGAAGATTCCATCATGTAGAGGATTTCAACATATTTCCAATGATATAAAGAACATGAAAATCTGAGCTCGGGATCGAAAGTTATGCCCTCTAAAGATTTTGGGCAAAAATCGGGTTGGCAAGCCGAAACCTAAATTTTTTTCTCTTTTTTGAATTTGGGAAAAATTCCTCATGCCCCTCTACTCTGCTACCATGTGTCACTTCCTAATTTTCTAATGGAATTGTGGGCTCAAACTTCACCTTTTTCCTTTTGATTTTTCATTGGGAAAATTTCCCAAAATTTCCCCGCACCCCACTCTCCCAGTGACACGTGTCGGCTTCGGTTTGGCACAGAGGTGTGGCCCAACATTTTCCTTTTGCAATTTTGACAACTTTGGAAAATTTTACCAAATCCTCCCGCCACCCCAACTCCCACCACCGACTAGACACATGGCACTATCTCATTGCTTGGTGGGCCTTAGCCAACATATTTTCCTCCTTCTACGGGCCCGTGGTGAACTTCTTCCTCTATGCCTTTTGACCAAAGTGCCAAAAACTCCAACATCCCCAAATTCCCACCGCTCCACCTTGCCACATGTCATTTTCTCATTAGGCCGAGGCCTATCTAGGAAAATTTCCCCAAAAAAATCTACTTGAGCCATAACTCAAAATTACAAGGAGTTAGGAGGAAAATTTTACCTTTCTGGAAAGGGGAAGAAAAATCCTATCTGATGAAGCTATTTCCAGAAACCTTTGAGTTCCTAAATGTGTAAAATTTTATATTGAAGCACAAGGAAGGAAAGAATGAAGGAAAGTTAGCCAAAATAAGTAGGGGGCTCATTTTGGATAACAATTTTGGTGACTCTCAGGGGTCATCTGCCTACTAGATGAATGATCAGTGGCCTTTGAAGCATCCATTGGGCATGGAGTCAAGCTTGATGAACTAATTCTGATCTGAACTATGAAAATATGACCTTTGAGCTACTTGGAAACCCACTAAACTTGGAGTTGATCTTCACCAAAATGCCACTAAAATGGACTGTGCAAGAGCAAAACTAGCACCACAAAAACTATGTACAAACTGAAAATCATACATGCTCCAAATGGAACATGCAGAGTGTGCACAAGCAATTCTTCTACTGAAAGAAAACCTACCTACACTACTCTAACTAGAAGCAAAGATGAGCTAAACAAACCCAGTAACAGGTTGTGCAAAATAGCTTCCTTTCTTCAAAATGGGCAGCCATGCAATTGATTTAGATCTGATCATGGCTGCTTGGATGAGTGAAAAATAAAAAAGAAGCTGGTCTTCTACCCAAATCAATAAGGTGTTAACTAAAATCAAATTGAATTCCTCTTTTAGTTGATCTGCGTTTAGATTTAAGAGGTATGACAACTGATCCTTGGCACTTTGATGCTTATACTCATGCTTAGAAGCAAGCATGACTAGTTGTGGTTTCTCCTTTGGCTCTAATGAATCCAAATACCTTATTGGGAAAGGTCTGATCCATTTGATATGCCCATAGCTCTGAATTTCAACTCCAAGAATGGAGCCTTCTTGTGGACCTTCTTAGATGAATGATGTGGAAGAGGTGGTGAAAATCTCTTGCTCTTCCCCTTCCTTTTCCCATGAAGTACATGGAAGATATAAATCTTCCAAACTTGGTTCCAATGAGCTGTCACAAAACACAGGATGTTGTTTTTCAATGTTCTCCTTTGTGGCAGTAGGCTCTTGATGTTGGAGAATGAATGGTGGAGAAGAGAATGTTGTAATTTTAGTTGGCTCCTCCTCAAGACATTCCTCTAAGTCTGATAAACAATCAAACTCTTCACTGTCCCGCTGCAACAAATATTTTCCCTCTTGCATGGTGACCTTCAAATCTGCATTTTCTTCACCATGTGTAACTTCATTCTCAAACATGAAACTTGTCAATTTGAACTCATCCAAAAATCAGATTTTTGGAGAGATGAAGTGGGAGAGAAACATGAAATATCTTATGCCTCTTGTTCACAATTTGGACCTGTTTTGTTCACCTCCATAATGGATTCATCAATCAAATCAGCCCCTTCAAATGAAAGCAAAAATTTATCAATAATGCTTCCTTCTTCTGCTGTTGCAAAAATTGACTTGATCTCATCCATTTGCTCCTCTTCAATGGGATTTAGAACTTGTTTTTCTTCCTCAACTACTGTTAAAAAATCAGCCTTGTCCACCACTTGTTCTCTAACTCCAACTTCCTCTTTTGGCTTCACCATCAAGGGGATTTTTGTCTATCCCAAATTTGGCAGCCCAACTCTTCAAGTTTTCTATTATTTCTTCTCTATTGGGCTCTTCTTCTTGATGTTCTCCTTGACTGGTCTTCTGATTTTCATCTTCCCAACATGGATCTGGGAATGCAAGAGGATGGATGGGTTGTGACTCAACTAATTTTGTAATTTTTGTGATGGTGGAGGAGGTAGAAACTCTTGTTTCTTTGGAGGGAATGGCTGTTTGGAAGGGAAAAGAGTAGAGAAATTGAGGTGGGATGGGAGACTAGGAGATGGAGAAATGGAATCAACACTTGGGGCAGCATGGGCTGGATTTGGAATTTGGCATTCAAAATGAGATGGTGCTACTTGAGGAATGGAAGGAAAAAAACCAGATGATGGTGTAGAACTTACCCATTAACAAGGTTGCTCAACACCAAGTTTATAGGCCTCTATCTCCAGTGTCCATTGTGCAAGTTGGGGTAGCATCTCAATCATGAAGTCCAGCTTCTCCTGAGGGCTGTAATGTCTTGGAAAAGGGCCTCCCCATGGACAGGGTGCTCTGAAACCAATATGAAATTCCTTCATTTGTGCTTGAGCCCTTGATTGCACCATGCCAACCTCCATTTTTTGGATTTTCTCCAACAAATCTACACTTTCTTCTTGACTTCCCTCATCATATGTGTATCCTTGTGCTTGATGTGCTTCATAGCCAAACTGATTTTGGCATTGCTCATATGGATATGCATACTGATTTTGAATTTGATCAAAATATTGATCTGGAGGATTTGAAAAACATGTTGGAGGTGGAATATATTGCTGCTGTTGTAAATGTGAATTCCATGATGGAAATGAAGTCATGATTACACAACTTCATGGAATGAAAGAAGATGGAAGAGATGGAAAGAAGAATGAATGGAAAATGAATGGAAAGAGGGTCTGCAACTCAAAGAATGAGTTATTTACTAGATGGAGTCGCCAGATGTGCTTTTGAATATGCCTCCAAAGGCTGAATCCTTAATAGGAACACACCAACCTGTCAAAAATAAAGTGGAAGACCTCTAAGGTCCCACTGGGCATGCCAAAAATGTTAGTGCAAATTCACAGCACCCCCAAAATGACCTATGGATCTACTTTTCTAAGGCAATTCATTTGGTGTGAATGCACAACATTGAGTTTTCTCTAAGTGTGGGACCTTGCAAATTGAGAAAACTCTCCAGATTGAAGTTGGTTCTTACTCCTCTGTTTAGGTGTATGCATGCAATTCTTGTAGAGGTTCTGATTCAAAATTCCTACTCTAAAACTACCAAGGAGACAAGGTTGAGAGAAAAACAAGGAAATGGAAACAAAACTAAGCAAAAACAGAAAGGTGATACACCAAAGGAGTGCTGAACTCCTTGCTTTGTAAAAATAGACACAAATCATGAAGATGCAGCAACAAAACATGCAAAAATTACTAGAATGCAATGAAGGATCAGAAGACAATAATAACTACATGAGAGGATTGAAAATTGATCACAAAACATACATTATCATGTCCAAATTTGATACAATATGTTGTAATAGAAAAGAGGCAAAAAACGTGCTACAATCTTCATGATTTATGTCTATATTTGCAAAGCAAGGAGTTCAACACTCCTTTGGTGTATCACCTTTCTATTTTTTCTTATTTTTGTTTCTATTTCCTTGTTTTCCTCCCAACCCCGTCTCCTTGGTAGTTTTAGAATAGGATTTTAAATCATAACCTCTATAAAAATTGCATGCATACACCTAAACAGAGGAGTAGGAACCAGCCTCAATCTAGAGATTTTTCCCCATTTACAAGGTCCCACACCTTGGAGAAAACTCAATGTTGTGCAATTACACTAAATGACCCAATTCTGAATTGTAGATCTAGAGGTCATTTAGGGGGTGCTATAGATTTGCACTAATAGTAACTTTATATCAATTTCACAAAATGATCATAAAAAATAATATACATGCTACTACCAGATTCAAAACATATACAAGCCATACTATAATAAGAATTTCATAAATCCTTATATAGAGTAGTTAATATATCATTGGCTTATATTGGTAATAATTTCAAAACAGAGATGAAAATTCACCCTTCAAAAAAGGTAGAATAATAGCAACTTGGTTGAATTAAGGTATATATCAGAAACTTAACAATACAAAATACCTTAATCTTTACAACCCATACTATACTATTTCTTAACACAAGAAAATTAATTGTTCATACCACTAAACTTATTTAACTACACAGTGAGTTACTATATCCTCACACAATAGATCTTGTTATCAATAATGTTAGTTGTCGCAGGATTAATTCCAAGATCTTATCAATAAAATTTGTGCCATATAAGGCTCTCAAATAATAGATCATAGAAAAAACTTTCATCTCGATTTGGAACCCCAATTAGCATACACACACACACACACATACATAGTCTCATTTACCTAGAATAAATTATCACCATAATCTTCATGCATATTAGGAAATATATTATTAATATCCATATACTTTCTTTTATTGGGTATTCAAAGCACCTATCAAAACCCAAAAATATTTACATCCCCATTCCCAACTGCACCCCATAACGGGTTTTTAACCAATAAACAAGTGAAAGTATACATGCATAATCAATTTTGGACAAACATCCCATTGATTAAGCATTCATAGTCCCAAAATAAGAACACATGTATTTGTTTGATTCGGTTCAATCCATTTATCACTAGAACCAGGACTTAAGAACAATAAACATGGATACAAAGGCAATTGTTATATACGTAAGTATATATTTTTCTTAGAGTATTTAAAAAGTATCATGAAGACCCAAATACATTTAAAAAATAGATTTATATTGTACCCTTAATAGGTTACTAGGTTATCAATCAAAGGTAAGTATATAAGTTCATGTAGATGAAATAAATTCCCAAATTGTATACTTATTTGCAGACCTGATAAGGAAGCCATAGCTATATTTCAACTAACCTATTAAAATCTAACAACAAATTTTAAAATTGTTGGCAAAATTAGTCTCACTTTTATAAGATAAAGTTCTTTTCTATGTGACATATGCTTCTTCATTATCTCGCATACGTTCAAGACATTTATTTGGTTCCCGAACCAAAATCCCATTGATTTAGTTCAGAATAACCTATACTATCCCTTGTGTTATAAGTATTTAAAGGAACTCACCTTTAACTCCAATTTCCATGTTGAATTTTAAACAATGTTTTTGTTGTATTAAAAAATAAAGGTTTACCATTTTAACCAAATTTCATGTCATATGGTAAGGAAAAATCATATTTCAATTTTTTTCAGCTAATCACAAAATACAAGTAATTCAACTATGTTAATATCAAATTTTTAAAACAAAATGTGAAGGTTCTACTTAACTTTACCTGATATCATGTTAGGAAACTTGTTCCTTCTTTTTAGCTTATTAGCCACCACAGCGTTGTTATGCTCCTTGCTGGAAATTACAGCAAGTTCTTATTATTTTCATCCTAGAAGTCCACATTTTCTGCCATATCATTTTCACCACTTTTTCCTAAAGTTATAGGTGAAGAAGAGCTAATGCTCTTGTTATATTCTCATATTACGAGTTAGAATTTTACTTTGTAAGTTATGTTCTATCCTTTTGGAATTTATAAACTCGCATCACAAGAGAAAGTCCAAATTTTCTACTTCTTTAATGATCCATAGGGATCCAAAATGACTCTACTTCATCATATCAATCAACACCAAAAAGGAAAAAGTAAAGAAAATGGAGAAAAGAAGGTTTTGTATATACTTTAATAGAACGCCACTCTATGCGAGTGACAGGTTGTAGAACCACCATCTAACCCAGGAAGTTGTCCTGTGAATCAAGTTGCCCGGCTAGGGTGGTGGTCCCGTGATCACGTGTCTATGCGCAGGAGGAAGTCCTATCACTTTTGACATAAAAATAAAATGGAAGCATGAATGGATGTGGATTTAAAGTGTGTGACTCTTTCCTTCCCGTACATGACCTCTCCTATTCTCCAGTGTACAAGAGGACATGCGAGAGGATATAAATACATGAGAACAGAAAATTAAGGGATCATTACAAGCAAGATACTTCATGGGAGTAAGTGTAAGAGTTTTCTAGTGCTGGAATTGAGTTGTATAAGAAATATCTTAAGAAAAAAACAATCAAGTAGTTGGGATGAAGTGTGAGACATTGTCAACTTCCTTTCTCACTTATTGTAAAATCTGTATCTCCATAAATATTGAATTGGCCAATAAAAAAAAGGGAAGAAAGAGTAGTTGACCTTCCCTACTATTTTTCCCTCTCACTGGGGGTTTCCAAGATAAAAATCCCTGGCATGTGTGTGTTTAAGTTCTTTTATTTTCTACAAATTATAGTTCTAAAGCATAAGTAAATCCTTCACTAGCTCATCTTTCATTTTCTATTGAAAGTAGAACAATATTTTTAAGTTGTGGTTTGTAGAAGTTCCAAATTTGAAGGTTTTTATAAATCATTTGGTATCATAGATAATAAGTATCCAAGACCGTGGTATTCATCCTTGGATTCATATGAAAGTGAGGAGATCTAAAGGCAAAGAGGCTTTACCTTGCGATCTAGAAATTTCTACAAAGAAGTGGAAATAGAGAATTCAGGGACAAATTGAGGAAGAGAACTTGGTCCGTATAATCGAGATTCTAGAGACCATGATTGATAGGATGTTTAGAATATAAGAAGAACTTGCAAATTTGCAGAAGATGACTTTTGTTAAGAAAGAATCTATGGACTTGGTGGTTTAAGGCCTAGCCAAAAAGTTTTGCATAGGGAAAAGCCATAATGAGGAAAAATATGGGGAACAGTGTGAAGAAGAGACTTCAATTGTAAGCGGGAAGGTAAAATCTGATCATGTTCCTTTTAAAGTTGAAACAAAGTTGAAATGAAGAGCTTTAAAGGAAAAGTAGATGTAAAATTTCTTGATAAATAACTAAAACAATTAGAATTCTATTTTAGCATCCATAACATATTTGAGGTACAAAATATCACCTTTGCACACCTCAAAATAGAGGGACACTCTTTGGTTTTGTGGGAAACCCATCTAGGCACTTGTGAAAATAAGAAACATCCTATTGTGAAATCTTGTAAAGAATTTAAATAATTACTTAGAGATAAATTATATCCTATTTACCACAAGACTGCCAAATTATTAAATGGAATTATTTTAGAAAATGCATTGGTTAGAGTGTGCAACACTATACTATAGAGTTTTGGAGGTAGGCCATGTTGCTAAATATGGACTTGACAATGAGGATATTCTGACTAAGTACTTAGGATGACTTCACACTCACTTTTGAATAAAATTCATCTCCACAAAGCCCAAATATCTCAACGAGGCATGTGTGTAGGCATACTATATAGATGATGAGAAGAAGCAAGGAGAAGTAGAGCCAAAGGAAAAGAAATCAACAAATCAGTTGAAGAAAGAACATGGGCAAACAAGTAACAAAGGTAAGTGGAAAGGAAAGGTGAAAAATCTACCACTACTTTACATACTTGTAAAGATCCCAAGAAATTTTGTAAGACCTGTGATATCAATGGTCATACTGATACTACCTATTAGAAGTTGTATCCATAGTTACATCCGAAGAACCGAACCAAGGACTCAAAGAAGTCCATGAAAACTATGGAGATAGAAGAGGATGTGGAAATCGAATATGACTCTTATGTAGATGAGAGGCTTGGATGCACAACCTCTAACATGGACAACCATGAAGAGGAGATGCGTAGAATATTCAATATCAAAATCTAGATAAAGAGAACTAAGGTAAATGATTTAGTTGATACCGCTTATAAGTCTAACTTGATTTCTGAATAAGTTGTAAAGAATATTGGTCTTGAGTCTTAAAAACATCCATACCCATATCCCTTGGGTTGGGTGAAGAAGGGTGTTGAAATTCGGTAACAAAAAAATATAAGGTAAAGTTTTGGATGAATTCCCGATATTGATGTATTGGAGGCTAATGTTATTCCAATTGATTAATTTGATCTTGTTTTCGTGAGTGTTTACTTGTATATCGGTGATGTTATATTCATGAGAAGGGAGAAATAATATATTTGGTTCAAGGATGGGATAAACTAAAATATCTAGGCACACTAGCATAAGACACAAGTTACTATGGTGAGTACTAACTAAGAAAAATGACTTATTCAAGAAAATCATAATCAATTTTGTTTACTTTTGTTAAAGGATAAACAAGATGAAGTAGAAGTTTCGAGAGATTTATAACCAAGGAAAACATGATTTGGATAGTATTATTGAGTATTTTCAAGATTTTTTTAGGCTCTTAGTGGGTTACCACCAAAACAAGAGGTAGAGCATGAGATTCAGCTATTTCTAGAATCCCTTCTACCAAATATCAAATTGTATAGGAAATCCTTACTAGAGAGTACTGAAGTAAAGAAACAACTCTAGGAACTGCTATACCAAGGTGTGATACGTCTGAGCATCTCACCATGCGGATCGCCTATTGTGATGGTGCTAAAGAAGGATGATTCTTGGAGAATGTGCATCAACCACCACATTTTAAACAATATCACCATAAATAATATATATCCACTCCCCCACATAGACGATCTCTTGGACTAGCTTTAACATGCCAATTTTTTTCATGAATTTGGATCTCAAGTCAGTTATCACCAATTCATAATGAAGGAGGATGATATATGGAAGAGAAACTTCAAGGAAAAAAAGGTTTGTATGAGTGGTTAGTACTTCCATTTGGTTTATGTAATGCACCCACTACATTTATGAGATTGATGAATCATGTATTGTAGGATTTCATAGATTCATGTGTCATTATTTATCTAGATGATATCTTGATTTTTAGTTCCACATGGGAGGAACATCTTACTCATTTGCAACAAGTCTTGCAATTTCTCAAGGAGAAACAAATGCTATGCAATATGAAGAAATGTGAATTTTCCAAAAATCATTTGTCTATCTTGGGCATGTGGTTGGAGGAGGAGAGCTACAAGTGGATCTGAAGAAGATGGAAGCCATCACCAACTATACAAAACCAACGGGAGCCACGAAGACTAGGAGTTTTGTGGGAGCAGTAAAATACATGCAGAAGTTCATTTTAGGATTCTCTATAATTGTAAGACCTCTACACACAATGGCCGCAAATAGTAATGGTTTTAGCTAGGGTAAGGAACAAGATAAATCCTTGAGTTATTGAAATACAATATCATTCATGCTCCAATACTTTCTCTTCCTAACTTGCAACAGCTCTTTGAAGTAGATACATATGCTAGTGACTATGCTATGGGTGCAATGTTGTTATAGGGAGGTAACTCGGTCTATTATAATTTTGAGACCTTTGTTTTAGTAGTTAGATTATATTCAATATATGATAAGGAAATGTATGCACTAGTTCAGGAAATTAAGAAATGGAAGAATTATTTGTTGGGTAAAGAAACTATTGTGTAAATTGACCACAAATTTCTTCAGTATTTGCAAGCATAGTCTAAATTACAGTCAACAAGGCACTACAAATGGATGGGGTTCCTTTAATAGTCTCACTTGGTGATCAAATAAAATAAGGGTATTATAAACTTGGTGGTAGACATGTTGTCTAGGCCACCTACACAAGAAAAAATATCCTTCTTGGCCACTATCTCTCAGATCAAGCCCTTCACGAAGGAAGCTTACGAAGAGGCATATTCTCAAGACAAATAATTTGGGGTGGCATTTTAGCATTTGTATTCCCAAAGGGATGAAAGGACAGAGATTGAATATTTTTATCTCAAAGATGAGTTTCTATACCAATGGGGGAATCTTTGTGTGCCGAAAGAAGAAAGAATTATATTGATGAGGGATGCACATACCTCAAAAGTAGTGGGACATTTCCATATTGGTAAGACCCTATCCCACTTGCAAACATGTGGGTATTGGCTCAATATACAAGAAGAACTTTCTAAATTTATA
The DNA here is from genome assembly GCA_018340775.1 of Taxus wallichiana var. yunnanensis. Classification (NCBI taxonomy): domain Eukaryota; kingdom Viridiplantae; phylum Streptophyta; class Pinopsida; order Cupressales; family Taxaceae; genus Taxus; species Taxus wallichiana. The sequence continues at coordinate 643,681,787 of CM031237.1, read as the reverse complement.
AGTGGATGTAAACTTTGTAGTACTAACAAGCCTAAAATGAGGAAGGAGGGTTTATATATGCCATTACTAGTCCTTACTCATCCATAGGAGGACATCTCTATGGATTTTTAGGAGGAATACCTATGTCTAAACATGGCCATGAGTATCTATATGTTGTTATTGATAGATTCGAGTAAGATATATATTCTTATGGCATGTAAAAAGACAATAAAATCACATGAAGCAACAAATATTTTCTTTGCTAATGTATGGGTGCATTTTGGTTTTTCGAACTCTATTGTTTCTGAAAGGGATTTAAAAATCTTGGAAAAAAATTGGAATACTTTTTGGGACAAGATGGACACCAAGTTACAGAGGAGTATGACCTTCCATCCATAGACAGGATGGAGAGATAGAAGTGGTGAACAAGAATTTGGTGTAGCTGATCGGAGGGTATAATAGAAAATATCCAAGGACTTAGGATGAGTCCTTAGCCTACATTCAACATTCATGTAACTGGGAAGTACACACATCCACTATGAAGTCATCATTTGAAGTATTCTTGGGATATCTACTGACAATTCTCTGGACATAGCATTTGGGCAGCGGGATGAGGAGGATACATGAGATACAAATGTGACTAGAGCAAACAAGTTCATTGAGAGGATTTGCAAAATCCATCTCAAATTTAAATAACAATTGGAGAAATCTCGAGAAAAGTACAAGGCTAGACACGATCAACATAGGAGAGAGCATAAGCTTCATGTTGGAGACATATTTTTGCTTTACTTGAGCAATGAGAGACTACAAGGTTAGGAACAAAAGCTCAAGCCACTATGATATGGAGTTGTCACCATATTGGAGTAAGTTGGAGAAAATGCCTTTCGGCTTGATTTTCCACCATTTATGTGGATGTAATCAGTAGTGAATTGTGAGAATTTACATCTATATGAGCCATCCATGATTGATGAAGATGAAGGATTATAGTTGCTACCTTTCATTGAGGATTGCATATTAGACTCATGAGGTGAATTGGAGGAGAAGGTAATGCTGTAGCAAAGGTCGAGAGATGAGAAGTGGTCTACGGGAGTCTTGGTAGGTTGGATTGAAAGGGAAGACACCAAGGTATGCCGTTGGTACCCGAAGGAGCAAGTGAGGAAATTATTTCCTCATCTACTCCCTCTCTAAGCTTTTGTGGGACTAAAATCCTCCTAAGTAGGGGAGGTGTGATCCATATGGATCCAAAATGACTCTACCTCATCAGATCAATCAACACTAAAAAGGAAAAATTAAAGAAAAGGGAGAAATGAAGGTTTTGTTTGTATTTTAACAGAACCGCCATTCTATACACAACGGAGGTCCTATGACCGCCGCCAGCTGTGGTAGCATTCTTTTGATTGCAAGTCTATATAGGGTGGTGGTCTTGTCACTTCTAACAGAAAAATAAATTCAAAACATGAATGGATGAGGATTTTAAGCATATGAATTTGTCCCTTCCCTTGCAGGGACCTTTCCTATTCTCCGGTGCATCGGAGGACATGGGAGAAACTATAAATACTTAGGAGGAGAAAACAAATAGATCATTGGAAGCAAGATACTTCATGGGAGAAAGTGCAAGATTTTTTTAGTGCTAGAATTGAGTTGTAGAAGAAAGAGCTTGAGAATAGAATAATCAAGTAGTTTAGAGGAATTGTGAGTCATTGTCAACTTCCTTTCTCACTTATTATAAAATTTGTATCTCCATAAATTTTTAATTGGCCAACAAAAAAGGGAAGAAAGAGTAGTTTCCCTTCTTGACTAGTTTTCTCTCTCACTGGGGCTTTTCTAGATAAAAATCCCTTGCTTGTGTGTGTTTAAATTCATTTTCTTTCTGAAAATTCTAGTTATAAAGTATAAGTAAATCATTCACTAGCTCATCTCGCCATTTTCTATTGAAAGTAGAACAACAGTTTTAAGTTATGGTTTGTAGAGGTTCCAAAGTTGAAGGTTTTACAAATCAATCTACCCTATTTGGTTTTTAATTTAATATTGGATTTAAGTTCCAAATCTTCCATCAAGATAGTTCAAAAATCAAGCAACTCCCTTTACTGATTGTTATCAATTAGTTCAAGTTATTTACCTTGGTTGATCATTTTCACACTCAATAGCTAATCCAAGAAACTTTTCAATTTTATGTGTCATGAAGGACTATTAGAGTTTTATCTAACTTATTTACTGCCAAACCTACAACATAATCTTATCCAGTTCATTCTCCACAATTCATCCTTGACATACCCATTGTATTTTTAATCAAAATTAGAATTTAGTAAGCGTAAGAACCTAATTAGTCCATGAGGTGCAACCTTCATCTCTAATACAAAAATGTAACACTTACTTTTCGATACTTAAATTACAGAAAAAAATTTATTTCCCAAACTAAATTTTTCCTATAATGATTTTAAACTACAACATAAAATTTAAATCTAGCAAATATATAATTACAATTCATTAGATAACAAATCAATAAATTATGTGCATAACTATGGGTTAATTAGATCCACTTGATCCCCCATAGAATACTCTTTTGAGTCAATATACAAGTGGTACCCTTCTTGACATTGATTTATAAGTGATGTTTTCTAAGTGTTAACCTAGAATTTAGTCAATCGAATCCCATCTATCATCTCACACTATTATTTAGAACTTGGTGCATCTTGACAGTGTAATAACTTACACTACTTTAGCCAAAGTTTAAGAGTCATGTTTTCCATGCTCAGTTTCATGATGGAACATTCATCATCAAAAACATGTCCCATCACCATATCACTTGGTTTAGTTATCAGAATTGAATCAGTTAGTTAAATTAAATTAGTTGCAAGCTATGCATAAGGTACAAACATGTTCAACCCGTGTGAAGAAGCACATATGTGCCAACTTAGGTTTTTTATGGGAGATAAAATTCTTACATAATGACTAGCATCATTACCCAACCATTTCCTCCCCTATATCTAACATAAGTTGGTTACCGAGGTGACCGTCCGTGTAGGATAAACAAATTTCGTATCTGAGCATATCACACATTCCTTCTGATTACAATAGTTGTAATTAGTGGAACTTGATAGGAAAACTTAGGATGTCTTCTATATTTCAATATTCACCTAAATAATTTTTTTCATTAAATGGATGTTGCATTACAATAACCATCTGATGTTGGCCTACAGAGTTCCATTAACTAGGACCGCTGTATCACCTTATTTGATTTTAATTTAATTAGTTTTACGATAGGTTTCCCTTCATATTGCAGTGATATATTTATCACAATATGAACTTGTTCCTAAGGTCCATAACTTAGTTTGATATAGATCATAATCATTTCCATAAGTTATTTACTTACATACATTATGCATCTTAAATGTAATTTTAGAAAGCCTCTTTGCCTCATTATCACGTTCCATAAATTGTTTGTTTATGATATTGTCGTATTACTCCATAAAGTATACATTATATTATACCTATCAGTTGAATTATTTTATCAATGATCGCGGTTGTATTTTCTTTTGTTATATAACTATGTCATAATTAACCATCATATAATTTTCATGATAATTCTTAGCACATAATATTCATATACCATCAATCATACATTAATGGCATACAATAGAAATCAATAATATAAATCAATAGAATTCAAAAAAATTATCCAACCATTTTATAAACATCAACCCGATATTTATTATAAGTACAATAAACATTTTTCGGAAATAGTACAATGATCACATTAGGCTAAATATCCTTCCCTTTTAAAATAGGATATTGATGCATATATTCACTTTTAATATTACAAGCATATTTATGACATTCCTCAAACATATCAATGTCAATACATTCATCATATTTTACAATATAATCAATGTCAAGTAAGTTTTTCGTAACTAGACTTTTATTTCTTTTCTCATTACCTTTCAACATGTAAAGCTAAAAACTTGCATGATAAAATTCCAATATACATGGTCGGTTCCAACCGAATCCGACATGAAATGATATTCCCATCACTTGTAGTTTATTCTAATGTAATGGTTGATAAATTTATTACAACAATCAACAATCACAGAATGCTAAATAAAAAATGAAAAAGTAACTTATATAATAATATTTATCACCCTTAAATATCATTACTTCCAACAAGTTAACTTTACCCGTAGAGAACATCTTATTGATTAAGAAAAAAATAAATTCATAGAATATTACCTTAGTTGATCGTTAATAATTCCCTACTACATTCAAGATCAAATGGAAACTATTCAAACACATTCTTCTTCAATAAGAGAATTTATTCTTAAGGAAAAAAATTCACTTTAATTGACCTTGTCACTAAATCCATTCAATTATTATTATCCTTTACCATAACCCGATTATTCTTTCCATTCCTTATTTTACAAAAGGAAATTATATATATATATATATATATATATATAATATTATATATATATATATATATATATATATATATATATATATATATATATAACTTCTATAATTAGTATTCCACTAATGCATATTTAATAATCCACCTAGCTACATATGTACAATGAACCACATTTTTCCTTGAACTGAATATTAGAATACCCTTATATTATGCAGTAACATCATATTAATGAAATTAATCATAACAACCCAAGGAAATATTTATTCCTTCACTATTTGAGCATTAGGGGAGTAATGTTGTTCTATCAAACATGACAATATTGATTACCCTACAATGTCAATGAATACCTTAACCTTATTGAACCATGTAGTTAAATTCCTTAATGTCAATGAACAAGAATATGATAATGACCTTAGCAGGTACCCATCTATATAATAATTATTATCATAATTATATTGTTATAGAAATATTCCCAAAAAGGTAAAAACTATCCATAACAGTGAACCCATAGAACACAAATTTCATCCTAATACCTTAACACCATAATTATGTGTTATCTAAGGATCATATTTAAAAGGAAACAATCATTACAAATAATCTTCGCTGCCAAAATTCTACATTACACCAGAGGTTTCTTGAATTTAACTTCGTATGAACATTTATAGACATGATCATCTTTAAAATGAACCCAACTTAAGTTAACTAGAAAATACCAGAAATTGGTTGATTTACCCCCAAATTATGAATGTATCCTTCCTCTATATGTAGGATACAATCACGATTACGACTAACCCGGTGAGTTTATTATTTTGATAAAAATGAATCATTTTACCCTAAGCCAAATGATTCATTCAACCCAGAATCCAAGTGAGCAACCCAAAAATTCCATGCAAAAATTAAGGTGGAAGTATTTTCCTTTATTTTAAATTGAATATTTGGAATAAATCACAGAGCCATACATATTTAAACTATACCCATTATGGGTTTGAATAAAACCTCGTGTATTCATTCCAAATGGATATATACTATTCTGGAAGGATTTTGTATCATTCAAGTAGTAAGAAAACAACAAACACCATTCATACTCAAGCCAACAAATAATAAATCCAACTGAAATAACCCAAGATAGATAAGTTTAATAGTCACAAGATTATTCCATATTTATAAAATTTAGAACCATTTATCATGCATTATAAAGAGATAAATTACAAGAGAAAGGTGTATCAAATCATGCTTGTAATAAGAAGAACAAATTACACTAAGAATACCCTTCGTAGCTTTCCCCAATCTGGGATTCCTCTCAACAATACTTAGAAAACACATTCCCCAACCTTCTCAATTAATATATCAAATTAACTACCCAGAATAATGGCATCCCAAAAACAATGAATGTCTCTACTGCGATGCATGTACAATTTCTCAATAGAGAGCCACGAGATCAACCGGAGAATAATATTTAACTTCTTTGCATGATTCACCCAAAATAGGCTTGATGGAGCCATAAAAATGCCAAAAATTACATGCAAATGGTAGCTTTGCAAGAAATCTTCACACTTTTTCAAGGAAATAAATGTTTATTAATTCATGTAAAGCCACGTAATGGCTTTAGACATCACGCTCGCCACCCACTAAGTCTCCTACTAATTTTAGCTGGAGTTTGCTCCATTAAAACAATAGTTCATCATTTTTACCATTAATATGGTCAGTTGACCAATAAAATAATCAAACTACCATTTCTATATTATCTTGGTCATTGGTTCAATTAGATACATCGACATAATTATTTATTTGGGTTAGTTGACCAAGAAAAATTTCATAATGATGTAAAAAAATTCATAGTGCAATATGGTCAAGGACCATATACCTATCAATTGGTCATGGCAAGGTGTAAGTCCCTTTTTAAAAAATCATTTGATAATTAGAACCATCTCACTCCAATATGTCTAAGATTTATCATAGTACTTGGCAATTTAATTCCCTTCCCTTAATATTAGTCCATCCACTAATCAATTACCAATAATTTATCTATTAAACATGATCAATAGGAAACAATTCCAATTGATAATCATATGCCAAGGGTTATAACCAAGATCATGAAACTATAATGCCCAACCCAAGGTCATGTTGTCAACAAAAATCATGGTACTAATCTTTTAACATAGACTCATGATTGATTTAGGATCAACAAAAACCCGACATGTTCATGCCAATAAAAGACAATCAATTTAAAAACTTAATGATCATTAGATAGATAAATAAACATTTTTCTAACAATTGTAACATTATTTTTCATAATACGAACAATCAACATGTATCATAATGATTCAATTTCTTACTTTTTTCTTCTTGAAGTCATCTCCTTCTTGTATGATCTATGATCGTAACTATATCCAAAAAATTAGTACTTTACACTTTTATCATTATTTCCAAATAATGAAAAATGTATTGAGAGGGTGTAAAATTTCAACCATGCTTTGAAAATCACCACTTCCAACATAAAAACACAATATCAATGACATGTATAACAAATAAACAATCATTGATCAACAAATCATCACTTCGGTTAAGTAACACAACAAATTTAGTTTTACAACAATTAGTATCACAGGTATAACAAACATACATCCCAAAAATGCACCATACATCCTCATACCAAGTAAGAAAGTATATTTGAACACCAACAAAAACAATAATAAGTCATAAATGATGCATCTTTGGACATCAAAATTTTTTTGTGCGGTTGGGCATGTAATTATGCATAAGTGTGTATATCCTTTTTAGGATATACATAGACACACGTATATGAATACTTAGCTACGCAACAATGTTTTTACCCTCAGCCTAAATACTTAGCTACGCAACAATTTTTTTACCCTCGGCCTTTGTAAATTGTTCAACATTTTACGCCTTATCCTTACTACGAAACAAACTAAATTTGAGGGATGTGACATAAGATATTTTATCATTCTATCAAAGGGGGTAAAGTAAATTCAGAAACTAGTAATAGTACCACACTTGCTTGGATATATTGCTAACATCGAGAGAGATAACTATACTAGGAAGCCATGCCTTTTCCAAGCCAATCTAAGGTAGAGTCCCAAAATCCATGAACAAAAGTTTATTTTCACTTTTCATTTTATTTATTTTTCTTATTATTGAGTTTTGTTCCACAATTGTATCATATATTCTCATTCTCATCTCTTTTCCATAATTTCCAAATACTCCTTATTTGGATTCATTTTTCAATATCTTTTTCTATATTTCCAAATACTTCTTATTTGGATTCATTTTTCATGTCTTTTACACATATTCAAATAATCCTTATTTGGGCTCATTTTCACTTCTTTCCAAATATCCAAATTATCCTTATTTGGACTTATTCTTGTTTATTTTCTTATCATCATTCTCCTTCATTGGAAGCCATTCATTATCTCTCTTTTACACTTTATCCGAATCTCCTTTTGATTCTTCACCTATTTTTCATCCTTTTCAAAATTTTCTTCATTTGAAATCATTCTTTCATTTTTCTCACACTTCCAAAATATCCCTTATTTGGATCTATCATCATTTTTCTTCATGTCTCCAAATATTCTTTATTTGGTCCTTTCTTTCATATTTTCTCAAAATTATTATATCCCTCGATTGGATTTATTTCCATCCCTTTCCAAATACTCCTTATGTGGACATTTCTTTTGACTCTTTTATTGGATCTCATATCCTTTCTTTGGAATTTTCATTATCTCTTTTTGACTCTTCCATTCACCTCTTATTTGTTTTTTAAATCACAAATCCCTCCTTTCAGATTTTCGTCATATTCATTTTCCTCATATCTCATTTTAGTCTTAAATCTTTGGATCACGTTTTCCAAATTTTAAGATTTCTCTTTCTATTTTAAATTTAGTCTTGATTTTGGATATCCATGTCCTCACTCAAGAATTTTCATCTCATGATTTAGGTCTTGACATCGCCATATCCACTTTATCAAGATCAAGTCCTTCAGATCTTACCTTCCGTTAAAATTTCATCTTTTCATCTCCTCTTCCATTCTAACATTCACTTTTCTATAGCTTGAGTACATATCATGTTTTCATATATTCTTCCATTCTAGCATTCAATTTCATATAGGTTAAGTACATTTCACCTTTTCACCTCCTCTTCCATTATAGAATTCACTTTGCTAGAGGTTAAGTATGGTTCATATTTTCATCTCCTCTTTCATTCTAGCATTCACTTTGCTTTAGATATTGAGTACGCTCAAATATTTTCATTATATCCTCCATTCTAGCATTCCCTTTGTTAGAGGTCAAGCACATTCTAACTTAATAACCAAAACCTCCTCCACTACAACATTAAATTTACTAGAGGATGAGAATGTTTAATCAAATTAGACCCATCTTCCATCTTAGAATTCACTTTTCTAAGGGTTGATTTTGTCTTCACCTTCATTTCACTCGCTTATACCTTATCATTCACAATGATAAGGGTAGCATTGTTAAAAAATATAAACCCCTCTTTGATCTTAGAATTAAAATTCTTAAAGTTCAAGTTATCTTAAAAATTAATTTCCACACTCTCTTCTATCTCATCATTCAATTTGTTAATGGTCAAGTCATCTATCACATCTCTCTTTGATTCCCCCTCTTTTAAACTCCGGTGGGAACAAGACACGGAGACTATAGTCCCTTTGGAAGAAGGAATAGAAATAATTTTCACAAATTTAATGATGAAGATGAAATTCATCTTGAGGATCATCAAAATGAAATTTCCCTTGAGTAAAAATCCTAAATCAAAAATCTTTTATGCACAAACAAGGACCAATTGTTTCTTCATCTTCTTGAGATGGGAGAAAAATTACCTTTGGAATTTTATGAGGATGTTTTGAGAACATTAGTCAATAAACCTAATCCCAAAATAGATATACCATCCACCTCAAAATAACAATGATGAATCTAGGCCAAGAAAAATGAATGCCGAGGACAAAGGAAAATCTACTGATTTGGCCCCCGATCCCAATCAAGCCTTAATTAGTGAAATCAATGTGATGGCGAAACAACTCACTCTCATATCTTCCAAAGTCACTAGTGATAAAGATGACAAGGAATTAAATAAAAATAGTGATGGATGATCTAAAACCCATAATATGCCAAATAAAGAGAACAAAAATTCAAAAAATGATAATACTTCCTTTATCCCCCGAACAATTCACTATTTGTTCAGGAATGGAAAATGATGAAAGACACAATTTTGGGTATGCAAATACCAATGCAACCAACTCAACTTTGATGAATTTTGTCCTTACCCCTTTGATAAGGACATATTACATATATGCTTTCCAAAATATATTAAAACTCCCAAATTTGATAAATATAAGGGAAAAAATGACCCACAAGATCACATTAAGAAGCTTTTCATGACATGCCAAGAAGTGGAATATAGTGATATATTATTATTGTCTCTTTTCCCATGAATTTTATGAGGATAATCCTTGTATTAATTCCTAAACTTTACCAATGGTTTAATAACCACTCTCCCAAACCTCTTAGAGAAGTTTTTAAAAAACATTTTCTTCATTCTAGACTCGAGATCACCATGATGGATTCTTGTAACACCAAACAACCCTAAAATTAAAGATTCACACAATTCCTACAATGATGGCGTGGAATCATAAGATGATTCTCATACTCTATCCAAGAAAAATAACTAATGAGCATCGTTATTTCAAATGTTACCAATGAATTATCCTTTCATATGCAAATGTGTTGCCTCAAAATCTTTTAGAAATCCATCGAAAAAGGATCCCAAATTGAAGAGTACCTTAACAAAAAAATTTAATCAAACCTCATTCAAAAGATAGTGGGTTTCATAGTCATAATAATAGTGGTCCTCAAAACAAAAAATATAAAGGCATCAATAGAAACTAAAACATTGTTAATGATAGTGTCACAGACAACTGTAATGTGCATAATGTCCAAAATAGTTAGTATAAGAAAAAAATAGTTTAACAACCTCTTTTTGTTTCAAGAAGAGAATTTTCCCCTTCTTGGGACCCAAAACGTTGTTGATTCACAACTTTGGGAGAGCCACTCTCTAATTCTCTTGAGCTAACTAGTCAATGCTAATATAGTCACGTACCCTATTATGAAACCTTTTGTTGAAGGGGAACTTAAACCCACTTGGTATAAAGCTTACACATATTGTGATTTTCATCACATTGATGGTCACAAAATAGACAAGTGTATTTGAATCCACAACTACTAATGAGGGTTGTCAATCCAAGGTTGGTGTTCGATGGTTGTATGCATTAAGAAAAAAAGATCTTTGGAAAACATCTATGTTAAACACAATCCAAACTTGCATAAAATAAATCACACATGCAGAAATGTAAAGGAACACTTGTAGAAATAAAGTTTGCATGAAAGAAATCACACTTTGCATAAATGAAATTGTTGAATTAAAAATAAAGGAAAGATAAATATGACACATGTAGGTTCACAAAATAAATTGTATAGACAGAAGAATTACATAACATAAAATAATAAATCACAAGGAAAATGAAAATAAATAAATAAATGAACATAACACATGGATTCATATTCCTTGGAATGAGTGGCTAGATCATTCCTTAGAAATTTACTTAATTCATACATTTAATTCAAAATCTGTAGAATAATTTCACTCAAAAGATTAATGAAGAAGAACAGATATATTATTCTTGGTTGTGGAAATTACATATATGAGTGTGGACGTTTGAATTTATAATTTATGAATCCAACCAAATTCTTATTTTGGGAAAGACGGTCTAATCTTATTTTTATTACAATCCTAACAACTAATATCTCCATCTCCACAAAATAAAAAGAGATATATTATTAGAGTCAAATGTTATCTTGCTTATTTTAGGAAGATTTACTCCCAAATCTTCTCCTTGCTTTTTGTAATAAGAATCACAATGATTTTATTCTCATGCTTTTTGGAAGGATTTTTTTCCTCAAAACATTACTTTGACCAAATATGTCCCCCATATTTTCCATTTGACTTTGTTGTTTTTGACTGTGGAACTTTTGGTGCTCATCTGATACACTTTTTCCTTGGATTGCAACTCACTAAAATTTAGATTTCTCCTTATTGGTAAAACCTATAGAAAATATGAATTAATTTTTGTTAAACACATTACTATGAACAAAAACCTCTCTCAAATTTTCTATTTGAATTTTATGTTTCTTTTGTGGAACTTTTGGTGCTCGTCGATAAAAATTTCCCTTGACTGCAGATCACTACAAGTTAGATTTCTCCTTATTGATAAAACCTGTAGTAAATATGAATGAAGTTTTTGTTAAAAACATTTCTATGAACAAAAACCTCTCTCATATTTCCCATTGGATTATCTGATTATTCAAAATTTCTCATTTTATGCAGGTTTTGAAACTAAAATTGCAAGTTCCAGAACTAAAACTGCAAGTTTTGAAGTTAACTCCAATTGTTTCGAAGCTAACTCTAATTGTTTTGGAACTAAATTTGCAAGTTCCTAACTAAATATACAAGTTTCGGAACTAAAACTACAAATTTCAGAGCTAACTAAAAACATATATAACTTTTTCAAACGATCTCAGATTGAGATGATTCTTTTTTTGAAATTGCATAATTTTCCAATAAGAATCTAGATATGAAATCATATTTGATTTTAGATATACTATTCATTATCGATTCCACTTTTCCCAGAACTATCATTATTTTTCCTTTATGGCCTACATACACAATACTTTGAATCTTTCCTAAACAATCAATAGGATTAGTCAAAAAAATAGATAACAAAAATAATTCTAAAGAATGAACAAGATATATATCCTATATTCTATCTCAAGAAAACTATAAGTTCCTAGATTACATTTAAATCTACTTTCAAAGGTAACTTGGAAGGAAAAGATAATAGTAATTTATGGCCAATTTATGGCATCATCATTGCCCCACACCTAATCTTATGCATGTACTCATGCATTATATTATTATCTCCTCTTCTTAAAGTATTCTCCACATTGATCTTATGCATGTATGCATTCCATATATAGTTCAAGGATAGGTTCTTGTGGATATCCTTCTCTTTTATTTTTGATTTTATTTATTTTACAATAGGTTCTTGTGTGGATCTTATTATATTGTTTTTGATTTTTTTTTTTCACAATAGGTTCTTGTATGGATATCCTTCTATTATTTTTTATTTTCTTTCTTTTACAAAAATTTCTTGTGTGGATCTCCTTCTGTTGTTTTTTTATTTTCTTTCTTTTATAACAGGTTCTTGTGTGGATCTCCTTCTGCTGTTTTTGATTTTCTTTCTTTTACAATAGTTCTTGTGTGAATCTCCTTCTACTATTTTTGATTTTCTTTCTTTTACAACAAGTTCTTGTGTGGATCTCCTTTTCTATTTTTGATTTTCTTTCTTTTACAACAGGTTCTTGTGTGGATCTCCTTCTGCTATTTTTTTATTTTCTTTCTTTTACAACAGGTTCTTATGTGGATATCATTTTGTTGTTTTTTATTTTCTTTCTTTTACAATAGGTTCTTGTGTGGATATCCTTCTTTGCTTTTAATTTTCTTTCTTTTATAAAAGTTTATTATTTGGATATCCTTCACATTGTGCCGCATATTTAAAATAAAAATACATACGCCATTCTTCTCCTTCTCTCTCACACACCTAAGCTCATGCATGTCCTCATGCATGTTATTTATTCATGGCTACCCATAAATTAGACTCCAAAAATTTGATTGCAAAGAGGTGCACCTATTTTTCATATCTGTAATTAGGGGAGATATGAATTTTATCTTTCCTTCCTTGGAGATCTTAAAAGTGGATCTAGCTGTAATAAAAAAACTTACAAGAAAGCTTAAAAATAAAATAGTAGAATAAAATAACTTGATCATACCTCTAGTTGTCCTTTTGTCCTATTGTTAACATGGTCAAATAGTGCCGAGAAGGAAGCCACTAGGTAATAGTTGATTGCCTTTGAAGAAGAGTCACCCCCTTTTGCCTTTGATTGGCCAACAAGATGGTTTTCCAATCAAAGTTTTTTTTTCCTTTGATTGGCTAGCAAGTTGGTTTTCCAATCAAATATTTTTGATTTTATTATTATTATTATTTTTCATTGATTGGCTAGAAAGATGGTTTTCCAATCAATTTTTTTACAAATATATATATATATATATTAATTGAAATGATAGCATGAGAAAGATTAGAGAAAAATTTGATCCATCATCAGACTATATTCATCAAAGTGTAGCCTATGTAAAATAAGAAGCAATGTCTGAGATCTCATAAAAACCTCTTTGCATACTTGGTAACTCCAAGAAGATTTCTAAAAATTGTGTAGACAATTTCTAGGTCTTCAAATCCCAACTTGAATTGTGTATTATCAGAATCATGATAGTAATCTTCAAATCCCAAACTAGTAATCTTAGGAGATAGATTGTGTTATGTATTTGTGTGTCCCTCCAAACTACTCTTTGGTTGATACTGTTGGTGCTAAAAATTTGCATGTTGGTATCAAGAACAACTCTAGAAATTCATGTGGATGTTAGGAGAAAAAAATTTCTTGCTTTGTTATTCACAATAATTACTTCTTAATGTTATACAAGCATATACAAAAATGAAGAAATTAAAAGACATGAAAACAAATTTTTCTAATGGATATGGTTCAGGGATTGAATTTTATTATGGGATGAAAAATAATTTGGATGGGTGGATTTATTATGAGTGGTTTTTATTTTGGCTCTAATGAGGTCCCCGAATATGGATGGAGTGAATTAGAAATGCTACCACTTCATTATTATAAACTGGATAAGCCGCTTTTTACTAAGGTTATGTGTAATAAGATCACTGAGTTGTTAGTTGATACAAGGGGGAATGGTGGTGGTTTTCAACAATGGCATTTGATATTTCATCAACTAGATCTACTTCCAGATTCAATATCATATTTCTACCATTTATTCATAAATAGAATCCAGATCTGAATTCTTTGTCCCTGCCATTATACCTTCTTGATCAAACATCACAGTCATTTTTCTTATACATAGAGTTAGTTTGTGGGGAGGTAAATATTTACAATCTAACATTCCTAATTGCAGAAATAAAATTTTAATCTATATTGCATGAAATAAATATTAATCTATTTGCAGAAAATAAAAGTTTAAAGAACTACCTCCAAATACTTCTTGTCACAAAATTTTCCAAGAGGTATTCTATTGTCACTAGAATATATTTAGGAATAAAAATTTTCTTAATTCATCATTTACTAAGTTGTAATGTTTAAGTAATTAAATTTAATTACTTTAATCGAGTTAGATATTATCTAGTTGTCACATCCCTAGATTAGTGGGGGCTATACTATTGTTATTTTACTACTTTGAAATGTTCTCGATGTTCTCGGATGTGATTATTTAGGAAAATATGTTGTTTATACATATTTTTCATAGTTAGTATATTTGATCCACTTCTTGTGGATGTTTTTATAGTTGTTCAATGTCATAAACATTGCAGTTTCTTCATTTGATAATATGAAGGGTTTCCAGAATATTACATTGTCAAGAAATATTCTCTTAGAAAACTTTGAATCTCTAAATAACATCGTGTCCCCAAAAATTCCACAAAAGTTATGAGGTTCATCATTCATCTCCATTAATAATGTCAATCTAGGGCTGATGTCTGCTTGCTATATGCATTAAGAAAAAAATTATATTTGGAAAAAACGTTGTTAAACACAATCCAAAATTGCATAAAATAAATCACACATGTAGAAATGTAAAGGCACACTTGCAAAAATAAATTTTGCATGAAATAAATCACACTTTGCATAAATGAAATTGCTGAATTAAAAATAAAGGAAAGATAAATAAGACACCTGCAGGTTCACAAAAGAAATTGTACGGACAAAAGAATTACATAACATAAAATCAGAAATCACAACAAAAGGAAAACAACAGAAATAAAGAAATGAACATAACACATGGATCCATCTTCCTTGGAATGAGTGGCCAGCTCATTCCTTGGAAGAGGACTTAATTCATACTTTTAATTCAAAATATGTAGAATAATTTCTCTCAGAAGATTAATGAGGAAGAACAAATATATTATTCTTGGTAGTGAAAATTACATATATGAGTGTGGAAGGTTGCATTTATAATTTATGCATCCAACCAAATTCTTATTTTTGGAAATAAAATCTAATCTTATCTTTATTCCAATCCTAACAACTAAGATCTCCATCTCCACAAAATATGGAGAGAGATATATTATTGGAGTCAAATCTTATCTTGCTTATTTTAGGAAGATTTGCTCCCAAATATTCTCCTTTCTTTTTAGTAACAAGAATCACAATGATTTTATTCTCCTACTTTATTGGAAGGAGGTTTTCCTCAAAACATTACTTTGACCAAATACCTCTCCCGGATTTTCCATTTGACTTTGTTGTTTTTTACTTGTGGAACTTTTGGTGCTCGTCTGATACACTTTTTCCTTGGACTATAGCTCACTAAAAGTTAGATTTATCCTTATTGGTAAAATCTGTAGCAAATATGAATGATTTTTTTAAAAACATTTCTATAAACAAAAACCTCTCTCTTATTTTCCATTTTAATTTTTGTTTCTATTTGTGGAACTTTTGGTGCTCGTCTGATACACTTTTCCCTTAGACTGCATCTCACTAAAAGTTAGATGTCTCGTTATTGGTAAAATCTGTAGAAAATATGAATTAGGTTTTTGTTAAACACATTTATTTTAACAAAAAACTATTTCATATTTCCTGTTGGATTATCTAATTATTCACAATTCCTCATTTTATATAGGTTCCAAAACTAAAAATGCAAGTTCCGAAACTATATGTGCAAGTTTCGGAACTAAAACTGCAAGTTTTGAAGTTAACTCCAATTGTTCCAGAGCTAACTCCAATTGTTCCGAACTAAATCTGCAAGTTCCAAAACTAAATCTACAAGTTCGGAACTAAAACTGCAAGTTCGGAGCTAACTCCAATTATTCTAGAGCTAACTAAAAACAGATATAACTTTTACACATGATCTCGATTGAGATGATTCTTGTTTTGAAATTGCATAATTTTCTAAGATAAATATGGATATGAAATCATATTTGAGTTTAGATATACTATTCATTATCAATTCCACTTTTCCCAGAACTAGCATTATCTTTCCTTTATGGCCTACATACACAAGACTTTGCATCTTTCCTAAATAATCAATAGGATTAGTCAACAAAATAGATAAAAAGACTTCTAAAGAATGAACAAGATATATATCCTATATTCTATCTCAAGAAAACTATAAATTCCTAGATTACATTTAAATCCACTTTCAAAGGTAACTTGGAAGGAAAAAATAATGGTAATTTATGGCCAATTTATGGCCTCATGAACTACATTCAATACCTTATCAATAACAAAGATATAATGGTTGAATACATTACATTAAATAAAACACCAAATGATAATCTAAAATTTTTTCTAATCCATTCCCTAAGCATGGTGCCTATAAAAAATGTTAAAAATACCAATATTCAAATAATGTTGATTTTGAATCGATTGTTTCATTTGTAAAACAAGTGCCTCCTACTACTACTATCATGAAGTGTAAACATTAAAATAATGTGGTTACCAAAGGAAAATTTGGGTTCCCACAATAAACCAACCATCCACGTCATCCATCAAGCCTCAAGTTTCTAGGTCATGCAGTTCCATCAAACCAAAAGTCAACCTCACATGCCAAATCTTATACTGTTGGTCCATATGACCTATTAAAATAGTTAGTGACAATGCCTACACATATCTCTTATGGAGTTATTAAATTTTTTTCCTAACTTTAATGACATTCTAACTCATGCTCTTCATGAAGCACATGTTCTTGAAAACCTTGATGTCTAACAATTTTAAGCCATGATCACTAAACTTTCTCCTAATGGTCCCATCTTGTCATTTGGTCCTCAAGACCTATTGAACCCACACCTTCACAACAATAACTCTTTATGCATTGAAGTGTATATAACCATCCATAAATTCAAAATAGTTCTCATTAACAATGGATCATCTCTCAACATCTATTCTATGAAAATGTTACATTGTCTTGGTCATACAAAGGACAACTTGGAAGGAAATGTTATCACCATTTTTAGTTTATGAAAATAGTGAGTGTCAATCCTTTGGCACCATTATCCTTCCCATACAAGTGGGCCCTTAAATTCTTGAAACCCTCTATCATGTAATTTTCATGAAAAATTCTTACAATATCCTTTTGGGTAGACCTTGGATATATGTGATGTAATTTGTTCCCTCCACCTTCCATCAATGCATTAAATTCCCAAGCATAACAAAAAAGTGTTCACCTTACTTTGCGACACAAAACCCTTCGAGTATACAAAATATTAGAAGCATGGTATAATAATCCTAACTATTCTCCATCTTCTTATAGCTCCTTTGAACCTCATATTATCCCTATTACTAATACTCATATTGACCATGAAATGCTTTTGTGCTTCCATGCCTTTATGTCTACTTCACAACCATCTACACCCAAGATGTCCCTTGGAATTAAATTCTCCCATCAAGGTCTTAGTGAGTATAATATTGAAAATATTTTTCATGTTGGCTAACTTCCATCATCCCCTCACAACTATATATTCCCTGATGACCCCATTTATGGGAACTTCTAGCTTATTATCTTGTAAATACTCTTTAGAGGTGATACAAATTTTTGGAGGATGAACATATTCAAGGATCTGATAACTCTTGGCTATATGAAGATCGGATGGATGAATTCTTTGAATACATTTACTATACCAAGGTGCAAAAATAATGAATAATATGAACTGAAAAGGTAGAGGACTTGGCTCACAAGAACAAGGTAGTCTCAAACCTTTGTTATCCAATTCAAATCTCTCCAACCATGGTCTAGGATATGATACTTTTGAAATTATTCCTATAATATTCAATGTATTAACTAATGATGAGGACTCGAAATCCAAATTTGAGATCGGTTCCACACATAGCCTCTTCAAGAGAATTGTTGAAACTACTCTCTTTCTTGAAGAATTATCTATCCATACCCTTGATATTGTCTACCCTTCCCTCATTGATCAGGATCAACAATGTCATATTTCCATGGACCTCTTTCAAAATGATGAGGCCATCCAAGATTTCCTCGGGACTCGAGACCCTTTTCCCTTGTCAGATCACAAGAAGGTTTTCGATATAAACCTTGAAGATACTACATACTTCAGCTAGTAACTTGATTTCTTTTGTACAAACATGAAAAAATAAATCAAATATAGAAAAAATAATAATCAAATCTCACATAGTGAAAACCTTTCTGAGGTGTTATGCGAGAGACAAAAATTGGAAGAGAAAGAAAGAGAAAGGGACACATCTCCTAGTGAATACCTTTCTTAGGATATAGAGAGAGGAGACTATACTATGGAAATATAAAAATGTCTATACAAACCTATGGCATAATTTTAGGAAAATGATACTTCTACGCTATTAGTAGAAGAGACTACCTTTATCAACATTAGGAAAAATGATCAACCTAAATTGTTGTTTCATGGTGCTAGCCTATTAGAGACATAAATTAAGGAATTAATAGAGCTTCTCATATAATTTCAAGATGTTTTTTCTTGGTATTACAAATATATCCTAAGCTTGGACCCTTCCCTTATCATTCACCACCATGTGGTACACCCAAATGTAAAAATTGTCAAGATTAAGTTATGCAAAATGCATTCGAGGGTCATTTTACTTGTAAAGGTAGAACATCTAAAATTTATAAAAGCTAATTTCATACGGTCCATAGATGATTTAATAAAAATAAACTTTTTGTAAAACCCTATATATTTTAGAGTCATATATAATAAATACGCAATAAAGTACATATCGACACAAGAAATAAATAAAGTAAATACAAAACCTAAGTGCAAGAGAGGGAATAAGAGACTTAGTTGATTTTGAATTAATTTTGAGCTATGTTGAGCTATAAAATTGATGAAACATGAGGTTAGACTATCACAAAAAAACCCATAAAATTATGGAACTATCAAATATGTCGGGACTAGGGTGCAAGACTGGTCAAGAAAGCATAGGTGCCAGAGTGCATTGTTGGGTGCATGTGTTTTCAAAAATAGCCAAAAATAGATTTTTCCTATGTCACAACATGTTTTCTAACCTTTTTTTTGGTCATCGTATGTCGCTTGAAGATTGCGAGAGTTTTCCTATAACTCACAAAAAAATGATATCCTGGAAAACCCCAAAACACATCAAATACTAAAAATAAAAAGATACGAATGGGGAGTTGAACTAACCTTGGAAGTCACTCGACATAGTGAATTTATGAATGAGAGTTGCACTACATCTTAGACTCCATGTAGTTATGTGGGTGTGTAGAATTGTGCCCTAATAAGCTCTTGTGAAATATGTGTCGAATAACAAGTAATAACTAGATGTATCAATGTAATTAGATGTGTGGATGGGAAAATAAAATTCCCATCCTATACATGTAGAATAAACATTCTCCTATCCCTTGAATGAATTTATATGGATTATTTTATGATATTAGAATTCCTTTAGATGTAACCTTAGGTGGTGATAGTAGTGGTTAGAGTTTGGTCCTTTATGGTCACATGGCTTTGTATTTATATGATTACCTTGTTTGAATTTTTAATTGAAAAATAAATGGCTGAACCATAAGAAAACAAGATGAACAAATGATAAAAGAGGCCTAAAAAGGAAAGAAAGATATGAAGAGGTCGGGGAACTCGATAGTATGAGGGCACCTAGGTGTTTGCATCCTAGTTGGGAATTGGTGTCTAGAGTCAAGAAATTTAAATAAATGAAGATCGAGAATGGGTTGTTGGGTATGTAAGACCGAAGAGGAAACAAGAAATATAGAAAAGAGGCCAAATATAAATGAAAATTAATATTTTTCTCTCTTAAAAATAATATGAATAGTAGTATGTGATTAGGACCTAGAAATATACCCAAGTGTGTGATTTATTGTCTACATTTTCCCCACTTTATGTTGTTGAGTGAATACTCGATAACATAAAGTATATAAGAGATTCATACTTGATAACCATGTAGATCGATGGTGAAAGTGTTCCAAGGAGAAAAGAAAAAAAGCTGTGGAGTGAAAATGAAGCGTGAAACATAAGGAAGGGAAAGTGACCCTAAGGGTAAAGTGTAAGTATAGTGTTACGTTGTATTTGTTTTTGTTATCACTTGATGTTTTGTATTTTTGATTGTTGCTTCTCATAAGGACCTGAAAAAGAAGAGAAAAAGAGTAGTCAAATATGTGTATATGAAAAATTTAATCCAAATATGTAAAAAGTGTGTAAAAATTTGAAAAAGTAGTAAAAGGAACATGTGCACTTGATCTCGTGATGAGTGAAAAGGATAGAAAATATCCTAAACTGTTGTAGGAGAGTGAATTTTTTTGATGATCTCATGCCAAGAGAAAGTTTTTTCGGGTGATCTCATGCCAAGTCTGAGTGTTTTAGGTAATCTCATGCCACGACGAAGAAGTGTTGGGGAAAAGGTCTAGTTTATTCTTCCCCGATTGCTTCCCAAAATTCCTACACCATTGCAGATGGCGTGATCCTTCTTTGTTCCAGTTTGATAAATTTTAATCAAGTTTGATACAAGTATAAACAAATATAGAATGTAATCTAATTTCTTAGGGATTGTGCTTGTACTATGAAAACTTCTTTGTAGAATGTTGTGAACCATGTTGATCTAAGAAAGTAACTGTAACTTCCCCTAGTCATAGACACCCAAGAAATTTCAACAGTGCCCATGCATTCATGTCTATATTAGGGCATTGGCATCATTGATGAACTAAGGACCCAAGTCAAATTCTAGGTTGTTTTTTAATTGAATACTATTATGTTCCTATACTTTGTAGGTTTGAATTGTGACTATGTACTAGTGAATTTGGTAACTAATTAACCCAATGTATGCCCCCTTGTTTGGGGTTCATGTGACATCTCTAAGAGGATATGACCCAAATGAGTGGACCATAAAATAATATGAAACTGATACCGTATAAGGGGGGAGGGAATATCCATAGGAGAAACCAAGGCACATGTAAACAAAGTGGATAAAAACATGTGTTAGTGAAAATAAGATAAATATGCATATAGAAGACAATGTGTAATCTAGCAAGAAAGAAGACAATGTGTAATCTACAAGAAAGAAGACAATGTGGACTATGAAAATATGGTTTGAAACATAATACATCGCTCAAAATTTTGTAAGACAAATCAATTCTGAAGTGGATAAAAACATTTAAGAAATGGAAAAGAAATACATAGGGAAAAGCCCGCAAACAATGACATATTATATAAGATAGGAGAAAACAAAGTGTAATAGACAACTATGGTGGAAAATATTTCCTGAAAATCAAGTGTTACACATAAAGAACCCATTAGCATGTTATAAAGATAAAAAATATGTCAAGACATGTATTTATCGATAGAGTAGTGTGATAGTGAGAATATGTAGTAGTATAAAATGAAACAAAAGTACCTATAGTCTGTATGAAAGTAGATTCCCAGAGAGCCTCAAAGAGATTGGTAAAAGTACAAGTGCAAAAATTCATATTGTGTGTAACAATATATGTAAAGTATGCACTCACAACTAGAGAGAAAGTGAACACACATGTGTATATGAAAATATAATGACATACGATGTATCCATCGAACATAATAAGTAAAGTGTAATATGTGAGTATATGTAAACAAGAACAATGTGTAACTAAGATATCTAACATATTGTGAATGAGTAAGATGGAATGGTATGGAAAGTGAATGTGATAAGAGAAACATGCCCCCCCGAGAAGATGTGGATGAGTATGAGATGAGGTTAATTTATAAAATACCCATCGACAGTAAATAATGAACCATAAAATAAGAGCGTGTCATCAGGAAATGGTTTGAAAATGTATGCTAGAAAGATATATCAATGAAGTGTAAATCATAAAGAGTGTGAATGTGGTGAGGTTAATTTTAGATTTATACTCTCGTGTCAGTATGAACTGTGGAACTAGAGTGCATCATAGGGTATTGTGTCATGTGATAATGTGATGCTAGAAAGATGTTTCATGAATGCACTAAGTGTAGAAATATGTAGTGGGCAAGGTTCATGTATGTAGTATTCCCTCAACATTTGAGTGTGAACCATAGCACAAGAGTACATCATAGGGTAATGAAGATATAAGTTATGTGTACCAAGTTGTGTAATGATGCTAAAACATATGACATATAAAACATAGAGTGTAATAGTGGAAATGAGAGACACCTAATAATCCTAGGAGGGGGAGAATAATTGTAATGCCCCTAAGTGTCCTGATGATGGAAATATATGTGATGACATGAGAGATACCATGATATTGTGGGAGAGCATTATCTATGTCATTAGATTCAACAAAATTATAGGAAGAAGCACTAATAGGACCATGCCATGGTGGTGGAGTTTGAAATGTGTCTTTGGAGTCAATATAAGGATTAGTTTCTTTGAAAAAAGTGATTGGTTTCCAAAGTGGAGGTTGTGAAGGGATCTTAAATAGAGGAGTTTACAAGAGGCTTCCTAGAGCTTACTAGTCTTTCTTAGTGAGTGGTTTCTTATTTGGGATTGGTACCATTGCAAAAGACTTGATAGGAGAATATGGTGGACAAATTTTGAGAGATGGTTTCTTAGATGGACTTGGTAATGTCATAGATAACTTGAGTAGAGGAGATGTTGTATTGATTTTTAGAGTAAGTTGATTAGGAGGATTTTGAATTACATTAGTAATAATGGTATGATGCTCATTAGACATAGATGAATCATATTTAGGAACCCATTGGGATGTAACAATTGAAGATGATCATGTAATATAATGTTGTGTAGCGAATGAAATAAAACATTGATGATTAAGATCTTTTATTCTTCATTGTAAATCATAGAAATCATTGTCATTATGTCCATTTATTCAATGGTAATTGTAATATGGATGACCTTGATATTTTACAAGCCGATAAGGAGGATAACAATGAGTAGATGGAAATTTGATCAACTGATGAGTGAGGATTTGTGGAATAATTTCTTGTTTCTTAGTATTTAACTAAAAATTTAGAGGCGTGGGGAGTGGTAATACTTTGGGTTCACTGATATGAGGACATGTAGAAGACATAAAATGAGGATTAGAGGAAGAAATATTGTGATCTTGGGAAGCATCCTTAAGATGTTGGTTTTCAGATTTGAAAGATGTAATCATGGATTTCATACCCTAAAATTTATCATGAAATAAAGAATGTAAATCTCAAATTGATTTACAAATAGATTGATTGGAATTAGTACCAAGAGATTCATCGAAAGAAGATCAAAGATATCATTGACTTGAGCAAGTGGTGTATCGTTAGGAAGAAACATAATGTCTAGTGATTTTAGGAGAATATTATTTTAAGGTGGGTGTATTTGAAGTAATTTATGCAAGGAGACTTGGGAAACCTTAGGATCCATCAAAGAAAATATAGTGTGAAAAAAAGAATTCAAAGGACGAATCGTTGACCAAATGATTTAACAATTTTTTTGTAAAACCTTAGATATTTCAAAGTCACATATTATAAATAATAAATAAAGTACAAATCTGACACAAGAAGTAAGTAAAGTAACCTAAGTGCAAGAGAGGTAATAAGAGACTCAACTGATTTAAAACTTGATTGTTAGGTATGTTGAGCTAGAAAAATGATAAAATAGGAGGGAAGACTATCCCAACTAATCCCATAAAATTGTGTAATTGTCAAATATATCTGGACTAGGGTGATTAAACTGGTCAAGGGCACTGAGAATTATATTTTGGTTCTACACACCTATTTATGCAAAAATGGGTGGAAACTAGTTTTCCTAAGTTGTAAAGCATTCCGTAACCTTTGTTGTTGGTCTCCTATATATCACCGAAAGATTACAGAGTTCACATGTAACCCACAAAACAAATTATATCCTACAAAACTCCAAAACACATCAAATCATACAAAATAATGTAAATGGGGAGTCATACTGACCCCAATGGTCACTCGACAGAGTGAACTTATGACTTAGCACTATACTACATCTAAGACTCCATATAGGTTTGTATGGGTGTGTGTAGAATTGTTCCCTAGGAAGCTCTTATGAAATATGCATAGAATAACAAGCAATATCTAGATGTATAAATTTAAGTATATGTGTGGATGGAAAAATGATCTTCCCCTCCTATGTGTGTATGTAGAATAAGAAGTCCCTAGTCCCTTAAATGAAGCTAGATGGATGTTTTTATGCTCTTAGAATTCCTTCGGATGCAACCTTGGGTGGTGAAAGTAGATTCTTAGAGCTTGGTCCTTTATTATGGTCACATAGATTTGTATTTATATGATTCCCTTGTTTAAATTTTACAATTGAAAACTAAAAAGTTGACCCATAAGAAAATAAGATTCCCAAAAGATAAAAGAGGCCCAAAAGTTATGATCAAGATACAAGCAGTCGTCGGGGGTGCCCGTGAGGAGGAGGGCACTGGGAATTGGAGTCCTAGCTAATCACCGGTGTCTAGAGATAAGAAATATAAAGCAATGAAGATCATATGCGGTTTTGGGGTGTGCAAGACTAAAGAGGAAACAAGAAAGACATAAAAGAGGTCAAAGATAGATGTCAATTATTAGTTTTCTCTCTTATGAATCATATGAATAGTAGTATGTGATTAGGACCTAGAAATATACCCAAGTGCGTGATTTAGTGTCTATAATAGGCTATTCTAAATGTATATCCAACATGGTACTGTTTCTAAGAAAAATCTTGTAATTCACATTTTTACTGATTTTTGTGATATTAACAAGGATTATCCTAAAGATGAATTCCCTCTACCAAATATTGATATCATTGTTGAATCTACGGCTGTGCATAAGATGTTATCTTTGATGGATGGATTTTAAGGGTACAGTTAGATTCAGATTGTTGAAGATGAATAGTAAAAATGGCATTCACAACCCCATGGGAGACTTTCTATTACAAGGTCATTCCTTTTGGCCTTAAGAACAAAAGCACTACATATAAGTGTGTAATGGCTATCATATTTCATGACCTTCTTCACAATATCATGGAGGAATATGTTGATGACATACTCATCAAGTTAAAAACTAGAGTTGATCATCTATCTATTCTTCAAAGTGTATATTTTAACGGTTAAGGGTATACAAGGTTTTCCTTAATACTAAAAAGTGTGTCTTTGTTGTCACTTTGCGTGAACTTATAGGATTCATTATCTCACAAACGTGAATCTAAGTGGATCATACCAAAGTTAAAACAATAGTGGACATGCCGAATCTACACAATATCTGTCACAATTATGAGAGTTACAAGGTAAGATTCAATTTATTTGGCACATAATTTCTCAACTTGTGAATAAATTCCATCATTTTAATAAATTTCTCAAAAAGAATGTCCAATTCAAATGGATTCATGATTTCTAAGATTCTTTCACCAAGAGGAAAGAGTATCTATCCAATCCATTGGTCTCATGCCACTAATCTAAGATAAACCCATGTTATTATATACTTATGCAACTAAACATGCCATATGGGCATTAATTGCACAACATAATGAAAAGGGGAGAGAGTAAGTAGTATATTAATTAAGAAGAACTCTCCTCGAACATGAAACCAAGTACTCACAGGTCAAGAAATTTTGTTTGGCAGTCACATTCACTTTTCAAAAGTTACGACACTATTTGTTAAACCATACTACCAAGCTTATCGCCAAAATTGACCCTCTTAACTATCTAATATCAAAACAAGTAGTAAAAGGAGGGATGTCTAGTTATATCATGCTCCTAAATGATTTTGATATAAAATTCATCAACCAAAATTCTATCAAAGTAAAAACACTAGCAAACCAACTGGTTGCCACTTCTTTGAAACTCTCAACCACTACACTTTGAATTCCTAGATAAAGACTTGTTGTACGTAGATGAAAGCCCTTCATGGACTCTCTTCTTTTATTATTCTTACAACCTACATGACCTAGGATCTATAATTGTATTATTCACACCTAATGGGGATCTTATCCCTAAGTCATATCACATTGGATTTCTATGTATAAATAATATTATCAAGTATGAAGTACTAATAGAAGCTTAGGCTTTGTTCTTTCTTGGTGGCTACAAGAGATGGCAGTCTTTTGTGACTCTTTTCTCATCATCAAATAGGTCAATGATGAGTATAAAATTAAATATGAAAATATCCTCCCATATAAGGACATGGTTGATGGTCTAAAGGGGTATTTTGGATAATCACATTTGAGAAAGTTCCTCATTTTTAGAATAAAGAAGTAGATACCATGACAACTATCACATCCCTTATTGTATTTGAAACAAACCAAAATCATAATGAGTTTCTCATTAAACATATTTTGGTGCCCGCATATGATTTTCTGGATTCCACCATGGTGTGTGTGATTTTGGTCCTAATCATCCTTGGTACCACAATATTTATACCTTCATCCAACCCAAATAATATCCTCCCAATATGAACTCAGCTAAAAATGATCCTTAACACAATGTGCTTTATGTTATGCTATCCTTGCTGACACCCTATACTAAAGAGGCTATGATGGGACTCTCTTGAGGTGTCTCAACAAAGATAAAGTTAAGCAAACACTAGCCAAATTACATTCAAGTATTGGTGGCTTGCACACTAGTGGAATGGTTCTAGCCAAGAATATTTTGTGCGTTGGCTATTATTAGCCTACTATAGAGAATGGTGTATGTAAATATGTTAAAAATGTCAAGCATGTCAAAAGCACGATAATATGATTCATGCACCTTCCCAAGATCTACATCCCATAGCTTCACCTTTTTGGCCTTTTTCTAAACGGGGATCAAATTTATTAGAAAATAAGGCCCACCTCTTCTCCGATGGCCATACCCTTATAATAAGTATCACCAAAAATCTCACCAAGTGGATTGAGGTTATGCATTTTTCCTACTTCACTATGTGTAATACTTCCAAATTCATATTCAACCATATCATTTTCCATTTTGGTATTCCCATATCCATTATCACTGACAATGGTACCTCATTGAAAAACAAAAATTTCAAAGCCTTAGCTAAGAAATATCATATCTTCCTATAATGGGCCACTCCCTATTACCCACAATGTAATGGATAGTCTAAAACTTGTAATAATACTATCAAATCCATATTGGCAAAGATAATTTATAAACATGGACGTAACTTGAATATACACTATATCTCGCCCTCTGGGCCTACCTTATATCCTTTCACTCCAACAAGAGCCACCCTTTTTCCCCGGTATCTTGTTTAGAAGCCATATTACCTAATGAAATTGAACTTCCTTCACTTCGTTTATCGCTCCAAAACTTGGTGCATGAATAATATTACCATCATGCATGTTTTGAAGATCTTAAAATTCTAGAAGAAATATGTATTCATGCCTTGAATCATCCGTAAGTATGCCATAATTGACTAAATCATAACTACATCGTAAAAGATCAAACCTTAGCGGTTTGACATTGATGAATTGGTATTAAAAGAAAATCAAAAGAATACCACAAAGCCATGTGAGAAGAAAGGAAAAATTTAACCTAATTGGTTAGGGCCCTACATCATCACTACTAAGTTTGGATCTGGAGCGTCATAAATTATCTCGATGAGAATGGAAAAGATATTAAATATCCTATGAATCATATTCATTTGAAATAGTTCTATTAATGATCTTCCAAAGAGTATCCCTTGTGTTGGGGGCATATCAAGATAATCACTTGTTTCGCCTTATATCCTTATCTCCTTCTTGTGTTGTTGTTCACCTCACCTTGTGTCACATGTTTTATTGGTTAAGACATCATTCCTATGGTCTTCTAGTTTTTTCCACATTCTATCATGCTTTGGTTAGCCTTATTCATTTGTACCATGTTGGATATAATTTGGGAATGCATTTTTATTTTCTTTGGTATGTGGTTAAAAACAAAAAAATATAAAAATAATGTAAAACTCATGAAAATCCAAAAAAATCATAACATTCAAAAATATAAAAAATAATTCGAACATGTTTAATAAAATATTAGCAATCGTGATTTAATATAAATTGAATTAAATCTTATTTCAGAGTAACTTATTATAAAAAATGATATTAAGATAATTAAGTACAAGTAAAGTATAAGAAATAAGCATTCAAGGATGTAAAACCCTAATAAAATGAGAAAGGGATGACGACTTATCTAATTCATGCAAAACTTAGAGTGATCGTGACTTGTGTATGTGTTGGAACAAGATGAAAACAAAATCATAAATGCTTGATGAGGGTTAGAAACCCCAATAATATATAGGAAAGAAGTTCTCGTAGGAGGACAAGAGCACCCTGGACTTTAATGAATGATCCGGGTGTCAGTCTGTCTATTCAAATGCTCGAGAACCTAGTATTTTCGGGTTGGAATATCTTTATTATTATTTATCTTTATCTATTTGGTTTCATTGTTAGGTTTCTAGTCACACCTATAACCTGAAAAAAATGATTACCTACACATGTCCACATACCACATAAAATTTAATGAAAAATATCGAGAATGTGGATTCAAAATGACCCTAGAGGTCACCTAAAGATAGAACTTATGACTGAGCACTACACTACTTCTCAGAATCCATGTATTTTTGTGTGTGTGTGTGTGTGTATCCATGTCATGTGCCCTAGGTTTCCCTTATTCAAGTTACACAATGATAATAGGATAGATCTATATTGTCCCGAATATGCAAAACGAATGTGATGGAATAGAATGAAGTCCCCTCCTATGAAGTGTATACAGACCAATGTAACCCTTTTCCCTTGTATGTATATGCTAGATATGTTCTTTTTAGTGCTCTTGTTCCTTTTGTGCAAGCTTAGGTGATGATAGATAATAATTATAGTTCTTGGCCCTTTATTTTGAATAATTACCTAAGTATATATATGATTCCCTTATTTGAATTTCATAATTGATAACTAAAAGGCTGACCCAAAGTGTGAAAAGGTAACCAAGAAGTAACAAGAAAAAGAAAGAGAGGTTCAAGAGCACCTAGGAGGGACAAGAGTTCCTGGGTGCTTCTATCCTAACTAGGTGTTAGTGTCTGAGGCAATTAAAAGGTAAATTAGTCAAGTTATGGAAGAACTGTAAGATGTGTAAAGCTAGTAAAGTGCAAGAGATAATGAAACCAAAATTCCAAAAGAAGTTTTCAGCCACTAGTTTTTGTGCTTAGGAATCATGTATACATTAGTATGCTTTAGCACCTATAAACTTACCCAAGTGCATAGAACGTATGTCTACATTTCTCCCCACTTTATGTTGTTGATTGAGTACTTAATAACATAAAGTAGTTAGAAGATGTGTACCTTGTAATATGAAAATGTGTATAGTCAATACCATGCCGAATGGAAAATTATCCACGTGAAGTGTAAAGTTATTTTAATGTGAAGCACAACAACTAAGAAAGGGAGGTATACCCTAGGGGTGAATTGTATGCATGGTAGCATGTTGCGGGGGCTTGTACTTGTTTATGTGAGTTGTTTCTTGCTTCTTGTAAGGACGGACTTGAAAAATAAGAGTAATAGAGCAATGAAAGTCCCGTATTTAAAAAATTAGAGCAATGCATGTATATGTAAGAGTAGTTGAAAGTAGTAGCTAAGGAAAGGGTTCACCTAATGTATGAGAGAGTATATGATAGAAAGTTGTCCTATTTGTCTTGGAGATATTTTCAGATGGGATTGGGAGTGATAAATTCCCAACCAATAATGCATCGAGCCATAGATTTAAGCATCCTACCATTAAGGATGAGTTTTTTGGGTGATATCACACAAAGAGTGAGGTTTTTGGGAGTTCTCACACAAATGTTTTGGAAATTCTAGGTACTGAGAGGGGGTGAATCAATGCTTGTTCTAAATTTTACAAATAATTCAATTTCCTTAACTTTTTTATGATGAAATCACAAAATCATTCACAAGAACACAACAATATAACACACATAGATAAGATTTAATGTGGGAAACCATTCACGGGAGAAAACCCCATTAAAACCAACTAACTAGAATGGAAAAAATGTCCTATACATATTACAATGCTTTCACTATTGAGCATCTAATCAACTTGGAGCATCAACTCCAATACTCTAGTCAATTTACCACTCAACTTTTAGAAATATTCTACTTGCATAGAATCTTCAACTCCCAACACTTCAATCAAGCTTCTACTTGATGTTCTGTAAGATATAACATAAAAGTAATATTTTTCTCCTTATAAGCTAAAAATCCACTTAGACTTCTCATTATCCAAATAACTCTCCCAATTATTTAAATAACTTGTATACACTTTCTCGACTCTGAGATCTTCATTGCAAGGTTTTACATGCTCAAGTTCACTTGCGCATTCTCTTGGTTACATTTACTCATGTGATTCCCCTTCAACCCTTTCGCCTCTTTGTTCCACTCTTCCCTTATGCACATCTTCTGTGCATCCACTTTCTTCCTAGCAACTATTTACCCTACATGTGTTCCTTGTACTTGCTTCAATCAGCTAAGTCCCTTTCCCTCGCGTGCCCCACAAATTACCTTGTAATAGTTACACCTTGACCTTACATTCTACACTCACCAGGTTTGCCTCATTTTTTTGATGTGCGTCATACACGCCTTCTTTCTTACTTCTTCCCATTCCTAATTCTTTCTGCACTCATATCCTTTACACCCTTATTTGTACCCTCCTTTGCACCCTTATGTGTCAGGTCATCCTCTAACATGCTTGATTGTGCCACATGTAACTAGTCAAAGCATGCCAATAGGTGCCAAATCCTTACAACAAATAAATGAGTGACACTTGGTAGAAATGACAAAACATTTACATAGTTGGCCATCCTTTCAACCAATCTACATGCCACATGTCTTATGTACAGAGATGAATCTAATAAACTTCGATATCCGTATCTTTTGCTACAAATCTCTAATCAGCACACGCTTAGTCTCAATAGATAGCTACTGACATGGGCTATAGTGCTAGACATTCAAATTTAAATTCTTGGCAGATCTGTTAGGTAAGAAATGGGAAAACATCTCTCTAAGAATTAATGAGTATATCTAATTACTCTAACAACTTGACTTAATCTGATTCACCCACCCTCCTTCCTTCTTCAACATGTCAACCAAACCGGGAAGTATATTTGACAAATTTGTAGGAAAATTTGTAGGTATTGAATGCTTCTTATTGGTGGTTGCATTTCAAATTTGTATTTTTCCTCCTTCTCTTCTTCTTCCATAAATTCATCTCTAAATGTAAGAGTTGGGCTCATTTTTAATGTTGGATACTTTGAATCCTTACACACTTTGCTAAGGACTTCATCTTTTCTATATTTTGAGTTGTAGACCTCTAGATATTGCTCTTGCATGTGGATATCAACCTCTTTCACCATTGTAACAACTTTGTGCATTTTTGAAGTAATAGAAGTATCATTTTGTGACTATTTATCTATCCTAACATGTTTGCATTCCTTCTTCTTTCCTTTTCTTTCCCATTGTGTGCTTGTTGTGTCATTATACTTACCTTAAGCTCCTTATTTAGTTGTGTTCCATGAAACTAATATGGTAAATACATTTTAAGTTGTGTTACATGTTCTTAGCATTCTTTCACACATCTCCTTTCATTTTCACTCAAAAAAAATAGTTTTCATCCCTATTTTCCTGGTGCTATCACCTTATAGTGTAGTTTCCTTTCATGTTATCCCCTATCGCTGGTCCCTTGGCATCATTAGCTTAGTTTTCCCTTTCAACACTAGGAATAGCAATAGTAGTAGAAATAGATAGAGGAACCCACATTCTCCAGAGATCTTTCTCAAGCATACAAGGTCCCACAATTTGGAGATGGTTCCATTATGATATCAAATGACTTGGTTCCTCTAGATATAAGACATAGGTGCAAGTTTGACAACAAATAGTTTCTGACATGTTGGGTGGGATAAGCATTGAAATCTTAAAATTCATATTGCTAAGTTTTGGTGTGTGCACTTAGTATTTCAATGATTAGCATCTTATTTCAACACATCTAAAGACTCCCAACATTTGAAGATCTTTGTTTTAGTAGCCCTAAGTGCCTTTCATGAGAAGAGTGCATACAAGGAGAAGTGTAGCAGCTGAAGATTATTTTGAGTAACTCTAGATATCCCCAAGAAGAGTTCATTCTAGAAATCCTATGCACACATTTCTATCTCTAGTGCACTAAGCCCATTCAAATCCTCCTCACAACAGACAACCAATGTGCCCTACAATGGTGCATCACCAACTCCTCCACTAAGGAACTTTGTTAACTTCATCGAGAGAAGTCCCCTTATTCTAGTTGTGCAACATGATATGCCAAATGAAACACTCAAAAGTATTCCATACTTTACTGGTGAGAATCAAGTCACCCCTTAGGAGCATATCCAGGATGTAGCAAACATATGTTCACTCTATTTGATCACACATGATGATGTAGCAGTTAGGCTACTTGTAGCCTCTTTCAAAGGAAAAGCACCTCAAAAATTTTGAGACTTGAGACTTGGATCTATATCCACCTAAAATGAGCTGGGAAAAACTATTTACAATTATTATGAAGATAAGTCGATCACTTATCTTTAGTGGAGCAACCGAAAACAATAAAGAGGTAAGACCTACGAGTAGATGATTGATTTCAAAATCATATTTTAGAATACTTGGGAAAGAATCCATCTTAAGGTAAGACCTACAACCCAACATGTTTTTATGTATTATCTGAAGGCATTGAATAACAATATCTTAGTCATTATTCAATCCATGGGAGGTAGGAATTTACCATCTCCTTATAATATTGCAGTAAGGGAAGAAAATAGTCTTATTCATGTGGGAAAGATAGCTCCTAGAATGCATATGCCCTTGTTTCTAGAAATGTTACAAGTGCCCCAACCTTTAGTTTCCTCTTTTCCTGTCTCTGAGAGAAGCACACAACTAATTACATCATCATCCTACTCTCAAACACAATAGAAAGAAGATGAATAATTGAAGACCCTGATTAGAAATTTATCAAGTAAATTCATATCATTAGAGAAATAAAAGGCATAAGCCTATATAGGTATTTCTAATCGATGCATATAAAAATAATCATCTTTGGCGTAATCAATATAGAAACCAAAGATATGTGCCCAAACAGTAAAATGATAGATGACATGCTAGTACACATATGCCCTTGTAAGTTGTCCCTCTCGTGCCCTCTTTTCCAAAGTCCAACACAAGTCGGTGCTTATTTTGGTTCGTAAAAACTTTACCCAAGAGTCAAAATTATGCTTACTTTATAACATGCATCATAATAAATATCATTGTGCCAATGTTACACGTGACGCAAGCCTATATGATCCAGAATGCTTCCACCTGTGAGCCTTCAACAAGTGATCCTGAAGTAGATAACCAAGAAAGGACAAAAAATCCTCCAAAGGAAAATATGATGTTCTTTGGCACTGAGGACTTATGTACAATCAACCAAGCTACAGAAGATACAAGCAAAATGTATGCCCAAGTTGTAGACAACAAAAATACAAGAAGAGAATGCTCAAGTCGAGCGTGTGGTCATAATTCCAATAACACAAGCAGATCCTCAAAAGAAGAAAGATGCAACCAAGGCATCTAGTAGTAAAATCACTCAAGTCCTTACCTAAGAGGTTCCACACAAATCTCTTCCTAAAGCAATGTGCACCCCTCCTTTGGTGGGTTAATCCTCATCTTCGGATAAGGCCCCTACCTCTACACCTGAGTAGTCAAGAAAGGATGGCATTTTCCCTTAAATGCGTAGAGACATGTCTTACATTTAGCATTGTGGACTAGATGAAGAATAATAATATAAATGTCACAATGTGGGATGCTCTAACCATTCCATTCCAATGTGACCTATCAAGCATGAGGCCTCATACCAACTTCGTGTGCCGATATAAATGTTCATAAGCCATGTGCTTCTATCAACATTTCCAATAAGAGCAGAAGCAAGTAAGTAAATTTGTTAAAACCCCACCTTTCTATATGTCCTTAATCATAGTAAAACATCTTGTCTATAATTACATAATAGACCCAGAAGTTAGTACTTCTGTTATGCCCAAGAAGATTGACGATGTCATAGGTCTCAAGTATAAGCCTTTGACAAAAGGATTCCTACAACTTGATGGTTTAACTATCACTACCCTAGGAATCATCAAGGATCTTGAGTTAACCCTCCATGCATGTCCAAGCCTCACCATAACTCAAGATGTGTCTATTATTGACCTACCTCCTTTGTTTTCCCTATGTCTATTAAGAGAATTTACTGCAAAAGTGGGTGGTTACTTATCTTCTAATTGGTCTCATATGTTACTAAAGATAAGGTATGGTACCCATTTTACCATACAAGATGAGCTAATATTTTCCTATCATATAGATCCATATGTCCCATCCACTCTCCAAATAAACTGTTTAATCCAAGAAGGACCAATTGCATATCGTAAAGAGCATCCTCTTCCACCTTCTATTCCTGATCTAGTACTTGATGAGTGGGTAGAGAGGCACCATAAATTTTACCCATATGTTGAAGAACTAGAATCCTATGAAACTGGGCGTGGTACTTACCGCATTCTCAAGAAGAATTTTTGCTACCTCGCACACTCAAGAAATACCAAGTTAAACTTGGTCTATGGAAATTATATTTTTATGGTTCCGCATGAAACGGAGTAGGAGGAGGATTTGTTCTTATTTCTCCTAAGGATGAGAAATTATTCTTCACTCACAGATTGCAGTTTGCATGATCTAACAATGTGGCAGAGTATGAGGCATTGGTGTATAGCCTTCTTATTGCTGAAAAAGAAGAAGACTAAGGCATTAGCAGATATTTGAGGACACAAAATTGGTTATACGCCTGTTTACCAACAACTTCCAGAAAATAATAAGATTCTAAAATATTATAAACATAGAGTTTAGGACCTCCTTGAGATATTTTATGCTCTAAATATATAGGTGGTGCCATGCAAAATGAATAAGGAAGTTGAGAAAATGCCCACACTTGGTTCACATTTCTCCCTTGCTAAGGAATTTTTTAAGGAAACACTCAACATATTAATATGGTTATCATACCATCCATTCTAGACAAAAAAAACTAATTGGTAAGTGTTTAAAAGTGATGCACAGATCATCTAGTTCATTCAAAATGAAGTTGAGTTCTCATCAAACATGCAAGCTAACTTACATAACAACTATGGTGACCAAGTGATTCAACTGAATTCAAATAAGTTTCCTAAAGGGTTGGTCACCTTAGAGAAAATGTTTAGCCCTGATGAGGAGTTCAAGGGTGAAGAAAATTATATGCGCTCCATGTAAGAAGACTTCTCCCCAGTCACTATTGCATGTGGAAAATATTTTCTACCCAATAAAGGTTGAGTGCACAATGAAAAACATGCCTTCATATCTCTCTATCAAAAATATAGTGATATCTTCTCATGGGAGTGTGAAGACCTTAAAGGTTTTGGTCCAAGTGTTGCTCAACACTCCGCTGATCATGATCCCGTTATAAAGCCCATCAAAAAAAATTAGTGACTAGTCAATCCAGAGATAGATCCCCTCACGAGGAAGGAATTATCCAAACTCATTAAGGAAAAATTTATTTTTCCCATCAAGTACTCTACTTGGGTCACGAATCTACTTTTAGTGGGAAAGAAGAACAGTGAAATTAGAATCTATGTTGATTTCAGATATTTAAACAAGGCATCTCTAAAGGATCATTATCCTTTCCTTCAATGGAACACATTCTCGTAGACCGTGGCCAGCACACACAAATATTCTCAATGTTATATGGGTATTCAAGTTTCAATCAGATCCTGGTCAAGGAAGAGGATCAATTCAAAACAACATTTACAACCAAGTGGGGAATATATGTGTATCAAAATATGCCCTTTGGTATGTTAAATGTAGGCAATACATTTCAACACACCATGGACATTTCCTTCAAAGGATACATCAATGAGTTCATCTTGGTTTACCTTGATGACATAAAAATCTTCTCAAAGTAGAGCACGGATCATAGGGTGCACCTGGAGAAATTCTTTGAGATATGTAGAAAGTATGAGGAGTCTCTTAACCCCAAGAAGCTCAAGTTTGTAGTGATGTAGGTCAATATTTTGGGCCATGTGGTTTCAAAGGATGGCATCACAATTGATCCTGAGCACATTTCAGCCATCCTAGCCCTTTTCCTTACCAAAGTGCGTAAAAATGCCTTACATAGTCGCTCCTCCTTGGTAAGATCAATTTTGTTAGGCATTTTATCCCTAACTTTGTAAGACTAATTCAGCATATCAACCTCATACTCAAGAAGGACACAACCTTCGGATGGAAAACAAAGGAAGAGAGAGCTTAAACAAAATTAAGAAATAAATTTATTACGTGCCAACACTCATCAACTTGGATTTCTTAAGGATTTCATCCTTTATGCTTATGGCGTTGATGCAAGTGTTGTTGTTATTATAACCCAAGAAATAAAATAAAGGCTGGAACAACCAAAGGGCTTTCTTCACCCAGTGACGCTAAGTTTTATAAATTAAAATACAGTCACATGGAGAAGCAGGTCTTTGTCATCATGTGCATGCTCAAGAAATTCAAAATTATGCTCTCCACAAATCAGAGAAAGGTTTTAGTCTCCTACTCTTTTGTCATAGACTTCATCATGGGAGAAGAAATAAATGAAAAGAGAGCATGATGGGTGACCAGAATCATGGAATATGATGTGACTATCAAAGACACAAAATTGGTAAGAGGAAGTGCGCTCTGCAGGTAGATTGCTAAGGATGCACAAAATGAGCTTGAGACTTCATTATTTCTTGATGGATCTCTCCTGCATAGAAATTGAATGGAATATAGACCTTGATGCACGCAACTAGATGAAGTACATGATCACATTCCTTTCTAAGGGTGTATTCCCTCATGGCTTAAACAAGGAAAAGAGAAGACATTTGAGGTTATCATATATCCCTTATGTTTTGATTCATGGACTTCTCTGTAAAAAGAATCTTGATGGTGTCTTTGTTAAGATGTATTAATGACGCTCAAACTGAAAATGTGTTAGAAAAATTTCACAATGGACTCTCTCGTGGACACTTTTCTACCAAAACTACAATAATGAAGATAATAATGGCAAGAATCTTTGGCTTACCCTATTTACGTGATGCACATAATCTGGTCACAAAATGCAAGGAATGTGCTTTCTCTAGAAAATAAAATATTGGAAGTGCTTCCTCTCCGATCAATCCAAGCAGATCAACCTTTTTCACAATGGGGTCTTGAATTCATAGGAATGATCAATACACCTTCAAGAAATGGAAAAATTTGGTGCTAACAACTACATACTATTTAACTAGATGGATAGAAGTTGTCATGCTCAAAGAATCAACTAAGTCAGTCATCCTTGACTTTCTCAAAGGCATAGTCACAAGGTTTGGTGTTCCTCAAACCATTATCTCCCATACTTTAAAATCCTTCCATGGGACTAGAATCACTTATTGGGTGCTAAATCTAGGCATCTACCTAAAGACTTCTTCCAACTATTACCCTCAAGGCAATGGTCCGTAAAATCAACAAAAAGAACCTCATCAGATCATGAAGTTTTGATCATTCGAACTGAACCTAGCAAAGGAAATATAGAAGGTTCATGTGGAGATTAGATCACATTAAAAGGTGCAGGAGTATCGTAAAGGATCACGTGCGAATGAGAGAGAAAGATTCAAGACTTAGCCTTTTTTGTAATGAGGATCTATTTTTTGAGATCACGTGCGGAGCACTCAAACCAATTGGAGAATTGCGCAACACACATTGGATATTTTTTGATGATATTCTACGAAGATATTTTCATGGATGTAGGCTAAAGATAGAATGGCAAACTGATAGTTGACTAAGAGAGATCTATTGTTAACACTCTTACATGTAAGCCTATTTTTGTAATGGTACATGGCTAATAATAGCATGCAACCTATTTTGGGATTAGATAAGTGGTGAAGGGAAATTCCCCACCCTTATAAATATGTATTGAACTGTGTAGTAGAGAGAGCATAGATATAGGTGTGAGAACTAGGTTATAGTGAGATTATGCTTGATAGATCTGTTACACACATGAGCGTATACTACTGTGATTGTAAGGAAGCTTCTGTGTATTTACTGCAATTAATATAATGGAGATTATGGACTGAAATAAGGTGTTATCATGGTTATAATTCAGTATTGCATGCTTGATTCCATTATAGTTATTTTTAATTATGTTATGTTCTAGATCTAGATCTGAATAAGCACTATAGAAGGATATATTAGCCATAGATCTGAATGATTAAAGTATTCATCATGCTAAGCATCCTATAACAACAACCCTAAAGAGGTGCCTAGTACATTTGTGTGCTTTGGGTGAGTGCTCAGTCTAGGTTGAGGGATGTGTTAGCACACTTGGGCTTGTATTATTAAATTCTAGGCTGCATCATTGGTTCCGTTTCTGGACCTCTTTTGATTGTTTTTCAGGATAGTTCGTGATGAAGAAATATTAGTTGACCTTAGTAAGTGTTGAATAATGGATACACAATCTGGAAGAAGAATACACATGGTGGTTCAGCACTAGATCTAATTTTAACACACGCTTATGGGTGGAACATAAACTGTATGACAATTTATATGAGAGCTTCTTCACTATCTTTCCAATAGAATTGTACAAGTGGCTAATTGCTTATGCATCTAAGCGGAATTAGAGGTATCACACACTTGTCTAGATGCAGGAAGGATTTTAGGACCTTTATGATGCTGATCTAATTTGGAATCGAGCTATGGATATGTGGTTCCATGGTGTTTTGAACAGTTATATCTTGGAGTACTCAATTTACACTTATTCATGTCTAGAGGTAGCTGAATTCCAGTTTTTATGATATCCAAGGGGAACTTACCTATAAGGCATTCCACTGACGATCAAGATCCTAATGGTAACTTTGAATTTTGAAAGTAAATTGATGGAGAACTAAACCCCACCACGTGTGGGGGAAGGAGAAGGTTTGGTGAAAGATGGAAGACTTAGCAGTAGAAAGGAAAAGAGAGTAAAAGTGGATTAAGTATAATGAGGCATGTGAGAGGGAGGTAGAGAAGCAATGAAAGGTTACGAAAAATGGATTTGTGGAGAAATATAGTTTGCAAAGGAGTGGAAGTTCATGCTGAAGACATAGAACCCGAGCCTCATGAACTCCCCCATTTGGGAAAACATGATAGGGAACCCTCCTCAGCCTCACGTAGAAGTGTGCCCACATAGATGACCTGGGCCATGGGCACACATCTGAATCCACCTGCCAACCTTGCCCTTGCGCTTGGTTTTCTAGCATCTAGTACAACACACATTCAACAAGCTAATTCAAGCAATGGGAGAATAAAAGCAAGTCTTATAAGAGGCACAACGATGGCAACAAATTTTTTTTTTTGTTATATGGGAGTGCCTTTTCAGGTGTATCATCTACACAAAATTTAGGCGTGCATATTTTTGGACTATTTTCAAGGAGTAGTAATCCATTAGAGATGGTCAGGGTACAATTGAATTCTACTATTGGGACACAGGGAAGCACATATTCTAGTATAACCCGAGCTATAGGTTTGGGATCAAGAGGCTTAGGTAGGCCTAGCTCCATCATATCTCGGTGGTTCTAGAGGTAGAGGAAACACATGAGGTTCTGGATCAGTGGGAAAAGGCCCACACCAACCCCAAAATATTTACATGGAGATGTCTCTTCATCTTCCAGAATATAGAGGCATAGAAGATGTTGTTGAACATGTGCATATGTGTGAAATATTGTGGCCCAAAAAAGGAATCATGACTTATGAGCTTAGGGAAAGCCAATTTACTACTATGTTACAAGGGATCACACATAGCTGGTAA
Source organism: Taxus wallichiana var. yunnanensis (assembly GCA_018340775.1). NCBI lineage: Eukaryota > Viridiplantae > Streptophyta > Pinopsida > Cupressales > Taxaceae > Taxus > Taxus wallichiana. The sequence continues at coordinate 643,641,415 of CM031237.1, read as the reverse complement.
TTTTTCTTTTACCCTGGTTAGACTTGCGTAGAGTATACAACTTTAAAAGATGCATTCCTTAAAGAGTTTCACATCCTGAGTTTGAGTAGAAGAGTATAAGTGCACTCAAAGATATTAAGCAAGGCACTACTGAAAGTGTTAGAGAGTATGATGCTCATTTTAAAACACTGTTATCTAAGCTTTCTTATGACATACACGCAAGCCGAGGATGCACAGTGGGTTCGTTGGGGGTTTGATTACCCCTTTTAGGAGGGAATTATCACATAAGACATAAGCTGGTCTATGCAAAGCACTTGAGGCATCCTTACACAATGAGGTAGTTGGAAGCATATATACTGGGGTGAGCCCATTTCTAGAAGCATAGATCACAAACTATGACAAAGAAGTCGAGAAATTATCAGCAAATTCAACACATGAGACACACATAGGGATTTGGTGCATAGATTGTGAGGTAGAAGGTCACAAAAAGGATAGTTTTCCTCAAATATCAGTGCACTCATTGTTGTTGGATTGTGAGACATGCCATTTAAACCATGATGCTAAATTGTTACACATTATTACAATGCACAATAAGGAAGAACGTTTCAAGGTACTATAAAATTTGTAGGTCTACAACTCATGAAATGGAAGACTACCGATTGATTGGTCGATCCATGATGCTATAGAATTGGTGTATGAAAGATAGGAGTTTTTATAAATTTAAAGGCAAGAATGAGCATCAAGATCGGGGTCACAATTAGGCACGCTATGATTAGAATGAAGGCCGCTTTTGAAGGAAGTCATGGTAGAGGTCAAGGATACCATGGTGGATTCGGAGGACGAGGCCGTGGTAGTGGAAGAATTGAGTTCCCTCTCATAACATGTTATACATGTGGATCTCCTAACCACTCTAGGCATGAATGTCATCAAAATATTACATATTATTTTTGTGGAAATAACCATAGCTATGAGGAGTGCTTGGACTTGTATGAGCATCTTAGTAAGCAACATAAACAAGAAAAAAAAGGCACATGGATGGTTAGGATACAATATGCTGTTGAAAATTAGTGGATGCCTAAGTTGGAAGCAGAGTCTAAGGCATTGCAAGTGAAGATCATGACCTGCTCCGAGGTGGAACGTGCCGAGAAGCATTGTAACATAAGAATACCATAACTAAGGAGGAGGTTCTACATGCACAAAGGTACCTGCACCCTACCCATCGAAGGAGGTTTATCAGAAATCATGGAAGTTCTCAGAATCTTCAGGGTGAGATATAGTACTTAAAAGAGAAATCACGAAGATGGAGCAAAAGAAAGTATCAGAGATGGTCCAAACTAATATAGATGACTTAAGAGAAGTGTGTAAAATGTTTCACTAGGAAAATATCATTCCATTGTTAGGGGATTGGTTAAAGGGAAGAAATTCACACATAGGTATTGAGACTGGATGATAGATCTTGTTTGCAAATTTTCCCCCTCATAACCTAGATTATGACAAGGAAATCACTCGAATGCTGTTGTGGATGGGTGGCTATTGATTAATATACTAATTTATACAGCGCCAAGTCAATGTTCATACCTTAGATGCACGGGTATAAATGGGAAGACCACCATTATAGCCATCCTCTAATGTCTTGTTCATGGCTAATTGGACTAAGGCCACTCCCATCAAAATTTTGAAAGATGCATCCATTACCATACAAGGAGCCAAGTTCACTAGAGACTTTGAGGTTTTAGCACTGGTAGAGTCAGATAGCTTCCCACTCTACTAGGGCATCCTTAGTGCTATGAAAATAATGTTGATCTTGTGTTCAACAAGGGTTATATCATTTTTGAAAACAAGGAGGAGAGAGTTAATATCCCTTTAATGGATGGAAAATTTGCGCCCTATGTTGAGCCCTTAAGTGAAGAAGATCTGAATAGGATTTATGTACATGCCATTTGGGATCCGTATGCTTGAGCCATGTAAAGAAGGAATCCTTCAATGGGATGATACACGTCCTATTAGTGATACTATAAGTGTTGCTTGTGATAATTTGGCTCATATCATTTATGAGTTGGTAGGGTGCGAAGTAAAGAGCATATTTCCTAGTGGTAGCAAACCACATTGTATGAGGAGGATAGGTAACAACTCGGTACCTTGTTACACCGGAGAAGGAGATCCTATGGTATTCCTATGTACCATGGAGGAATAGTGGATAGACCCATTGGAAAGAAGAAATATGTTAGCATATACACTACGTGGGACAACAACATGATGGTGGGTAGCCCACAAGGATAATCTTGTCGGATGGAATGAAAGTAGGATTGCTCTTACTACTATGTTCTTGAGAGCAATACAAATACTCAAATCTTTACTTATCGTGGTAATCAACCTATTCACCACCACATTCGAAGTGTGAGAGACTCGGATAGAAGGGCGGAAGATTTAACACCTTTTCTATGGGTGCACAAGTTTTATTCCACTTTGTAAGGATGCACACATGCTTAGTATGTATATGCAGAACTCCATAGAGAGACTGAAATTGGTAGGATTTAATTACAGGAATGGCCCAGACATTTGACTTCTTCTCTATAAAGCCTCCGGTGGAAGAAGCATTGAAAGTCATAAAGTTCTTAACTATGGGAGATAGTGCCAAGGCTAAAGAACTCCTTTAGGATTTATTGGATGAAGGGGAATTAGGAGCACGTCTTGTTGAATAAATAGAGGTTGATGCAACACTACTTCAACACACTTTCCTTGAGAAAGAAAAATGAAAAATGGTCTACTTAGTGGATGATGAGGAAGTATAAAATCTGGATGTAAACCATTCAACAAGTAGGTGTGAGGTATTGACAATGCAGATATGACCACACGCACCTATAATGAACATATGAAGACAAAAAGGTTGAATATTGGGTCTAATGTTGAGCCTAAGGAAGCCATAATTGGGGACTATTGGTTAAAATCTAAAGTGGTAAAAATCATAGAGTTACTAAGGGATTATTAGGAATTATTCTCTAGGGGGTACCATGAACTTAAAGGTGTGCATGAATCATTAGGGGAGATGAAGATAAATATTAAAGAGGGTGCATGCCCAATTAGAAAGAGACCCTACAAGATGAACCCAAAATTGCACGAAAAGGTCAAAGAAGAGATTGATAAAATGTTGAAGTATATAATTATCAAGCCCCTTGATGAGTCAAAATGGGTTAGTCCAATGCTGATCAATATAAAGAAGGATGGATGGATTAGGATTTTTGTGGAATACAGGAATATGAATGCTACATGTGTGACTGATCTCTTTCCCATGCCATTCACTAAGGAAATACTATAAGGCATTGTAGTGTGAAAAATATATTCGTTTGACGATGGGTTCTTTAGGTATCATCGGGTTAGGATTACTCGGGAGGATCGGAAAAGACTACATTTACTATGGAATGGTGTAGCTTTGCCTATACTTGTAATGCATTTTTGTCTAAAAATGTGCCTACTATATTTTTGTGCATAGTCGTTCAAGAATTCAAGTAATCTATTCACAACTTCTTACAAGTCTATTTAGATAATTGGATGGTGTATGGATTAGTTAAGGATCATTGTGACAATATTCGATTAATGTTTGAAAGATGTAGACAGTTTTGTATCTCTTTAAACATCAAGAATTACATATGTGCTACGCCATTTGGAATATTGTTAGGACACATAATCTATAAGGAAGGTTTGTTGGTTGATGCAGCCAAGGTTACAATCATTATAGGCCTAAGAGAGCCTACCCATTAGAGTGAGGTACATAGATTTTTGGGTCATACCAGATATTATAGGAAGTTTATCAAAGGATATGCCAAAGTTATCACATGGTTGGAAGAGTTACTGAAAGGGAAAGGTACATTCAACTAGGGAGAACCGCAGCAACGTGCATTCAAGATATTAAAGGAAAAACTTACTACCATGCCTATTATGTGTTTTCCTTCATGGGACCAACCATTTCATGTACATGTTGATGCCTCTGGCATGGCCATTGGTGTGGTGTTGGCTCAACCTAGAGAAGGTATTGGAGACCATCCTATCTATTTTGTTATTAGAAAGCTAACTTCTACAGAACAAAATTACACAACTACAGAGCACGAAGCTTTATCAATGATCTATATGCTACATAAATTCTTCCAATAGCTACTAGCTACACCATTCATATTTTATACAGATCATATGGAATTTAATTATTTGGTAAACAAGCATGTTATACAAGGGAAAATATGTCGATAAGTGCTCTTATTTTAGGAATTTGATTTCACAATTGTGGTCATATCAGGGAAAGGTAATTCTAGACTAGACTATCTATCAAGAATATAGTTAGGAGAAGAAGCATAGGAAATTGAAGATACCATGCCAAATGCATAGTTATATAGGTTACAACAAGCGCCATCATAACTAGAGGACATTATTGTCTTTCTATGAACAAGTATGGCACCAGAAGGAATGAAATCCTTGGAGAAGAAAAACTTGCTATATGCACAACCCCATATATGTTAATTAGTGGTGATATGCACAAGTTAGGTCGAGATGAGGTATTATGCCATTGTGTATTGGAACATGAGCACACAGATATTATGGAAGAAGCTCATGGTGGTATTGCAGGTGGCCACTATGTAGGTGATGCCACTGTGCACAAGATTCTACTCACTGGATTATGGTGGGAGACCCTGTATAAAGATTGTAAGGAATTTTGTAAGGCTTGTGATCATTGTCAACATCTTGGGAAACTAGGTCAATGAGATGAAATGCCTCTAAGACCCATTACTAGTGCAGAACTGTTTGAGAAATGGGCTATAGATTTTTTGGGTCCTATTTCACCAGCTGCGTGCATAATCTGGATCGTGTTACATCATAACTTGCATAGACTATTTGATAAGGTGGGAAAAATAAGAAGCTATAAAGTATTGTACAAAGGTGGCTACATGAGCTAAGTTTCTTTTGGAAAATATTATTAGAAGGTATGGATGTCCTTTAAGTTTAACCAAAGTGATAGGGAACACATTTTCTTAATGAGACAATCAAATTTTATTGATGAATTCATGATTACACACCATAAGTCTATACCCTATCATCCTCAAGAAAATGGGACTCTTGAGGCTTTCAACAAGATTTTGATCCGGACATTGTAAAAATATGTGATATTGGAAGAAAGGATTGGGATGATAAAGTATCTGTATTACTTTGGGCATATCGGACATCATATAAAAGGTTGAATAAAGCCACACCATTTTAGTTAGTGTTTGGTGCGTAGTAGTTCTTCTTATGGAATTTATGTTACCTTCTTTGTGTATTAAATGTACTCAAGGTCTAGCTGATGAGAAAGCATTAAATAATGGATTGAAAAGTTAATCAAGTTGGATGAGTGATGAGCCATAGCATGTTGGAGTAAAAAATAAGAGAAGGCCGGGAAAAAATCTTGGCATGAGAGGCACATCAGGGATAAAAAGTTGGAGCTATGAAAAATGGTTCTCCTTTAGATTCTAAGTTTTTACACCATCCAGATAAAATCAAGGTACATTGGTTGAGGTCATATGTTATTACTCACATACTCAAATCAGGCACTTGTCAGTTAGAGGCACTTAATGGACTATGGTTACCCGGTTACTTCAACAAGAGTAGGTTGAAGCCCTATTATAAATAATTCTTCTTGGTGTTTGTAATAAGGAAGTGTTGCCATTTAGATTAGGTTTTCAATTTTGCATTCCCTTAATGTGTTTCCTTCTTTTTGTTATGCTTTTTTTTCAAATCAGTTGGTGTGTTTGTGTAATAAGTGTGTTTATGCACTGAAAACTAATTCCCATGTGAAGAATTTTTATGCGTAGAGGACTACACATACCCTTAGTGTGGGCTAGGTTGTTGATATCCGTGTACAACACTACTAAAAAGTACACATGAAAGGAACTATCTATAAGTGTTATTCAAGGGTAGAGAATTGAAATATATATATATATATATATATCTTTTGGACATAAGGACCATAGATAGAGAGGAATGAAGAAACAAGTATAACACTAGGTAAGTAGGGGTCTGGGAAGACTACCAGTGGAAGACATAGTGATGAGGTACTTAGGCACATGGAAGCGTCAAGAAGAAAAGTTTGCATCCAAAAGGTAGGAGGGTGTGCTAGAAGGTTATAGCTTGGGTGCAAAGATATACCACGCGGAAATAATGAAAATGGTCAATTAATGAGAGGATTGTTGGTAGGTGGAGGAGTAATAAATGCACTAACTTTTGAAATTCTATATAAGGATGGGATGCAAGTTCATTTTTACCATTGCAATTGAGAGAATTTGAAAAGGGTTAAGTGTGAATGATTTGAGAAATTTTGTTGAGGTGCGAAGAGTGTGAAACCAGACGTGGAGAGAAGGGTTGTGCACAGGATAAGATTACATTCTCATAGGATAAGGGTTTGATAAAATCCGACACATTAAAAATGAGCTAGGACATGCGATTTCGATTAGGGCATGAAGATTTAAACTAGGGTTTCAACTTTCTCAATTACAGAGGAAGAAAAGAGAGATATTTTTCAAATGGCACCAAAGAAAGCAAATACCCCACGGAGGAGATAAAGGGAAGAAGAAGGTTGAAGAAGAAGAGGAAAATTCTCCCAAGAGTAATTTCTTAGAAATGCAAAGATCTAAAGGGCATGATTATGGGATAAGAATGGGATTCCCATATCTACCAATGTAAAATCAACGATTACAACCATCGAACATCAGATAATAAGAAGGAGTTCGATGTGTTGCTGAGCACAAAAACAAACAAGCACATGGTAGAGGATATGCCAAAGATACAATGACGTGGGTGAAAAGTTACCAAGTAGAATGGAGTATAACAATCATATGAGCTACCATAATTTGGAAAGTATGAACCATTTTATCGGTGGTTAATGAGCAGATTCCATGAGGACTTCTTTTACTTTGCAGACGAGAGGGTAAGAATCATAGCTACTTTGATTTCAATAGTGATAGGACTAAGGGCCTCGGGTTGGATCTAGATAGTGATTTAACTTATAAAGCCACAATCCTAGAGATGAGGAAGGAGCTGGGGTATATTAAAGGTCCATGTGGCATGGACATTGACAAATTGAAAAAGTATCCAGTAGTGTAGGAATCTACACATCTTGTAACAAAGTTGAATGACCAAGGAAGGTGGTCGTAGGTAAATACCATGTGGTTACACGTCACAAAGAAAATATCTCAAGGAGTGGTATACAATATTGCAAATCACATAGCAAATATAATCATTGAAGAAGTATAGATAGGTGACATAATAATTTCTGGTGTTGTGTTATTATCCTTAGTATTTATGGAGATTGGGGTACCTGATGGGCCAAAGGAGAAGATTTGGGAGTACCCCATGGAACAAAAGTCACCTATGGAAATATTTGGAAAGTACTTGTGTGATGGATCAATGAGTGGACCATTCAAGTAGAGGGTGGAGATGTGGTACAATAGACTCCACACGTGTTCGAAGAAGAGTGGTGCATACCCAAGGATTTTCCTTTAGTGGTGGGTAAGGCAGTTCAGTTTTCCATATACCAACATTTTTGCATCACACAATTTATGATGAAGGATGGATATTTGAGCCCATGGTGTAAATTTCCATATGCCTTCACAACAAGATATTTCTAGGCATCAGTTCACCAATTTTTAGATGCATGCCACCTAACCTTCAATGCAGACAAGGTAGATTACGACTACCACACTCTGAGGAAGAAGTATGTATATCTAGGGTGCAATGCATACATTGAAAGACTTATTTCATATATTATAAGCATGAAGCTTATAATCTTGGAAGTTGGGGACACCGGAGCAACGCTTATGTACCTACAAATCAAACCCAAGCTAGAGAACACTAAGTATGTGGAGAATGAGTTCGTGCTCCCAGGGCCACCAAAAGGTAGGCATACAATGGAAAATATTCTAGTGCCTAAGCCCATAGAAATAATTCGGGTCGATGATGAAGAGGAAGAGCATGAAGATAGTGGATGTTTGGAACACAAAGTTAGATGACAGACTCCAAATAAGGATGAAGATGAGTACACAACTACGTAACCTCACCACAAGAGGAAGATAATGAGGACTTAGATGTAGTTCAAGGAGATCATCATTTCAAGAGAGTATTCAGGAGAACAAGGACCCAAGGTGCTGATCCACAAATAGTGCACAGATCACCTCGAATCTCTCCACAGAAGGAGACAAATGAGAAAATACAAAGGAAATTAAAGCTAAATGAGGAAGAAGAAGAGTCTAAGGAAAGCGCACCCAATTCTCCTACACCTCCAGAGAACATAGAAGAACAAAAAGATGAAGAAATGAAGGATGGAGAAGAGGGAGAAAAAGGGACAAATGAGACAACAACTGAGACTTCTTAGGAAGTAGCAGCAGACAAGCTCCAAATCTTGAAGCCCAAGTTTCTAAGCAACCTAGATCAAGAAGAACAAGTGGGGAATATATTCCACTAGCCATGGGCTATGTCGATGACACAGGTAAAATTGTTCATGCCCATTTCTAGAGCACAATGATATAGAAGAATCTATATGGATGGGAGTTAATGGATGAAGATATGGCAAAAATGCACATAAGGAAGCAATTATCATGGTCAATACACACACACATAGATGAATGAGACTTTGATGTGTGTGAGGAATCTTTTATATTAAGGAGGTTAAAAAAGACACCTCAGTGCCGCACACATAATAATAAAGCCTCTTTGTTATGTTAGATGAGGAAATAAGCAATTCTTTGGTGAAGGTCTTGACAGAGGTCGCATGATGGATTATGGATAAAGATGCAACAATTAAGGCACTAAGGGAGGAGATCAAGACTAAGGATGAGGAAATAGCATGCCTAAAGAAGGAAAGATACTTGGCCCAGAAGAAGAATGCCTTGTTTATCAGCATGGCAGAGGAGATTGATGACAATGTCATAAAGGCTAGGCCACACTTAGAGCCAAAGGTACCCAAGACGTTTCCTTCAAAGAATACATTATGTCAATACATTGGTGGAATTAGTGCTTAAAGATGAACCTCTCAGTGCATACCAAAGCCAAAGGATCCAACACAGGAAGAAGAGTGGGAAAAGGCTTCAGTGATGTGGAAGATTGCATCATATGAAGGATTGCTTTAGATCTTATAGGAGGAACTAAAGAAGGCGGATCAAGCACTAAATATTTGTACAATAGAAAAGGCTGTTATAAGGACCAAGACCATTTTAGAAGACAATGAAGTCTTGAAGGCCATGAAGGATGAGACATTGGGCCATGCAGAATGATTATAACTTGTTAATCAGAAGTGTGAGGCCCTTACAACAGCTCAGAAACCACACAAGGAAAGGATGGATGAGCTTGGGAAACTCATCACTCAAAATATGGACTTGTTGGAAGGGAGAATGACTGGAATGTCCAGCATTGTGTTGGTCTTGCAGAATGAGAAGGGAGATATTGCAAGGGATGAATTAGAGTCAATTTTAGTGGATATTCTAGAGAAAGTAGAGGGCACGCTCAATGATTGGTAGACTCTAGAGGAAAAGATAAAAGAAGAATACCCTGAATCAATTATTCAAGTTGCAGTAGAAGATACTATAGGTTAAAGACATTATTTTATTCATCAAAATTATTTATATTCTTCTATTCATATTCTTTAATTTGTTTTGGAGACAATCATTGTCAGGGAAGCAATGAAAACTAGTGTGGGTTAACGTTGATCAATTAGAATCAGTCACCTAGTGAAGGAAAATACATAAGGTTCGCACGGAGAGTAGAGTGTATTCAAAGGCACGAAAGTATCGGAAAGTATAACGCGTGAATGAGAGAGACAAATTCGGGAGTTATCCATTTTCATAATGAGGATCTATTTTTAGAGATAGTGTGCGGAGAAATCAAACTTATTGAGTCTTACGCAACATGCATTGGCTATTTTTTGATGATCCACTATGAAGCACTTTGCATAGATGCAGTCTAAAGATAGAATGGAAAAATGATAGTTGACTAAGAGAAATCTATTGTTAACACTCTTGCATTTAATCCTATTTTTTTAATGGTGCGTGGCTAATACTAGCATGCAACCTATTATGGGATTAGATAAGTGGTGAAGGGAAATTCCGCACCCTTATAAATATGTATTGAACTATGTAGTAGAGAGAGCATAGATATAGGTGTGAGAATTGGGTTATAGTGAGATTATGTTAATAGATCTGATATGTGCATGAGCGTATACTACTATGATTGTAAGGAAGCTTCTATGTATTTATTGAAATTAATATAATGGATATTATGGACTGAAACAAGGTTTTATCATGGTTATAATTCAATATTGCATGCTTGATTCCATTATGGTTATCTTTTAAGTCTATTATGTTATAGATCTAGATCTGAATAAGCACTGTAGAAGGATATATTAGCCATAGATCTAAATGATTAAATTATTCATCATGCTAAAATTTCTATAACAACAACCCTAAATAGGGTCCTGGTACCTTTATGCACTTTGGGTGAGCTCTCATTCTAGGCTGAGTGATGTGCCAGTGCGCCTATGCTTGTGTTATTGAATTCTAGGTTACATCATGAAGCCCATAATGAATATAAGCAAAAAGTAGTGGCATACATAGGTCTCGTGCGCACTTTGGGAAGATAGAATCATAGTAAAAAGGAAATAAAAACTTCACCTTATAATTTTTCTATGAAAAAGAGGCTACCCTTATTTTGATGTTGGAGTTGAACTCATTGGTGCCTTCTCAAAGCAATTTGGATTTTGAAGGTGCAGACTAGAGATAAATTAGAATGGTAGAGTTGGTTAGTCTTGAAGAGTTAATAAAATCTAACATGATAAAGCTAGAACAACATTAGAAAGTAATAAAGAAATGGTTTGACAAAAATGCTAGGCCTCAAGCTTTCAAAGTTGGGGACTTGGTTTTGAAATGGGATGTTGACAGAGCTAAACCAGGTGTCATTCAAAGTTTGATGCACTTTGGAGTGGCCCATACATCACCAGTTTGTGCAAATAGGATAACTCTTTTGAGTTAACTCATCTTGATGGAGGCATTCTACAAATTCCAATAAATAGGATCTATCTTAAACCCTTCCATTAAGCTTATTACATCATTTCATATATATCGTAGTATTCTTAATTCATCCAACCGTGATGTGTGCACATTTTTTTGTACACGCTTCTTTCTTCTCGTGTGCTCCCTGCACATGCTCTTCTTTGTTTCCAAGATTCCAATCTCCTTCAAGAAATTTTCAGTAGCTTACAAGATTTAGAATAGATTTGAGAAATGATCCTTCAAGTGAATTCAAGGGAATTCTTCAAAGTTATAAATTAGAATCTCATGATTATATAGTAGACTCCATGCCCAATGGATGCTCTAGGCTATTGATCTCCTTTATCTAGTAGGAATATGGCCACAAAATTTGCAAAAAATGTTATCTAAATGACTCTCCCAGTTATTTAGATAACTTGTATACACTTTGTGACTCTGAGCTTAGCATTGCAAGGTTGCACGTACTCAAGTTCACTTAGCATATTCTCTTGGCTACATTTCCCCACATGCTTCCCCTTCTCCCCTTTCATTTTCCTCTTTGTTCCACTCCTCCCTTATGTGCATCCTTTGTGCATCCACCTTCTTCCTAGTAGTTATTCACCCTACATGTGTTCCTTGTAGTTGTTTCAATCAAGTTAGTCTCTAGCCCTTGTGTATGCCGCATACATTACCTTGTAATAGTTACACCTTGACCATACATTTTCCACTCACCAGTTTGCCTCATTTTCCCCATGTGCATCATGTGCACCTTCTTCTACCTTCTTCCCACACCTCATTCTTCTAATCGCATATCCGTTGTGCCATCCTTTATGCCCTTCTATATTGGGTCATCCTCTAACATTATTTAATATGCCACATGCAACCAATCAAAGCACACCAATAGGGAATTGAATCCTTGCAATAAATCAATGAGCGACACTTGGTAGAAACCATAAAAACATTTGCATAAATGGTCATCCTTTCAGCCAATTTGCGTGTACCATGTGTCTTGCATGTATAGATGACTTTGAAAACTTCCGACACATGTATCTTTTTCTACATAGCTTTGATCGGTGTGTTCTTAGTCTCAATTGATAGATGTTGACGTGGTGGGCTAAATGTTAGACATTCAAATTCAAATTCTTGGTAGATCTGGTAAGTGAGAAATGGGAAAATGTCTCTTTGAGCATTAATGAGTAGATCTGATTCACCCTCCTTCCTTCTTCAACATGCCAAACAAACCTAGGGAAGTGCATTTGATAGATTTGTAGGCATTGAATGCTTCTTATTGGTGGTTGCATTTCAAATTTAGATTTTCCCTCCTTCTCTTCTTCTTCCATGGATTCATCTATAAATGTAAGAGTTGGGCTCATTTTTAATATTGGATACTTTGAATCCTTATGCACTTTGCTAAGGACTTCATATTTTCTATATTTTGAGTTGCAAACCTCTAGATCGGCTCTTGCATGTGGATATCAACCTCTTTTTCCATTGTAACAGCTTTATGTATTTCTAGAAGTAATAGAAGCATCATTTTGTGACTATTCTTTGTCCTAACATGTTTTCATTCCTTCTTCTTTCATTTTCTTTCACATTTTGTGCTTGTCGTGCCATTATACGTTCCTTGCAACTCCTTATTTAGTTGTGTTCTATGAAATTGATATGGTAAATACATTTTAAGTTGTGCTACATGTGCCTAGCCTTCTTTCACGCATTTCCTTTCATTTTCACTCAGAATAGATAGTGTTCATCAATATTTTTCTAGTTTTATCACCTTTTAGTATAGTTTCCTTTAATTTTATCCTCCTATCCATGGTCTCTTGGCATCATTAGCTTATTTTTATCTTTCGCATTAGGAGTAACATTTGCAGTAGAAATAGATAGAGGAACTGACCTTCTCTAGAGATGCGTACAAGGTCCCACAACTTGGAGACAATTATATTGTGATCTCAAATAGCTTATTTCCTCCAGATTTGAGACACAGTGCAAATTTGATGACCAACACTTTCTTCAAAGTTTTTGATCACTTTCCTTATGTTGTCTCTCACAACAAATTTTGATCACTTGTTCAAATCATCTTTCTTCACTTTTCACCCTCATTCTCGATTTATTCTCAGTAACATCCTCATTTTAGACAATAGAACAAGTCAATTTTTTTTTTTTTTTTGCAATTGCATCTTTGGTTCTAAATACATAATTTAGAACTCACAATCCAAATAACCATTTATATAACAGAGATAACCATATGCAGCAATGTAATGACTCGAAATACCTCCGATCTATTCATTCCATGACTCGGTAATCTACCGATCTATTCATGAGTAAAAAGAGTTAGTGTTTTTATTTAACACAACACTCGGCGCTCTCTTCCCTAATCTGGGATTCGAATGCTCTGTCTAAGGAATCTAACTCGAATAATCATGTTACCATTATTCATCGGCATCTCATCCCTTAGACTAGGTGAATTAGGACAACGCAATCAGCAAACTTGCGATACTTTGGCCAAAGATTTGAAACATATTGTTCATGTCTCGTATTCCTTAACGGCATACTCGCCAACTGAATACGTCCTTCACCCCATTCATATGTTATATAGAATGTCTTATACTTGCGACTCATGTCACCCTTCCTTTCACAAATTGAATCACTCGGAGGCGGATTAACAAGGTGATAATGTTATATGGATGCCCACGAGGATTAGGGATATCTTGACATCTTGGTTCAACCTTGCGCTTCAACCAAAGGTGTCATGATACCCCAAATCTCCGAGGCAGTCTTATAACATGGCCACGTTCTTAATCGGTCCCAGGGTAATTCGTGCGAAATCAAGTGTAAATCTTAGCGATCAATGCAAAGGGTGTCGCCATAAGTCACCTGCATAGTTGTAACTTCGAGAAGATCCTAATCTTCTCGGAGGTACAGCCCTGCAGTCGACTTTATGTCATCAACCTTTAAATCCGCCTCGAGAAGATCTACCCAATAACAAGCGTTACGCACTTGAGATTAAATTACTTTTAAAGACTTTTCCCTAAGGTTAGCCTTCTTAAATCCCTGGATTCTTTGTCTTAAGACGACCCTCCTCTAAAAGACTCATTACTGGTAGAGGTATTACGGTCACGCTCTCATCAAGGAGTCATTAGAATTCACCTGATTCTAAAGCAACAGAATGGGACAATATCTCATAACCAATGCTTGAGATTGCCATCTGAACTCCATTGATTGCCTATCAGTTCTCTTAACTGAATTTATATCATACTTTTTAGTTTAAAGATATAAATGATTTAGAATCCAATTTACTATTGTCCTGTTATACTTAGGACTAGGGATTAGTAATTCAATCCAACTTGTTTAGCGTTCTCTTTTAGGCTCAATTTTAACCTATCTTCTAGAGAGACAATAATTAAATTACAATATTGCTTTTGCTAGAACAAATTAGAACTACTAAATACTCATAAGAATTTAGTCTAATTACTTACAAGCTTTCATTGTCAATCACAAAAGCATCCATAATATACAAAGATAACTATGCCCCTTCGTTACATAAACCGAAGAAGTTCATCTTTCAGAATAGAATACAACACATAAGTATCAAACACTTATTTTCATTCCTTTCGAAACTCATACAATTACATTTTATGCAACAGCATGCTTGATATAATGCTAACGGAAAAGAAACATCTTTTCACATATAGTACATCTATAAAATCAAGCTGTAATTCTTTATAAGTCAAATAAACTATCTGATCAGCCTGCCAGATCTGCATTGTTTTTACCTCTTACGGCAACCATCTGCAAAATAGTCAACATGAGTCAGTTCAATGAACTGAGCATGATAAGCACTAACATTTAAAACAATTGCAATCCATCAATTGTTTTCATTAAACACCCTGTTTAAATGAGATCTGATATTCACATAAGTAAACATAATCAGACTATGCCCTTGTAACACAAAATGATTACAAATATGTAACTCTATCATTGTTACAAATAGTCTTAATCACTTTCTAATATTTCATCAAATATTAAGAAACAAGGAACGAATGTACACAACAATCATTAAATCCAAAATCACAACTTTGGTCAGATTGTTTCATTCTCCAAAAAGGAAATATCATAACAATTCGGGATTCCACCAATATGTTACAAACAATTTCCCACAACTAGTCAATTATCAATAATATTAAATAAAGGAAGAGAAAGAACCAAACCATTCATACTTCCTTTCACATAAGTTCATCACTGTACTGCCTTCACATATGAAAACATTCAACCAGTATAAAAATGAACAAGTTAGACAAGCCGCAAGCAAGATCACTGTTCTAAATCGCGAAAATAGAAACTCAGCAAAACTCCTGTACAGCAACTAACACATCAATAATTCATGTAACAACCTTAAGCCCAATACTAGTTCCTTTACACAGTAAGGTATTGACACAAGTAGAAAACAAGAACTACAAGCGTATCGCTGAAAACAACAACCTTATTGCATCAACAATCTAAGGTTTCCCAAGGACTATGCTATGTTGCCCACACGGTATTTCCAAATCATGCACAGTCAAATCGGACAGATTAATTGGAAAAGAACATAGCATACATATTCTTGCTCAGTCAAAATCGGACTGAAGTAAAAGAAAGGAATTCAGCCAACGATCCTTACCTTGCCGCATGCAAGTCTTGGAGTGATATTCGCGACTTACCCAACAAGGTCAGAACACGAAACGGTCATCCATACTCAAGGACCTCAAAAAGTAACAAAGACAGTCCAAGGTCAAGCTCAAAAAGAGACAGAAGTACTAGTTACCTTTCCAGAATTCCAATGATTCAAACGGAGGTATCAATTCAAGCAAATGCATAAGAATTCATACTGACATTCATCAACAAAGCATAACAATAATCAGACAACAAATTACTCTCTGCCAATCATTTTACACTAATTTGCTCAGGTCAAAGACATACATGCCCACCTAAGAATCTGTACCTCAAAATCCCAAAAACACGAAGGAATTCCAATCGCAATAACAAGATCGAAATACATGTTATTCCATTAAGTCGCCGGCACTTAAAATACCAACACTTAACTTTATTTGGCTCAAAAATAAAATGAATCATTCAATCGACTCCTCAGAGTCGTCCAAGCCACAATAGTTTAAATCTATAAAATCACAATGTAACTGTTAAAGGTTTTGCACTTATAACCTCTGTACCTACAGCAACGTACTATGAAATTGGATGATAAATCCATATATACCACTCATGGCTAACATTCAGAATGAATAAGTGAAACAAGTCGAATACCCATTTCAAGCAAGGACCACTGAGCCGCTTCGAACTTTCGAACAGCTTTCTCATAGAAAAGAAAATGCCTACACAGGAAGTCTTTATCCTTTAATTATTTCAATTATACAGTAGCCAAAAGCCCTGTTTCATCTTATCAGGCTTTCACAAAAATCCATTCACAAAACTTATGGATGAATCTACATTTCCAGCAATAGATAGCAATACGATTCAATCATCGACTCCACTGAGTCGATACAACAAAGTACAGGTGTATTTATATTATACACAGTGCACAAGTAATCCCGCTAACCTAATAACAAGGAAAACAACTTCCGCTAGGTCGAAAAGACTATGGTAACACTACAGTTACCTGTTCCAAGCCAAAAATTGAAAACAAATGAAACCCGAAAGTATCATTAGTCGTTGTCAACAAATCCCACGACCGAGTACCCAAAGAAGCGATAATACTAAACATTCTTACAGTATTCTTTCAAATCATTCATACGGTTTCTATAACAAGAAACAGCGACCACGAATCAAGACATACAGTGGTCTTATACTACACACAGGTATTTTCTAAGGGCTCACGCCAAACAGGCCGAACATTCAAACTTTAGAATAAATACCACACATGTATAAGCCAGATTGAATACTCAAATAAATAGAGTCGAAGTTCGATTTAAACAAACACCCATCAAGAAGAAATTGAAAAATCGAACCAGACGAGATACAGTGCTAAAAATCAAACTAGATCTCATAGAAAATTCATCCAATCTTCACAGAACATTTGAACAGAGTTGTTTTAATGAAAGCACTTGAAAAACAGCAAGATATTTAAAGGTTAGGGCCTAGCATGCCTGTATGTTGATCAAATTCCCGAAGCAACCACAGGAAGAGCTCAAACTCCCTTTTCTTTTTCCACGATAAAGCAACCAACAAAATTTCGCTGTCTTCATCGCATATATATCTTCCATGACAGAGAAAAGAGCTATGGCAGTTCCTACATGCCATGCAACTCAAAGAGAACTGGTGTGAAGAACCAGTAAACCAGCAGAGCAAAAACCGAAAATCGCGACAAGCCAAACAAACCCCCAAATTTCCGCTTGCATGCCTTCTCGCGAGTTCCGAGCTCGACTTCCGAGAGTATTGAATGCCATTAACCAATTTTCCCGCTTAAACTCTACTCCCACCGACCGCCAGAATTGGCGACAGTCCAACTAAAAATTTAAGTCCATTTCCAAACTTAGCAATTGCCAAGTCTGCACAAATTAGCCGTCGCCTAAACCTCCGCCATGACCTGTCCCTCATCCTTATCCCTACATTTATTGACATAGAAAACACCGCCATGGTTCGCCACCCTTCATCGGCCCCTTAATAATCTCCTCCAAAGTTAGGTTAGTATCTTAGGTTAGAGTTTAGGGTAATGCCCACACTAACAATTTTACACAAAGATACTAACTTAGGACATTAACAAATAGCCTAGGTCTAGGTTAGACTAACAATAATCTAACCCCTAGGTTAGGTTTTAGTTTTAGGTTACTAACCCTTAATAATTCAGTTTGGTCCCCGTCCTGAAAACTCGGAAAGACCTGCAACATACCTTCTAGAACAGAGTTAGCTTCCGTTCTTATGCAGAATTGTATGTCAACGAATTATTACCTGGTCTACAATCGAGACCTTCCAGATATACTTTGATATCGGGAACCGTTTCTTTTCTCAAGATCAGCCTGAGTCGTAATCCTGACTAGCTTAATAAATACTTCCATACCTTGCAACCTGTTCAAGGTCTGTGATATAATTTATCACATACAGATTTAAAGCATTACTTGGATCAATTCCACTGATCCAAGTCTAGATATTATAGAAGAATATCTCTATAATTCATTCCGTGATCAGATTAATATTCAGACACAAAATGAAATAAATAAAAGAGTCTATTCATATTTTGACTCAGTCAAGATCTGCAATCTGCAAGAAATTCAGTACATATCAAGCATGATTTCTGAATCGAGGAACACATCCTTTTACAAGAAATCACATATCAACACTTGAATGCTTAGGAGAAAGTAACAACAGTTCAGGGTGTTACATATTCTTCTTTCTTCTTATCCTATTCATCTGCTACATTTACCTTACTAAAATCCTATTCTTCATACATCTTTTATAATGATTCTCATCTTAGATTAACCTCTCAATCATCTTCTATTTCATGCCTAAAAGCTGCTATAAATTTCAATCCTCAATACATTAGATACATCCTTTGATTTTCATTCCCTTACTACACTTTCAATGGTATATACTTAAATAACACCTTCTCATGCACTATTATACTTTTATATATTTTAATAATGACCTTATTTTTCACCCCTTCATGATTCATCTTCCAACTCTTTGCATCTTTTCTTATTCATCTTGTACAAATTTGATTAGAATGACATCATACCAAGCGATTCATGTTATCATTACTTTAGATTGAATGTTAGTTTCAATTGAAAATATTACCAAAAATTTCATGGAATTTTTAACCTTCAATTAGATCAAAAATAAATTCTTATGTCACCAAAAACTCGAATAAATTCTTCTTACAACTAAAATCGACATCGACATATTCCTTTGTAATCGCTTATGTCATTTTTGTCTTCTTCCTTTTGGTGAGTTCCCTTTATCTTCTAGATGACTTACACACATGGATTTTTTTCCAAGCATACATGTAAGCTAAAAAAACCCTTATTACTCTATAACTTCTTTACATGCTTCGTTCTACGCCATTCCATCTTCAACTTTCATTAGAACTCTTCATGCTTGGTGTAGAGGCTTCAAAACCAGTTATGAGCTTGAGTGAATGAACATCCATATCATATTCTATTATGCATTAAATTTATGTGTATAAAGTATTTATGAGGTATGAATCATCACTATGATTTTGGCGAACATCAGATCAAAACATGGATTTACCACTATACTCTTCTTCACATATTTCCATACATAGTCATGGAGGAACTAAGACCAGTTATGGAATTTCTTCATCACCTTCAGTGAAAAATTCTTCATAAAATTTCATTTCTTGGAAAAATATGCACATGATTCCTATATAATCTTCAGATGCATAGAAATAATCCTTCCACCTTCATGCAAGAAATAGACATAAATCTGAATGAGATGTCATCGTGCTTTCAAACACGACAAATTATCTTCACAAATAAAGTAGTTTCATGCAGTCAACCACACATTAATAGATTATAAATTACTTTTATTTAAGGTAATTAGCCTTATTAAAATCCTCATACTAATATCATGCCTCATCTCAAGCTATATATGCCAAGTAACCTTGCATTTAGAGACATATAAATTTGGTTTTAAAACACCCAAAGACTAGTATTGATTTGTATGGCCTCAAACACTTAAATTTCACTTTGATGCTCAAAAAATACATGAATAACTTCAAAAATGACCTTTAATTCACTTTCAAACCTTCACTTGAAATATTATATGGATAAAATTATATTTACCTTTCAAACACAAAGACTATTTTTCCTTGTTTAGCATTGTCAAGTGGTAAGATCAAAACACACATGTATCATTAAAATTCTCTGAATAAATAGCCTAGATTACTTCATTAACATAAATATCACATCCTTAACATATTTCATGAAAAAATTGACCATAGGTTCCTTTGCAATTTTTTTCTATAAACAATTTTTTTCACAAAACTGTTGTTTTCTTGTGTGGTTGACCATGTGTCATAAGTTCAAACCACCATGGACATGAACTCTAATGATTTCTCTACACACCATAATTAATTTTTAAATAAAATAAATTCCATTTAGAGGTACAAATAAGAAATTTTCTCCCTTGTGATTTATATGAAGAATGCTTGTCAATTTAGATTGAATGCTAAGAAGTTAGGGCACTATTTTGTTATCCCTTTCTTAATCCTGTTTTGAAAAAAATGTAATTTCTTACAAAAAAATCATCCTATATTCCTAAAATTTGATCCAAATCTAAATTAATACCTCCTCCATGATCTCCAATGGCTACTTTTTCATGGTTCACCCTATAAATTCCAATCCCATCTCATTTGGGCATGTTAAACATGTTTTTCCTAAAGCCAAAGCATACAAATGACCTTACATATGCCTCTAAGAGTTGATTTATGAATTTTAGATTCATATTAGGACTCTTTGAAATGTAATTACACACTTCCCATGCATTAATTTTCTTGATATGGCCTGATTTTATTTAAACAGCTATTCTAGGTCCTTGAAATAGGCCTAAATGAGCTAGTTTACACCATAACTCATCAAGTTTATCATGTTATTCACCATGTAGCCCATTAAAAATATCATATTATGTATTTCATAAATTTACCATATTTTTCCAGCTTCCTCATTCCTTCACTCCACCTTTTTAGGAAACTTTTCCAACTAAGAGTGTTGAATTGAGCTAGTCTAACCAATTCCACTCATGTATCCATGTATTCATCCTTTTGACGTCGTTTCCACATCATATACATGTTATATAATGTATGAAATCATCTTATTATGCTCTCACACCATCACCCTACCTATACTAGACACTAATTTCTCAAGAAGTTAGTTCTTGATCATGTATTCTCATGACCATGCCTTGTTTTGGCCTTGTCGAGCTCATTCCAAGTCCCCTCTAGCTCTCTTGCATCTTACTTTTTCATTAATATGCCTTTGACATCAATAAAAAGTAAAAATTAAAATTTCAACAAAAGGATGAGTTTTTGGGTGATCTCATGCCAAGGAGAAGAGTTTTGGGGAGAGAGGTTTGTTTTTATCTCCTTCCATGATGCTTCTCAAATGATAAGTGCCACTACAAATTGGCACGTCCTAATTTTTAACCAAATTGTGACTGAATTGTAGCTAAAGACAAGTGTTTGATACCCTAGATCCCTACTTGTAACAAGTTGGAAACTACGTTGAACTAAAAACTAGTTGATTTTTCCTCGGACCTAAGCATCCACTGTTCTTGTTTGATACTAGGAACTAGTGTCTAATATGTGTTTGTGATCCAAGTTTGATTCTAGACCACTCTCTAACTATGTGATTTTTCCAATTCTTTAATGTGTTGTTCTTTTTTTGAGTTCTATGCTTATGGAAGGGTGATTTTTTCATCCAATAGTTACCCCCTCGTTTGGGTTGCATGTGACTAATGTAGGAAAAGGTAGCAAAAACGAGAGCACATGAAATTGATATGCATGTCATAAATTAGATACATGTAGTAGGTAGGGGATGTGCATGGTATAAACCAAGGAAGATGAAAATAATATAGGATATAAACAAGTATTAGTGTAAAAGATCTAGCATGCAATAAAATATATTATAACAAGAAACTATGAAGACAAGAGGTACAATTAAAAGTAGTTTCTATACATGAGACATTTCTCACAATTTCACAAGACTAACAAGGTCAAAGAAGTCATAAACAAATAATGATAAAGAAAAACATAGGGCATAGCCCAAAAAAATGGAAAATAATAACAAACAAGAAGTAACAAATAACCATGGTTGTATAGTATCTTGTAAGGAAAATGCTACACATGAAGCACCCATTATCCTGTTAGAAAGATAAATAGTATGTCAAAGCATATATAGATCAATGAAAAGTAAGTGATGGTGACAAAAAGTAGTAAATATTATAACAATATGACCTGTGAGTGTGGAGTATGAAAGTAGAAAAGGTATATTCCCCAAAATCCTTGGCAAGACCGGTAAAGAGTGGTGTTGAGTATCATGCATTGTGTAATAATATCTAAAGGTAATACATTCACCTCTAGATACCATGTGAACATGTATGTGTGTATAGAAAAAATGTAATCACACATTTAAGTATCTAACTAGCATATGAAACAAAGTGCAACATGTAAATAGTGTAAGATAATAAGAGTAACTAAAACCAAGATGCACATATGTTGTGTGAAAGTGATGGTGTGCTATGATATACAAGATGTGTAAATGAGAGGGATTGTTGATTACCAAGTTTCTTGTTCTGAATGAGGTTAATGCACTATCCATTGAAGAAACTAGAAAACTCAGAAATGCTGGAGGGTTTATGTTACTTTAGATGTGATGTGATATGGGTGTAAGATGATGATGGATTCCGCTATTTTGAATTAGATGAATCTTGAAAATAAGACTGAAAATGATATTGATTAGATAGATTTATGTGGGGGCTTTCGTGAAAATGTCATCTCCAAGAATATTTTAGCTCCCTTTCACATAAGTCAACCTCCATTGTTTAGATAAAGTGAAATAAAGGATACAATAGTAAAATCATGCAGAAATAGAATTACCGGATTTGAGAACATGATAGAAATTTATCTAGAGCTGATTAGATTGTAATAACTATAAATTAAATGTCACTTGGTCTCAGGTTGACGGAGACCTAGACTGTGTGTGGAGGTAGGTCAAAAACAATCCAGGAGGATGGATCTAAAACCGTAGATAAAATATGTAAAATTTTAAGGTATGAATGTAATATGGAAGCTGATTTAGGTATGTAAGTGTTGTAAGAGGATATCTAGAAGAGAACCACATATAGAGAAGTAGGAAAGGGGTAGAAAATGACAACTTGGACAGATTAATGGATGAAAAGAGACCTAGTCAATGGTGACCAGGAGTGATTGACGATGAATGTATTAGAGAAGTATAAATCCGAGGATAAAAGGATGAATATGGAAACCTGTAGGAAAAGGAGCTGTAGGGGAAGGCTACTGAGTGTTCCTGATGCTTTGGAAAAGCTACTTTGTACTGTAAAAGATTAGAAAAAATAAATAAAAAGATAATTTGATAAAATATCAATAAAAAAACATAGAGATATCGATAAGTCTCATGAAATATGATTGTAAGTGATGTAGGCAGGTTGAGATGATGTTTGGGAGATCTATGATTGTTGCAAGAATGCTCATGCGAGATGGAAGGTTCATGGGTCACTCGAGAGCTTAGATGTTCTCATACATTTAATTGATTTTGGAAAGTGAATAATATCTTTATAAAGTCGATGACTACTTTGGGATATGTTTTCACCGACTACAAAGATAGATTCTCCAATGGGTGGATTTTTCCTACTTTTGGCGTGATTTTGACTTCTTAAGAATTGGTCAAATGTCTTTGTAAAGAATATACGTAGATGATGAGATATGGGTATTTAGGACATAAAAATAGATAGGAGAAAAGCAATGGGATGGATTTAGGATAAAATCATCCTAAATAGAAGGTAGGTTAGGAAAGATAATGTGTATTAATTAATTAACATGAATTAATTAATTAATAGGAATAAATATTAATATAGATGGGATAATTGGGCATGTAAGATATTTAAATGATTAATTAATTAATTAATGTGGCTTAATTAATTAATGGTAAATGGATGGGAATTTTAATTAGATAAAGGGGGGATGGGCAAAATTAAAATTAATTATGTGCACATGGGAAATCAAGGGTATAGATACCAAATTTACATGTCTACAGCTTGTGTTTCCCCTTAGTGGATGTGTGTGATGTGAGGCTCATTTAGGAATTGTTCCCTCAATATTCAAGTATGAACCATAGGAAAAGAGTGTGTCATCATGTAGTGAGGTATATATGTAGTAGCAACATTGTGTTCTATAGATAAGAATTAATGGTATAAAAATAAAGGAGGGGAGAAGTTTGATGCCACCAAGTGTTTATATCAAGAGTTGCTGGAAAATAGATGTGATCATTATGAGCAAGAATAGCTAGAGTATGTATAGTGAATGAAAGGATGTATACCATATATATAAATTAGTATGTGTATCATGAATAGAAGGATCCATAAGTAAGCATGAGGATAAAAGTGTGTATGGAGTGGCATAGGAGTAGAAAGGGAAGTCATAAACATAGATAGATGTAGCAAGGTGTGCTCATAGTGTAGATAAGAGAAAGTGTTGCTAGAAATATTGACTTGAAGTGCAAAACAAAAGTAAGGTATAGGTGTGTATGTGAGTAGTATGGATAGGAAACTACTGATTATAACATGTGACTATGGGGAAATTTTGATGCCACTCCATACACACTTTTCTTCTTGATGCCACCACAATTTTGATGCCCCCAAGTGTGAGTGATGGATATCTTCTTGATGATGCGAGAGATACCCCGTCATGGTAGTGGATTTTGAAATATGTCCAAATCATTGACATAGGAATCATCTAGATCAAAAGGAGGAATTATAACTTTAATTATAGTAGGTTGGTTAGGGGTCTCATCTTGTGGTGAGGGAATTGGTTTTTCTTCCTTTGATGGTTTTACCTTATAAGGGTCATGTGTTGACTCTTTCATCACTAAAGAAGGAACATGAGTGACTTTTATGTGATGATCGAGAGACATAAAAGGATCATATTTAGGAACCCGTTGGGTTTTGGTAATTGGAGATGAGCATGTGAAAGGAATTTTTGTAGCATCTACAATAAATATTTGATGCTCAAGTTTCCAAATTATTCATTCTAAATAAAAATAATCATTGTCACAAAGTCCATTAATTCCATGATAATTGCAAAATGGATTAATTTTGTATTTAGTAATCCAATAAGGATGGTAGTAATGAGTAGGTGGCAAGGTGATTAATCTGTTGATTGAGGATCTCAGAGAGAATATTATATTGCCTAGTATTTCAATTAAACTTGAGAGATTTTTGTTATGGTAAGACCTTGACCTCATTCATATGAGAAGATATAGTAAACATGGGATCATGATGAGGTGTAGAAGAAGAAATAACATGGGCATGAGAAGCATCCTTGAGATGTTTTATTTCAGCTATGAGGGATGTAATCATGGTTTCCATAGATTGAAATTTATCTTGAAAAAAGGTGTAAATCTTGAATTAACTCAAAGATGGATTGATTAGTTATGTTATCAGGAATAATAGGGGGTAAGAGATATGATTAAAAATTTCACTTATTTATGAAGGTAGCGTATCAAGAGGGAGGTATATTGTATGTATGTATTTTTATGAGAATCTTTGAAAATTGGGTGCTTTTGAAGTAATTGATGCAAGGAGACTTGAGGAAATTTAGAGGCCATTATATGAAAGAAAAGGTAATTTGTGAAATAAGATCCCTATAAAGTGACCTAGAGGATAGGACCAAGGATGAAACCCTAGGAAGGACTTTGCAAATTAGATGTATGATAAAAAATAGATGGAAATATGAACCCTGATGCAAACAAGGTTTGGGGTTAGGGAATAACAAATCTGATAAAATAGGAAAAATAAGGATCTGATTGGTCGATCACGAGTTGGGGTTCACAAAATCATTTAATCTAAATTGAATTAAATCTTATTTTAGAGTAGCTTACTGTAATAAATGATATTATTTGATAGTTAAATACAATAACACACAAGGAATAAGAATTTAAGGATGTAAAACCCTAATAAATGGAGAAAGGGATGATGACTTATATGATTCTATCTAACTTGAGAGTGATCGTGATTATGTATCTATTGGAAAATGTTGGAAACAATGTTGTAAATTCTCAATGAGGGTTCGAAACCCTAGGAATTTACATTTAAAAGGGCCTATAGGAGGAAAGAAGAATTCTAGGTTCTAATAACTTATATAGGTAGTTTTGTCTCGCTCATATGCTCTGAACTCCGGTATTTTTGGGTTAGAATATTTGCATTGATATTTGATGTTTATTTCTCTAGTTTCAATACTAGGTCACCAAGAACATTTGTAATCAGAAAACAAATGACTACCTACACATGTCCACAAAACACATCAAATCTATTGAAAAATATGTTGAAAGTGGATTCGTACTAACCACAGCAAGAACCAAAAGATTGAACTTATGAACGATCTTTGTGCTACATCTCAAACTTCATGTAGTTCTATGTGTGTGTGTGTGTATTCATGTAATGTTCCCTAGGTTTCCCTTATGCAAATTCCATGATGATAATGAGATAAATATAGATTGTCCTGAATATACAAAATGTGTGTGATGGAATAGAATGAACTCCCCTCTTATGTAGTGTATGTAGACTAATCTATCCCTTGTCCCTTGTATGTATATGCTAGATATGTACTTAGAATTTCTCTTATGCATTTTTTTCAAGCTTGGGTGATGATAGATAATGTTTATAGTGATTGGAACTTTATTTATAAGAAATAAACTAAGTATATATATAATTATCTTGTTCTAATTTCATATTTGACAATTGAAAGGTCTAACTAGAGTGTTAAAAGGTGACCAAGAAGCGAAAAGGACACAAAAGAGTAAGAAGAAGAAAGAGAGGGAAAAGAGTGCATATGAGGGATAGTAGTGCCTTATCACTTCTATCCTAATTAGGCGTTATTGTTTGAGGTCATTAAAAGGTAAATTAGTTAAGTTCCTTTAGAACTCTAAGATGTGTAAATCCAGTAAAGTGCAAGAGATAAAGAAACCAAAAGGCCAAAAGGAGTTTTCAACCGCTATTTTTCTTTCTTAGGAATCATGTATACGTTAGTATGTTTTAAGACCTAGAAATGTACAAAAGTGCATATATTTTGTGTCTATAAGCTATATAACTCAGTTTGCCAATTTTTTCATATGATTTTTCTAGATATTTTTCACTTTTCAAACCAATCATGTAGCCATTCACAGTATAAATTTTATTGGGGCACACTTGGATTCAACCCAATATTGATCAATTCAATACTATAACATTTCTAATCCATCACTTGGGGGAATTCACCTCTCTATTCTTCATTACGGAGCACATTATAGGTGTATTCGGGCATCGTTATTATGAATTGTGTTGTATTGTTATTTTATTATTAGATTTGATATTAGTTATTTTTGTTAGATCATTGGTTTTCATCTAATTTAATTTGTTGTCATCATGTGTAAGATCTTGTTTTAAATATTCTTAGATCATTTTCTGGTTCATATATCTAGTTTAATCAATGTTCTTTGTATCTTGAATATTGTTGTGTTTATAAATAAATTACAAATCTAAATTGTTAGCATCTTAGTTCACATATAACTTTGGTGTCAATAATTCCTGTTCATATTGGGTTTGTCTGAATTTCTTTCTTTTACATTTGGTGTTGTTGTCTTGGTTTATTACATAATCCATGATTTTTTACTTATTTAGCATGTGTGTGTATTATATTTGTTAACTTTTCTTTGTACTTGTGTTGATTATATGTACTTTGTTTGTTATCATTTTTTCATCATCATCACATCTATATCACATCATCTATCTATAACATCATCATACATCATCAAAATAAATGTTAAGTTATGAACATGAAAGCTAAGATATATATAGCATCATCATAGTTGAAATAAAATCATACTCATACAATCATATCATATAATCACTACAACATGTGACAATAAAACATCTCATCATCATATGTGGTGTCCAAATGTCCATCATATACATCAAAATCATCATAATGTCCATATATACTAATGTATCTTGAGAAAAATCATATACATCCCGGTCTACCAACATGGCCATTGATAGAAAAATTCCTTCATCATGAGGCATATACAATCAATATACATATACATATACATATACATATATATATATATACATATATATATATATATATATATATATATATATATATATATATACATGATTAATCTCGACTCTCTCCTATTCCATAACTTCTCGACCTATGAATATGTGGAGGCATCGACATTGACCTCACTAATATTGATGGCATGTGTGACCTCATAGACTAGATTCCTAAACACTCGATGTATGTTGGTGCTCTCTTAATCTCTAGTATTGTGTCTTGATATAATTCCTTGTAGTACCAAACCTCCTTAGATGTTGCAATGAGATCTGGAATCACATCACTAATGTCATTAGTTGTTGTTATATAGCGTAGAGTGTATTTCTCTCTGTGACCTACTATAAGGTATCCTTAACAAGTCCCTCTTAGTTTGTCACACTGATCTTGATCCATAGTCCTCTATTATAACTTCTATCTTAGGCCTCCCTCCTTTTCTTTCCTTTGGTATAATTGACACTAAAGAGTTTGTACAGTGATAAAAGTAACATCACTTAGTAACTCTACCCTATCTCTCTGTTCATGTACTATAGCCACCGATGGCCCACCGCTATCCTATAACTATTAACTATAGTAGTACATGTAATCCATCTCCTCCTTGCCTTGCCACAACATCTAAACTAGTTGATTTGGGTGGCAATGATTACATATGTGGTGTTACCTACTTTGGTACTTATATCTATATCCCTATTGCATGTTGTGGTACCTATTCTATCACATAATGTGGTACCTACTATATAGCCTATTGTTACACCTTTTGTACTTCCTATGCTATGTGAACCATCTGTAACACTTTGTGTTATAGGTACCTGTGCAACATGTGCCACTAGAATGTTTACACCCTACCCCTATACTAGTGGCCCTTGCACCATCTGAACTTATGGATCTTGCATATGTTCCTAGCCCTATCTCTCTACCTCCTCATCCTCTTATATTAGTCTTGGTCTCTCTCTCTATGTCATTGTGGTCCACCCATTGTCTTTTTTTCCATGTCCTCTACTAGAGCTTCATGTAGAATATTAATCTACCTTGGCATTATCATTACATACCATGTAGTGTAATTTCTAGTCATTCTAGTATCTACTATTTGCTCCCAACCATCCCATGCATGTGGAATGACTCCAAATAAGCTCCTCCTGCTACCCACACTATGATACATGGCCCAAAATAAAATATCTTATGTGTCATCCATGTGTGCTTCTTATCTCCACTTGGTATACCATGTTCTATCCTAAGAAGTTGTTGGACTCTATCCAACCTAGACATCCATGTTGTGGATTTGAATACCTTTGATATAGTGGTCAACTTATGCAAGACATATCTCTATGGCATATGTCCCCCAATAGTATAATATGTATGGTTGCTAAGTAACTATACATAATTGTAAGTCATCTAGTGCTCACCTATAAAAGGTTATGTCACCCATATGGCCTCTATAGCCTATACCTATTGTCTCCCATCCCTTGGATGAAGGATCATCCAATTGTCTAACTCTCAACACCCCTAGTGGTCATCTAATGGCTATGTGGTCCCATTCCCATATCTATAATATTATATCTAGACTTAGCCTCATCATCCATCCGTGAACAATCATGTGTAAATATTTGTATAGGTGTGACAATATGCACTTTCCCAAAGTAAATATATCTCCCTCCATAAACCATGTCATGAATCCTATCAGCCCGAGTTGAAAATGTGTCTCGGTCTTTATTAAGCAACAAGTATTCGTTGATAAGAGCCATCAACTAAATTGGTAGTTGTGTTATTTTCCTGTCATCAAAACATGTACTTTCATCCCCTCTCTAGCTATATATTCCAAATAGAATATATCACATATGTGTCTCTCTATATGGGTTGAATTCCCATCATACTCCACTAAACTACCATGTATTAGTACCCAAAGGATCCGATACACATCCTCTAGCATCACATTCATCTCTCCTACGGGTACCTTGAATTTATATTTCTTGTTATGCCACCTCTTAGCTAATGTATTCAATAAACAATGATCTAAAGTAATGTGCAGAAAATTTACAATGTAGGCCAATCATATAGCCTATAATATCACAACTAACCCTCTCTCCTCTATTAGGAAAACATCCTCTAAAATTCCCATAGTGTCCATGATGCTCCCCATGTCTAATGTTAGTGGTATCTCCTACAAATCATCCAATAACATTAATAAAATTAATATTTTCCCCTTCTAACCTTTAAAATTCTTCCTCAAAATTGTTTTAAGATTCTAGCACAATCTCTAAGACGCTAAGCATGTACACATGTACACTAGCAATTTAAGGCTAGTGTACATAGTTGAACACTAGCACACTTATGCTAGTGTGTTCACTTTAATGCACATGTTTCTATGTATATGCTCGAGTGTTCAACACACTAACACATTTTTCTTAATGTATGTGCACATTAGTGCATTTATTGGGTTATGCTAGCACACCCAAGTGCATGCGCTAGTGTTCAAAATAAATTTTCTTTTACAAAAAAAGCATTAAATGTGCTCAAAATTAAATTTTTTTGAGTTAATAACCATTGCACCCTCATCTACTCTTTGAACATACTCTTGAACATGATCAACATGGTTTTTCCTCTATTTTTCACTGTGCCATATCTCCACTAACACAGAGCTCAAATCTCTCTCAACCGGAAAAGGGGTTTGATAACACAAATGGGTCATTATGCTTTGTAACCCTTCGACACTTCTACTTATACCCTCCACAACCATAATTCTTCTCTTTTCTTATCCCTTATGATCAAGAACACTAAATTTTATTTTCCCATAATTTTTCCTCTCTTCTCGCATGTACTTATCATGTGTTTTGTCATGATGCTCACTTGTTTGAGTAAGCATTTTTCCATTACTCATTCATCTCACATGGGAATCCTAATACTTCCTTTAGTTCAATTTGGTGCACCAAACACACCACTCCCCTCCTTTGCAATGAAATTTTAAAAAAACCAACAAAACAACAAGAAATCATATATTAAAAAATAAAAAAACATCATATATTCCCGAAAATTCAAAAAAATCATAAAAATTAGAATAAACTTTCACTCATCACATAAATTCTATCATTGGAAAACCTGTGAAATTAATATTTCAACATTTCATATTTATAAATTCATACTTTTATCTACTACCCTAGTGATCGTTTCAATCTTGTGACTATCACTCTACATTCTTCCCTTTGCATGATTACTAACTCTACCTAGGCAAGTCAAAAATTATTTTTCTTTCATGATACAACTTCTCCTAGGAAATTTATTTCATATCATTTTTAGAATGGATCTAACAAGTGTTTATTTTAGAGTATCTGAGCATCACTCCACTCTTCATTCTAATCATATTCCCACACCTTTCATAAGTTTAGAGTTTGGGGCATTTGTTTCTTCTTAATCATCATTGTGGCACACATTAGGGCCATAGCAATTTTCTTCTTTTTCAATTTTGTGTTACATTGTTAATGTTTTATTTTTGGACCAAATACAAGTAGTATGATAAGATATTGGTTCATTTATAATCATGTGATGCCTACACCTACCGTGTATATTGGGTTCATTTTCATTTTTATCTTTTTTTATTGTTAGTGTGTTTGTTTACGTACATCTAGGTTATCCATCACAATTATTTCATAATCATGGTGACAACTCTTTTGTGCAACAATAAAATAAAGGTTGATCTTACATTCATACTCTTCAAATGACGCTCATGCTATAAGCACAGATCCTTCATATCCTTGTTCAACATACCTTTTATTCTTCGTATGAAGTGTCTCGTCCATCACTTTGTTGCATCACTCACCATCTTGAGGGGGAATTCCTCTACCATTTTACTTGTTGGAGAATCCAAATGCTTCACCACTTTTATGTCTACTATCTTCAAAATGTTATTACTTTGCAATATAACTTTAAAGAGGGGAAAATGTAGACACCCTAAAAATTCTTTCTAATTCCTATCCCACTTCCATCATATTATAATTTATACAATTAATTATATCCTTTTATAATACACCCTCTTAGATTTAATTAAATCTTCTCTATTATGCTCTTGGAATTAAGTAAATTAATTTCTAACACCCCTTAGATAATATAATTAAAAAATTATTTAAATGATTAATCGTCTCCTCATAATTAATATCTAATTAAATTATTTAATTAATTAATCCTATTCTCTAGTCATCTCTAATTAGACTTCACTTCTAGAATCCTAGAAAGGTGGAGGAAATTGAGTTACACATACAACCACCTTCCCAGGTGTAACTTCTTCCAATCCAAATGTCTATTTCCCCTTAAAATTTGTTATTCCAAAGACCAACCACTTGTTATTCTAGGTAATTAAAAATATTAACCTAAAGCTTAATCAAACCTTGATCCACCTTTCACATCCTCACTTTCAACTATAAAATTATGTCATTTCCTTTGCAAACTCATCCCTAGAAACTTATGCAAATTATATGCAACTTATTCCAAATTTTCCTCATGAATCCTTGTGTATTTAAGCTTGTAGTATTGCATTAATCCATTTGGTGATTCATATCAAGAGTACCCACAATTCAAACATCTTAAGATTTTATAATTCTAGGTGCTTCAAAAATATTCTTACGGTTTACAAAAAAATATAGGAGAGGTATTGCTATTTTTTCATTTATCTCGTACTTTTTCATTGCTCACATCGACCATATCCTAAAGGTCCTAGATCATTATGAAATTAAAAATCCATTCTCATGCAAAAATTATAGCTATGATGGCATCTCTCATGTCCCTCATCCCTAATACCCATGAAAATTCCAAATTTTTTATCTTCATACATAAACTTGATCAACCATCTCATGCAAACATTGATTTTACTTCCATGAATCATATAGAAGATAACCAATATGATATTTGGTATATCTAAATATACGACTATCTTTCCCAAAGCATGATATCCTAAGACCTATCTAGAAATGGTAATAGATCCTTCTAACAATGTGTATCCTACTATGTTATATTAGGGAGTCTCATTTATAAAAAGGGTTTGATGGTCTTATATTTTGATGTCTTAAATCTCCTGAGACTCTGCAAGCTATTCAAGAAATTCATGATGATATATGTATGCGACACTTTAATGTTTTAGCAATTAGTAATTAAATCTTGGGGATGGGTTATTATTAGCTTACACTTAACCAATATTATTTTCAATATGTCAAGAAGTGCATCAAATTTCAACAACATGCTAACCTTACACACATCCCCAATCATGCTCTTCAACCTACTCAATATTTATGGCCTTTCTCATAATGGGGACTTGATATCACCATCCTTTTACTCCTTCATCATCCCAAAAATATAATTTCATCATCAATGCTACATAATATTTCACAAAATGGGTGGAATATATCCCTCTTATCTCCACTAAAGTAGATAATATTGTCAATTTCATCCATCATCACATCATCTGTCACTTTGACATCCCCCATAAAATCATCACAGATAATGGTAAATCATTTAAAAATAAAAAATTTCAAAAACTTTGTGACACCTACAATATTAAACTCAATTTATCCACACCATACTATCCACAAGCTAACGGACAATCCAAAGTATTTAATAAAACCCTCAACAAAATCATCACCAATACTATTTATTAAACTCATAAATATTGACATCTCCAAATTCCCTTTTCATTATGGGCTTACCAGACTAGCATTCTAAACCCTATGGGTTCTACCCCTTTCTCTCTAGTCTATGACACTGAAGTTGTTCTTCTACTTGAAGTCCAAATTCCATCCCTACACATTTCTCTTAAATATTTCATCCCCGAGGAAGAATATCGTCAAGAACACCTATCACAACTTGAATTATTAGATGAATGCCAACTAACCACCCTCAAACATCTTAATGTCTATCAATAACAAATCAAATGTGCATATAAAAAACATATTAAAGAATGTGAATTCAATATTAGCAATCTTTTCCTAAAAAATCAACATGTCACAAATATGGAAAAGAGTAAATGTGGAAATTTTTCTCCAAAATGTCTTGGACCATATATTATCACTCACAAATATGGATTTGGGAACATCATTTAACCTCTCTAGATGGTAAACCTAATAAGGATCCTCTTAATTCCCTACACTTATGACATTTATATTATTAACATATCTATCTACATGAATTTAGTCTAACTAATATCCCCATTTTGAACACCCACCAATCTCGCTTGCCACAATAATGATTTTGAATTGTGTGGTCTTCTCATTATATCTAATATGACCTTAAGTATGGATACCATGAACCCGCTCATAGAATATTCCACATGGGTAAGCCCCCTTGACTATAGTAGGGGACCTAGAAATCATTACTCCTCTACCTCACCTTATCTACCGATAGACAACATGTTTAGGGTACATGTATTATCTTGTATATAGAACCTTCCCTCTTTAGATAGTCTCTTAGGCCCACCCTCAGTTAAAATAATCAAAGTCACTATGGGATGAGAAATCATATTATCAAAACATAGATTGTTCACTTAAAGGACATATATCTCTAAAAAGCATATCTAGATCATCATCAATAAAATCCAAATATATTATTATAGACTATTCCCTTAAGTATAACTACTCACTCTAAAAACCTACAAACATGATGATGAAATTGAAAGATTCCCGCATCGATTAGATTTCCTATATATGTCTAAATATTTTATCATCCCAAAAACCTTCCCACATTGATCATATTTCCCTTTAGAGACATAGGATTCCCGCATCAATCAACATACACAATCTAAAACATAATAAAGTTAAGGTAAAACCTATTAATCACCAAGCATAACACAATTCTCTATACAAGATACGTATAAATCCCAAACATGTTAAAATGAGTTATATATCATATCTTATCTTAAATAATTCACATAATCTTAAACAAAATAACCAAATAAGTTAGTTATATTTAAAAACCAGCTTATGGTTGTAAGTGCATTATCATCACATATTTGTATGCATCAAGTCAAATAAAGCATCAAACACATCCCACGAAACTCTTTGAACCATCATAATACATGTCAATAAATAAAATCAACATTGATATAATACCATCATATCTAATATATATAACATTCGCCACAAAAAATTAAATCAACACATCATTAATCTCATCATTAATATAACCATCATCATATATAAATCTATTTATAACTCATACCAAACATAATATGGTATCATGAAAACACATTTACACATCCATATATGTAGAAAACCATATTTATATACATATATATACATCCAATTCAATGTACATCTAAAAAACAATCAATCTCTCCGCCCATACAAAAACTACAATGTAAACTATATATCATACAATCCATCTCCACCCTCGTATCCCTCCTTGTCCATATAATACTCCTTATTCTAGCAAGAGGGCCTCATTGAGATAATTTTCATTGACTCACAACATACTCCATGTATCGTGGTACCACGAGGAGTCTCTCTCGCCACCACACACTCGTAATATCATATCTCTACATTTACATCCCGACATCAAACTAGTATTTTTATATCTCGGTGGCCTCAGCTCTCCACCATGTACCTCTATTCATTTCCTACCACCCCCTACTCCTAGTAATTATATCCTTTATACTTCCAATGTACTCCTTGTCACTCTAAACCTCTCCCTCAAGAGCTCATACTACTTGTAGTACCGATCTCGATCCTACTACACCTAACCTTACTCTATTTCCAAGGACATCACTCACTCATCCATCTCCCCACTGTTGTCACCATCTATTACTCATGCATATCTGTTAACTAATCCATTCCTCAACCTCTCCACCTCCACCCACATCATAACCATCTCAAAGCAAAAAAACCCATAAAGAAAAAAAATGCCTACCTCTATCCGAATTGGTCATCACCTCCTCTATCCACTCCCACTAGCCTCCATCTATCAAAATAAATTTTATAGAAATAAACATGATAAAAATGAACTTCCACGATTAAATAAATTCTATATATAGGCATCTCGCCTCAATCAATGTCGATCGTGAATCATTTTTTATTCTTGATGAATGGATATTTATCCTATAAATTGATAAATATTATATATAATTTATACACTTTCAAATTTTGTGCCTCTTTTTGGTCCCCAAGGACATCAATAAATCAAACTTATATCCTATTCACAATGATCCTATGTTTCCTAACCCACCATGAATTCTATCTCCTCTCTTGAACATTTTCCCACCACTTCCTACAAGTCACACACCTATAGGTCAAGAACCCATTAGTTCCCCTATCACTTAACTTCCCAGTCAAGTAAGCCCACATTTTTGGTAGTATATTTCATGCCCAATCTTGGGGCATCTTAAATATAGAATATTTATCTTTAAGTACAATCTTAAAAAAATCTACACACTCTTGCATTTATTCATCCACAATCCATTCAAACTAGTAATTATCATGATGTCTTGTGATGAGCCCCCATTTGAGAGGTGTTCACCTATACAACATAAAATTCAATCATCTTATTAATTTGTCTTGCATGATTTCCCATCACAAACCACTTGAAAAAAATGGGTAAATGGAGACACTAGAATTAGGTCACCCTAATTCCTATGCATGTATACATACCCTAGGACATCCCTACATAAAACCATATGATCACTTCACCCCTTTTATCGATCTATATTCACCAATTTACCACAAATAACTAAAGAATAAAAATAAAAAATAAATAAATAAAACAACCCTAACCCCTAACAAAATCCTCATGAGCCTTAAACTATTATAAACTACCCAAACCCCAAAAATGATATGGTTGAAACCAAATTCAACCATTCTCCTTGAAAAATATAGAAATTGGTACCGATTCCCTAAATCAACGTTTTCGAGAGAGGATTGGTGTTGATTCAGCTTAAAATGACATCGATCCTATAAAATTTAACACATGCCATTGCCCAAGAATATGAAAAATGTATAGGTGACATGGGTAAATTTTTAACTCATCTCGCTAAACATTTTTAATGATGAACTAGAGTCTCTTATTGACATGAAGTAACTGAAAAATCCTTATACATATTTCTCCCTTTGGAGAAGCTACCCTTATAACCCAATCATCCAAACCATTATCTTTTGAACAGGTATATTCATTATCCGAACTAGTAAACATCTATATCAGGTTTAAAAATTAGTGTGTAAGCCTTGAATGGGATCATATTATAATTTTCTTTAATATTTAGTATCATTTCACATTTTTATTCTATACACAAAGAATCAACACCAATCTATCAAATCGATGCCAATCCCTATCAAAATCATCTAGCTCTACATTTTGGTACATTTTAGTGTACATCTACCATACTTTGCAATCATGAGTAATGTTCTCCTACTTGTAATATTTTATTTATTTTAGATGACCATTCATGTAGCAGTATATGAATCTACGAGCATTTATGACCCACCCATAGTCCATAAAACCTTCGTGTGGGAACTATCTCGATATTATCCATGATTTTAGCATGTGTCATCATCTTTATGCCTAATCTAAATGAATTTCCCGAATATCTCAATCTTCTCATTGAACACGGTGATGAGGCCAACCTCTACTAGAACAACATTTTTAAGTGAACTTATCATATCATCGAGGATGTCAATTCAATCCTATCATCCAAAAATTTCCTATCCATAATTTTTTATCCACGTCACTTTATAGTATCAGCTATAATTTTATCTCGTATTCTTGGTTTGAATGTCTAAAAGTGATTTGAAATCCATTAACAAGACCCCTTTGGTTCTTTGAATTGGATTTTTCTAAGAAAATTTCCTCATAATTATATAATATATCTTTTTCCAATTTGTCTATGCTTGTGCAACTTTCTAGTTTTTCAAAAGAGGAGTTTTTTACGCCCATTTGGATATGCCACTTTTATTCATCATAATCCAAGTAGGTTT
The DNA here is from genome assembly GCA_018340775.1 of Taxus wallichiana var. yunnanensis. Classification (NCBI taxonomy): domain Eukaryota; kingdom Viridiplantae; phylum Streptophyta; class Pinopsida; order Cupressales; family Taxaceae; genus Taxus; species Taxus wallichiana. Next base: position 643,603,637 of record CM031237.1, on the reverse strand, counting down.
CATTACACCCGTCATTTTTGAGTTTTAGTGATACATTTTGTTGGTTTTCCAACTTGCACCCGCATCTTGGATCCAAAAGAACTGAACTATTTGAGATAACAATGGAACTGTCCCCAAGTTGCAGGACCTTGCATGCTTGGAACATATCTCTAGAGAAGGTCAAGTTTCCTCTATCTACCTCTAATGCTACTACTCGCTACTCCTAATGCTAAAAGAAAATCCTAGACTAAACATGCCAAGGGACCAAGCATAGAAGGATGTGCAAAAAGGGGAAATATTAATGTAAGGAAGGCAATATCGCTAAGGAAAAATTTGATCTCTCTCCATGAGGGGAACTAAAGGGAGAAAGTGTGGGAGAGAGGGCAAACATATGTGTTCCATAGAAAAGAACCATGCAGACGTAGCTTCTATGCACAACAACATAGGAATAAGGGGACTACAAATGAAAAATATCCACATCATGTCATAAATGTAGAGAGAGAGGCAAGATGCAATGAAAATGCAAAAGGGAAGAAAAATTTCCACAAAACATGATTTTATTGCTTGAGGGATGTACAGTTAATTAAATTCATTTTAGGAGGTGAGAATACATTAAAAAGACCAAGTCCAAGGTCTAAAACCTCATGGGTAGTTGGCCACCATTTTTGGCATGGTGCTATTGTAACTAAGAGGGATCCTTTTTCAGTGAGAAATGCTCTTACATTTATAGAATAAGAGGGAGAGAAGAGAAGAAGAAAAGAGAGGGAAAATCAAATTCAAATCTTCAACCACCAATTACAAGCATTGACGGCATACAAATCTAACTGCGAACACATCAGATTCACCTCCCCATGTCTGTTTGGTGTGTAGAAAAAGGAAGGAGGAAAGATCTGATTGAAATCTAGTGGTTGTGGTTTATTAGATGCATACATTAATGACTAGAAATACATTTTCCTATTTTATACCTACAAAATCCTATATATATTTGAATTTGAATAGTCCAACGTGTAGTTTTTGTCATCAAATTTATGACAAGCCCATGTGTGCACTAATCGAGCTCGCAATATAATTTATGGCTGTCGAAGATGTCAAAGTTGTCTATTCATGTAAGACATGTGGCACATGTAGATTGACTGAAAGGATGGCCAACTATTCATCTAATTTGTAATTTCTTTTAAGTGTTATTCATCGGTTGGTTTTGAAGATTCAACACCTTGTTGGTGTGCTTTGATAGGTTACATATATCACACTCAAGTATGACAAAAGATGATGTGGCAAAGTGACTAGCAGAGAAGAAACAAGGTGTGAAGGGAAGAGGCGCAAGATCTGCTAAAATCAGGCATGCAAAGGTGCAAAATAAGGGCATGCAAGAGTGCACACATGGAAGCAAGGTACATAGATACATAAGTAGATAAGTATGAAAGAGTGGTGTAAGAATTCAAGTAAGGAAGGAATGATGACAAGGAAGAAAGGCATACACAAGGCATGCAAGGAAAAGAGGGAGTACATGATGCATAAGCACGAGACATGCGAGGGACTTAACCTATTTGGAAGTCAAGTATGCGAAGTGCACACAAGATGTGCGTGTAAGATAGGATGAAAGTGCATGTGAAAATGGGTGTGAAAAGGGAAGGCATAAAAGGGGGGAAATGGAAAGAGGAAACAAAAGGAAGAAGGAAGAAAGGCGCGTGTTAGGCCCCTAATGTAGCTACCAAATCTTAAAGGCACATAGGCATGCACGGCTAGAGGGAGCGCACAAGTGAAGATGCGCAAGGTATAATTTAAAAGGGGTTCTTGGAGAACCAAGGATGCACACACACATGAAGAAAAATTCGGGACTTAGCCATTTTTGGCCTTTTGACAAAACACATGAAGAACGTGTTCCATTTGGATAAGGTTCTAGCCTAGCGATAGGGTGTCCTAGAAGGAAAATACCTTGTGATAGGAAGATCCAAATAGTTAATCATGACATGGAGAGGTATGTACCAGGTGACCCACACCTTGACACTTGGGACCAGATCTCGAGGTTACCGAGGAGTTTTTAGAGCCCAAATGCCTATTTATATGCTCGCCCTTGGCAAAAGAATAGAGACACAAGTGAGGTAATGGAGCTCTGCTGAATTGCTACGAGAACTACGGGATATAATGGGTAGATGATTCTAGGAAGGATGTAATGACGGAAGGGGAATGAAAATTTTGTTTTGTGAGAATACATGTATGGACCCGAGATATGGTGTATGACCATGGTCCGCTCTCATGATGCTTTGTAGTAAGACTATGAATGAATATGATAAGGTTACCACTATGTTTGTATTAAGATCTCCTTCCTGTATTATCTGCATGTTTCTACTATGCTTTTGATCTTGTATAATCATGAACCTTACTTGAATGTTAGTCTAATTATGGATTTACAACTTCCTAGTTCTAGTTAATTCTATTGCGCACTTTGTTTTTATTATGATTGAAGGGGTGTAGAAGCCATTCTGAGCTCTATAGCTTTTCATGTCTATTAAATCACTAAGTCAGAATCATGAATTATGCCTTCCACTAAACTCACATAAAAGAGAGACTCGGCTCCCTCTCACGTGCCTCGAGTGAGCGCCCAACCCACTGGGTGATAGGCCGACGCGCATGAGGTTCCCTTGTTCTTGGTGGGGTGCAAAAATGACTACATCTTGGTTCCATTTTTGGGAAATATTTTCAAAGTTGTAGTGGAACATGGCATAGATCATGATCTGTGTAAAAAGTTATGGCGAGATCACTTAACACTTGAAGGTATTGACGATTGGTTTAAAAGCACGAGGACAAATTCACTCGGAGATTCAATACTAGACTGGGTTTAACATGAAAATATGGGTGGAGGACACTCTTTATCATGATTTGTACAAAACCTTATTTTTTTGTTTCCCAGTGAGAGTTATTTGAATGGCTCTCGCTTATACATATAGATCGGGGTGGTATTATAAGTCACACCCTTGGACCAAAGAAATATATCGAACTTGCAAGATGCTAATCTAACATGGACCCGTCTATAGATCATTGGTGGAAGGGAGTATTGACTAGCTACACTCTGGAATACGCCATTTCCACGTATTCCTATCAAGAAGTTACTTGAGTTTGTGTTTTTAAGGAGCCTGAGGATCATTTCTACGTGTTATCCCCCTTGCGATCAAAATATTGATGGTAACCATGGGTTTAGAGGCATTTCCTATGGCCAGCTAAACCACTCTAAGCACTTGGTGAGGAAGCTAGGTTGGGGAAAGATGGCTGATATAACGACTGAAAAGGAAAGGGAGGAGAGACAACTCAAGTATAATGAATCATGTGAAAGGGAGATTGATAGACAATGTGGGATTACAAGTGGGTTATGGAGCTAGACATGGTGGAAAGGAGTTGAGGTTCATGCGAGAGGATGTGGAACTTTGTGCGATGCAACTGTGATACCCATCTTGGTAATAGCGGGAGAGAAAACCTTGCGGTTTTTGATGAGAGTCCATCACGTAGAGAAATAAGAGTTGTTGGTGTGCATCTAACCCCACCTAGCGACCAAACCTTAGCGCTTGGTTTTTTGTAATGAGGGAAAAGTATAGTTGATCCATTTGATATCATTAGAAGTAACCGATCGAGAACCCGAAGGTATAACTTCTCATTTGGGACTTCTATGGCTTCACACACTATTCCAGTATTTGGTGGAATGTTTGGACAAGGCACATATATAGCTGGTTTTAGAAGCGCGTTAGGAAGTGGTGGAGGAAATATGACTGGGAGTGGCACTAGTTCACAAAATATTGGCACATAATTCAGTGGAATGACGAGCATTTGGCACGACAAACACAGGCCTTGTACTTAACACAAGAGGATCTGGAGGTGGAAGTGGTGGAGCTGGTGGCTCAGGATCTAGTGGATCTCAGTGAGGAGGAAACACCAGAGGAAACCAAGGGACTGGATTGGGAGGACAAGGACCTCAGCCACCTCCTCAAGTATTTTTCGAGATGTCTCTACACTTACCAAATTATAGTGGGATAGAAGATGCCGCAGAGCATGTGCATAAGTGCGAGCTGCTATGGCACGCAAAGGGGATCACGACCCGATTGAAAGGCCACCAATTTATGATGACATTGCGAGGACACGCACATAGTTGGTATAGAAAGTATGACCCTCATCAGGCTATTGTGGATTATACCACGCTGAGGAATGTGTTCTTGGTAGAATTCCACATACCTATGTTTGAATAGAAGAGCATCAGCTCTCTCAAAGAAGTCTAGCAGGGAATGACATAGAGTGTGTGAGAATATGATGCGTGCTTTAAAACTCTATTGTCTAAACTATCTTATGATATCCACCCTTCACAACATGCTCATTGGTTTGTTGGAGGATTGATAACACCTTTTAGGAGGGCTTTGTCTCATAAAACATTCATGGACCCACGTAAAGCGTTGGAGGCTACTTCGCATGCTTGAGGTAGTTGGTAGTGTTGACACCGGTGTTAGTCCATTTCTGGAGGCTCGGATCACCGCCATGCTAAGAAATTAGAGAAATTATCTACCAACATAGTTCTAGAGACTCACGGTGGGATGTGGTGCATCGATTGTAATGTAGAAGGGAACATAAAGGATAATGGTGGGATATGTACTCGGAAGGTGGTATGTGCCGTAGTGGTAAACTGTGAAATATGTCACGGGGACCATGATGCAAGTAGGTGACTCCTTTTATAATGCATGATCCATAGAAATGTGTCTTATTATTGCAAGATATGTAACTCAACCACACATGACACCAAGGATTGTAGATTGATTGACTAGATTCATGAGGTAATTGATCTTGGTGTGTGCGATGGCATTGCCGTGGCTCCAAAGGAGATGAACGTCAATATTAAGAGTGCGAGAGATGGAGGTGCGCGTGGAAGAGGGTTTTGCGAGAGGATTTCATGGTTGTGGTAACCACGAGGGAAGAAGTGAGTTCCCGCATGGAACGTGATTTAATTGCGGAGCCACAGACCATTATAAGTGCGAATGTCCAAATCTTCTACAATTCTCCTAGTGTGGAAAAAAACATAAGTACGAAGAGTTCCTAGAGTTATACGAACATATGAGTCGAGTAGTACCAAGGATAAGGGCACCTTTGCCATGGTAAGTATTAAGAAGGCTAACGCGCAATGGCTCCCACAAGGAGTACGTGAATTAGAACTAGAGTCTATTATGGTAACAAGGGTAGATTTTGTGCGTGCAAGAGAAGCACTGGCGAGAGACCTCTGGTTTTAAGGGAAGAAGTAGTACTGAGAAGTATCCACATCGGCTCACCAAAAATAAGTCTACCAAGAAACCATGGACGTAATTCGAAGCTTACAGGGAGATCCAATGCTTAAAAGATAAAACTAGAAAAGATGAGAAAAGAAGACTAGTAGAAGCACAAAAGGATGAATTGGACGAGGTTAAAGAGGTGTGTAAACTCGCTGAGGTAGGAGAATATCATTCCCTGTTAGGAACATGGTTGAGAGAAAAGGTGCCACGTGCTGGGAAGAGCACAAAAGTCGATCTTACATGTAAACCTCCCACCTCACAACCTTGATTATGACAAAGAAATAACCTTAAACGTAGTAGTGGATAGATGGCTCCTTGTGAACATCCTCATTAACATAGGTGCGGAGGTTAATGTCCTCACTCTGGATGCCTGCCATCAAATGGGAATACCTACATTACAGCCATCTTCAAATGTGTTGTATATGGCAAACAAGACCAAGGAAATGCCCATAGGTGTCTTAAAGGATGTGACCATTACCATTCAGGGACTAATTTCCCTGGGGATTTTAAAGTCTTGGTGCTTGTTGAGGCAGATAATTTCCCAGCTTTACTTAAGCACTCGTGGTACTATAAGAATAATACAGATCTCCAGTTTAATAAGGGGTACATAAGCTTTGAAAACAAGGAAGAGAGGGTGGTTATACCACTTGCGAATGGAAATTCCACACCCTATACTAAACCCCTTGGAGAGGAGGTCCTTGACAGAATATATGTGTAGTCCATAAGAGATCCAGAGACCATCCACCCTACAAAAGGAGTCATCCAGTTTGATGATGGTCAGTCTTTCAGTGATACTACCAATATAACATGCAATAATTGGGTGCATGGGACTTATGAATTGATTGGGTGACATCTGAAAGAATCAGTGACCAAGGTAACAATGACACGTACAATTCAGCACTTGGGAGGAAAGGTAATAACCTAGTATTCTGGGGATGCATACCCTGAGGTCTTTTTGAGAGAAATGGAAGCTCACTGGAGGGAGGATGAGTGATAAGGTATGCTGAGTTATGTTTTTATAGGCACAACAGCAAGGTGGTTGGATGCGTATAGTGAAAACCTGTTAGAGTGGCGTGAAGTTAGAATTTATCTCACTACTGATTATCGAAGAGCAACATACCCACCGATATCAAGGATTACAATGGCAATGGACCCACCTCTTCCCACATCCACACATGTGAATGGGTGCAGGGAGAATGCGTGGAAGCATTACCACCCTCCCTTTGGGTGCACAAGCTATATTCAACACTACAAGGTTACGCGTGCACCTGGTACATCCATTCTAAAACTCACCGTCAAACGGGAAATTGGTAGGAATTAGCGGCTGATCTGGTTCACACATTCAAGTACAGAAGTATCATACAACCAGTTGATGAGGTGTTGCAAACTATCAAGTGCCTCACTCTGGGGGATTACACCATGGCGGAAGATAGATTAGTAAACTTACTTGGTGGACCTAGCTTGGAAGCGTGGTTCGAAGAGGAGGAACTAGAAGACATACAATTCGAGTGCGTATGTGCTAAAAAGGAGAAAGGAAAGATGGTATACGTTATTGATGGAGAGGATATGGAGAGCTTGAATGTCAACCATTCGGTTGGGATGCACAAAGTAGTTGACAGTGTGAGATGCATGTGTGTGTGCATATCATGAACCACTCAAAACCAAGAAAGTTAACATTGGCTCGAAGAAGGAGCCCAAGGAAGCTATCATTAGGGACTACTGGTCAGACAAGGAAGTATCAAAGATCATCGATATCTTGCATGAATTTGAGGATTTATTCCCATGTGGATACCATGAGTTGAAAGGAATCCACCATTCATTGGGGGAAATGAGGATAAAGTTGAAAGATGGTGTGCACCCGGTCAGGAAGAGGCCTTACAGGATGAATCCCAACATGCGTGTAAGGGTTAAAGAAGAGTTAGACAAAATGATAGCATCCGGTATCATTGAGGCTGTGGAGGAATCAAAATGGATAAGTCCAATGGTGATCAGCATAAATAAGGATGGGTGGATTAGGATATGTGTGGATTATAGGGAATTGAATGTTGTTTGTATCATAGATCCTTTTCCCACCCCCTTCACTGAAGATATTTTGGAAGGAGTTGCTGGGTGCGAGGTCTATTCCTTTACTTGATGGATTCTCAAGATATCACCAAGTAAGGATTGCCAAGGAGGACCAAGAAAAGAAAACTTTTGCCACCGAGTGGGGAAGCTTTGCATACATGGTCATGCCCTTTGGATTAAGGAATGCACCCACTGTATTTTCGCGCATAGTGGTACAAGCATTTCAGGACTTCATTCACAAGTTCCTTCAAGTATATTTGGATGATTGGACAGTGTATGGATTGGTCAGGGACCATTGTGATAACTTGAGATTGATGTTTGAAAGATGCCGGTAGTTGAGGATTTCCCTAAAAATCAAGAAATGTATCTTTGCAACCCCTTTTGGAACGTTGTTGGGGCATATCATATGCAAATATGGCTTCCTGGTGGATCCCACAAAAGTTGTAAATATTGTGGGATTAGGGGAGCCTACCACCAAAGCTCGTATGGATTTCTTGGACACACTATGTACTATAGAAAGTTCATTAAGGGATACACCAAGATCACCACACCTTTGGAAATATTACTTGGACATAAGAGTGCCTTTCAGTGGGGGGAGGCATAACAGAGGGCGTTTGACACTCTAAAAGAAAGGCCTATCACCACACCTATTATATGATTCCCATCATGGGATAAAACTTTCCATGTCCATGTGGATGCCTCTGGTACAACAATGGGAGCCGTTCTTTCTCAACCAGAAGAGGGGATTGTTGATCATCCCTTGTGTTTTGCAAGTAGAAAGTTGACACAAGTAGAAACAGAATTATACCATGACCAAGCGTGAGGAATTATTAATGATCTACGCGCTCCAAAAATTTAGACAATATTTGCTGGTGACTCCCTTCATATTTTACATTGACCATATGGCCTTGAAGTATCTAGTAAACAAAGCAGTGTTGCAAGGGCGCATATTCCATTTGGTACTCTTATTTCAGAATTTGAATTCAAAGTGGTGGTAAAACCCGGAAAGAACAATTGTGGGCTAGATCTTTTATCAAGGATTGATTCGGGAGAGGAAGTGCAAAGTATTGAGGAAACCATGCTTAGACGCGTAACTTTTCGAGTTGCGGTGTGCACCCTCGGAGTTAGAAGACATTGCAGTTTTCTCAAGGTGTGGCGCCCGAAGGGATGAATGCACTAGAAAGAAAAAGGTTAGCCATATGTATTTCTCCCTTCATGTTGATCAATGACGATTTGTATGAAATGGTCCGCGATGAGGTTTTGTGCCGGTGTGTATTAGAACATGAATGTGTGGCCATAATAGAAGAATCCCATGGTGGGATTTCTAGAGGACAATATGTGGGGAATGTGATCGCGTGGAAGATCCTAGTCACAAGACTATGGTGGGAGACGATTCACCAGATTGCATTGAGTTTTGCAAGGCTTGTGACCATTACCGCACTTGCAAACCTAGGAGAAGGGATGGGATTCCCTTGTGACCCATCGCCAGTGCGGAACCTTTTGAAAAATGGGAAATATTTTTTTGGACCAATCTCACTAGGCATGCGAAGGACTAACTCAAAGTATATTATTACTGTATTGATTATTTGATAAGGTGGGCGAGGCCGCACCCACTAAGGATTACACCGAAGCCATGGCTACTAGATTTTTGTGGGAAAACATTATCATTAGGTATGGGTGCCCATTAAGTTTAACAAGTGATAGGGGCACTCACTTCTTAAATGAAACCGTCGGGATTCTATTGGCAGAATTCATGGTAGCCCATCACAAGACTACCCCTTATCACCCTTAGGCAAATGGGACTGCATAGTCATTCAAAAAAATATTTAGTCACACATTGAGTAAGATATGTGACGTGGGTAGGAAGGATTGGGATGATAAGGTGTCGTAGTTCTTTAGGCATATAGAACAACGTATAAAATATTGAACAAGGCCACACCATCTCAACTGGTTTTGGCATGGAAGAAGTTTCTCATGTGGAATTCATGTTACCATCTCTATGTATAGCACACATAAGAGGGTTGGATGATGAGAAAGCGCTGGAAGAAAGAATTGATGAATTGATAGAGTTGGATGAAAGGCGCTCACTAGCAAGATGGATCCAAACAACCGAGAAGGAAAAGAAAAAGGCATGGCATGACCACCATATTAAGAACAAACAGCTTGAGAGTTGGCGATGGTATTACTATATGATTCTAAATTTCTACGCCATCCCGGAAAGTTGAAGGTGCATTGCTTGGGTCCTTATGTAATTTCATACATCCTTGATTCGGGCACATACCAGCTTCTGAACTGGATGGAACAAAATTACTGGACACTTCAATGGGAGTAGGTGAAGCCCTACTCTAAATAATGCTTCTTGGTGTTTGTAAATAAGGCAGATTTTCTAGTTAGCTTAGAATTTCCTTTTATGCTTTTCCTTTCTTGTGCCTTGGGCGTCGATAACCTTATTACTTTATAAACTTATGAATGCGCGAGAGGACCACACATCAATTTAGTGTGGGGTGAGGTGATGAAGAGAGGCATGGAGTTATTCTATAGGAGGATTGGGTTGGTAGACCATTTGAATTGGCCCTATTAAAAATATGCATTAGGAGAAAAAAAGGTAAATGGGTAGAAAAATAAGGTTACATTGGAAATCCACATATAAGGGGAAAAAGTGCAAAAACACAAGGTAGGCAAAAACAAGAATAATGAGGATGGAAGAAGTGCCTTTGGCATTGGTAATACACATGTAAGATTCTTCCATCAAGATGGATTTTTTACATTCCATAAGGGTGGAAACATTTTCGCGTAGGGATTAGGCGTGGGTGAAAAAAAATTCGCGCAAGGATTGGGCACGGGTGGAAAATTTTTTGTGCAAGGATTGGGCATGTGAGGAGAAGCGTTGAAGTCAGGTTTTGTTTAAAAATGTCGTATTAAACATTGTCGTAAAGTGGTAGGTAACCTAGCCTTAAATGCATAAAAGTGGAAAAACCTATAAATACAAGAATGGGCATTTCATTTTTCACTTTGTGAAAAAAAGAAGAGCAATTTTCTTTCACGAGCTAGGGTTTTGAGAACTGACTCGTGTGAAGGAAAATCCTAAAAAAGTATTCACAATTGGTCCGTTAGATCTACAAACCAGTGCAAAAGTAATTCATGGGTGTAAGAAATATTGTGAAGAAGCACCGTGATCGAAGGGAAAAATCAGAGATTAGGGTTTGTGTTCTAGGGCACAGGGCGCACGAAGAAAACTTTCAAAAAAACTCATGAAGTTAACCTAGAATGAAAGCAAGGGGTACAATGACGGCCACAAAACTAGTAGGTAAACCCGTAGAACAATCCAAGAAGGGAAAGGGTAAAGGAAAAGGGAAGAAGAAACAAGAGGAAATACCCTTAGATACGAATGAGGAATGGTATTCAGAAATGCAATACCCAGATGGGGTTTTGCTAGGGCAAGAGTGGGAGTCCCACATAAGACAGATGACCGTGATCGACTACAATCACCGGTCAAGCATAATTACAAAGGAGATGGTGCTTTGGAGCTGGTGTGCCCCAAAAATAAATGAACACCTGATGGGTTGCCAATCTATAGTGACGTGGTCAATGTGAAAATGGAGAAGGTAGGGCTTCTCTAACTTTATGAGCTTCCATATTTTGGGAAACCCGAGCACTTGTACCAATGGCTGATGACATGCATACATGAAGACTTATTCTACTTCGTAGGTTGAAAAATGCACATAACTCCCCGCTTAATTTCATAATTCACATGCCTAAAATCTGTAGGGGATGCACGCATAGATGACCTCCAGGATGAGGAGGTAATCAGGGAAACCATAGCATCCCAGGAATTGAATAAGGGATCAAGATACTATGACGTCTTGGATATCAGTGATCTGGTGATGAAGATGGCTGCATACCTTGTCCCTAAACCGAATGGGCAAGAAAGGTGGACCTAAGTGAGAAATCCTTGGCTAAATGTCTATAGGAAGGTTGTGGAGGGCACCATATACAACATCTCCCAAAGACATATGACGAAATCATAATCAACGAGGAGAACGGAGGAACAATCCTTTTTGGAAACATTATGTTAACAATTGTGTTCTTAGAAATCAGGGTGTTGGATGCATCTGAAAAATTTGTGTGGGAGTACCCATTGAAGACCCTTCGCCCGCAAACAAATTCTAGAATTACACATGTGAATAAATGACAGGGGTACACAAGGCGTGTTTGGAAAAATGGTATAAGAACCTTAGGAATGCATTTGGGGCTGAATGGTGGATCCTTGAACAACTCCCCATGGAAACTGAAGGAGAAACAGAGTTCGCGGTCTAACAACACTTCTGCATTGGAAGGTTCATCTTGGTGGATGGCAGTTGGAGTCCATGGTGCAAACTCCCAATCTCATTTACTGCCCAAATTTTCCAAGCAGGGGTAAATAGATATAAGGAATCGAAGAAATTAAATATGAAGTTGTCCACCCTTGACAAAGAGCATAGGGAGATGAGAAAGAAGCTGGTCTACCCGGAGAAGCATGTGTACATTGAAAGGTACATGTCACAGGATGTGCACATTGTAAGGCTACTGAACTTACCTATTGTTGGTAGAAATGTTGCGCGGATCTACCATGCATAAGGCCAAAATTTGAAAAGGGTGCATACGTGGAGAATGAGATATCCATCCCGAGATGACCCCATGGGAAGAAATAATCCCATGCCAAAGCACAAGGAGAGGGAAGAGGAAGAAGAACAAAGGGTAGTGGAGAAGCAGAATGTAGATACCACAGGGCCAAGTACCTACGTTTGGAAGAAGAGGAGAACGGTGGTTAGGGAGAAGACCCCGAGCCTACAAAGCCACCATCCCCTGAAGAACCCTCAGATGAAGAGAGGACAACATCCCCAACTCTAGAGTTTTCTGCAAAGGAAGAAGAACAAGGGATGAAGGAACAAGAGTCTGAAGATACAGACGACCGAACGCCTATATAGGTGAAAAGGATGATGATGAAGGGGAAGAGTTGGAGGTGAATCAAGAACCTATTGATGTCCATGATTCAGAGGGAGAGGGAGTAGAGGATACAAATGATGCTTTCATCTTTGTAAGGAGGAAGGGCACCCAAGGGGAGGAAGGCACGCAGAGCGAAGAAAGGAGTGAAGGGGCAAGTACTAAGGGGCTAGATATGCCCAAGCTCACTCAGGAGGAGGTGAATGAGAAAGTAATAAGGGAGGTAGAGAAGATAATCAATACCTTGGTTGAAGAGGAGTTGGAGTGCAGCGTGGAGCTCGTGATCATAGATTTTAAGGAAGAGTAGAGGGAGAAGAGTGTGGGTAGCACAAAAGGCCTAACTCTTTTAGTGACTATTCCCAAGGGCGTGTGCACGGGAAGTAAATGTGCGGAAGGGGGAAGAATAACGATGGGATATATTGATGACCCCAACAAATTTTTGTGCACGTGTTTCTAGAGTATTGTGCCCACCAAGGAGCTCACCGCCATGGAGTTCTTTGATCCTGAGGGTGGATACCTGCGCATGAGGAAGATGCTATCATGGGCGTTCAACTCCCACCTCGATGAGCCCGAGTTTGAGGTTAACCAAGGAGTAGTATTAGTGTTGTCTGAAGGAAAAGGGGACAACCCCACTGTAAACATGCAATAACTATCAGATGAGCAAGTGTGTAACGCAATGAACAAGGTCTCTCGTAGAAATTGAGGCTAGGCTCTTCTGAAGAAATGATAGGGTTAAAGTCTTGGAGGACCTATTAGAAAAGAGGAAGGATGAAGTAGTCAAGCTAACGAAGGACCTCAGCCTTGAGAAATTAATCAATGCTCAACTATAGAGGGAGCTTCAGGAGGAAAATTCCGTGGCACGCAAAGTTTCCAAGAAGGTGGAGCTCATCTCCCAATCTATTATCATGAAGCACCCAGACCTTAACCCTCCCGCGCAAAAGTATGGATCCTCCCTAGAATGCCTAGAGGACTTGACTCGATCCTCACCATGGAAAGGAAGCCTTTGGCCTTGGAGTCGGTAGAGGAGGTAGCTATGCACTTGGAGAAGGAGGACAAGTTGAAGGTCATCGCGCTCATGGCTGAATACAAAAAGGTGCTCGCTGATGTAAAAATAGCTGCACAAACCATGGGGGTCACCTACGACCATTACATGGATCAAGACAAGGTGACAGGCATGCTTTGCTTGCCAATGATGAGGCCGAGCTGAAGGACTTCAGGGAAAATAATAAGGGTAATAGAGTCGAGTGAGAAAATATCCTAGTTGAAGTGGAGAAGAAGTTTGAAGCTATTGAGAACCGGCGAGTCTCAATCAAAACCCAGCTAAAAGAGCTCTATAAGGTCATCATGAGGAAGATGGATGCCCTGGAGGATCACACCAAGGAGCTGGAGACTGTGGTGGAGACCATTAACATGAAGGGGGAAGGGTTAACCTTTGACGAGGTGAGCACCTTGGTTGGTGATATCTGCACTAAAGTGCAGGATGAAGTCAGCGCTTGGAGTACACTGGAGGCCGACTTGTGGAAAAATTTTCCCCTTATTCTTCTTTAAGTAGTTTTTCTTCTATTCTTTCTCTTCCCCATTCTTTATTATTTCCCCATTCTTTTCCAAGGCAAGGCCTTGCATTCTTTTGTACTACATTCTTTGAAAAGGTTCTCGAGGGCAGAGAACAGGTGAAGTGTGGGGTAATGTTGGGCCCCTAATGTAGCTACCAAATCCTAAAGGTGCGTAGGCACACATGGCTAGAGGGAGCGCGCAAGTGAAGGCGTGCAAGGCATAATTAAAAGGGGTTCTTGGAGAACCAAGGACATGCATGCACGTGAAGAAAAATTCGGGACTTAGCCATTTTCAACCTTTTGGATAGAGCACATGAAGAAGAACGTGTTCTATTTGGATAAAGTTCCAACTCGGCGGTAGGGTGTCCTGGAAAGAATATACCTTGCAATAGGAAGATCAAAAAAGTTAATCATGACATGGAGAGGCATGCACTGGGCAACCCACACCTTGACACTTGGGCCTAGATATGAGGTTGCAGCAGAGGATTTTGGTAGAGCCCAGATGCCTATTTATACGCGTGCCCTTGGCAAAAGAATATAGACACAAGTGAGGTAGCGGAGCTCTGCAGAATTACTGTGAAACTATGGGATAGAATGGGTAGATGATTATAAGAAGGATGTAATGAGGGAAGGGGGAATGAAAATTTTATTTTGTGAGCATACATGTATGGATCCAGATATGGTGTATGACCATGGTCTGCCTCTCTATGATGCTTTGTAGTAAGACTATGAATGAATATGATAAGGTTACCACTATGTTTGTATTAAGATCTCCTTCCTGTATTATCTAGCATGTTTCTACTATGCTTTTGATCTTGTATAATCATGAACCTTACTTGAATGTTAGTCTAATTATGGATTTACAACTTCCTAGTTCTAGTTAATTCTATTGTGTGCTTTGTTTCTATTATGACTGAAGGGGTGTAGAAGCCATTCTGAGCTCTATAGCTTTTCATGTCTGTTAAATCACTAAGTCAGAATCATGAATTATGCCTTCCACTAAACTCACATAAAAGAGAGACTCGGCTCCCTCTCACACACCTTGGGTGAGCGCCCAACGCCCGCTGGGTGATAGGCCGACGCGCATGAGGTTCCCTTGTTCTTGGTGGGGTGTAAAAATGACTACAAAGCACACAGGGTGCACGTAAGAACTAAAATCGTGCCAAGGTGTCAAAAGAACAATCTTGAGTGTGCACAACCTATAATGTGAAACATCATATTCAGAATAAAATATAAGTTTTCTAAATAACTAGGGAAGTTATTTGGGACAATTTTATGACTTTAAGGGGCCATCTTCCTACTAGATGAGGATACCGTAAGAGCCTTTAGAAGTCCATTGGGCATGGATTCTAGCATTTGAACATAATATGATCTCGTAATTTGAAGAACACCCTTGGAGTCACTTGAAGCTCTGTCTGAACTCTAAACTGAACTATTTCTCTCATATGAAGATATTTTAAATTGGATTGATGAGAGTGAAAGATATGCACTAACTATTAGCACCGCCTTTTCCAAAATTGAACTATCATCCTAGGAAGTAAAAAAATGGGATCGTAGGCACAAGAAATTAAAGGCGCCAAAGGGAGAGCACTTTGAAATAGAATCATAACACTATGTACACAAGCTAAAAATTATACATGTCCTAAAGGGAACATGCAGAGTGTGTACAAACACTTGTGTTACTGAAAACAAACCTATTCTAACCTAAACTAACCAGAGGTAAATAGCACTCAAGTAAAACCTATAACAAGAAGGGAGAATTATCTTCCCTTCCTCACAAATCAGGACCATGTAATTGATTTAGCACTCGGACATGGTCTATATCAAGAATGATAAACTAATTTACGCTTAGTTTCTCACCATTCTCCTCAAAGTATTAAAAATAGAATATATATCTCCTGGAGTTGTTTTGCACTTAAATTTAAGAGGCATTGCTGCTACCTTTGGTGCATTCAAGTCCAACCTCATGTTCTGAAATGAGCATAACTGGTGGCATCTCTGTCTTTTCCTCTAGACTAGCCAAGTATCTGATTGGGCATGGTATGATCCTTGTGTTTTTTCCATTGTTTTGAAGTTCAATACCACATATGGGATTATCATGTAGACTTTCCTCCTGAAGGAGAGTTCTTATAGGCTAGGTCACTCAAAGTTGGGGTACATATGGTTCTACCTCTATAAGCAACTCAGTATCCTTCATAACTATGCCCTCTCGGAACTAACTGGTTTTGTTCTTAAATAGGTTCCCGAATGATTTCCTCTTCCTAGTTGTACTCGCATGAGTCATGCCATTCTTCAACTATTATGTAGTCATTAAACATGATGATGTTTATTAGGAAAGGAACATTGGCAAGTTATGTTCATTTATGGTATAATTAGACATATGAAACTTGGAAGGAAATGAGAGGATGGGCATGGAAGATGTGGAAGGCATGTGCACAAGAGAAGTGGAATTTTACACACGAGGGATTATGGTAGAGAAATGAAGGTGAGAGGATGGAGGAAGGGAATTCACAATAGGGGCAACACATAGGAATCTCAAAACATGTGCAGCGGGATGAGATGATGTAAGTTGGCATGGAGTGGGAGGGATGTAAGATGGTAGTGCAAGGTTGCCCCATTGATAAGGTTTTTGTGTGCTATATTTTTGAGCTTCCAGTAACTCCACCCACTTTGTATCTTGAGGTGGCATCTCAACAATAAATTGTAGCTTATGTTGGGTGTTAAACCAACCTAGTACAGGGCCTACCCATGTACAAAGGACCTTATAGCCAACTCTAGTTGCCTTTATGGAGCACTTGACTCGAGCTACATCATGTCCATCTCCATCTTTTAAACCTGCCTCTCAAAATCATATTTGGACATGGAGTTTCTTCCATCATCTGCATAAACCTTTTTTGCATAAAAATTTGGTTAGAAAAATAACCATATGAGTGAGTGGAGGTTGGGTTATATGCATATTCAGGATGACAGGGCTTTAAAAACTGATTTAGAGGAGGGTTTTGAAACTGTGGGGATGGAGGGAAATAGTTTTACTACTGTAAATGAGAATTCTAGGAGGGGAAATAAGTCATGATTGCACGAATTCAAAAGAGGAACGTGGAACGATGAAAAAGAAAAAATGAATGGAAGAAGGAATGGGAAAACTTGTCTCGCACATGAAATAATGGGTGCGTTGAATAAGTGGAGTTGCCATATGTGTTGAAAAATCCCTCCAAAGGCTAAATCTCAACAAAAACACATCAAAATTTCTAAGATAAAGATGTAAATATCTTCACTCTTCTCCCACTAAGCATGCCAAAAATTGTTGGTTATCAAACTTGCACTTGCATCTCAGATCTGGAAGAAACGAGCTGTTTGAGACAACAATGGAACCATCCCCAAGTTGTGGGACCTTGCATGCTTGGGATGGATCTCTATCTCAGGTTCCTCTACCTACCTCTAACGCTACTGCTACTCCTAATGCTAAAATAAAATCCTAGAATAAACATGCCAAGATACCAGGGATAGAAGGATGTGTAGAAAGGGGAAATCCTAAGCTAAGGAAGGTGATAATGCCAGGGAAAGGGTCAATATCTCTCCACGAGGGGCATGAAAGGGAGAAGGGGAAGGAGAGAGAGTAGACAGAACATGCCATGGACATGAACCATGTAAACTTGACTTCCACACATAGAAACATAGGAACATGGGGAGTACAAATGGGAAATATGTAGAGCATGCCAAAAATGCAGCGAGAGGTGAGATGCAATGAAAATATGAAAGGAAAGGCAAGAGTTCCAAAATATGATTTTATTGCTTGAGGGACACACAATCAATTACATTCATGTTAGGAGGAGAGAATACATTTTAGAGACAAATTCCAAGGTTTGAAACCCATGGGTAGTCACCATCATATTAGCATGGTGTAGTTACAACAAAGAGGGATCCTTTTCAATGATAAATTCTCTTACATTTGTAGAAGAAGATGGAGAGAAGAGAAGGAGAAAAGAGATGGAAAATTGGATTCAAATCTTTGAATATCAACAACAATCATTGAAGGCCTACAAATTTCCCCGTAAACAAATCAGACGTTCTTCCTTGTGTCTGTTTGGCATGTAGAAGAAGGTAGGAGACAAGGTCTAATTGAAATCTGGTGGTTCGGGTTGATTAGATGCATGCATTAATGACTATAAAGATGTATCCCTATTTTTCTGCCTACTAAATCCTACCTAGATTTGAATTTGAATATTCCAACATGTAACTTATGTGAGCATATTTCGACAAGCCCAAGTGCATGCCAATCAAGCTCTGCATAGAAATTATGGCTATTAGAAGATGTCATAGCCATCTATGTAGGCTATACATTTGGCATGTTTCAACTTGGCTGAAAGGAAGGCCAACTATTCATCCGAATTGTCATTTCTACCAAGTGTCATTCATCATTTGGTTATTAGGATTTTGTGCCCTATTCATGCGCTTTGATAGGTTACGTGTAGCACACTTAAGTATGACAAGATGATGTGGCATAATGACTAATGTAGAAGAAGAAATGCGTGAAAGAAAGAGGAATGAAGGGAAGAGGCATGAGAGTGCTAAAAGCGAGTGTGAAAAGGTACAAAAGAAGTGTGTGTAAGAGTACATGTGTGGAAGAAAGGTGCATTGTTGTAGAAGTAGAAAATTATGCAAGTATGACGCAATCATTCAACTAAGGAAGTCATAACAGAAAGGAATAAAATCATATGTGAGGTACACAAGAAAAAGAGGGAGTGCATGACATGCAAGCATGAAGGCATGCAAGGGACTTAGCTGATTTGGAAGGCAATTCTGCAAGAAGTGCACGCAAGATGTGCACGAAAGATAGAATGAAAGTGGGGGTGAAAATTAGTGCATAGAGGGAAGGTGCAAAAGGGAGGAAATGGAAAGAAGCAACAAAAGGAAGAAGGAAGCAAGGCACACGAGGTGCGTAGAAGAACTGCAATTATGCCAAGGTTTCAAAAGAACAATCTTGAGTGCATGAAACCTATAAGTCAAACATCAGAGTCAGAATAAAATATAAGTTTTACAAATAACTAGGGGAGTTATTTGGGACAAAATATTTCATAAAGTAAAATTAAATCCTAAAATATACTAAAACACTGAGATAGGGCATGGATCAAATTATTTCCCTTTTGACACAAGAAATCATTTTTCACATGCTAGAAAAAATCTATCTCTATAGAAGGCCAATAATAACCTACACGTAGAAAATATTTCCTATAACCATGCCACTAGTATGAGCACCACACATGCCCTCATACACCTCTTTGGTTTCTTGGATATCGTCTATTGAATTAAGATGCCATAACAAAGTCCTATAATATCATTGATGATAGAGATTTACCCAATGATGGTATAATGCACTATGTGTTGGATTAGAGTACAATTTTGAGAGTGGGAAATATTAGGTGGGGACCTATTCTAATTCCATACCACACATTATTTATTGAAAAAAATTAACATAGTTCAAGCGGCACTATTCCAATCTCTCTCTCTCTCTCTCTCTCTCTCTCTCTCTCTCTCTCTCTCACACACACACACACACACACACACACACACACACACACACACACACACACACACACACACACACACACGAACTACATTGAGTCTGAAATGTAGTGTAACACTCGGTGATAATCACATTGGGGTGACCATTGAGGTCAGTTTGACTCAAGCATATGCATATTTTTTTTTCATATAATGTGTGCTTACATATCCTGTAGGTACATGTGTGACAAAGTAAAATTGTAGTAAACCCGACACAACCTATAACGAACAAGAAGTAACATTGAAAGAAGCGGGACTAAAGCTAGTTCACAAACACCAAAACCCAAAATATGATAGTGCATAGGATGCACTTTAATCTCTCAAGTGAAATTTTTCCTCGATCATCACATTCCATAATCAGAAATAGATCTTAAAAGTATATAATCGTCCTATCCATCCTGTTCATTAGTTCGGACCTATAGTTACAAGTTGAGTTTCCTTAATCTCTTATCTTTCACTCTTTATTTTACTTCATTAGATAAATATTTATTGAATACTATTATATTTATGTGATTTGTAGTGTCCTTACATATATTTAAATTTATTAAATCAAATAGGCATGGAACCATTGAACCTTGACTTACCTGAAAATTTTGTATTTTTCAAATCAAATAAAATACCACATGGAATATCTACTTAACGAGTCTTTTAATTTCCATGTTTTTAGTGTGAGTGTTATTCAGATCACCATTATAGGTGATATGAATCCAAGATATTTTAGGATTGGTTTCTCCTATACTAATAACATTGCTAAATATGAGGCCCTTATTACTGGTTTAAAAATCACCATCAGATGGAACATTACAAAATTTCAGGTCATCGGTGATTCTTAAGTCATTATCAAGAAATTTAATGATGAGTACAATGTAAAAGTTGAGAAGCTTATCCCTTATAAGTGTATGTTGGATAGTCTCAAAGAATTATTTTTCCAAATCTCCTTTAAAAAAATACCAAAAGTTTAGAATAAATCTATGGATGCCATGGGTAGAATTGGTTCACTCTTAGGCCTCTCGTAGGATAATAGGGAAGTTTGTTTTCTTGTGAAACATTTAATAGACCCTACTTATGACATGCCATAATCATATTTGGTATTTGAATTTTTTGGTCCCTTTTCCCCTGACATCTTAAGAATATCTATGATAGAAATCTTAGTAGTTGTCTTCGCAAGCTATTTTAGGAGATCATAATGACTATATGAAGGAGTAGATAGAAGGGGTCTTAGGGGAAAAAGGTGATTATGTCTCCTTGCAATGGAACACTCTTGATGTTTGATTATGACGGAAGTAACATGGTTGGTGAGAAGATGGATGTATAAAAACTAAAATTGAATGGATGGGATGTTTGAGCAAAAAAATGGTTGGTGCCTTTACCTTGTGAGGATATTTTTGACCTTGATCTGGATTTTTTCCACTTTTTTATGTTTTTAAAAAGGTTCCTTTTAGATTCCCAATTGATCATTGGATGATTTGTTGGGTTCTTATGCATCAAGTTTGATATCTCCATGATCTAGGAGATCTTGAATGAAGTTATTTAATTTCATATACTGATCTCTTTCGTGACATTTGGAACTATGATACTCACAATATTCATGGTATTTATACCATGATAATTTAGGTGCATCATCTTCGAAAGGTTTGGTGTTAGAAAATTTGACCATATTGGCCAAATCAAGTTATTTAAGGATTGATGATAGGGACTCATAAGTGGAGTGTATTCCCTACGTTTGATTTTTGGTTTAAGAGTTTCAAACGTGAGTTTTAGGTGTGGGTTGTTTTGGACCAATTTTACATGTTTGGAATCAATAATTCCATCACCTACAACATTATTACTTTTATTAAAAAAATTGTCTAGAGGTTTCACATCATAATATCTTTGAAAAGGGTTTTAGCACCTGCTTTTACCAACAAGGCCTTTTCAATTTTACCTCCTTTTTTAATGACCTCTTCAAATGAGCCTACAAAATGCATTTACAAGTGGAATATAATTTTAGGGTGTAATTTTAACACAAAAATAATCACAAGTTATTTCTCTGGAATTGAAAAAATGAAGAATCTAGCTAACCCTCGCCATCATTATAGGAAAGCAATGAAGTTTACATTTTTTTAATGTTTTTCATTGTACAAGTATAACATTTTGATATAAATCTCCATATTGAATGAGAAATGGTGAACAAAATTTTCAAATAAGTCCACAAAATGGAGATGGACCCTTTCGATAGATGGAGAAATTGCTTAAGTGGTAGGCCTTTAATACTCTATGGAAATAAATGAATAAGGTAATAATTGTTATAAGAAACTTATTAAAATGCCATGAATACATATTTTACATGATCTCTAGGGTCACCCTTGCCACGATATTTATCAAATTTTGGGAAATCAAAGCTAGGTGGAAATGGAGTATGCAACATCTCCCCATCAAAGGGGTAGGGACATAGTTCTTCAAACTGATACTTCTTATTGTGTCCACTATTGTTTTCCTATAAGCCATTGAGTATTTCTTTCATATATTGTCATTCCTAGTCAAATATTTGGCCACATGATGGCATGAAGGGTATTTGAGTTTAGTTATATTCAGAGCATTTTCCTCCATAGTTATTAGTATAATGTTTTTCATATGTCACCCAAGGTTTTTCTTTATGAGTGGCTTTATGAATGTCCTTGTTGACATGGGAAGCTATAATGGATAATTGGTAACTAATTTTTTAGAGTTTTTGTTGTCTTGTCATGTATTCATTACATGGTGTAGGGTAGGGCTCTTCTCCTTCCAATATTATTTCATGAATTGATTTTGATAGAGGGTATATGTTTTCATGTTTTCGTCTTGTGTGTTGTAGATTCATCATTATGACTCTCGGTTTATGTCAATGTAGAGGCATGTTCAAGGTTTAATATAGCTTCAAAATTCTTGAAAGGAGGAGGATTTTTCATTTTCCCCCTTGAATTATACTAGTGAGAAAGGATGGATCAAAATCATAGGTTAATTTAGCACCTAATTTGACAAGGTGAAGTAAGACTTGATCCTTGTTTTGGAAAACAAAGTTGTATACTTGGGATAGATTATGCTCAAATATATCATAAGGAATTTCTTTCTCACCTCACCGTGATCAACATGTTCTTGCTCATCCTCATTAGAAGAAGGTTCTAAAGGGTTTTAAAGGAAAGGATTACGTTCACATTATTAATGTCATAAATCTTATCCATTTTTACACTCCTACAAAATGTCCTAACTTATAGGTTTGGACATCAATAATTAATGGAGAATGGTTTGTAAACAACAGCTCACCATGGATGGAGAAGGTCTAATCCAAAAGGGAAACAATGGTGGTAAAATCTTGTTAGTAACATTTTATATGTTCCTGGTCAGTCACGATTATGGATGTTACTTGGCCAATAACATTTTATATGCTATCTCATCGGAATTAGGATTAGTAGGTTACGGGGAAAATTGAAGCGGGGCACCTGGTAGCACTCAAAATTCTACCAACCAAAGAGCATGTATGGATATTATCAGCCAAAGGAAAAGAAATAACTCACTAGCATGTCATTGTGGTGTTGGAGGAAATTTCAAATATTGTCGACCAATATCATTTTGGTGTTGTCATTCGGTAGCACAAAGGTGACAATAAGGTGTAGTTGGGTGAAAACGAAGTTCGGTAGAATTTATACATATGCTACCCAGATGACAATAGATTTTGAGCTCTCGGCCAATAGCGGGAAAGCATGTTACCACCCAGCTTACATTTATGCAACCGGGTGATACCAGGAAATTATGCAACCAAATGAATGTAGGAATGAATCATAAATTAATGGGAGTAGTACAAGGTTGTTCAACTACCATTTTAATGAGGTATGCCCCCATCACCACTTGTATAAGTAAAGGACCATTTTCTCTTACCTCACATACCTCTTTAATGAAATCTATCAGTTGGTGAGGCAATTTTGAGGCTCTTCATCTATATATTTTAATTTTCACCTCATTTTGAGGGGAGACTTTCTGTAATGCAAAGGAACTCTGTAAAAATTGTTCCAAATATATTGTGAGCTAATGGCCTCAAATTTGGTCATTTTATAACGAATTATTGCTTTGTGCCTATATTATAATAAATTTTGCATGATTTTAGCAATAAAATTAGTGTTTTGTGGATTTTATCATCTTAACTCGAGTTATATTACATCTTTTTCCTTCTATTGTGTTTACAGGTATATTGTGCATGTTTATATCTCTTTGCAGGACCTTTAATTTATTATTTTTATGAATTTAGAGAGTTGAATATTATTTTAGACCGTGGCTCTCATATCCACCCTTTCTCACGTTTTTAATCCTATTTCTCACTCACTAAGAATTTCTCACACCCTTTCTTGGTGCATCACCTTCACTTAGATTAGCTTTAATTTTATGCATTCTTCTATCCATGTCTCCTTGGAAAGAATTAGGATATGATTAGATTATTTTTCCAATGTCTACACTTTGGAGAAGTAGGCACTAGGTTATGAGAAGAAATTCATATTTCTTTGGAGGATTATCCTAATTGCAAGTTCCCACCGTAGTATAATCCCATGTTATAGAGGTTACATTGATTGCCTCTCACACAAATAACTAGCAATCGAGGTGCTATAATTTTGGATTAACAAATTTGATACCCTCGGTGGGACCAAGAGATCAATATTTTCATGTTTATAAAGATTATATGTGCATATTAGTGAATATTCATCCTTTAAAGGCTTTGTGGTAGCACATCCGGTGACTCTCGAGCTAGGTATCACTTTGGTTTTGTAGTACTAGTCACCCGAGTACATGAGAAGGATCCAAACTCGATCCAAAAAAAGAGAAGAAAGTGTCTTTTAATACTTGCAGTTATCACCATGAAGAGAAAGGAGAGAAAGAAGAGTATAAAGGTCTCCATATCCACTAAATAGGACTTTATCTACATCTCCACCGGTAGGCCATTTCTTTAGTCAACCCGAGTTCTCAAGCCAATCAGGATGGCACATCAACAACCACCAAAAGGGCCACCAAATCACTTTGTAAACTTCACAAGTAGTATTTCACTTGTCTTAAATGCTCAAAACCTAATTCTAGTGGAACCCTTAAATAAAATCCCATATTTCACTGGGGAGAACCATACGACCCCAATTGATCACATCCAAGATATTGCAAATGTCCTGTAATTCATGAGATTGTTGATATGGATGTATCGATCAAAATTATTTCCTCTTCTCTCAAAGTAAAGCTCTGTAGTGGTTCAAAATCTTAGTAGGGTCAATTCAAAACTGGAATGAACTATGCTTGGGACTTTATAACTAGTTTGGGGAGAGGGAAGATAATCTATCCCTTTTGGAGCAACTAACTATGATCAAGAGAGCACCAAATGAGAAAATGACTAACTTCAATTTCAGATTTCAAAGGACGTGGGATAGGATTCCCATTACTTGTGAGACCAACTGTTGAAGGTGCATTTCTCTATTTCCTTAAAGATTTAAATTCTGATATATCTATTATGATATAATCTATGGGAGGGATAACCTTACCAGGATCTTATGCCATAGCCATTAGAGCTAAGAATTGCCTCATTCAAGCTGGTAAAATTACACCTAGGCCACCTATGCCTATTTATCTAGAAATGGGGAATCCTAGTTCTAGTCAAGCTCCTACATTAGACTAATTCCTTCTCCTAGAAATCAAAGTTCCAATGAGGCTTCCACCTCTTCTCCTAGCACCTAAACTAAACTCTAAGAGGTTATCAAAGAATTTTAGAACCTAGGGAATGAATTGGTGACCCTCAAGAGGAAGCAGGCCCAAAATTTTAGACCTTATTAGCCTCAAGCCCAACCAAACAGGCCTCCATATCAGCCTAATAGACCGTTTGTTCAAGCTATAAAAGAAAAATCAAGGAAAACCTCAAGCTACTAGGCCATTTCAACCATACAATCCTAATACACCTTCAACATCCTAGGCCTTGGTTCTAGCCCAGAATAACATTACATAGGAATATGAATGGTGTTTTCCTTGTGGTCAACCCCATAATCAAGAAGCATGTTTCAATGGTATGCTAAACTAGGCCTTGATGGTACAAACTATTGGTGTGCCTCAAGAGACAAACCAAGAAGAAAATCAACAACAAACAACTACTCAAGAGGAACCTTTTAGTGAAACCACACTTTTGAACTAGTAAGTAGAGGATTTTTGTGGTATAAATCAATCTCCTTTTCAAGGGGTATCAGCCAACACAAGGTATAAGAAAAGAAATACAGAGGGATGAAAATCATCAAACAAAGGTGATGTTAAACCTTCTATCACACCCCAAGGAGTTGGTAGCTAGAATCCAAACCCAAGTTCACAAATCAGCCTTGAGTTCCCATTATAGTAACTCGGGAATAGGAAAAGGTAGTGCCAAGCAAGGGGAAACAGAAGGACAACCCACCTTCATTCAATATCATTGACCACATGAAGAAAATAAATGTAAGCATCTCTATGTGTGAATCTTTAAAAATTTTGTGGCAAAGGGACCTTTTAGAAGTAACCATAGCTAACTTGACTATCTCAAATGAGTCACCCAAGGATCAAGAAAAGGTGGTCACTAATGTAGCTCCACAACAAGGAAGTCAAGAATTTTAACAAGGTAAAAACATGAAGCCTCCTCTATTCTATATTTCTTTACTTATTAGAAGCAATCTAGTTCACAATTACATGATAGATTCGGGAGAAAGTAGTTCTCTAATGCCAAAATAGATAGTTGACCAATTGGGCCTTTAGTATGAATTTATTTCTAAAGGTGTAGTGGAATTAGATAGAACAACAAAGTGATAATAGTTGGAGTAATCAAAGGGTTGAGCCTTACACCGCATCCATGACCCAATGTCATAGTCTTGCAAGATGTGTTAGTCATAGACTTGCTACCAAAATTCAAGTGAAAAGGGAAGATTCAATGTAATAGTCTTGAAGTTATTTCAATTATAAAAAGAGAAGGCAAACATTCAAGTAAAAATGGAAGATTCAGAGCCCATTTCGATTGGAGAGGGTAAAATGCTCCAAATTGGCAAGGTGAGCATAGATCAAGAAAAATATGAATTCATACAACTTTTCCAAGAGTTCCTAGATGTCTTCACTTAGAGCTATGAGGATTTGAAGGGATTTAATCCTAAATTGGCACAACACATGATTGAACTAGATCTAAGAGATAAACCCATCAGGAAGAAGCCAAATAAATTCAATCCTCATATAGAGCCTCTCATGAAGAAGGAACTGAATAAGCTCATTGAGGCAAGCATCATTTTATTGATCAAGAACTCAAGTTGGGTAGAGAATCTGGTGCATGGATTTTCCCATTCTCTACCCATTTCCCCAAAATCTTGAAAATCCCCATTCACACATAACCTAATTATGTATCTATGTACATTTGATATATTAAGAATATTCAAGATCAAAATCTTGCGACGTTTTCTCAAGTTGTTCTAAGAGGTTATATCATGAGGTGGTTACACCTTGTTACCACAACAAAATCCTTTCCCTTGATTAGAATGGTGTTCACATAGTCCTTAGGAGAGTGAATACATATAATGAGAAAATCTTAATGATTGTTGTCTTTCTTGGAATATAAATTATTCGCTTCTTTATAACTTTGGGATGACTCTCCTCAATTCAGCTTTGAATCTTCGATTTACCATGTTTGGGAATGGTTCTTTATATATCCCCATATTTTTTTGGGCATCTGAGTTTTTTCTGGTTATCCACTTCTATCTTCCCATTGTTGATGAGGTCTTAGATGTAGTGATGAAGTTGCAAACATTTGTCGATTTATGTGCTTTGACACGATGTAATTTGTAATAGTCATGCTCTTTGTACCATGATGGTTTTAGAGCATTTTCATCAAATTGTTGTGTTTTGGGATAAGTCACCATGTGATTTTTATCCAATTGTTTTGATATAACTGAAAAAGGCTCATTAAGATAAGTGAACTTGTTTTGATAAATACATGGAGTGGATTTTTGGGATTTAAATAGGGCCTCCCTTAAAGACCACTACTCACTTTCTTCCATGGAGTGGATATTCATAGAATGTTCATAGAAGGAAGTGAGTAGTGGTCTTTGAGGGAATCCTATTTAAATCCTCGAAAATCCACTCCATGTATTTATCGAAACATGTGCACTCCTCTTAATGAGCCTTTATCGATTATATCGAAACAATTAGATACAGATCACATGGTGAATTATCCCACAACACAACAGTTTGATGACAATGATCCAAAACCATCATGGTACAAAGATCATGACTATTACGAATTACATCGTGTCAAAGCACATAAATCGAAAAATGTATGCAACTTTGTCACTACATCCAAGACCTCATCAACAATGGGAAGAGAGAAGTGGATAACCTGTAAAAACTCGACACCCAACGAAAATATGGGAATATATAAAGAACCATTCCGCAAACATGGTAAATCGAAGAGTCAAAGCCAAATCGAGGAGATTCATCCCGAGTTATAAAGAAGTGAATAATTTATATTCCAAGAAATACAACAATAATTAAGATTCACTCATTGTATGTATTCACTCTCTAGGGAATATGTGAACACCATTTGAATCAAGTCAAAGGATCAGTGTCGCGAACAAGGTGTGCCCGCCTCATGATTCCTAAACCCTCTCCATCAACCCCGCAAAATGGTAGGTATAACCTCTTAGAATAACTTGAGAAAATGTCTGCCAAGATTTTGATCTTGGATATTCTTAAGATATCAAATTTACATAAATACATTTTGTACCAAAATCTACAGGGTCGGGAGTGCCACTAGAAGTAGATCCCACACATCTTTAGGCCATAGTAGCAAAAATTGTACCAACTGAACACATTACCTTTAATCATAGGGAAATCCCTACTGAAAATCCAATTCATAATCTTCCTTTGTATATTGACGTAGTCGTTACCCGCTTAGAAGATCAAATGGGTGACTGTGGACAACGGATCAGGGTTGATTATATACACACTAAAGTTGGTAAAGTAAATAGGACATATTGAAGCAGACCTCGAGTCAAACATCATTACCATAACCACTTATGAAAACGTGGAAAGGGAGTCAGATGGCACAATCATGTTGCCCATGGAAGTCGGTCCCACTTGTCATCACACAAAGTTTCATGTCCTAGACTTAGAAATTCCATACAATATGCTTCTAGGCCGACCATGGATTCATGTCATGTAGGTCATGCCATCAACGTTCCATTAATGCATTAAACTGAAGCACGAGGGATACACTATCACAATAAAAGGAGATTCGAGAACTTCGCTCACTATAGAGCTCTCAATAGTTTTACATGTAAGGGTGCCTATACGTGTCCCTCCATTGATATAGTTGTTCCTCTCCAATCTAAAGCCATGGAGTCTCGAGTAGATTCAGATTCTCTTAGTTCTTGTGCCCATGGTGCCTCTACATCAACTTATCCTTTTGATTCATGGGAGATGAAGGTTCTAGAATAAATATTGGAGAATATAATGTGCAACAAGCCCTCTTAGTTTCAGACCTCTCATTGTCACCTAAGACTAGAGGTCAACCCAACTATCATTTTAGAAGACCTAGAGATGAACAAACTATTGGGTCATTTTTACCTAGAGGCTTTCTGGCTGAAGAAAATTTGTTGGATCCACCTACGACTTGGGTCCCATAAGATACTCACCAACTCTTATTAAACCCTAATATGAGAAATCTAGTCTAATGATGTACTCCATGGGCTATAAGTGCCAGGATGTAGCATGAATGAGCAAGGACAATGAGAACCAGTGCCTCTCCCACATTTTAAAATAGAAAGTCATAGCATTGGAATTCACCCTTATGGGGCACATCCCAATGATCAATATGCTACCTACTCTAAACATGAGGATAGCTCTAACTATTTAGATAGTGATATAGATTCCCATTGTAGCCAATATGAGGATCTTACCTCCACGAACCTATTCATGAATATTGTTGTCCTCACCATAACCCCTACGGAACCTACACTTGACCTCATTTACCCTTCCCTTGTTGAATGGGACCAAAAACATCATATGTCACTAGATCTATTTGAGAATGATGAAGCTATTGTGGAATTCATGGGCATTCGGATACAATCCCCATTGGAGACCACAAAAAGGGCTTCTATATTGAATTAGATACTATCACCTACTTTGGAGAGGAAGCTTAGCTTTGTGGTCGAAAAAACTTAAGAAAAGTGAGGGCAAAAGTTCCATTGTAAAGCCTCAAAAAATATCAAAGTCCAAGTCACACAGTGAAAACCTCTTTGAGGCACTGATAGACAAACAAGTTGAAAAATCAAAGGACAATAAAAGTGACCATGCCAAGGATGAAAATATCATCGAGACATCCTTGGATGAAGCTCTCAACCTTCCTCCCAATCCTACACATATGGAGGACTTGTCAAAGTTACTAGTAGAGGAGACTATTGATGTCAACATTGGCATAAAAGAAGACGCAAAAATAGTCAAATTGGGAGCTTCACTCTTGACATGGGAAAAAAAAAATCACCATACTGCTACGGGAGTTTATAGATGTATTCACATGGTTCTATAAGGATATGCCAAGCTTAGATCCAACTTTGGTCATGCACAACTTAGTTGTACATGCAGATGCTAAGCCTATTAAGAAGAAGCTCAGAAAGATGCACTGAGCGTGGCTCTTATGGTTAAGTAAGACTTAGAAATATTTCTTATGGTAGGATTCATTTGGCCCATTGATTACTCTGAATGGATATCCAACATTGTCCCTATCAAAAAAATCCTGTGGGGATCGGAATCGCACATATTTTAGAGACATACCCTAAGGATGATTTTCCATTGCCAAATATCGATATGATTTTGGATTCAACAAGATATGAAATTCTATCTCTTATGGATGGTTTTTTAGGTTACAATCAAATTAAGATAGCCGATGAAGATCAACACAAGATGGCTTTTACAACTCCTTGGGGTACCTTCTGTTATCAAGTAATGCAATTTGGTATTAAAAATGTAGGAGCTACCTATCAAAGGAAATGACAGAATATTCCATGATATGATCCATGATATCATTGAAGACTATGTGGATGATATCCTCAAAAATCTAAGACAAGGGAGGACCACCCCGCTATTTTACGGTGTATCTTTGAACGCCTACGAGAGTACAAGGTCCATTTGAACCCAAAGAAATGTGTGTTTGGCATGTTATCAAGAAAATTGTTGGGTTTCATTGTATCAAGAAGGGGAATTGAGGTAGACCCTGCTAAAGTGTCTACTATTACTGAGATGCCTCCTCCTAAAAACATTAAGAAACTATGCAACTTGTAAGGAAAAATATAGTATATTCACCGCTTCATTTCCCAGCTTGCTAATAAGTGTCATTCATTCACTCACCTACTTAAAAAGAATGTTTCCTTCATCTGGGGACTAGAGAAATAGTAGGCCTTCACCTTGCTTAAGAAATACTTGGCCAATTCACTGTCCTCATGCCTCCAACTCTTGGTGAGCCACTTCGATTTATATCTCTACTACTTAATTTTCTATTGGTGCACTACTCACCCAATACAACCTTGGTCAAAAATAAAAATTGGTATTCTACCTCACTCACACTCTCATCGCTTATGATCCCAACTATCCCCAAATTGAAAAGGCTTGTTTGGCTATAGTTTTTACCTTTTAAAAACTTCATCCTTATCTGTTGAACACCAAAATCAATCTTATATCCAAAGTTGACCCGCTCAAATACTTTTTGTCTAAACCCATCCTCACCGGTAGAATGGCTAATTGGATCATTCTACTAAGTGAATTTGACATCAAATTTGTGCATCAAAAGTTGGTCGAGGGATAGGTTCTCACCGATCAATTAGTATAAGTACCTTTAGAAGGCACTTGAACCTTTGAATCTAGATCGTCTGATTCCTCATTATTGTACATTAAAGAATCTATCATGTGGCAGATACACTTTGATGGGTCTTTTACTTTTCATGGTTCAAGGGCATGTGTGGTCCTCATTACTTCTTCTAGTGACCCCATACCTCAGGATTTTTGTCTTGGTTTTCCTTGCACAAACAATATCACAGAGCATGAGGCACTCATTGCGAGGATGAAGTTCACCATAAAATGGGACATTCATCATGTTAAGATTGTTCATGACTCTCATTTAATCATCAAAAATTCAATGATGAGTACAAAGTTAAGGATGAGAAACTCATCCCTTACAAGAAGCTGGTAAAAATTTTGAAAGAGTATTTTGTGCACATCACATTTGAATAGATCCGAAGAGCATAAAACATATCTATAGATGCTATGGCAATAGTGGGTTCTATGCTCCACATTTTTCCAAAAACTAATGACATGTCATTCTTTGTGGAAAATCTACATCAAAGCATATGTACGACATGCCAGAATCCTATTTGGTTTGTGATGTTTTTGGTCCCAATTCCCATGGTATGATCCCATATTTACCTACCTCAAAGATAACATGTTCCCTCCCAACATATTCCATTATGAGAAACAAATCCTAGTTCTCCAAATATCCCGTTATACCCTTTTAGGAGGTACGCTTTATCATTGTGGCTACGATGGGAATTTGTTACGTTGTCTAGATGTGATAGAGTTGGTCCAAGCAATCAAAGAAGTGCATGAAGGGGTGTGTAGAGCACATACTAACGGAATGGTTCTGGCCAATAAATTTTTAAGAGTAGGCTACTATTGGCTTACCATGGAAACTGACTATTGCAGCTATGTAAGAAAGTGTGTGCTTTGTCAGAAGTATGGAAATTTCATCCATGCTCCATCACATCTGTTGCAACCCATCACCACCCCATGGCCATTTTCTAAATGGGGACTTGATTTAATAGGGAATTTTACCCCTAATTCATCTAATGGCCACACCCACATCATTACAGCTACTAAATATTTTACCAAGTGGGTGGAATTTGTCCCTTTGACCTATGTAACAGGGATCTCAGATTTCCAAGTTCATCATGAATCATATTATTTGCCAGTATGGCATTCCTGCAACCATTGTTACTGATAATGAGAAAATCATTCAAGAATAAAATGGTAAAAGATATATGTCATATGTTTCAAATCAGGTTAAAATGGTCTACACCATATTATCCCCAAGGAAATGGGCAGTTTGAGGCTACTAATAAGACTTTGGTTTGAATCATGGAGAATATGGTAAGTAAGACAGGTCGTAATTGGAATTTGTAAATCCACCTAGCTCTTTGGGCTTATAGGACCTCTATTCACACTCCTACAAATGTGACGCCATATTCCCTGGTATTTGGAATGGAATCTTTCATCCCATTAGAAATTGAACTTCCTTCCCGATAATCTCTCTTAGCAATTATCTGGATAAAGATAAAGATTACCGAGTGGCTAGACTAGTAGAATTAGAGCTCCTAGATGAGAAGTGCATCTACGCCCTTAATCACCTCAAAGTGTATCATAATAGAGTCTCCAGAAATTACAACAAAAGAATCATACCTTTTCAGTTTGAGGTTGGTGATTTGGTCATGAAGGAGAATCAATTCAACACAAGGGCAGAATGAGAAAAGAAAGTAAAGTTTGAACCGCATTGGTTAGTACCTTATGTTATTATGGCCAAGTATGGCATAGGATCATACAAACTTTCTCACCCCAATGGTGATGAGCTCTGTAAGCCCATGAATTCCATGCACCTTAAGCAGTTATATGCTTAAACATGGCGCAAAAATCATAAAAGAAAAATAAAAAATAGGGTAAAAATAATCAAAATACAAAAAAATTAAAATAAGAGTAAAAGAAAAATAGAAAACAGGTCATTCATAAGTGAAAACAACGCAATTATGGTGCTTTAGGTAGGTCCTTGGGTGAAAAATGGTTTTCAGCACCTTGGGAGGATTCATTGTTCACAAGAATCTTACATTTGGAGGGTACTTTTACTTAGCCTAGGGATAGTTCTACCTCTGAGGTTCCCTGTGATCCCAATCTTGTCAAGCCTTGATGTGGCTTTGTCTCCTTTTATTCTTCTATGAAGGCATGGTCTTTGTCTATTCCCCATCTCATGCTAGGGGCACTTACGTGAATCTACCTTCTGTTTATAAGTGTGTGGAATTTTCCCTTGTATATTTCCCATCTAACGATAGGGGCATACACGCTTTCTTGGTTACCTATGCATATCTCTAGAAAAATATTAGAAAATCACAAAAACATTCAAAAATGTTCAAAACCCTAAACAATAGAAAATTGTTGCACAAAACTCTAAACAATAGAAAATTGTTTCACAAAAATCAAAACAATAGAAAATTGTTTCACAAAAACAATCTTGCAAAAACATTCACTTTAGTTTACTTGCATTGTCTTGTTTCTTGCTGTGCTTGATTTCTTGTATAGTTGTTTCATGTTTGTACATTTTTATTGTTTGTTTCTTGGACATACTTTGCTAGGATTATTATTTTCTTGATTAGATAAGATTTATTCTTACTTGTGCATATCAAAGTGTGTTTTTGCAAGTTTGGTGAATCATGGCACATTGTTGTTTTGGTTCATTATGTTTTTTTGTTGGCATTTGATTATATTTTCTTGGTGCATATGTGTCATTTTGTTATCACATCATCACATTTCTATCAATATCATCACATCTAACATCATATATCAAGAAAAATCTAAGTATACATTATACATGAATGATAGTCTACTCATCACATATCGTATCACCAAATGGGGGAAAGAGGGATCGAAAATATCAAAATATTTCCCCCACACCCATATCATCATATCATCCCATCCACTAAGTCTAGCACATCACATGAAAAAAACATTTGATATATCATCTAGAAATCAAAGCACATGTGATACATCAAAATTAGGATACATATACATGTGAAATCAAATCAACTAACATCATAAACACATCTATATATCCATATACTCAATCAAAAATAAAAACAATGTCCATCATCTCATAACACATGTGTCATGTCAAAAATGTCCATATATACATGTGTGTGGTATATTTGTATCAAAAATAGATATACATCACTACTATACATCAAAAATGCCTTCATCTGAGGCATACAAAGGGATTGTATATATCAATCAAAGAATACAATTGCCTTCATCAGAGGCATATGTCAAAACTGCTATACATCAAAAAGGCCTTCATCAGAGGCATATGTCAAAATTGCTATACAATAAAGAATGTTGTACATCGAGCACAAGCTACTCATAGCCTTCATCAAGAGGCATATGTATCAATACAATCATCAAGGGTGACTCGAGCCTTGAGATGGACTAGCGGCAGGCATGTCCCGTGGTGGAGGCATAGCATGAGCACTACTCGGTCCTACAGGTTCCCCATGGCTGCTCCACTAAGGCTTGAGGCCTCTCGACCTTGTCCCTCTACTTGACTGTTGGCTATAAGAAGGTACCCACCGCTCAGCCAGAACTACCTCAAAATATAATGATCTAGTAATAGGATTCTCTACCCTCTACTATAGCTAGATCTCTATGAGTTCAAGATGTCACCACCGTGCCATCTCGTGTGTTGAAAAGGATATTATTTCTACTAATGCTTAGGCAAGCTCGGCCTAACCCACTACTTGCTCTGCTCTCAGCCTATCTATCTCCACTATCACAAAGGCTAAAACTAGGCCTGTGTCTACTAATATAGGCCCATCACCTGAGCCATCTAGCGTATTTGCTAAAAGTGAATAACACGATCATCTCCTGGCCGGCTGGGCGAGCCTAATCTCTGCTTTCATGCCATTGCTAAAGTCTGGGCTCGGTCTTGGTCTCTCTCTATTTTTTCTGGTCTTTCTCTGCTAGGGCCTACTACAATCTGCTACTATAAGGTAGCTATCTATGCCACCAGCTGCACCATAGGGCATGTCCTTGTACCGATCTGGCAGACTATCCCTACTCTCATAATCTAAGTCAAGGAGCTTGTGAAGGTGCCTATCTTGTCCCCTGTAGCCTCGATCCTGGACATGTGTTGATCCTACTCATCATGTGGCATCCCATCAAATGGATCATCTGGGTTATGACCTTCTACATCCTCCCTCTCATCACCTGTCCTAACAAAGCTTTCGTGAGTGGTCAAGTACCTACTTCTGGCCTCATCGAAATAGTCAACCATCATGGTAACATAGTGGCATACCAATCCATGTAATCTGCAGTGGTACCCGGATCTCTGACCTATCAAGTTGGGTCCCATACCTATGGTACCACCTATAAAAAGTTGGCCCTAGCTTGGGTTGCCTGTATGCGTGGCCCCATGGTCGGCCTCTCGGAGTCTCGGTGGGCATACCACAAATCTGGCTATGGAACCCCCTACACCATGCCCAATTGTCATTGACATCGGTCTACTTTGTATAACTCAATAATGTAGCTACGACTACCAAGAAGGAAGTGCTCCACCATACAAACACTGAGCTCATTGCATCCTCTAGCCACTATATTTACCTTAAGGCATGCAAATAATATCTCTATCTTGTAGCTCGTCAAACTCTCATATGATATCAGGTACAAGCTACTCAGTGACCTCGTGCGTTTTCACCCACTAAAATCCAAGCCATATATGACGGCTCCTCAGGACTTGGACACGTAATGTGCCTACTGAGTTCCCGATAGCTATGTGGTCCCATGACCAAAACTATAGTAAAGAGCGGGACCCACCATCTTCGACGGTGGTATGTAATTAGATATAGGTCCCAATACAAATGTGTCAGTATGCACTGGCCCTAGTAATAACACTTTCCATTGAATATCCCATGCACTAATGTTATCAGATCCCTAGGGAAGGATGTCCTAGTCTTATCAGTGAGAAAAAAACCAATGATAAACGAAATCACGTATAAAGGCCCCGGTTCAAAGTTGGATTTTCTATGCACTCATGAAATGCAACTGTCATGCCGTCATGTGGTATATCATCTCTATCAAACAGGTCACTAACCGCCACCCTGATCCGCCCAAGGTCACTCGTATACTCGATCAATGAGCCTAGGATAGGTACGCAGAGAATCCACCACATGTCCTCTAAAGTCACTGTCATCTCTCTCGGTAGGGAGCACAAACATTGGCTCTCACCGTACCACCACTCAACCAATGCAGGTCAGGTGAGCCGTGATCCAAGATAATAGATGGAGTCCACTTTGCCTCTAGGAGTATCACCACCACACACCGGTCATCTCTGCATGATCCCCTCTAGCTCAGCTATGTGGGAATGTCACTCACGCGTCTAAAGCATGGGTAAACATATCTACAAAATCATTCCATTTGTCAGCTACTAACATTTCTTCTAAATTCTACCTATCCTTTTTAGGGTTAACCCAAAAATCCTAAATTTTCCTCTAAATGCCATCATTTTTGGCATTTTTCTATCTATCCTCCACTTACTCAATGTGCTTGCGTGCCCTATGGTGTGTGTGCCATTCTTTCGGTGCATGCGCATGCATGTATCCACTTATGGGAACTTGCGCCATTGTCTGGGTACCTACACATATGTCTTCTGTGTCTGAGATACTGTGTGGTGTGTGCACATATGTGCATATGTGTTATGTATATGTGTGCGTATATGCATGTTTGTGGTGCCTACATCGCCATTAATGCACCTACGCCACCATTAGTGAACCTACGCCCATGCGCATGTGCGTCGACATGACCTCTAACCCTAATTCCTCACTTCTATGAGAATTAATTACAAAATTGAAAAAGAGGGTTAGGATACTCACAAAGATGCCATACACGTGTCACTCATATCCTTGGACTGTGTCTACTTGTCTCAAATGGTCTCATGCTCTCATAATCATCCTCATCACTGTAAGAGCCTCACAGTAAAAATTTAGCAGCAGTTAGTAACAATGAATTGGTTGCGGTGATTTACCCCCCCGGGTAGGGTATATCAAGATATTTTTCATCGTTTGTGGTGCTTGGAGGCTTGTTTTGATCACTGTTTTCTCCTCTATTCATCGTCAAATAATTATTTTATTTAGATAATTATTTTTCTTCCATTTTTCACCATGTTGGGGCATTTTTGCCATCTAGTACCCCTTTCTTCTCACTAAGACAATTTTTAATGCTCTGGTGATTTTTATTCTTCTCCACATTCTCTTGAATATATTTTTTAAAAATAATAATTATTTTAGTAATTTTTTCCACTATATAGGGACATTATTTGTCGCTTGTTTCTTCTTTCTTCCCCAGGGAATTTTCTTTTACATCTAGGCACTTCATTCTATTTCCTCTACTTTCCACTAATTTTAGGCAATGAAAACCCATATATATATATATATATATATATATATACACATATCACTTCAAAATCCAAAAATAAGGAAAAATTCTCCACAAAATCCTAGAAAATAAAAACCTGCAAAATTAGGTAACTTGATTATTACGCATGAAACGTGTGTCTTGTGCATGGTATTATTTACGTATCCTACTTGGTATGTTTCACATATTCACCGATCAACATGACTTACGAGATCACCTGGGATTCACAACCATTCATAAATATAGTTGTTTGATTCATCTGTACTCTATGGCATGTCTTATTTCTGGTGTTGTTTCGTTACACACAAAGCTTTCTCCTTGGACCCCATGTCCATCATCATTTCCCCTTGCATGTATCCTTTCTCAGGGCATCATTTTTAACCCTTGTCCAATCACGAACATGTGGACCTCTTTAGCTTGATAAAAAAATATTTGTACAACTGTCTTGATTTGTTGTTAGGTTGATATGTGCGTTCGTACTATTTTTCCCTGTTAAATGAGCTTGTTTCCTTCTCATATTGCATTGCATTTTTATGTTTCATGGATTTGGTGTTTTCAACAATGGAAAATTGTTTGTAGTATGGCTTTTTATGTCATTCTATTATTGTCACATATGCTTATATTTTTCAATGTAGATCTTTTGGCAATATGATGACATTGAAGTTGTTCCAATGTAAAGGCTAGAGGCTAGTTCTTCTCTCCACTTCTCCATATTTCTTCTACATCAATTTCCTATCACCTCATGTCCATCATCATTTTCCCTTGCATGTATCCTTTTCGGACCATCATTTTTAACCCTTGTCATCAATCACGAACATGTGGACCTCTTGACTTGATAACAAAACATTTGTACAACTATCTTGACCATTGATGGGTTGGATATGTGCGTTCATACTTTTTTTTCCTTATTAAATGAGCTAGTTTTATTCTCATATTGCATTACATTTTGTATGTTGCATGGAGTTGGTGTTTTCAAAATGGACAATCGTTCGTAGTATGGATTTTTATGTCATTCTACTATTGTCGTATGCTTATATTTTTCATAAGGACGGATGAGGTATATTTTTGGGAATATGATGACACCGAAGTTGTTCCAATGCAAAGGCTAGAGGCTAGTTCTTCTCTCCACTTCTCCATATTTCTTCTACATCACTTTCCTTTCACTCCTACTCCTCTCCATTTCCCCTTACATGTATCCTTGCTTGGGGCATAATTTTTAACCCTTGTCATCAATCACGAACATGTGGACCTCTTCACTTGATAACAAAACATTTGTACAACTATCTTGACCATTGATGGGTTGGATATTTGCGTTCATACTTGTTTTCCTATTAAATGAGCTAGTTTTCTTCTCATATTGCATTACATTTTTATGTTGCATGGAGTCGGTGTTTTAAAAAATGGACAATTGTTCGTAGTGTGGCTTTTTATGTCATTCTCTTTTGTTGTCGTATGCTTATATTTTTCACAAGGACCGATGAGCTATATTTTTTTGCAATGTGATGATCTTGAAGTTGTTCCAATGCAAATGCTAGAGGCTAGTTCTTCTCTCCACTTCTCCATATTTCTTATACATCACTTTCCTTTCACTCCTACTCCTCTCCATTTCCCCTTACATGTCTCCTTGCTTGGGGCATCATTTTTAACCCTTCTTGTCAATCACGAACATGTGGACCTCTTGACTTGATAACAAAAATTTTTACAACTATCTTGACCGTTGATGAGCTGGATATGTGCGTTCATACTTGTTTTCCCTATTAAATGAGCTAGTTTTCTTCTCATATTGCATTACATTTTGTATGTTGCATGGATTTGGTGTTTTCAGCAATGGACAATTGTTCGTAGTATGGATTTTTATGTCATTCTACTATTGTTGTATGCTTATATTTTTCATAATGACCGATGAGGTATATTTTTTGGCAATATGATGACACTGAAGTTGTTCCAATGCAAAGGCTAGAGGATAGTTCTTCTCTCCACTTATCCATATTTCTTCTACATCACTTTCCTATCACTCCTACTCCTCTCCATTTCTCACCTTTTTGATTGTCGGTCGTTTTGTTCATCACCCCATCAACACTCGAGGGGAATCTCTCACTTCTTCTAAATTTTCTTCTACCCCTTCAAAATTTTATATGTATACTATCTTTGAAGTGGTGTCACTTATGCCACCCCAAAGAGAGGCAAATTTAGACACCTATAATTATGCCCGAGCAATTTAAATACTTAAATTGTGCTAATTATATCCTTTCCTGCAAATTGGTGACATATCATTAAAAGCGCTCACCTTCTCTCCTATCGTCGTTAATTAATTACACTACGCTAATTAATTAAGTCACCTACCTAACAAATACCCTAATTAATGACCTTCCGTTAATTAATCCTCCCTTCTATCTAAACTAATTAATTATTAATTAATTATCTTCCCTTTCATTAAATCAATAAATCATTATTTAATTGATTTAATCCCCTTCTATAGTCTAAATCATGCTAATATTCCTCTTAAAAACTTTTATAAGCTTACACATCTATTAATTAATCATCTTGATTAATTAATAAACCCCTTTATCCACATGAGTCACTAAGCGACAAGCTAAACTCTCCTAAAGTTAACTCAACCCTATCCAAACCCCCTTATCCACAACTAACTCAACATCTCTATTATCCTACATGTAAAGGGATGTAGAGATTCCTTTATCCATTACGCTATATAAATAGCCCTCCTCCTACCTTTACACTTACACCTAATTCCTTGATAAGAAAAAATTAAAGCATATAGAAAATACACTATAAGCCTTTTGTTATTCTTGAGAAATTCACCATTTGAAGAGCTAAGCCTCATTTCTTGCATTTTCTAGCCAAGTGCTTGGGTCATATGGGAATAATCAAATGGTCTTGTAGCCATGCTTTAATGAGCTCCCATTCCTAAGTCTTTGGAGATCAAAATAATCAATTCGGTGTTTAATTGAGTCTTTTAATTCAAGCCTTCGTGTTAGAGTCTCAAATATTATGTGAAAACGTGTTGATATGGGCCTCCACTATAGCACACCTTCTGGTTGAAGGAATGTCTTAACTATTCTGAAGTATTATGTTTTTGGGTTGTTCATTTTTTTAAGTCCCTTCAAATATTTGGTATAATCAACTTTATCCTACTTCATCTCCCACCAAAATCATTCAAAGACCATGAATCCACCCTGAACCACCCCTGTTTGCCATGTATCAACAAAGGAACAAAATCTACTTACAAAAATATGTAGAACAATTAGGATTCCATAATGTCTTTAGTAACCTTAGCCTTGTGTTGAAAATATCTCCATCTTCTGGAAGTGACAACTCGTGAGAGTCAAATTTGGTGTGTTGATCATATTTTCCCAAGGTTTTCTTTATAAAATTTGTGCAAAAGAAAGGTATCTACATCTCCTTCAATAATAGAGGTTAAAAAATAGGTTCTCTTACCTTGGTTGAAAGGCACAACCTAAAATAGTTAGGATAAGATCAAATCCTTTTAAGGTGTTACCCACTTCTTCAAGGCTTGAGTGCTAAAAAGTCAGATAAATTTCTTCCCCGCTACAAAACAACATACATAATCATTTATCTACTTTTGAGTGTCCTATCAAATTCATGATGTTGCTTGGTTTGTGAAGAAGAGTAAATATGGGTACCAACATGCTTAGAGACACTAATCCCATTCAATTCAAGTCACTAATCCCCTTTTATAGTCTAAATCATGCTAATATTCCTCTTAAAAGCTTTTATAAGCTTGCACATCTATTAATTAATCATCTTGATCAATTAATAAACCTCCTTTATCCACATGAGTCAATAAAGGAGAAGATAAACTCTCTAAAGTTAACTCAACCCTATTTAAACCCCCTTATCCATAACTAACTCAACATCTCTATTATCCCACATGCGAAAGGGATGTAGAGATTCCTTTATCCATTGGGATATATAAATAGCCCTCGTCCTACCTTTACACTTACACCTAATTCCTTGAGAAGAAAAAATTAAAGCATATAGGAAATACACTATAAGCCTTTTGTTATTCTTGAGAAATTCACCATTTGAAGAGCTAAGCCTCGTTTCTTGCATTTTATAGCCAAGTGCTTGGGTCATATGGGAATAAACAAAGTGGCCTTGTAGCCATGATTTGTTGAGCTCCCATTCCTAAGTACTTGGAGATAAAAACAATCAATTTGATTGCCATGGAGTCTACATAGGTCCATTTTATTTTGTTGGTAATCTAGAGAAGTAGAGGTTTGGAATCTTTGTAGCATGCTAGTTTGATCTTAGTTCAAAGTTAATGCATTATGCTTAGTATTGATCTTGTTTAGCTCTTATGTTGATGGTGCCTAGATTTTGACTCAGCTTTGTTATAGAACTATTTAGGTGGTATTTCTCATTCATCTAACTTAGCTTAAGAAAAAAAACATGCACACAACAGGGAACTCCCCTTATAAGTTAGTATATGGAAATGAGGTAAGACTTCCTATATCCCTAGAGTTTCCCACATTAGAGCTCATGAAGTAGTTAAATTTATCTTATTTTGAACCCATGGAAGCTAGATATGTAGAGCTCATGGAGTTGGAGGAGATGAGGAACCAAGCCATGCACATCATGGAGAAGGATCAAGCATTGATCAAGAGGTTATTTGACAAGAAGGAAAAGGCTAAAAAATTCCAAGAGGGAGACTTGGTCCTAAAATGGGATGTAGAAAGGAAAAAACGGGAAGGAACTCCAAGTTTGATGCAATATGGAGTGGCCCTTATATGATTTCAGGATGCAAAGAAAACAATGCTTTCCAGCTATCAAGGTTGGATGGAGAAGAATTGCAGATTCTAGTCAATGGAATCTATCTCAAGCATTGTTATTGAGTGAAATATCTTCCTTGTACATATTAGTTTAGGATTTCTATTTTCTCCAAGTGCTTGTAGCACATTGTTCTATTGGTAGTGTATGGTTTCTTTTGTGACAAGTACTTGTGCACTCTCTGCATGTTCCAGTTAGGATGTGCATGATTTTTTTGTTTGTATATAGTTGTGTCTTGTAGATTTTACACTTTCCATTTCCAAGCAGGATCTGGTGATAGAACAATGACCCCAATAGTTTTTCAGAGGTTAAAGGGATGGAATTCTCGGGTGATACATTAGTTTTAGTAATTAGTATGACCGCATGCCCAATGGATACTCCAGGTCACCGGTCTTTTGCATCTAGTAGGAAGATCCCCCGATAATTTGTCAATTGTTATCCATTTTTTGCACTCCTGTAAAATGGACTAACCTACATGTTTGGAAATCGGTAGTTAATGGAGAATGGTTTTCTAATAACAGATCACCACAGTGAAGGTCCAAGCTGAAAAAGGAAGAAACAATGGTTAAATTCCAGCATTAGCATTTTAAACTGGTAGCATTTTATATGTTGTCATCGGTAGCATGTATAGATAATACCAAACGGTAGAATTTTATATGCTATCGGTTGGTAGGAGGATTGGCGAGTCACGGGATAAATACGGTGTAGTGCACTAGTAGCATCCTTAGATGCTACCATCTAGTAGTAGTCAAAATACTACCATTCGGTAGCATGTACGTGTTGGTGTGTGTAGTTTCCACATCATTTGGTGAGTCATCTCACTTAGGTGAGATCGTA
This sequence comes from Taxus wallichiana var. yunnanensis, assembly GCA_018340775.1. NCBI lineage: Eukaryota > Viridiplantae > Streptophyta > Pinopsida > Cupressales > Taxaceae > Taxus > Taxus wallichiana. Next base: position 643,560,301 of record CM031237.1, on the reverse strand, counting down.
GGTCCACATGTCATTTAGGGGTCATTATGAGATTCCCTTACGTGTCAGTGCGTCAAGCACGTCAGTGCGTCAGTGCATCATATGCGTCATTGGGAGTTACACTTCTATTCTAGGAATGTAACTCCCCCTCTCTACTCGATTTGTCATGATTGCAGCATTGGGGGTTACTCAGCACCTCCTATATGTACACACCTTTTGATCTATGAGATAGGGGAGTTTTTTATGGCTTAACCAGGTTCTACTGTTTGTTGAATCTTTGCATGCACATTCGGTTGATGCTTGCTCCTCCCGAGATCTCTTCACGCTATCGTTCGCACATCCGTTGATGTGCACGTTGTCCCTCGTGATCCTCGCTTGCGGTTTTTAAACCCTCTTTCATGGTATCAGAGTGGATCTTGTGGATCCATGCACTCATCGGCGTTTATGTGTGTGTTTTTGGCTTTCGGCATGATATTCAGATTCTCATGTGTGTGTCGTAATGGAAATTCCGACCGTGCTCTACTTGCACTGATTTCGGGGCGTTTATACCTCTCCTTGGGTTGTTCGTGTGTTTGAGGTGGTCGTGTTTGAGTTTATGGTGTTTTTCGAGTTTAGTGTCTTTGACCACTCGATTCTCCGGCTTTGCATGCGTGTTCCGGAGGCATTTTTGTAGGATTGGGCTTTTTCAACTCGGCTCGAGTTTACTTCTATCGTGATTTTTGCATGAACATGTTTGTTTGAACTCGACAGATCTGGTTTTGCAGTTAGTGCATTGTTTGTCTTGATCTTCGAATCACGGGGTTCTTTATCGATCCTTGACCTGCGAGTTTGGAATGTGTTCTTTACACATCTCACAAGGCTCCTGAATCCACCATTTGGCTCAGCCTTCTGGTTTGGTGCTCGGATCTGTTTAATTAATTCTCATGCTCTTACCTTGACCTGCATTGTTGCACCAGCTCGTGCTTTGGTCTGCCCAGCTTGTGTCTCTATTCTTCTCGTGCATTGCTTGACAACTCATTTTTGGCGGTGGCTCGGACCGTTGTTTTGCCTCCTACTCAAACAAACTGTTGTTGAATCCTTGGACATTTTTTTACACACAGCGACCATTTCAAGCTCCAACAGTGAGCATATCTGCCAACTCTCTCTGCACCTCCAATGGTTACTCCTCCACCATGCTAACTGCTCCAACAAACTACATTTTTTTTATTGGAAAATGTTTTTTGTTTTTGTTGGGCATTTTTTGGGCATTTGGCATTTAAAAAAAATTTGCTGCAGCCTCCACCTCCAACATCTCCCTCCAGCTCCTCCACGTGGCCTTGGGCGGTTTCAACCATCCAAACCTGCCTTGTTTTTGCATTGAAAAACGTTTTTTGAATTCTGCATTGAAAAATGTTTTGCATTATGCCGTTTGAAAACGTTTTTGGTTGCTGAGTTTAACCCAGATCAGTTACATTCACACGTGGCTTGATTGGAGATCTACACAGCCATTTTTTTGGCATTTTTGGCGTTTTTGGCCGTTTTGGGTCTTCAGTCAAACCTGCACGCACCTCCAAGTGGCCACCTCTATCCAACACAAAGACGTGGACCCCCTCCTCTCCACTTTTTTTAATGTTTTAAAGTGTTTAAAAATTAAAACATTCAGTTTGGCATTGGCATTTTTATTGTAAGGTTGTATTTTGGCTTATTTAATACCCTCTTACGCTTGTCGAAGACGGAGGGTGAGGTCCGGGGTTGGCAGGAGGCTAACCCCCCCTCGTAGTCAAAACAAACCCCTATTAAAATTCTGTGCCATTTCCAATGAGTACCCACACGACACCCTTTGCACCCATTTAGAGCATTTTTTTAATGTGTTTACAGTATCTAGTGTATTTTTCCATCAGTTGCGGGAATTGTATTTATGCCATAACTTTTGACTCGCTGCTCGTTTTTGAGCACTTCCTTGGTCAAAGTTGCATTATTTTTCACACACTACGTGATGGAATTGCCAATTTTGTAAACACACTACTTTTATAAAGTGCCACATTTTGGGGGGTTGCTTGTACTCTTGGGCCTACACACGCAGACGCATTATCAGCCGAGTCCGATGTATTGCTTTTGTGCATCTTTCATTTTGCATCATGGAGAGTGATATTTCCAGACGTGAGCATTGTAGGATCACCTTACAGCCTCTACCACTTCTCATCGGGAGAGAGACCTATTCAGCTTGGCGTGCTTCTATGGAACGTTACTTCACCCATGAGGGTCTTTCAGCCTTCTTACTTGGGCCAGTTCCTGCACCCACTGATCATCGTCATCTAGAGGAATTCCTTGACACTTGCGACCATGTATTTGGTCACATGATGATGCATGTCTCTCATTCTCTCTGGTTTCACGTGGAAGACTCAGATCCACCTCATCGTGTCTGGAGCATTCTTCAGTCCCTCTATGGAGACCCTTCACATACTACCGCCGTTGTTGTTGCTGCTGATTCAATTGTCTCCTCCATTTCTTCATGTGATGACAGTTCCATTGACACAAGCTCGCTTGGTTCTACTTCTGATGATGAGGATTGTGCATCTAGTTCTGATGTCGAGAGTACTACAGAGGACTCTTCTCCTCTTTCTCTCACTATTCCAGACATTGTTATCACCCCCCACATCTCATCAGATATCGAGCAGTCTCATACTCAGTCTCACACCATCATTACACCAGCCTCCTTTCCACTTCTAGTGTGTGAGGCCCACTTCACTCCTCTACCTTCATTGGATGACTCATACCTATCTGACATCACTCTTCTGTTTGTTGAGCCCCCTCATTGGGATGAGTATCTGCCTGACCTTAGTCATCTTTTCGCAGAGTCTACTTGTGATGCACTACAGGTCCCTCATCCATCTACAGGTGTTTCAGAGGAGTTCATCATCTCCATTGTTGGGAGTGCCCCTTCTGGGACTCTTACCACTTCCACTTTTCGGAGACCTTCATTGATCCACCCTCAGCTATGGATCCCTTTTCTATTGTGGAGGATGTTCTATTCCCTTCACATCACTTGGACATCCTTTCTGCGGGTGTTCCTCTTCACTCTGACAGTTCTACACACGTGGCATTACCTTCGGTTCCTTGGCACTCACTCGCTAGACCTATGTCACACTTCAGTGCACTAGACTCAGAGTTCTTTGTGTTGTTGCCTTCAGTTTCCTTTGTGGAGTGGGCGGACTTCCAGCACATCATTTATGTCCTTCCTAAGGGCAGGCACATAGTTCGTTGTGGGTGGCTCTTCTTTAGTCCAGAGGCGAGATGATCTTGTCATCGAAATTCTTCTCGGGAGACTTCTTAGAGCTGCGAGTTTAGATCTGTCCATAGCATCTTCGCATTCCTCTCGTCTCCCTCTTCTTCTATCTTCTTCTTCTTTCCGAGAGATTGCCTCCTCGTACATGGGTACCCTTTTAGGATCGTCTATGGCTAGGACCCATATTTGGCATCTTTCTTAGATTAGAGAGTGTGTTTTTCTCTTGTGGTGGATGTTTTTCCACTGGGTTTTCCTTCACTACTTGGGACTTCTTCTTGTACATGGGTACCTCATCAGGCTTTGTGCCGGGACCCATTTCTTGTTTCTGACTTGCTGCCTCATCCTAAGTTACAATGAAGGGGGGGTGTTGGTGTGTGTATTTTCCACATTATTTGGTGAGTCATCTCACTTAGGTGAGATTGTAGGTCCACATGTCATTTAGGGGTCATTATGAGATTCCCTTATACGTCAGTGCGTCAATGTGTCATATGCGTCATTGGGAGTTACACTTCTATTCTGGGAATGTAACTCCCCCTCTCTACTTGAGTTGTCATGATTGCAGCATTGGGGGTTACTCAGCTCCTCCTATATGTACACACCTTTTGATCTATGAGATAAGGGATTTTTTTATGGCTTAACCAGGTTCTACCCGTTTGTCGAATCTTTGCATGCACATTCGGTTAATGCTCGCTCCTCCCGAGATCTCTTCACACTGTCGTTCGCACATGCATTGATGTGCACGTCATCCCTCGTGATCCTTGCTTACGGGTTTTCAAAACCTCTTTCGGTACATATACTACTAGTTGGTGGTAAAGCGAGAACCCGTAGCATGCCGGTGGAAGTGCCAAAGGTAATTTCAAATGTTATTGGTCGATAGTATTTTTGGTGCTATTGGTTTGGTAGCATAAAGGGGACAACAAGATACATTCGGGGATAACGAGTAGTGTTGGTAGTAGTTATATGGATGCTACCACTACCAATAGATTTTGAGCTCTCGACCAATAGTAGGGAAAACATGTTACCGGTTAGTTGCATTTATGTAACCAAGCCGACACCGAGGAAATTATGCAATCAAGGCTAAACACGAGAAATGAACCAGGGCATTAATGGGAGTAGTACAAGGTTGTTTATTTAATATTTTAATGAGGTATGACACCCATGACCACCTATATAAGCAAAGGTCCAATTTGTATGGCCTCTCATACACTGTTAATGAAATCACATCGGTTGGTGAGGAAATTTTGAGGTTCTTCATCTATATATTGTAATTTTCTCCTCATTTTGAGGGGAGAAATTTTTGTAATGCAAAGGAACTCTATCAAAAAAATTCAGAGGTATTATGAGCTAAAGGCCTCAAATTTGGGCATTTTGTAAAGAATTCTTACTTTGTGCCTATACTTTTGTAGTGGATTGTGCATGTTTTTAGCAATAAAATTGGTTTTTTATGGCTTTTCTCACCTTAACTTGAGTTTTATTCCATCTTTTTCCTTCCATTGTGTTTATAGGTATATTGTGCATGTTTATATCTCTTTGCAAGACCTTTAATTTATTGTGTTTTATGAATCTAGGGAGTTGAATATTGTTTTAGACCGTGGCGCTCCTATCCACCCTCTCTCACCTTGTTTACTCCCTTTTTTTCACTCACTCAGAATGTCTCACACCCTTTCTTGGTGCATCACCTTCACTTAGAGTAGATTTACTTTTATGCATTCTTCTATCCCTGTCTCCTTGGAAAGCATTAGGATAGGATTAGATTAGTTTTCCATTCTCTGCACTTTGGAGAATTTGGCACTAGGTTAGGAGAATATGTCAGCTTTATCTCGAGGTTAATCCTACTTGCAAGGTCTCACACTATAGAATAATCGCATTGCAGTTACATTGATTTCCTCTCACACAAATCACTAACAATCGGGGTGTAATAATTTTTCATTAACACTAACCATGTTATAGGATCCATGATTACTTATATTATTTACTTCTTATGTACTATATAAGTGTTTTTTTGAAGGCTTCCAAATTTGATTCAGATTTTACAATGGTTGCAAATTGAATGTTTTGTGAAGTTTTGATGTTTGTGTGAATTTTCAAAAGGAAAGTAAAAATGGGTCGTGTAATGGCTACAAACCGAGAGATGTTCAAATTTAAAGGCATTTTTGAAGGTTTACTAACTAAACATAAGATATTTTACAATGTAATGGTTGCGAAATGGGTGTTTTCCCAAATTCAAATGTGTTAAAAGTTTATAAGGAAAAATACGCAGTGGGAAGTGTAACAACTATAAATGGTTGTTTGTCTCAAGTTTTTATGTGTAAATATGTGTAAGAAAAATAGGAAAAATTTGATATCATAACAACACAACTCTAACAATCAACCAAGATTGGAAAACAATTTTTAAATGTGAGTGTTAAAATGGTTGATGAAATTTTGGAAGAGTTTCAAGTTTTTAACTATTTATAAATGAAGCCAAAATGTGGATGAAAAGAATATGTTGGTGATGAAAAAACGTGGCTCAACTTGGATAGAGATTTACCTTTTTTTATCACCAAAACAAGGTTTTAACTCGGAAAAAAAAAATTGATTTGTGAAGTTCTAGTGTAAAAACTAGTTTTGAAGTTGGCGAGTAACATGTTTTGTTGTTTTGAAATATTTAGTCCAAATAAATGAAATACGTCCTGGGAAATTTGCAAAAATGCACTTGGTATGACTCGGATGGATCATAGCATTATTTTCTCGTAAAAACAAGGTCACTAGCCTAGTTAAATTCTTGCCTTAAGGTTTTTAATGAGAAAGTTTAATTCGAGAAAAACACCTTTGATCTAACTCTGAAATATTTTTATTTTTTTCTTATCAAAACAAAGGTCTTAACTTGGAAAGAGTTTCACCTTGTGAATAAATTAGTGAATCAAGGATTTTGGACTAAGTACCAACTCTCAACACATGAGGCATAAGTCTATGAAATTAGGAAAAAAATTCTAAGACATGGTGTGAAGGTTCATATCCCCATCCACTTCACTTCAATAATTTCGGTGGAGCTTGGTCAAAAATGAAAGTTGCTTCCTCTGGGATCCAGATCTAGGGAACCGGTATTGGAGCAAAATTCACCCCTCACTTCACAAGATCCATTTAAAAGTGAACACCTACTTAGCCAAAAATTACAAATCTTACGATGAATTTATAAAGCCCATTAACACATGGGATTTTTCTAGTAGATTACGCGATGAAATCCTAACCACCAAACCCTACTAAAATAGAGAAATATTTTAAACTATTTTTGTTTTCCAAGATCACCTTTCAACATGTAGAAAAGAGTATAAATAGTAAGGAAAAGGGAAACTCAAGAACAAAATGATGTTGAAGGGAAACAAACACCCTTTTAAAAGTTGTTAAATAAAGGTTCATCTGATATATAAAATTTTGAGAAGAAGGCGATGACTGTCCTAATTCACTCTAGGACCTCTCTCTCTCTCTCTATGTGTGTGTTTGTCTCTTTATGCTTGCTTGGAATCAGTGCAAACTTCCCTTCTTCCTTGGGTTACTATTTTGTCACACACACACACACCTAAAATACACTCTGACACACCATTTTTATCTAAGCACACTCCCTTTAGCTACCCACACACTGAAACACTTTAGGAACTCAATTCAAGATAGGAAGAACCCATCCCAACTCTCAAGAAGCTATGCATCAACCTAGGAGATGGCAGTTCCTTGTAGGTTTGGGCATTATGCTTGTAGCCCTTGGGACAGTCAAGTTTGATGAGACCTAACACTACACCCCTGTTCAAGAAAGGAAACATGCACTTTTCGACACCAATTTTGACCCTACAAAACATACTACAAGATTGATGGAGGTTGTTTAGGAACATGAGGCTTATCTCTCCCTTTATAGACTATCCTAATGATAGAATTAGGTCATGTTAGATCGAGTTTAGTGGGAAAAATGCAAAAAATATCAAAAATTCTCCATTATTCTTGGAATCTTGTTCACTAGAGATAGATAGGTGTGTGAAACTTTCTCATACCCTTGGGTTAGCTTGACAACCTGTCAAAAGTGAATAATTTTCCTCTTTGTTGATTGTATTCATGCAAAAACAACCTATGCATAGTGATTTCATGGTTGACAGGGTTGTAGAGTGTTTCATGACCCAAAATTTTAGGTGTAGGGTTGTTTAGTCATGAAAATGGTGTCATACAATTTTGGAGACCCCCCTCAGCTCATGGTTCAAGATCCAAGGATCCCTAGTTCACCATTCCAATACATAAAATACCTTGGTTCACACATGTGGAGAAGTTTCAAAGGATAATAAAAATTGAAGAGTCTGTTTTTTCTCCCTTAACACGCTCCAATCATTACAGTCAAGTTTAGTTACTCTTCTTGAGCTCTACACATTGATGGCTCTCGGCCAGACACATAAATAGGAGAAATTATAGGTTACAGTCCACTAAAACCTCACAAAAACATTATCCAATCACACAAAAATAATTTTCATCCTTTCTATTCACTCTTAGAACATTGTTACATTATTTTACATTCAAATCCCACTCCAAATTTCACACTACTCTACCAAACTGATGATTTCCAACCCCTAATCCATGATTTTCTCCTATTTTTGCTACTTGGACCCAACCACCACTAACTTTAGCTAGGTCCCAAACAACCTAGATAGATTTTCCTCTCTATTCTCACTCCCCTCTATCCTAGGAGAGGGCTTGGAGATATTTTCTTAAAGGGAAAAGATCTTCAAGCCCATTCAAACCTTTATTTTTCCCGATAATCCAATTTAGGCATTATTTAGCTCATAGAGCTATTTTACAAAATCCACACATTCAAATCAAATGAAATGGAGGGAAAAACATGAAAACATCTCCTAAACCCTCTCACACAACAAATTGGAAATTTGACCTATGACATAGCTTTCTACTTAGGATGCTCCTGCATCATTCTTCCCCTGAGAGAAGAAGTGTTCTTCATGGCTGATTTGTCTTCTCCAGGTCTTCAATTTTAGCTCCCAACTTGATCAAGTTGTTCTCTTCATCAATGTAGCATCCTCATTTGGTAAGTTCCTCCATTTTATTAGATATTTATAGTACTCTTTGTCCCTAGTCTTCTTGATGATCTTCTTGTCTAGTAGTTTCTCTATTTCTCTTAGCTTGGCTCCAGGGGATCTGTGCTTGCCATCCTATCTCCTGCTGTCTGTTTCAGCTTTCTTCCTCCACTTTATCTTTACCCCTATAATCATACAGTCTGCAACACATAGAATATTGGAGAAATCCCAATTCCTTCAGGTAGCTTCAATTCATAAGCATTATTGGAAAATTTTACATTGTCTTGCAAGGACCAATCTTCTTGAATTTCAACTTATTATACTCCCTCTTAGGGAATCTCTCCTTCCTCAAATGTGCAAGTACTTCATCACCAACTTCAAAACTGATTTCCTTCCTCCTCTTATCATCTCTCTACTTGTACTTGTTGGTACTTTCTTCAAGTTTCTTCTTCACCTATTCATGAATATCCTATATTGTGTTAACAAATTCTTCTGCATCTGCACTTCTAGCTTCCATTCTCCCCAAGTCTCTCAGCTCATATACACCTCTTGGGTGATGTCCATAAATGATTTGGAAAGGAATCATACCTGTACTTCTGTTGGGTGATTCATTGTAAGCAAACTCTGCTTGTGCAAGTGCCAGATCCCATTGCTTTGGATGCATGCTCACCAAGCTTCTCAGGATGTTCCCAAGGCTCCTATTGACTACCTCAATCTGACCATCTATTTGTGGATGGTAGGCTGAACTAAAACTCAGATGAGTTCCCAAATTCTTCCACAATTTCCTCCAAAAATTCCAACAAAATTTGTATCTCTATCAGATACAATACTCCTTGGCAAACCATGCAGTCTCACTATTTCCTAAAAGAAAAAATTAGCAATGTGGGTAGCATCACTAGTTTTGGTGCATGGAATGAAGTGATCCATCTTTGTAAACCTATCAAAAACTACAAAGATGGATTCATGTCCCTTATGAGTCCTGGGCAATCCAAGTACAAAGTCCATGCTCAAACAATCCCATGGTCTGCTGGGGATAGGAAGTGGCTGATATAAACCTACATTTTGGCTTGTTCCTTTACTGTACTGACATACCTTACATATTTCCAAAAATTTCTTCACATATTGACCCATTCTTGGCCAAAAATAGTATGCACTCAGCTGAGCCAATGTTTTGTTTTGACCAAAATGCCCAGACAGGCTTCCACTGTGTTTCTCTCTGATCAAGTTCTCTCTCATTGAACCTTTGGGAATGCATAGTTGGATTCCCTTGAACAACAGTCCTTCTTGTAGCATGTAGTCCATCCATGGACTCCTATCCATCACTATGGGTTTCTTACAAGCCTTGTAAGCCTCACTGAAATCATCATCCTCCTCATACTGATCTCCTAGGTTCTCAAAACCCATCACATTCACCTGTAGCTCCTGAAGAACTAGAACTCTCCTACTCAAAGCATCTGCCACTTTGTTAGACTATCCCTTCTTATGTTTGATACTGAAAGTATAATTTTTCAAGTATTCTACCCATTTTACATGCCTCTGATTTAGTTTAGGCTGATTACTAATAAATTGTAAAGCATAGTTATCAGTAAACAACACAAACTCTTTAGGAAACAAGTAGTGTCTCCATTTTTTTAGTGCTTGAACTAATGCATAGAATTCCTGATCATAGGCTGAATACTTCCTCTTTTCCTCACTGAAGAAAGAAACCGGTTTTCCTTCTTGACTCAAAAATACCCCAATTGCTAGGCCACTAGCATCACACTCCACCTGGAATAGTTTGTTAAAATCAGGGAGGACTAAAATGGGTTCTTCTGTTACCTTTTTCTTCAGCAATCTGAATCCTCTCTCTATTGCTTCAGTCCACTGGAAGTTCCTCTTATCACCCTTTATGGTTTCTATCATGGGAGCTATAATACCACTAAGTTTCTAATGAATTTCCTTTAGAAACTAGCTAACCCATGGAAAATCATTACCTCATATGCACTCCTGGGTGTTGGACATTCAAGTATGGATTTAATATTTTTCTTATCCATTTTTCAGTCCTTCTCTAAAGAGAAAACCCCAAATACACTAGCTTGGTTTGTAGAAAACTACACTTTTTCACATTGATCAACATTTTCTCTTCCTGCAACTTATTCAATACCATTCTCAAATGAAATAAATGATCCTCTTTACTCGAATAAACACCAAACTCTTGAGAAAGCAGAGATAAGGGTTAGGGCTATGAGGAATACCTGTTTAGTGTTGGGAAGGTGTGCGCGTATCATAGAGAGATCAGATCGATTGTGAAGAACTTCCTTTTTGTCTAGGAAGGACTACCTGTAAGTAAGAATACAAGACCACCAGATCTTAGTTAGACAATAAGTGAGGGAACTACCTTAGGCCCAAGAAATATGAGACTTCCTTTTGAAGGTGGTCAGTTCCCCTTTTAATATGAATTAAAGCAAAATGATAACAAAGAACTACAAGATACTACTTACTGGTTCCTGATGAAGATACAGGTCCAAGGAATGTGGTGGCGACAGTAAGGCTTAGTTGGGATGATCCGGTATTGGAAAGTGAGCTGATGAAGCTATCCTCAGTCTTTTCCAATGCTTGAACGAGTGTGACAGTGATCCAGTTGCTCAGTTATAGTCTTGGCTCGATCCTCTTCTCTGCAACCTCTTCTACTTGTTTCACTTCTCTCTCTTCTTGCCAAATGAATTCCGGATCCTCTTCTTTTTGGTTGGGGAGGTCATTAACAGGGAACCGATGGCGGTTACGTGTAGCCGATAGTGGTCGGTAAGAAACGATGTCGGTTAGGTCAAAGTGGCTATTTTTAGTAAAATAGCCAACTTTCCCTCCTTTTCTCCCAAGGGATCAGTTGTGGGCTTGGTCAAGTCATTATTAGGCTCATTTTGGTGCGGGTGAGGGGTGATGAGTCATGGGTGTGAGTCTGGACCAAGTCATAGGTCTTAATTAGGTTGGTTTAGGGTTAGGGCTAGGTCATGGTGAGGTGGCGAGGTGAGGTGGCAGGGTTGGAGATGTGGATTTATTAATTATAAGGTAATTAATAAATAATTAAGTGTGCAAGGTTTAGGTGGTGAGGTAGGGTTAGGTTGTGGGATGAGATGCGGGGTACAGGGCATCGTAAGACCCAAATTTGGTGTCTACATTTGCCCCTTGTTGTCGTGTAGCTTGCCTTGTAAAGCTACACTGACAATAATAAGAAGTGGTTTCCCTAGTTAAGGGTATAGGTAATCCCCCTCAAATCTATCACAGATTGAGGCGACGTGAAATCAGGGATAGGGTTGATAAAGGGTGAATGATGATGGTAAGATGGTGGGGTAAGTTCAAGGAAGCAGACGCATGTTGAAATGTAGTAGTGTGACCAGGGTACACGATTTGAAGAGAAAACAAGCAATTCATAGGCAAAGGTCGATAGTTTATCCAAACAAGGTTGATATAATCCTGGTATCCAAGGCATAGGAAGTAGCTCCAGGGGATATAACGGGTAAGGTACCGAAATTTTAGGCATGTTCGGTAGTACCAAATGGTTGGTTTGGTTGAAATAAACGTCACGGTCTTGGTCTAGGCAAAGCTGGTCGGCTGAACAAGTCAAGTATCCTAGTCATGCTAAAACACGAACAGGTGAGCTCGATTGAACAAACAGGTAAATGATGGGTGGAGAGAATTTTTGATTTGTGGGCCTCGGTTGAGGTACTTAATTGGTGTGGCCATGGGTCGGGCCGATTGGTTGGTTGTGGCCTTGGGTCGGGCCAAGTGATTGGGTGCGGCCTTGGGTCGGGCCGGTTGGTTTGTTGCGGCCTTGGGTCGGGCCGATTGGTTGTGCGGCTTGGGTCGGGCCAAGTGATTGGTTGTAGCCTTGGGTCGGGCCAATTGGTTGTGGCCTTGGGTCGGGCCGATTGGTTTGTTGTGGCCTTGGGTTGGGCCAAGTGATTGGTTGCGGCCTTGGTCGGGCCAGTTGGTTTGTTACGGCCTTGGGTCGGGTCGATTGGGTTGTCGCAGCCTTGGGTCGGGCCAAGTGATTGGTTTATGTGGCCTTAGGTCGGGCCAGTTGGTTTGTTGCGGCCTTGGGTCAGGCCGATTTGGTTTGTTATGGCCTTAGGTTGGGCCAAGTGATTAGTTGTGGCCTTGGGTCGGGCCGATTGGTTTGTTGCGGCCTTGGGTGGGCGATTGGTTTGTTGCGGCCTTGGGTCGGGCCAAGTGATTGGTTGCGGCCTTGGGTCGGGCCGGTTGGTTTGTTGTGGCCTTGGGTCGGGCCGATTGGTTTGTTGCGGCCTTGGGTTGGGCCAAGTGATTGGTTGCGGCCTTGGGTCGGCCAATTGAGTGGTTACGGCCTTGGGTTGGGCCCATGAATTCAAAATAAGGCTATTTAGCAAAGCCGGGGGTAGGCGATGTGATGAGAAATGGAAATTGGTGGATAAGGGCAGGAATTAGGAAAAACTAGGCATGTAACCGATATCGGTTAGTTATGACCGGTATCGGTTAGAAGACCGATATCGGTGTTTTAGGGCGCGCTCTAACCGATATCGGTTATAGGTCAAAACCTATAAAAAGAAAAATACGGCGTGTCATTTTCACATTGTCAATTTGAGTGCCAACCTTTTGCTTGTCTGAGTTTTGAATTGATTTTGTTGAGTTTGTGGGCTGAGTTGGCACTAGTTGAGTGGAGGAGTGAGTTATTGGTAGGCCCCAGTGATCAGGAGGCAGAGTTTGATTGGTTGAGGACCCTGCTGAGGAGATTTGGAGCTATGGCACAGCCTGGAGGAGCAGGAGGTCTGGAGGAGCTGGACCACCACCACCTATCCCACCACGACGACGTGTAGTCATACCGGTAGGTTCTAAATCCCTATTTGTGTGAAGTTGATGAATTTAGCTAGGATGTGGGTTTTGGGGTAGGAATCTAAAATGTGATAAAATAATGAATAAATGAAGGTAAATCGTAAAATGGAGTGGGTAGATATGTTAGGTAAGTCAACATGGTAGGGTGGGTAAGTTTTTAGGCAATTGGGCTGGGTAGATAGGTTAAAAATAGAAAAAAGGGATTTGGGGGCCATTTTCGATCCGGCCCCGAAATCCCACAGTGACCGATGTCGGTCACTAGTGACTGGCATCGGTCACAACTATAGAATAGTGGTTTCTGAGACCGGCGTTGGTCATGTGTCGACCGACGGCGGTCGTGGGTGACCAGTACCGGTCACCATGGGCAGGAGGTAAGGTTGTGAAAGTAGGTTGTGATTGATTTGTTGTATTGATTTTTTGGGGTGAAGGGGAGAAGGTAGGTGGGTAGGATAGGTTTTGGGGTGAAGGGGTGGTCGAAGGTAGAGTTCGGTAGGATAGGTTATGGGTTGTGGATGAATTAGGAGGGGTTAAATGGGCTGGGATATAGTTAGAGGATGAGAGTAAAGCGGGTGGAGTATGAGTGGGGTAGTTGGTAGGTTGTGGGATAGGTAAAGGGGATATTGTAGGTGTTTGTTGGGTGGGGCTAGTGATATTGGGGTTATTGGGTGGGGGAGTGAGTATAGAGGGTTAAGGTAGTTGTTTTGTAAAGGGTAGGCCTGATGGAGTGGGTTGTTTTTGCGGCACGCCCGCGGTGATGCGATCGAGATCGGATGCCCTCTTTGGGGCGAATGCGGCCACATGTGACTTCATGCGCGTGTGGTGATCATGTGGGAGGTTGGACTCGGCGGAGTCCAGAGATATAGGGTTGTGGATAGGGACCACAGCTTGATGGTTGCCCTCATCGAGAGATGGGATCCGGCAACCAATGTCTTCCATCTCCCTACTGGAGAGATGACGGTCACACTAGAGGATGTGTATCGCATCCTGAGACTGCCGATCATAGAGCGCGGTGTTCCAGGTGGATGTTGAGACAGTGATGGATAGCATCCTGCAGGTATTCGGGGATGCAGCCCCATTGATTACATATCATAGCGCGAGCATCTGCTACGGTGATATGTATCGCGCACATCGACAGGAGACACGGCTTGCCGTGCTGATGATGATTGGTATCACCTGCTTTGCCCTCCCGGACTCAGAGGGAGGTCACTTCCCATGGGCTCTGATGGGAGTATTGCATGAGATGGTGGAGGAGCACACTGTATGCATGGGCAGCGGTGTATTTGATGTAGCTATACAGAGAGCTCTGGGGCTATCGCCATATGAGGTGATTCGGGATATGCTCGACATTCTTGCTACACTTGCTTTGGGCCTACGAGCATATCATGTGTGTTTACGACCTATAGGGCTGCCCCAGCAGCCAGGGCCATAGGAAGTGTATAGGTATGGGTTTCAGAGGTGGTTGGGGGTCGTGGGCCAGCCACGAGTGGTTATCGCAGGGCGAGATGTGGCATACTACAGACATATGTTAGAGGGCCTGACCGCACACTAGATATTATATGGAGGCCATACAGAGGCCATCAGCCCCGTGGAGGAGCCCGAGCACAGCTACGATGGATCCAGTACATCTTCTGGATAGCTGGACGGAGACCCGGGGAGCATGAGCGGATTCCCCTAGAGAGGGTACATGCCGACAGTTGGGCCTACGATAGGATGAGCCACCTCCCTTCCCACAGTATCGAGGGAGGATGTAGAGGCACCACTGCCTCTTCCATAGCCATTGGACCCAGTCTGGGTCGCGAGAGACCGGCGGATGATACGGTGGATGACGCCGGTGTTACAGGTGCATTTTTGGTTTGGTGGGTAGGGCAGAGGGCAGCCATGAGAGCACAGCAGCACCGCCAGATTTGGTGGCTGTTTGTTATAGCGGAGAGGGACCGTCTCTTGGGCCAGGTGTAGTTATTATAGGGGCAAGCTTGCTGCTGCACAGGCATAGATCGGAGTGCTATAGGGGCAGTTGGCCGAGCACGAGAGGCAGTACAGGACAGAGCAGTGCAGTACATGCATGCACGGCACCTCGAGGCCGAGATCCTTGTTCGAGCATAGAGCACGAGTCCCTGTTCAGGCTCTGATGGCAGCTCCACTACCACCACCACGAGTGCAGCACGAGTCGGGGTGTACGGCGTAGGTAGGGCCCAATTATATTAGGAGCCGGGGGACCAGCCCCACTAGCCATGGTGGCACGGGCCCGATACATGGAGGCGAGAGCGGAGGCCTGCTATTACCAGGATGTACTAGATGGTACCGGGGCCGACTATCAGCCATATGCAGCTCACAGAGCCGAGATGTCCCAGAGTCACAGGTCACAGGGGGCCACAGCCACAGCCGGTGGGTCAGTGATGGGTAGGAGGTGAGATCGCACAAGGGCCAGCTGAGAGATGAGCCGAGGGAGGGGGAGAGAGCTGAGTCACCCCAGGAGCAGAGATGGGTTTTTTTATAGAGACACCGGTCTGCGAACCGAGTGTGTATATAGAGGCCTGCGTGCCCTCCTAGGATTGATGTATTCTTTCTTGTTATATATACCGGCCTGCGAGCCGAGTACATGTTGTATAGTTGATACCGACCTGCGAGCCGAGTATATTTTTGACATGAGAGGCCGACTGCGACTGCGAGTTGAGTCGAGATTTTGACAGAGACAAAGTGGCTGCGTGCGTGCCGACTTTGTATTTTTGGATTGTATGAGAGGCCCCATGCAGGGCAAGTTGTATATTGTAACATTGTTTTGATGATATATATAGATGATGAGGTTGATCCATATGGTGTGTATATTTGTGGATGTGATGCATATATTATAATGTTTCATGTGTTTTGTCGATGGTATTAGAATTGGATGTATATTTTGATGATGGTTTGATGATATGCATATGTGTTGATGGTATTATGATGATGATTGTTGATAACTATGTCATTATGCAGGGAAAAGAGGTGGGTGCCACCAAGAATTTGCAAAAAAAACAAAGAAAGGACCTACAAGCAAAATGAAATATGTATCGGTTATTTAACCGATGTCGGTCACATATGACTGATATCGGTTACGTAACCGACATCGGTTACGATAAAACGAGCTTTTCTAAATATAGAAAAGCTTGGGAGGTAACTTAAGTTCTTATTTTTAGAGTCATGCAACATGTTAAATACGAAGATGCGAGGCTGTTTGTCATCCATACAGGGTAATTGCATGGGAGAATTGAGTAAGAAGGAGGAAGAGACAGGTAAAGCGATCGTGGGCTTGGATTAAGAAGGCGTGTACAGGGCAAGTTATAGTGAAGAGGGTGGTGAACATGGCTGAACAAAGAGAATCATCCAGCGGGCAGAGAGGAGAAGGAAGACAGGTTCCACCTCAAACTGCTTGCATCCCCAGAGGTATAATTTGTTTTGGTTGGAATGAGATTTTTCATGGTTAAAAATAGAATGTGGTAAGGTAAATGGGTAGAAAGGTGATAGGCAAGAGTTTGGGATGGGGTGAGTGTTGTAGGGTAGGCAATCAGGTGTTTGAGATATGTTCGTAGGTACAGAGAGGGGTAAACGAGCGAAGAAGTGATCATATGTGGTGTTTTTGAGAAGGGTGGTTGGAATTGACAGTGACCGATATCATTTAGGAATAACCGGTATCGGTTAGGTAACCAGTATCGGTTGTCTATAACCGATATCGGTTACTGTGTAAAGTTTGCGGATTGCGATAAAAAACACGTTGGAAGTTATTTGTTGATTTGTTGTTTGTTGGTTTAATGTGTGCAGGCACAGGCAGGGTTGAGGATGAATGATAGGGTGCCAGCTTTGTTGTCACGGGTCCGAGCGGATGTAACACCAGCTGAGTGGGCATTAATAAACCATGTGGGGTTAAGTGGAATCTGCTATTATTCACGGATCACACACAATCATGCTATGTTGCAGGCTCTGATTGAGAGATGGAATCTGAAAAAATACCTTTTATCTGCCAACAGGGGAGATGACAGTGACGTTAGAAGATGTGTTCCAAATTTTGAGACTCCCAATTATAGGAAGACTAGTGTATCAGGCAGGGCCTAACTGCGGCGCGGGCAGTGATAATGGCAGTATTTGGTCCAGCCACACGAGATTTGACACAACGAGGTTTGACATTCACTTATGGTATAATGTTTGCGGCACACCCTGAGGCAACAAGGTTGGCAGTGGTATTAATGATAGCGGTGGGGTATTATGCATTACCTAGAGTGGACGGGGGAAGATTTCCAAATCATTGATGTGTATTATTCGTGAGATGATAGAAGGTAGTGTTACTTTCGCATGGGCACCTGCATATCTTGCGGAGCTATACAAGGGTTTATGGGCATGCAGGTGAAATCACAGGACTACACTGGATTGTGCATACTTATTACATTGTTGGGCCTATGAGCACATTGTGTGTGTGCGACCAATAGGCCGACCAATCCAGGGAGGAGAGACAGGAGTGCAGAGGTTGGGATTCAGACGATGGGTCCAGACAGAGCAAGAGGCAAGAGCCGAAACCGTGATAGATGACGCCAAGTATTATAGGCAGATGTGGGAGATGGTGACGATTGTGGATATCCATTGGAGGCCTTACGGGAACTACATGGTGATGGTGAACATAGCCGAGGATTTGAGGGGTGTAGAGTGATTAAGGTGGATCGCGGGACACAGGCCAGGTGAGTACGAGAGGATTCCTCTAGATCACGTGCGGCGACAATTTGGATTTGTTCAGGATATACCCATGGCTCATAGACCATACAGGAGGATCGACGCCAGGCACCATTCTCACCTCCCGGCCAACACTTCACTTCTAGAAGGACCAGAGAGAGACAACGGCCGATCGCAGGGTAATGGATGCAGGAGTGACAGAGTCTTATAGATTATGGTGGGTAGCAGAGCTGCGAGGTGCACGTGAGAGGGCCGATCATCCTAACATAGCTGTGATTACAGTGGAGAGAGACCACCTGCAGGGTTTAGTTCACCAGCTTCAAACACAGGTGAATGAGACAATGAGATTGTTAGAGGTTTCACAGTCACGAGTGGAGAGACTAGAGGCAAGATTCCTCCACGAGAGGGCGTATTCATATGTTACAGGAGAGATTGGCGGATCAGTGGGAGGAACCAATAGCAGTGGCCCCTTTGAGGATGGAGAGGCCAGGTGAGCGGCGTCGACGATCACCATCACTACCTGGTTCGGGATGAGGCGCGGGGGCCTACGTGAATTTCATAGGGGTAGAAGAATAAATAAGGATGCCGACCTGCGCGTCGATGATAGAGAAGATGTATTTGTTTAACATCTAAATAAAACTGAATATGTATGTTGATTTTGAGGTTATGATAATAATAAGAAATGTTTGTGTTTTGAATGTTTGGATTGGTAAAGGACAAAGGTGAGTGTTATCAATATAAATATGTGAAAACATTTATATTTTTAAGAAAAACATCATACATGATAGGTTATGGTAGGGGATGGTCGAGCTAACCTTGGGAGACCCCATGTCTCCTAAGTGCTGCCTACATAGCCCATTGCACAAAGCAAGGAGGGGCCTCAGACCGATGTAGTTCTCCCTTAGGACCAGGGAGAGGTGAATTCAGGCAATTTGGTTGTGGTTAGGCAATTTGTTGGTTGGTAAAAATTTTGATATTGGTAGGGTAAGGTTGTTGGAGTTGGTAAGGTATAGGTGAAGCGAGGGTTAGCTTACCCAAGCATTAGGGAACCGTGTCCTGATTAAGGTCAACATATAATCCTAGATTCGGGTAAAAAGAGGTAAAAGTGTCCCATAAGTTGGAAAGAGCTAAACAAACCACGTATTATCATAGGATGAGCTTGAATCCCTAGGTACCTTGCATAGGTGAGAAGTCGATAGGTGAAAAGAGTTGTATAATCACAATATATCGGATATACGTCACGTCCCTTGAGTTTTGTTGTTGTGAAGAATGGTGAGGTGAGGTGGATGGTATAGCTGGGGCGTAGAGGACTTGTTATAAGGTGATTATTCTGACAAAATAGATCCAAACCTAAATAGACAAGTCCATGACTCAAAAGTGCTTTTGAATACTACTTTTATTTTTCTGGATATAGACTGATCGATGCGGGAAGTCTATATGGGATATGCATTTTGTTGTTTCTTGAGGTCTTCACGAAGCTGATCAATGCGAGAAGCTTCTGATAGAGGCTGACTTTGTATAGCTTGTCCTTCAAGGGAGCAGTCTACTTATAGTAGCATGATGCGGCTTTGCACATAGTTGTCCTTCGAGGGAGCAGTCTAGTGTATAATAGCAGATGCGGCTTTGCACATAGCTGTCCTTCGAGGGAGTAGTCTAGTTTATAATAGCAGATGTGGCTTTGCACATAGCTGTCCTTTGAGGGAGCAATCTAGTTTAGAGCGTGTCTAGATGTCCATTTGGCATGAAGCATCTAGTTTTGCAGGAAGTTTGACTCAAGAATATCCCAGAATCATATAATTGAGAACTTGTTATTTTGATACTTTTAAGTCATGGACCAGACTAAAAATGGGAAGGCATCTTTAAGAGGAGGTGATGATCAAACCATGTGAGCTTGATTCCATTTTGAGATGCACGAAACAAGGTGTATGAGGTGGTAAATGAGCTCAAGGGACAAGCAGCAAGGTAGATAAGAAGTGATGTAACACTAAATTCAACAGTAGAATGGTCGAGATGCAAGGCATTAAGGGGTTCAGGCTCGGGTTTACCATTAAGCGAAGCTAAATGATAAGTACCTGATCCGTAGGTGTGAGTGATAATGTAAGGCCCAATCCAATTAGGAGCAAATTTTCCACGTTTTCTCTTTTCTAGTTTGGTTACATGTTGATTCTCTTTGAGGACAAGATCACCAATCTTAAAGGTACGCTCATGAATTCACTTATCATAAGCACGCTTAATGTGCTTTTGATAAATTTGTAGGTGGTCAAGAGCTGTAAGACGACGCTCGTCAAGAAGCTCTAATTGGGCTAACCGCTCTTGGCGGAAGTCATCATTGGCGAGAATATCCTGAAGAGATATTATGAGAGAAGGGATTTGTATTTCGAGAGGCAAGACAACCTCGGTACCATACACCAGAGAGAATGGTGTGGCATTAGTGGAAGTATGAATGCTGGTACGATAAGCCCAAAGGGCAAAGGGGATGTGATCATGCCAGTTTTTCCCAGAATTGTTAACGACTTTCATGAGAATTTTGATTAAGGTTTTGTTAGAAGATTCGCTTGTCCATTTGCTTGTGGATAGTAGGGTGATGAGAAGCTAAGTTTGATACCAAAGTTGTCACAAAGGTCTTGTAACAACTTATTTTTGAAAGATTTTCCATTATCTATTATCAGGCGATGAGGAACACCAAAATGACAGATAATGTGATGATTGATGAACTCAACGATTTTTTCTTTTTTGGTTGAAATGAGTGGAATGGCCTCCACC
Source organism: Taxus wallichiana var. yunnanensis (assembly GCA_018340775.1). Lineage (NCBI taxonomy): Eukaryota > Viridiplantae > Streptophyta > Pinopsida > Cupressales > Taxaceae > Taxus > Taxus wallichiana. Next base: position 643,539,709 of record CM031237.1, on the reverse strand, counting down.
CATTTAGTGTAATATTCGGTTGCCGTGATGATCCAATGGTGATGCTGCGAAGAAGGCGGGTGAATCTCGCCAATAAGGTCTAAACCCCATTGTGAGAAAGGCCAAAGATCTCGTGCGACCTATAACGGGTGGCTAGGAGTATGTTGAAGGTTGGCATGTTGTTGACACATAACACAACGCTTAACATATTCACAGCAGTCTTTATTGATAGTAGGCCAATAATATCCTAGGCGAAGGATCCGCTTGGCCATGGCGAGGCCACTAAAGTGTCCACCACAAAGTCCGTCATGGATTTGTTGGGTGGTATGAGCGACTTCAGCGCCGGTTAGACAGTGAAGGAGGATACCATCGAAGCCACGTTTATAGAGGAGTCCCCCCATGATGACATAACGAGAAACACTTTTAAGAAAAGCACGTTTGCCATTACTAGTAAGGTCAGGTGGTAGAACAGAGGTTGTAAGGTAGTCGTGAAATTGGTGATACCAGGTATCCTGCGAATCAGCAGATACATTATTTACCATACAAACATCCGGAACTAAGTAAGATGGGGCAAAGAGTTGTTGGACCAAGACAAATATGTCTGAGTCAGTTGGTGAGGCTGAATTTGTGAGGCCAAGCAAGCCATAGTATCTGTAAATTTATTAGTTGAGCGGGGAATGGTTTGGATAGAATAATGAGAAAATAAGGTCAAAAGTGAATCCACGTAATGTTTGTACTTTTGAAGTTCCTCATTTTTACATTGGTAGATGCCAGTAACTTGATTTACTACCAATTGAGAGTCACCAAAAATATTAATAGACTTCACACCTAAGTGTAACGCAACATGGAGACCCAAAACAAGGGCCTCGTATTCCGCTGTGTTGTTAGTGCAGGGGAAATCGAGCCTGAATGAAAGAGGCATAGGTTCACCTTCAAGAGGAATGAGAACAACCTGCCCCTCCACCACGTGGCATTTAGATCCATCGAAGAAGAGGTCATTGGATATGACACATCAGCTTGAGTGAAAGAGTTGCGATGAGCTCATCAGGGAAAGTAAAATTGGTAAATTGTTCCCCAGGTAAAGGGGCTTCCATGAGTTGGTCTACGATAGTTTGTCCTTTGACTGATTTCTGGTGTACAAACTCAAGGTCGAGGTCGGCGAGGAGCATAAGCCATCGGGTGATGCGTTGGTTTAGATGAGGTTTGGCGTACATATAATGTATGGGGTCAGCGTTGGTGATGACAAAAGTTTTGTGATTCAGGAGGTAATGTCGGAGTTTGGTGGCCACAAATGATAGGGCTAGGCACAAATTTTCTACGTGTGTATATCTAGTCTCGTAATCCACAAGAGTACGGCTTATGTAATAAATGGATTGTTCTCGATGCTCAGAGTCACGATGTGCGAGCATGGCTCCTACAGCATGGTCGGTGGCAGAAAGGTAAAGGTAGAAAGGGTGATCGTCCTGAGGTGGGACAAGCACGGGTGGCTGCAAGAGATAAGCTTTAAGAGCCTCAAAGGCTTGGTGGCACTCCTCGCTCCATTGAAAGACAATGTCCTTTTTAAGGAGATGATGGAAAGGTTGACATCGATCCGAGAGTTGTGAAATGAAACACTGGATAGATTGGAGTTTTCCTTGCAAACTACGCAATTGTTTGAGGTTAGTGGGTGGGGGCATTTCTAGGATAGCTTTGACTTTAGCTGGTCGACCTCAATGCCACGCAAAGAGATGATAAAGCCAAGGAGTTTTCTCAAAGGATGCGAAGACACATTTCTTTGGTTGAAGATGAAACATGATATTATAGCAGGGTGATCGAAAATAATGGTTAAAACATCGAGATGTTCACTGCGATGTTTGGATTTTCCAAGAAGATCATCGACATAATCCTCGAGGATAGTGTGCATAATGTCATGAAAAATATAAGTCATAGCCCGCTGATATGTCACACCAGCATTCTTAAGGCCGAATGGCATGACACGATAGCAGAAGGTCCCCCAGGGGGTAATGAAGGTGGTTTTATGTTGATCGGTCGGGGCTACCAAAATTTGATTGTATCCCGAGAAGCCATCCATGAGAGAAAGCATCTCATGGCCGGCCGTGAGATCAACAAGTTGATCAATGCTAGGTAGGGGAAGTCATCCTTTGGGCAAGCGAGGTTAAGGTCCCAAAATCCATGCATATCCGAAGTCCCCCCGTCGCTTTAGTGATAGGTACGACATTAGAAATCCATTGCGGATAGTCAATAGGTAAGATGAAAGAAACAGAAAGGAGGCGTTGAAGCTCTTCTTTCACCAAGAGGGCAATGCGTGGATGCATTTTTCTTAGTTTCTATTTAACTGGTTTAGAGTCTGGTTTCAGAGTGATGTTATGGACAACAATGTCAGGATCGATTCCTGGCATGTCGGCGTAGGACCAAGCAAAAGCTTGATTACGGGCACGGAGGAAGGTAGTGAAGGCGGCTTGTTCTAATGCGTCGAGAGATTGTCTGATCTTTAGAATGTGAGGATCGTCCTCCGTGTGGATGTTGATTTCTATAGTTGATTCATTTAACATAGTTTGGGTGTCAGATGGTAAGGCACGTTGAATATAAGAGTCATCCGCACTGAGGTAGGTGAGGATGGAGTCATCATCCTGGCACTCCACAATATTAATTGAAGGTGAATCTTCTTCGATCATATCTGGATACAAAAGGGGGAGAGAAGATGGGTCCTCACTATCACGTTGATAAGTGAGAGGACCCAGGAAGATAGCATTCATGAAAAAAAAAAAAAGTTAGGAGGGATAGATTCCGGGTCTATCGATTCTGTGGGTGAAGATGGAAAAATGGGCGATGATGGTTCGGAAGGGGTGACTTCGTTGTTTTCCTGGATACAATTGACATGAGGTTTCTTCGGTGTAGGTGGTTCAAAAAATCCAAGACCACGACGATCTTTGTGTTTGCGGGTAGTTACGGGAATGATCGTATGTCGGCCTTGTTCATAAAGACCAAAACCAAAACCCTTCCAAGCACAGTGCGTCAGGAAGGTGAGGGTGAAACGACGGTTGGTTAGATATCAAAATCAGATTGGAAGGGAACCACACCAAGGGGAGGTTCAGGGGTGACAGAGGATGTGTCGACACCCCCATACGTTAGGTTGGTGCGGCAATTAGGTGGTCCGTAGGAGATCACCTCCCCCACATGACGGTCGTAGGTAGGATGTGCATGTAACTGTCCATACTCCTGTGGGGTATGGAAGGTGCTAACATTGTATAGGTGGTATTCCCCTAGCGTAAGGCATTGAAAAACATCTACCAAGGGATCTGAAGTTGGGATGTTGTCCGCGGGGAAGGAAGTGGTATTCGCGGTGGTGGATTCATTGGTCGAAGGTGTGAGTGTGGTTAAGGTGGATGGTTGAGGCGTGGTTGAAGTAGATGGTTGGGCTGGATCAATGGGTGCCTTGACTGGTACAAGCACATCATTAGGGCGATATAACATATTACAGGTTTTGAAAGGGGAAGCGTCAGCTTTGACGGTGTAAGACTTCCCCTCATACTCGAATTTGATGCATCTATGTAAGGTGGAGGGAACGCATCCCATAGCCGGATCCAAGGGCGGCCTAACAATATGTTGTATTGGAATTCTCCCTCAAGGACATAGAAGAGTTTGGGTAAGGTACATGGCCTACACATGAATGTTAAGGATCACGGTGCCTAAGGTAGAAGTAATAGCATCGTTGAATGAATGCAACATGGTGGGGTTGGCACACATGCAGCTAGGAGGGATATTCATCTGTTGGAAGGCTTTGGAAGAGATGATGTTTAGGCTAGCGCCCCGTCGATCATAACACGATGTACCGGATGTCCCGGACGTAAGCCGAGATGAAAAGAGCTGGATCAGGATCTTCTGCACCAAAGATGACAATTTCTTCTTTGAAAAAATTGCGCGGCGAACGGCTTGCTTGTATAGGGGACAAAGTGGTTGTGGAGGTAGGTTGTTTGGTGAGAGAAGCGACGTGGTTGGGTGTTAAAATGGAGGCGACGGGAAAGGTTTTGTTAGGTAGGACCTCTATCCCTTGAAGGATCTCAATTAAAGCTTGTCGATGTGATTCAGATGTTTGAATGAGATCATAGAGTGTCATTTTGACAGGAGATTGGTGAAGTTGTTTGATCATGGTGCGGTGGGCAACTCCATCAGAGATGGGATAGGCAGGTCCACGAATGACCACTTTAGGTGGTGGTGCGATCGGGATGGCAGAAGGAGAAAGAGAGGCCACAGGTGTGCTTTCTTTAGCTTTTCCATTGTTTTTCTGACCTCGAGTAGCAATGTTAATCATGTTGATCTCGTGAATACGAGAGGAGGAAGATGGCGGGGATAAGTCATTGCTCTCGAGAGGCGGGGTTGCAATGATGATAGATTTTGGTGAGGTGGGGACAGGTGGTATAGGAGAAGGGATCGAAGCTAAAGGGCTTCTCTCTCGTAAATTATCTTTCTTAGGTTGTATATCCGAGATAGGTGGTGCGAAGGATGGCTTTCAAAGCTTTGCATCCTTCTACATCGTGTCCTGGTGTGCGATGGTAAGCACAAATTTTAGATTCATCATAACCTATAGGTCGAGGCTTAGATGGATCATAGAATCTGAGCGGGGGTAGGGAAATGGTCACATCCCCTACCAACATATCAAGGATCTTGGAGTAAGATCCTTTGAGCGGGTCAAATTCAGATGAAGATGAGGTTGTTGATTGAGTAGGTGAGATTTTTGATTGTTTTGGTAATGGTCGGGTATGAGTGGTTCGTATGGGTGGTGATTTAGGCAAGGGACTTTGATGATTGGTTTTAACGAGGCATGGTTTCTTCTACGTAGAAGTTATGTTTAGCTAGTTAGATGATGAGGCCCCAGCTGACGTGGTGGCAGGAAACAACCACGGGGAGAGAGGAGGAGCGACAACAAACAAGTCCTTCGATGATCGAGTTTGCTTAAGGTTGGCAGGTAGGTGAGATACTTGGGGCGACGGTGTTGAGATGCCCGTGAGTGTCTGTAGGGGTGCAAAAGGTATAGGTCATGTTAAAGAAGATGTGGGAGGCAAGGTGTATTGAGGCAAGGTGGAGGGGTGAGGCCCTAATATAGAAGGTAGGTGTGATGGTGAAGGCTGAAGCCAGCCTGTTGTATCGGTGTGATCGGGGTGAGGTTTTAGTTGTGGAAGAGGCATAGATTGGACTCGAGGAGATTGGGTCTGTCTCCTAGGTGGATTGACGGCATTATTTTTGGATAAATCTAACCATTTAGGTGGGTGTGTCAGGCTGGGAATTGGTGAAGTTCCAAGCATAAGGGAAGGTTTGGTTAGGTTGATAGAGGTGGCTGAGGGATTCGATAGAGATGAGGGGGGTGAAGGTGAGGACATAGGCATTTTGAGCTTTTGTAAACACCTCGGGTATATGGTAGAGGTGTCTGGATTAGTCATCTACATTTGAGTAGAGTATGGTGTACTCAAACGCTCCCATAAGACTCATCTATCTTCTGAGGGATGACAATCTTCACGTGTGAACAGAACTTTGGTATGGAAGAGAGGTGGGTTGTGATTCCGGTCCACTGTGGGTGTGATACAGGGGGTAAATGAGGCATTGTATCAATGGGTGTTAAGAGGTCAACCGGTCACTGGAAAGATTTAGGTGATGAAGAACTAATAGGTAGGAGGGCATGCTTGAGGGGATCCATCATGATTAAGGAGTTTGGTGATGTAGGCTCAAGGGGTTTCTCCTCTAAGGATGACAGAAAAAGTGGCAAGCCTTCTTCTGTTGCAGCAAGAGTGGTGGAAGGAGATGTTTGGGAAATAGATAAGTTAGATAACATCCGCTCACAATCTTGCAGGGATGTGGTGTAAGAAGGTTCATTTGTGAGAAGAGAACTCTGGGCGGTTAATTCCTTTATGGGTAAAGGAATAGCGGGATTGTCCTCTTGTCCTGATGAAGGAGAAGGGGGGCGAGAATCCTGCGTTGGTGAAGAAGCTTGATTCAGAATTTCCTCAATGGAAGCCCTGGGTTGGGAGTTGAAAATCGCATGGATCTCATGCACACTCTTCTCCTCGGCTGAGGTGTCTTGGTTTGTGTTACTGTTAGATGCATGGTTTGGAAATGGTTTGTTGAAGATTTTTAAATTTTGATTAGCGGGGGCATTAGGATTATCGAGAGTTATATCCCCTGCATCAACCATTTCCTGCACTATGTTTTTCAACATCTTGCAGTTTTCGTGACTATGTCCCTTCACGCGATGGAAGTTACAGAAGTCATTTTCTTTATACCAAGAAGGAATAGCATGGGTGGAATCAAACCGGAGTGAGGTTTAACAGGAGGCAAGGTGATAGCTCCTGCTTTAAGCAATTTGTCTAAGATCACACCATAAGTTTCTCCCAAGGGAGTGTAGTTGATGGGCTCGGCTTTATACTTATAGGTGGCTTTCGGCTGGGTATTAGACAGTGCTTGAGATTTGACCGTCACTGCGTGTACTGCACCCTTTGATTTTGAAGCAGCCGATGCGTGAGAGTTGGTGGTGTTGGGTTTGGTGGTAGAGTCTTGGGTCTAGAAATTTGAGCTTTTGTTGCATAACCTCAATTTCTCCTCCTCTAAGGCTCGAATCTCTAGTTTCCGAGCCATAGTAAAGGCCTCATCAAAGGTGCGGAAAGTTTGAATTTGGAGGGTGGGAGAAATGTGTTTAGCGCAGGCCCACGTAAAGAGTTCGATGAGCTCGGCCTGAGGTAAGGCGTAAGTAAGTTGGTTGATGAGGCCCCGCCATCGTCCAACGAAATCTATGATAGACTCGTCTTCAAATTGTCGGATGGCATAGAGGTCGGTAATGGATACTTTCTTGGCAATATTGATGGAGAAGTGATCCAAGAAAGTATTGGGCTAACTAGTTAAAGGAGAAGATTGAGTGTTGGGCTAAAGCACTGTACCACTCCAAAGCAAGTCCTGATAAGGACATGGGAAAGGTACGGAGTAGTAAGGCATCGTCATGAGCAATCAGATAGCAGGCATGTCTGAATGATCGCAAGTGTTGTTGAGGGTCCTCCTTACTATTAAAGCGAGTAAATTTTGGTAATTCCCATTGAGGAGGATATGTATGAAGGGGGACAGAAGGATGAATAGGCTCTCGACAAACTTGCTCATATGTCAGGGTGTTACGACTTCCTGAAACAGAAGCCTCAAGATTTTGCATCTTGTCCATCATCTGTTTGATTAAATCATTGGTTGGGTTAGATGATGGTGTTGTCATTGTAAACAGAGGAGGATTGGTCCAAGAGCCGCTACTAGACAATGGTGGGATTGAATGTTGATAAGATAATGGTGATGAATGTGTTGGGGCAGCTGAATAAGGGTGTCCTATATAAGGTTGAGGCTACGGATGAATTTGTGGAAATGAAAAGGTGGGTGGAGCTTGTGAGGGAAAGCTCATGTGTATAGGTGGCAAAGAGCAAGTTATAAAAGAGACAGTCTATGAGAGAGATGAGGTAGGGTCAGTGGATGGTAGTGACATGTGGGGCCCCAGATTAATGAAAGGAAAGCCAATTGGTGCAGTATGAACCACCAAAGCCACTGAGCTGGGAGACAGGGCTAAGGATGAAGACGGTGAAGCGGAGTTATTAGGTGGGGAAGGGGCTAAGTGAGTGGCGATACTAATAGGCATACCAACGAGGAGCTGACCATCGGGTGTATGGTCAGGGGTATGAGACAAATAATATTGTACGGCGCTAGGATTAGCATCCAAAAATTTGGCAAATTCCTTATCTCCTATAGGGATCGTGGGAAAATTACTGGTATCATAGGATTCCCCATAGGATGTGAAGGGGGTGACTCAGGCAAAGGCACGGAACAGCATGTGAAACCATGTCTGCAGCTTGTTTCAGGTGATAACAACCATGGATAAGAGGACACAGCAGGGATTTAATCAATCTAGAATAGAAACAACAACAAAATGTTGGAATTGATAGGTTGTTGGTTTGTCAAGAACTGTTAAACACAGTAACCGATATCGGTCAGATAACCGATGTCGGTCAGAATGTAGCCGGCGTCGGTCAGTTAACCGATGTCGGTAGTATAGGACCGGTGTCGGTCACTGTGAAAGCAAAGAGAGGATGTAAGAAGCTGCTGGTTTGGGGATAACAATGCTTAATATACCTACCAAACTATCTTGAAGTGATCACTGAAACAGTGTATGACAGAGAAACAAAACTAAAAAAAAGCAAGATGCACAAGCAAATCAAGAGACTAACCCTAGGATTAGTTTTAATCACTTTGGGCTTATGCCTTAGACGCCAGATGATGTCAATCCTAAACAAGAGACCTAAGGGAGATGTCAAGTTTGTTTTGGCTCATAAGGCTACCTCAATCGGGCGGAGGAATACCATGGGAAGGGGGGATGTTTGAGCTGTTGTGTTGATTATGATGTGATTTGGTATGTGTTGTGCAGTGAGAGTAAGATTAATTTCTCGTCAATACCATGGATATCACCCCCACGTGTATGACCTGTTACTTAATCTCGTTCACTAGAATTAAAAATAGCAGCAAACAATGTGATGCACGTGTTTTAAACCCAAATCGAAAATGATATTCGATGAAGCAAAGAAGATGACTTTCACTAATGCAAAGATGTGAAAGAAAAACAAATTCTTTTACCAAAATGACAAAATATTTTGTGAATATTTAGAAGAAAGAAACAGCAAGTGTGCTCCCTATATGAAAGCAAGCAAGAAAGAAAGAAACCCGAAAAGGGTCCCACCGGGCGTGCCAAAATGTTTCACACAAAATTTGGTTCCGGAATAGAGTTGCTTCTATCCTTTCATTCTCTTGAGAAACAGATAAGGGTTAGGGCTAGGAGGAATACCTGTTGAGTGTTGGGAAGGTGTGCGCGTCTGTAGAGATCAGATCGATTGTGAAGAACTCCTTTTTGTCTAGGAAGGACTACCTGTAAGTAAGAATACAAGACCACCAGATCTTAGTTAGACAATAAGTGAGGGAACTGCCTTAGGCCCAGGAAATATGAGACTTCCTTTCGAAGGTGGTCAGTTCCCCTTTTAATATGAATTAAAGAAAAATGATAACAAAGAACTACAAGATACTACTTACTGGTTCCTGATGAAGATACAGGTCCAAGGAATGTGGTGGCGATAGTAAGGCTTAGTTGGGATGATCCGGTATTGGAAAGCGAGCTGATGAAGCTATCCTCAGTCTTTTCCAATGCTTGAACGAGTGTGATAGTGATCCAGTTGCTCAGTTGCAGTCTTGGCTCGATCCTCTTCTCTGCAACCTCTTCTTGTTTCACTTCTCTCTCTTCTACCAAATGAATTCTAGATCCTCCTTTTTGGTTGGGGGAGGTCATTAACAGGGAACCGATGGCGGTTACATAACCGATGGTGGTCGAGTAAAACCGATGTCGGTTAGGTCAAAGTGGCTATTTTTAGTAAAATAGCCAACTTTCCCTCCTTTTCTCTCAGGGATCGGTTGTGGGCTTGGTCAAGTCATTATTAGGCTCATTTTGGTGCGGTGAGGGTGATGAGTCATGATGACCAAGTCATGGTCTTAATTAGGTGTGGGTTAGGGCTCATGGTGAGGTGGCGAAGTCATTAGGTCTTAATTAGGTTGGTTTAGGGTTAGGTTGGGGAGATGGCTCGTAAGACCCAAATTTGGTGTCTATAATCATAGGGAAATTCATTTGGTAATCAAACTACCAAGGTCTCCCAAGTAGGATATGGAAAACATCCATAGGCATAATGTCACACATGACCTGATATTTATATACTCCGCTCCGAAATTCTACCTCTGCATTGTTCATTTACACAATAGATGATGTCCTCTTTGTAGCTAGGACACTTTGTATGGTGTGGGGTGTGGCTATCTTTTCAAGCCTAGTGTTTCAACCATATCAATAGACACTAGATTGTTTGTACTCCCACTATCAATCACAACCATATAGTACTTTCCTTTTCTCTTGCATCTAGTTCTAAATAGACTCTTTCTCTGAGGTGGTTCCATAGCCTCCTTGTTGGGTTTCAACAACACCCTCTTCATGAGAAGAGACTCACCATCCTCTGGTATGTTCTCTTGTCTAGGTGCTACCTCTAGCTCCCCATCTTGCTCTTCACCTAGAGCAATGTACATATTCTTCCCATGGATGTTTTGAGGGTTCTCTGGACACTCATAGGATCTATGACAAGCATACTTATTGTACTTGAAACACTTACCCAAGAATCTACCCCTACCTCTTTGATAACCTTAATAGGGTCTCCTTCCTCTGGAAGGTGAACCACCCCTTGTGTTCAGTGTGCTATTAGAGCTGCTCCCCTCATCAGAACTTTTTTGTAGATGTATCCTATCATTTTGAGCACCTCTTCCTTTGAATGATCTACCCCTTTCTCTTGAGACAATTTTTTTTCTCCTTGCTATCTTCTCCTTTGCTTTTAGATAAATCTAGTAAGATTCCTCAATGGTTTGGGGGTGAGAAGACTAATATCATCTTGGATGTTAAATCTCAGTCCATTGATGTATCTAGCTATCTTTTCCAAGTCTTATTCTATGTGGCCTGATCTGATTGTTAGCCTATAAAATTCCTCAGTATATTCTTTCACAGACAACTCTTTTTGTCTCAAATTTTGTAATTCCTTAAACAAGTTTACCTCATAGTCTCTGGGGATGAATTTTCCCTTCATCTTGGCTACCATTCTATCCTAGCTTCTGATATTTTCTTTTCCTTTTCTCCTTCTTTCTTCTTGCACTCCATCCCACCATAGAGCTACATGCTTCTGCAATCTGGTCATGGAAAATTTCACCTTTCTGTCATCCTCCACTATGCCTTCAAAATCAAAGTACTTGTCCAGTGCTTTGATCTAGTCAATCAATTCCTCCACATTCAAGTTTCCTTCATACATGGGAACCTCCATCCTTGGCTTTGTGTTCACCTTCATGATGGCTCTAATCAACCATTCTTCAGAGGTTTCTTCCTCTACCTCTGTAGTTAGCTCCTCCTCTGGTGGCTCTTCCTCACCATCACTGACCTCTACCATCTCCATTCCTCTCCTCTGTTCCATTTCTAGGTCCCTCAACCTAGTCATCCAGTTCTTGGTATCCTCGGCCAAAGCAGGTTTGGGCTACTTGGGATACTTGAACTTCTCTCCTTAGTGGCACTTTACTCTAAATCTTCTAGTCTTGATTTGTTCTACTTCACTTGTTCTTTCTCCTCTACTCTAGATCTTTAGATTATGCATAATCAATTTGGCTCGATACCAAAATGATCACTATCCTAATTCCCTCTGGGGCCTCTCTCTCTCTCTCTTTATGTTTGTCTCTTTTTTATTTCTTGGAATCGGTGCAATCTTCCCTTCTTCCTTGGGTTACTCTTTTATCACACACACACACCTAAACAACACTATGACACACCATTTTAATCTAAGAACACTCCCTAAGCTACCCACACTCTAACACACTTTAGGAACTCAATTAAAGATAGTAATAACCCTTCCCAACTATCAAGAAGTTATGAATCAACCTAGACAGAGTAGTTCCTTGTAGGTTTGGGCATTAGGCTTGTATCCCTTAGGACAATCAAGTTTGATGAGACCTAACACTATAACCCTATTCAAGAAAGGAAAAAACCACTTATGGAGACCCATTTTGACTCTGTAAACATAATACAAGATTGATGGATGTTTTTTAGGAACATTGGACTTATCTCTCCCTTTCTATATTGTCATAATGATCGAATTAGGTCTATTAGACTGAGTTTAGTAGGAAAAAATGTAAAAACCAATCAAACCTGCTCCATTCTTCTTGGAATCTTGTTCAAAAAAGGTAGATAGGTGTGTGAAACTTGTTCATACCCTTGGGTTAGCTTGGCAACTGTCAAAAGTGAAGAATTTTCCTCTTTGTTGATTGTATTCATGTAAAAACAACCTACGCACAATGATTTCACGGTCAATAGGGTTGTGGAGTGTTTCATGACCCAAAATTTCTGGTGTAAGGTCATTTAGTCATGAAAATGGTGTCATGTAATTTTGGAGACCTCCCTTAGCTCATGGTTCAAGATACAATGAGACCTAGTTCACCATTCCAATACATGAAATCCCTTGGTTCGTACATGTGGAGAAGTTTCAAAGGCTAAGAAAAATTGAAGCATCTTGTCTTTTCTCCATTAACACACTCCAATTATTATAGTTGGGTTTAGTTAATATTCTTAGTCTCTACACATTGATGGCTCTCGTCCAGTACACAAAAATAGGGTAAATTACAAATTACAGTCCACTAAAACCTCAAAAAATGTTATCCCATCACACAAAAATCATTGTCATCCTTTCTATTAACTCTTAGAACACTGTTACATTATTTTGCATTCAAATCCCACTCCAAATTTCACACTAATCTACCAAACTAATGACTTTCAACCCCTAATCCATGATTTGCTCCTATTTTTTCTACAAAAATGCATAAAAAGGTATGTAAGCACATCATTTTTAAAAATGACCAAAAATATTTGTAAAACAAAAGATAACTTACAAGAAAATTAGAGAATAACATGTAAAACTATAAAATTTACAAATATTGGGCTATAGGGTGAGGTCGTTAGAAAATAGGACAAGTTTTACTGCTAAAAATTTAAGTCATTGCCATAGAGGATGAAGTCGCTAATTTTGTCAAGATCGTTGCAAGTTACTTCAGGACACTAAAATAGGATAAGGACTTTGGGACATATAGCGAGGTCATTGAAACTATAAAATAGGTTTAATTTTTTTAGGTTGAGGCCATTGATAGTCACATCAAGGTCACTAGTCAGTATTGATGAGGTCGTTGTTTACAAAGCTAAGGTCATTGAAACTATCGAAGCTCAAAATATGAGGCAAAAACACCAAAATCGAAGGATTTTTCTTCTTGAGATATTTTTTTAGTAGAAATTAAGCTCTCTACTACCTACAAACAACACACAACACTACGAAATATAAAAAAACATCTACAAGAACATAGACATTTTTAATGAATTGCAAAAACTTGTGTGAAAGGGGTAAATGAAGTTAAACTAAAAAGGAATGTGTGCAAGACAAAGGGGTGTCCCACTAGGCATGCCATATGTATGCAAGATAAAGAAGCTAAGATTATGTAATAAAGGAGTTAACATTATGTAAATAATATCTTAATTATTTAATCAAATACATCAAGATAAAGCATGAAAAGAAGCTAAAAACTTGCACAAAACATTAAAAATAAAGAATGCAAAACCTCCTTTTAAAATTAGATGCACTTTCGATATGTAGATATTTCATTATACGTTGAACATAAGCCACACATGATTAATGATGTTTATTTAAGGGAATAGATCTCTTCAAAATGGCCTAAAGGCCATGTTTGAATCTTCTCTTACTAACTTAGCAAGTAAGGGGTTTCTCAATTTTGCAAGCCTTCCTATAATAGAAATGCTCTTTTGATTATGGGTATAATATGTACAATATTTAAAAGGTTTCAATTGGTAGGAAGGTACTAGGTTGCTTATATAGCTTTCCAATTTGGGAGAAGCATACATCCTAGTGAATGTGGGATAAAGGAGATGTAGAATTAGGAGTGGATAAACATGTTTAAAGGAGATTGATTATATATTAATGACTCATAGGCATTTGGGAATATTTAATTAATCAATTGGGATTAATTAAAAGGTCGTGTTTAGCTTGTAGAATCTATTTAGAGATGATTTGGATGGAAATTAGTAGAATTAGAGGGGTTTGAGAGGGAGGTTTAATTAATAAGAGGGTTTATTAATTAAATATAATATTGTGAAAGGGAAATTAATTAATAATGATTAACTAATTAAATAAAATAGGATAATAACCAACATTTGTGATGTTAATTGGTATCCTAGATGAGGGAAAATGCTAATTAATTAATTAATGAAATGTTGTTAATTGACCAGAAGATGGGAGATTTTAGGTAATTAGCATAAAATCACTAATTATGATGAAATGAAGGGAAATGTGCAATTAATGTAATTTTAGCATTAAAATAACGTGGAAAAAATCAGGTTTCTACATTATCACTTGTATTTATATACTTTTTAGAAGGTTTAATTTCAGTAAGAAAAAATTCAATTTATTGTTGTGATTTACTTATTTTAAGTTTTTTTTGCGACCCATAAACTCATAAAAAACACTAAAACATTGTTTCTATAGATTCTCATTTAATAAAGTGAAGTATATTGGTAGTTTAGTTTAAAAAAATTGTGAAACAAAATGATTTCAACTCCCAAAACCCTTATTTTTCAAAGTGTACACTTGACTTTTTGGTATCACATGAAAATGCGTCTCAAACAATCTTCATAAACTTTGAATCAAGAAAACAATAAAAATGATTTAGAAACTGATTTTGAGCACACGTGTAATATTTTATCAACCTAAAGAATCTTGAAAAGAATCATGCTCAACATTGTAACAAGTACAATATATAAATGTTCCATTTTGGGTATAAGGAACCTCACATTTCAAATAAGGATGTTTTTTTATCTATTGAATATTGAGTAAAAATTTGGTTCAAACCACATCAAAAGACATCCCCAAGTCTCCAATTTTATCCTATGATTGTCTTAAGAGAGCTTCTCATCATAGGCTCAATTTGTATTTATTGTTCGACCATCAAAAACACCATGAAGTGATTGTTTCCTCTCAATTGTGGATGACTCTAAATAGTCAAGAATTCTCTACAGAAGAATTGTATAATTTCTGCACATCTCCACTCAACAAGATGAAATCTTATCTAACGTGGATGAGAGGTGTTATACTCTTTTCCTTCCCGGAACAATTTATCTTACAATTAGTTGTTTTTGATGGTGAAGCTCACAAGACAACAACCATATCTGACATCTCATCATACATCTATTATCATTACAAAATTTTATGACTTACCTCTTATTGATCATTTCACCCAAGTAGCACAACAAAAATTCCCTTCATTCACGAACTAATATATAGAACTATGTCTTTGTATATCTATTATCCTTGACCCTACCATACACCATGATTAACCATAGGAGTATCATTGACCTTGACAAACAAATTTTTCTTTCTTGAGAGTATAGGTAGAGTTACCCCTCTTTTTTTGCTTTTACATACAACCATAATTTCATTAAATTTGGACATATGTCCAAGAATCTAGACTTATAGTATCATCATTTTTGGTTTTATAATTGTTGAAATTGGATTATGAAATTTCCATTATTGGTTTTTATCTAGTGTGATATCATATTCCAATATTATTATTATTGGTTTTTAAGTAGTGTAATATCAGATTCCAATATTTACACTATGTACAAGTAATTAGAAAACTCTTTTATCAACAAAATCATCCCACTGTACCCTTGAAAGGTTTTCACTTTATAGAGATAATATTAGAACACTATTATCTAAGCTAATTTAAAATGGGAATTTTCCCATTATAAACAAGTAACTTATAAATATTTTTAATTGAAAAGTTTTGTGGCTTCATTTATTAAGCTTTATCAATGTCCAAACTTAAATAATGGGTAATTATGCATATAAATTTTGTAGTTCTTAATTCAATAATTAGGGATTCTAAGAATATAATTTAGTTTCGGAGTTCGAAAGGTTTGTATTTTATAAATTTATTAAAATAATTAAAAATTTATTTAATTATGAATGGTTATTTTCCCATTCTGAACAAGTAACTTATGAATATCTTTAATAGAATCATTGAGATGGAGGGTAACATATGTATTATAAACACTTAATAATGCTCAATTTACCAATTTTAATACATAAATAGTTAGAGCATGATTTGTGTTTTAAAATTATAAGTCTCATGGCTTCGTTTATTAGTAGGTTTATTCATTTCAAAGCTTAATTAATTGGTTATGCACCTAATTTATTTAGACTTATGCACATAACTTTAGGCAAAGACCATATAATTTTGTGGTTGTAATGAATGCATAAATCAAGGCCAATTCCTTGAAAAAACCAAAGCATGAAATTTTGAAATGAATTCCTTGTAAATCACAACCAACTCCATGTAAACTTACTTAGAGCATAATAAAGGATTTTTTTCAAATTAAATTAATTGCATAGTGGAAATTATATTAATAAGACATTAATAAGATTCAATAGTTCCATAAACAACACGATGTTTTATAGAATTATATGGAAAAATATTCCAAAATAATATAATACTCAATCTTTCATTTAATTATCAAATAATAGTACAACTATAAAGTTTTATTAGAGAAAGCTTTGGAAAATTATTTTTCAAAAACCCACATCCTAGGCCAAGATGATTTCACATACAGATTTATGATCTTCAATAGTTTCTCCAAGTTAACATTCATTATCTTATTCAAGTAGTTCAAGGTATGATTTAATTACCACATGCCCTTTATCGAGTATCTTAAAGAAGCCACTTTGCCAAAAAAATTTGGTGTCCATGCCTAGATGATGTTATCCACATTGATATCTTATTTAATTTTGTCTAAGATGGTCCATGTTTTATTTGGCCTTAAACAATCTTGATACAATGTTGCACCTTCTCCTCTCCCTGTAGGTTTCCAATATTGAACTCTCAACTTTTTATTTACATCATTTCCTTACCATTTAAGGAAAATATCCCCATTTTCTCTCCCCATCCATATATTTTCATTATCATTTCCTAGTCATATAATAAGCATTTGTCCCTTGAACACATCCTTCAATGGATTGAATTCTTGTTTAGATCTTCCATAAATAGGCCCAATGTAAATATCATTATTACTTGGGATATGTTGAATAATGTAGTCTTCTCTATGAATATGTGTGGATCCTATTATTTGGTCATATATGTATTTTTCATGTACATTTTTTTCCGAAAATAAACATCTAACCTCCTACTACAATTTACAAATGGTCTATATAATGCACATAAAATAAATTCCTAATACGTAGTCTTTGGAATAAAATATTCATTACCTTTGCATGTTGCACTTTTCCCCAATGTTCAATATATGATTTTATTCCCTTTCTATATATTCTATTTATTTGAGTACTTTGAAAGTTTCTAAAGGAGGTTTCTCTTCTGAAAAGGTTGGTTCACCATTATCCTTTTTACGCCATATTTGGATAGAATGAGACCATTGCAGATCCTTTATTGTTTCTTTATACTCCATCATGTGTATGTCATCCATAACATGGAGTATGAGAATCTTAGGCTTGATGATACCCATTATCTTATGGTTTCCATCCAGCAAGAATGGATCAAAAAAGTCCTTGAATTTATACATTTCCTTAATAAGGAAAGGAGTGAATTTACTTGACCCTTATTGGCATGTTTTGTAGGATTCCATGATATGTGAAAAAGAAAATGTGTCTAATTTATGTAACAATTATTTTTATCTTCACAAAGTCCCACATATATATCCTCATGAGTGTGTTCCATTGGAAGGAAGTTTAGATAAACAATGTTGGATACCTTTTTGTTATCAATATTGATGTAAATGTAAATAAGGTACATTTATTGTTATCACTCGAGCATTATCAAGTTGTAAGTACAGGAAAAGTGGTTTATTTTTTAATGAATTACTTGTGCTAGCAACACTAATGGATTTAGAATGGTCAAATATTTCATTGTACCCTTTACATTTTTATGCAGTATTACATCACATTTTGTAGTATTACATCATAAAAATTTCTTCAAGCTTCCAGAGACACAAAGCTAATAGATGTTTGGATGATTCAAAAACTAGTAGGTTCATTTACTTATTGAATTAAACTATGAATAAATCCCAAGGCTTACTTCTTGTGAGAATACATCATCTTATGACAGATATTCAAGTGCAAAAGAATAGAAAATAACCATGCATCATTCTGAGAACCTATGATGAGTTATCACATCAATGCATCCATAGAAGAGAAATAACAAACAACATATGGAAATGGTTCATACACAAAGGAAATACACTAAGATTATGCTCATGAACACATATATGATTTAGAACAAAACCTTCCATTCATATTATGATGTTCAATAACCACATTACATTCCTTGAGGTCATAACAGACCCATATAACAATGCAGAGCAAGGTCATGCATCAAAACTACACTATGTCCTTCACATTACAAGAGATGAATACAAGACCCATCCCTCTAAATGCCATCACTCCTATATTTTCTCTAATCCCAACCCATAGAATCCTCCATTATATTTTTACAGAGCTTCACCTCTTTTCCACCACCTCTCTCTCTCTCTCTCTCTCATCTCTCTTCTCTTCTCTCTTTTTTTATCTATCCACCTCTATATATAGCTTTTCTACCTTCACCTTCACCATGCCATGCCTTCTTCTGGTAACATCATCAGTTTCCAAGTGTCCAAGTGGTCCTCCAATGGAGCATGCCTCCTTTGATCCGAGCTCTCCACTCTATGTGCAATGATGTTCTTCTAGAACCTTCCATCGCATGCATGGAATATTCCCTTTTTGATCCTATACTAGTGCATGCGCTGGCACCTTATCCACTCTGCATGCTAGATGGGTCACACTTTTCTCATGTGTTTTCTAGAACTCCGAATATGGCTAAGTCCCAAAACTTGTCTTGCCTTGCATGCATGTGTGTGTGTTTCTAAAACCCCTTCTAGAACCCTTCCCTACGCACCTTCACCCACACACCCCTTCTTCAAATAGGTCCCACATGCCCACACCTTCTT
The DNA here is from genome assembly GCA_018340775.1 of Taxus wallichiana var. yunnanensis. Lineage (NCBI taxonomy): Eukaryota > Viridiplantae > Streptophyta > Pinopsida > Cupressales > Taxaceae > Taxus > Taxus wallichiana. The sequence continues at coordinate 643,521,051 of CM031237.1, read as the reverse complement.
GTACTTAGCCAATATTCTGGGGCCCAACATCACCCCACACTACACTTCTCTCCCTCGAAACACTCTTTAATAAAGTAAAGAATGGTGGGCTCTTAAAATGGTTGGAAAGAAAGAATAAAGGAATGAAGAATTGGGAGAAAGAATGAAAGAATGGGGAACTTGTTTATTGTTGGAGGAGGAGAGGGAAATCCTTCCCTATTTTCCTCTAACTTCTCCCAAGTGTCGACCTCATTCTGAGCTTGCTGACAGAGGTCACCCACCAGGGTGCTCACCTCCTCAAAACTCATCTCCTCCCCTTTGGTGCTCATGGTCTCAACAATACTTTCCAATTACTTTCCCAAGTCCTCAAGCGCATCCATCCTGTGGGTGATCTGGGGGTATAATTCCTTTAGCCGACTTTTGATCGAGCCTCACGCAGGGGTCTCGATTGCTTCTGACTTCTTCTCCACCTCAGGCTAGGATCTTATCTCTTTCCACTCTATTCCCCTTATTTTTCTCTTGGAACTCCTTGAGTTCCATTTCATGGGTGGCAACCAAGATGCTTTCCACTCTATCCCTATCAGCACGTAGTTTTCATAAGCAGCTTCAATGACTTGCGTGGTGGCCTTTACCTCTGCAAGAAGTTTAGTGTATCAAGCCACAATCTCGACAACCTTCATCTTTTCCTCTTTCTCTTGGCACATGCCTGCCTCTTCTATAGAGACTCTAAAGTGAGTGGTCACCTCTCCATCATGAGAATGTGAGTCAAATCCTCCAGAAATTGCAAGGCTGATTCATACTTCTTCTCGGGTGGCACTAAGTCGGGGTGCTTTAGAAAATGGCATCCGTAATCATCTCCACCTTCTTGGAGACTTCACACACCTTTTCTTTTTCTTCTTTCAGCTCATGCCTCAACTGAGCACTGATCAAATCCTCTTGCTTTAGGTCCTTTCTCTTTTCCATGAGCTCCTTCTTTTTCTTCTCTAATTCCTCCTCCAGAATCTCACTCTATCATTTCTCCCAAATAGTCTGGCCTCAACTTTGACTAAAACCTTGTTGAGCACATTACATAACCTGTTCATCTAATAGTTGTTGAGCATTCACCAAGGGATTTACTCCTTTTTTTCTAGCACCTTCATTAGCACTCTCTAGCTTACTTCAAACTCAGGTTCATCTACGTGAGACTCAATGCCCAAGATAACATCTTCTTGGTTCGGGGATATGTGCCTTCTTCATCAAATGATGACATAGCTAGGAGTTTCTCTGTTGGTATGGTGCTTTGGAAATGCACATGCAGTACACCTTTCTAGGATCATTAATGTATCCCATTCCCTACTCTTGTGCCACCACTACACCTTTCCCACCTATTCACGTAGCTTTTGGGAAGCTTACTTGCCAATTTGGGATCCCCACCCATGCTTCCATACTCCTTCCCAACACTTTCTTCTTCCATCTCCTTTCAAAATTTCATCTGCACTCCTCTCCAACTCTTTTCCACCAACTCCTTCATGATGCCTACCACTTCTCTCTCCATGGATTTTTCTCCACTTTCTCCTTGTGAGGCTTGGGGTTCTTTGGTTTTTGGTGCTTACTTCTTCACTCACCCCCTTGCCTTGATCCTCTGCTTCTTCCTCATCATTCTTCTCCTCATCTTCTCTTCATTATACTTCTCTTCACCTTCCTCCTCCTCGAATCATGTATATCATACACTGGATGGTCTTCACCTCCTTTAGGCTCATCATCATCATCCTTGTTTCTCCAATGTAGGCATCTAAACTTTTTGTCTCCTCTGAGTCTACCTCTTTTGTCACCTTCTGCTTCTTCCTTACTAGGGATTCCAGTACAAGAGATTCTTCCTTTTCTTTTTCTTTACTAGGTGACATCTTCCTTGGTGACTCCTCATGTGTGAGGGGATCTTCCTACTCTAGCACTTCTTCTTCTTTGGTTTTTTCCTTGATAGGGACTTCTTCTGTGCATGTAAGTGAGGCTTAGCTTGCTTCTGGTGCACCCACAATTGTGTTGTCTACACACTTGGTGCCTTCTTCTCCTACCCCTCTTCTCTTTCTCTCTTCTTTGGTGTGCCTTCTTTCTCCCTATGGGGTCTTCTAGAATGGAGACATCACTCTCTCAGATAGGCCTTTTCTCAAACTTAGGCCTTATGCATAGATACACCCTTGTTGTGGTCCTTCCGATGATTGGCAACATCATGGGATTCATCATTTTTGAACTTCATGGGAGACATACTTCTCCATGTATGCATGCACTTTTTAGGGTACATGAGCTTTTGGTGCAGCTCATGGTGGTCTTGGTCCACCTCACTAAGGTCAAACCTTAGTCTTTTGGCTTCTTTGAACTGTTGACTCCATAGCTTGGAAGTATTGCATGGTGAAGGAGAAGGGTAGCTTGCACCATGGACCCTTAGTCCCATTTGTCAAAGTGAACCTACCAATGCAGAAATGTTGGTAAACTAAAAATCTACTTCTCCATCCATGAGCATGGGAAACTACTTTGGGATCCTCCACTCTACCCCAAATGCATCACACATTCATTTATACCACTTCTCCAGTAGGTGCCTTGTGAGTGGCCATCATGGTTTCACAAGTGTACTTTTCAAACCTTTTTGTGGGTGAGGGATCCTCTTCTGGATACTCCCAAACAAAATTTTTCTAGCCCATCGGCACTCCAATCTCTAAAAATGATGGTGAGGAGGATGTTTCTAAATAATATCTTCTCTCCTTCCTATGTGCATTACTTTATGATCTCATCCACAATGAAAGTGGACAAGTTATAGATGGTTCCCTCTGATATCTTCGGCATACATTTAGCCATGCCTTGTTCACTTGCATCCATCATTCTTGATCATTAAGCTTGGTCACCAAGTGCATGCGCCATCCTCATAATAGGGTCTAGAATCTCTACGATGTCAAAGTATCATGAACCCTTCTTGTAGTCATATGTTGTTATTGTCTCCTTGATAGCCTCCTTGTCACTCAGATCATCATCTATACTTTCTCCTTCACAAATAAGGCATGTGAACTTGGATATCAACTATGGTGTTATGCACATCTTGTGCCCTAAAAAATAGAAGTGATCCTCATGTACACGTGACATCAACCATTGATAAAGGTGCTCGGGCTTACCAAAGTAAGGCAACTCATATAGTTGCAATAACCCTTTCCTTCTCCAATTTGACTTTCACCTCATCATTGTATATAGGCATCCCATCTGGTGTCCTTTTGTTAGTTGGATGGACCAACTCTAATGCCATTTCCTTCTCATTGTGCTCATGTGATGGTTATAATCACTCACGGACCATTTGTCTTAAGTGTGACACCCACTCCTTTCCTAGCAATACTCCATCTGGTATATGCATTTTTCGTGCATACCATTCTCATTGGAGCTCATGGATGGAAGTGGTTTGTTTTCCTTTTCCTTTCCCTTTTATTTCTTTGGTGAAATGGTCACCTTCTTAGGTGTCATGCTTTCTGTCGGGATAAACTAAGAACTTCTTACTCTTCTCTACTACTCTCTTAACTCCAAACTCAACTCCAAAGCTCAACTCTTGGAATAAATCCTTCTATCTTCATGCCCTAGCTATGCAAAAACCCTAACTAGGAAAACCTTCCACAAGATGGCACACACTTCAAACTAACTTTTCTCACACCCATGTACTCCTTCCTCCTAGTTTGCAGATCCACTCTAGTCACACACTTAGATTTCTTAGGATTCTTCTTCCTTCACACAAATCTCTCTGGATGCCCTAGTTCACAAGAGTGCTTCAACTTCATAATAACAAGATAGAATAATGACTTTCCCGACCTTATATTTATAGTTTTTTCCTTCCTCCAATAATAAATGCTATACCACCTACCAATGTAACATAATTTAACATTAAATGTGGATTTTTCCACTAGGCCAACTTTAAGTGCCCTTACCCATGCACTCAATCCTGCGTGAAAAAACCTCTACTACCTTCTACACGTGCAAAAATCCAATTTGACCAAAGACTCTTACACATGCATCTACTACAACGCCAAAGGCACTTCTTCTATCCTTTTACCTAATTTTTTTCCCTTTCCCTACCTCATGTTGTTCTTGCACTCTTCATCCTTTGTACATGGTCTTTTTACAACCTTCTTGACACCATAATTCATTATCCACCATTTCCTCATGTGCTTTCTCAACCTTACGCACTTCCTTCTACTGGGCCACTCAACTTGTATTATAGGCCTATACTTTTCTTTTCATTACTCCACCCCACACTAAAATAGATGTGTGGTCCTCTACGCATACACAACCTTGGAAAAATAATGTGGTTACTGGCGCACAAGGCACAAAAAAAACAAAAAAAAGGAAAAAGCAATGAGAAAAGGAAACACAAGAAAAAAAAATCATAAAGGGAAATTCTAAGCTAACTAATTGGAAATACTACCTTATTTACAAACACCAAGAAGACTTATTTATAGTAGGGCTTCAACCTACTCCCATTGAAATGACTAGTAATCTCATCCCATCTAGCACTTGTAACTAGAAAGCACCTGAATCAAGAATGTATGAGATGATGTAGGGTCCCAACCAATGGACTTTCAACTTCCCAGGATGGTGCAAATACTTGGAATCATACAACAACACCATCTATCCCAACCTCAAACTACTTTGTTCTTGATATGATGATCATGTCATGCCTTTTGTCTTGCTTTTTCTATCTTCTGACTCCATCTAGCAAGTGATCACCTTTCATCTAACTACATCAACTTATCAATCCTCTCTTCCAGTGCTTTTCATCATCCAACCCTCCTGCACATGTTATACAATGATGGTAACATGAATTCAACTGGAAAAATAGCCTCATGCGCCAAACACCAATTGAAATGGTGTGGCCTTGTTCAACCTCTTGTAGGTTGTCTGTATGCCCATAGAATGGATGATACTTTGTCATCCCAATCTTGTCTTCCAACGTCATAGATCTTAGTCAATGTGTGACTTAGTATTTTTTTGTTAAATGCCTCAGTAGTTCCATTTCACTTGAGGGTGATAAGGGGTAGTCTTGTGATGGGCCACCATAAATTTTGCTAACATAATCCTGACCATTTCATTGAGGAAATGTGTACCTCTATCACTTGTTAAGCTTAAAGGACAACCATACCTACTGATTATGTTCTCCCATAAAAATCTAGTAGTTTTTTGTTGTGGTGTAATCCTTCGTAGGTTTGCCTCTCTACCCATCGTGTCAAGTAATCAGTGCAAGTAATGATATACCATGAACCAGTCCTTCACGTGTGGTGGTGAAAATTGGCCCTACAAATTTGATTTCCCATTTTTCAAATGGTTCAAATCATTGGCTATTGGTCATAAGGGCATTTCATCCCTCTTCCCAGGTTTTCCAAGGCAATGCGGAAGTCACAGCCTTGCAAAAACTCAATACAATCCTGGTAGATGGTTTCCCACCAAATCCCTACTAGTAAAATCTTCTCACATGGGTAGCATTTCCTATAGTGTCCTCCTGCAATCCCACCATGCGCTTCCTCCATAATTTCCATGCACTCATGTTCCAATATGCATCGTGTAGAACCTCATCACATCCTAACTTATATAGGTCTCCACTAATCAACATGTAGGGTGCGGCATGTATATTGCTAACTACTTTCTCTCTAGAGCCTTCATCCCTTCCGGTGCCACACCTATTTTTAAGAACACTGTGATATCTTCCAAGTCTGAGGGCATGTGCCATAACCTAAATAGTTGCACATCTACATGGTATCCTCAATGCTTTGCATCCCCCTGAGTTAATCCTTGATAAGTGGTCAGGTCTTGAATTTCTTTTCCTTGTTTTACAACCACTTGTGAACTCAAACTCTTGGAATAATAGGACCCAACGACATATGCACCCTTGTAAAAATGGGCTTGTTGACTAAGTATTTCAATGCCATGTGGTCCATGTAGAATATAAATGGTGTTGCCAATAGATACTTCCTAAACTTATGCAACACGTAGATCATAGATAAATGCTTCACTCAGTAGTTGTGTAATTTTTTTCTACTGGTGTGTCAACTTTCTACTTGGAAAAACACAAGGGATGATCAATAATTCCCTCACTAGGTTGTGCTAGTATTTCTCCCATAGTTGTCCTGAGGCATCAACATGCACATGGAAAGGCTTATCCCAAGAAGGAAAATGTAGTATGGGTGTCATGACAAGCCTATCCTTCAAAGTGTCAAATGCCCTTCTGCTGCACCTCTCCCCAATGAAAGGCACTCTTGTGTTTTAGCAATTCCTCCAAGGGCATGGTGATCTTGGCATACCCCTTGATGAATTTCCTATAGTACCCATATGCCCAAGGAATCCATGCACTGCACTTTGACTAGTAGGCTCCCTAATCCCACAATAACTACAAACTTTGGTGGGATCCACTAGTAAGCCTTCTTTGCATATAATATGTCCTAACAGGGTTCCAAATGGAGTAGAAAAGACACATTTCTTAATGTTGAGGGATATCCTTAATTTCCGACATCTCTCAAACATCAGCCTCAATTTCACAATGGTCTTTCACCAACCCATACATAGTCCAGTCATCTAGGTAAACTTGAAGAAATTTATGGATGAAGTCTTGAAATGCTTGTACCACGATGCATGAGAACACAATAGGTGCATTCTTCAATCCAAAAGGCATAACCATGTAGGAAAAAATTCCCCATTTAGTGGTGAAAGTTTTCTTTCTCTTGGTCTTCTTTTTAATCCTAACTTGGTGATACCATGAGAACCCATCCATGAAAGAGTAGACTTCACACCCGGCTACTCCCTCCAAAATTTCTTTAGTAAAGGGGGTTGGAAAAGGATCGATGACACATACTTACATTCAGAGTCCCTATAGTCCACACATAGATCCTTATCCTCCCATCCTTCTTGATACTAATGACCATTGGGCTTATCCATTCTGATTCTTCCACTACCTCAATGATGCTTGATGCTATCATCTTGTCTATTTCTTCCTTGACCCATATACATGTAAATTTGGATTCATCTCGATAAGGCCTCTTTTGAATCGGGCACACCTTCCTTCAACTTGATCTTCATCTCCCCCAAGGAATGGTGGATGCCTTTGAGTTCATGATACCCATGAGGGAAAAAATCCTAGAACTCACGTGCATAGATCAATGACCTTTGAAACTTCTTTTTTCGACCAATAGTCCCCAATGATAGCTTCCTTAGGTTTTCTTCTGTCCCAATGTTAACCTTATTTTTTTCAAGGGCTCATGGTAGGTGTGTGCTCACTCATCAGTGCTATCTATGACTTCGTGTACCTTCAGAATGGTTAACATCCAAAGTTTCCATCTCTTCACCATCTACTACATAGACCATTTTTCCTTTTTCTTTTTCCATGCACACGTGCTCAAGTTGTACTTCCTCTTTGATTCTTCTTCATTGAGGCATGTCTCCAAATAAGGCTCACCCAGTAATTCCAGTAGCCTATCTTCTTCCATAGCACTATCTCCCATTGTAAGGCACTTGATTACTTACAACACCTTATCCATGATGGCTTTGTACTCCTATACTCAAAATTGAATGAGATCATCACCACCTCCTACCAATTACCTGTTTGATGACGCATCTCTGAATGAATATACCATGCACACACAACCTTGTAAGGTGGAATACAACTTATGCACCCATAACAAAGGTGGTAACACTTTTGTGCTTCCCATCCAGGCCTTCTCACATGCTTGGATATGAAATGAGGTGGTCTCTTTACCATGGTAATCTTGTATGATAGTGGGCACGTGTTGCTCTAGAGAACCTTACAGAAAATGTGATTCTTACCTCATGCCATTCTAGGAGGCTCTCCCGATGTGTAGCCCACCAGCATGCTGTTATAGTTCCGAGTAGGTTATAATTGAGCATTCCCCTTCTCTCATCCTCATTCTTCCACTTGAGCCTCCATTTCTCACAAGAAAATTTTAGGGTATGCTCCTCCAAGTAACTTGGAAACTTCTTCCTCCTAGGTGCTTGACCAAATGCACTTTTTACCCTTGTTATATCCTCTCAACTATCACCCAATCAACTCATAAGTCCCATGCATGCCCAATTGTCACATGCCATGCTAGTGGTATCACTCAAGGACTGAGCATCTTCAAACTAGATAACTCCCTCCATGTGGGATGAATTATCTCATAGATCTCTATGGAGCACACATATATTCTATCAAGGACTTCTTCTCCTAAGGGCTCAGTATAGGGTGTTGATTTCCCATCTATTAAAGGGATAATCACCCTTTCTTCCTTGTTCTCAAAGCTGATATACCCTTTGTTAAACCACAGTCGGCATTGTTCTTATAACACCATGGGCACCCAAGTAATGTTGGAAAGTTTTCTTCCTCGGTGAGTGCCAAGACTTCAAAGTCTCCAGTGAACTTGGCCCCTTGAATGGTGATAATGCATCCTTCAAGACTCCAATGGGCATTGCCTTTGTCTTGTTTTTTCCATATACAACACATTCAAGATGGTTGTAATGTGGGTCTTCCCATTTGATGTCCATGCATCATCCAAGGTAAGAACATTGACCTCTACTCCCATGTCGATGAGGATATTTCTTAGAAGCCATCCATCAACAACTGCATTTAATGTAATCTCCTTATCATAGTCAAGGTTGTGAGGAGGAAGGTTTGCATGCAAAACCTTCCTTTTCACTCTTCTCTCTGGTGCATGGTACCTTCTCCCTCAGCCATTCTCCTAGCAAGGGAATAATATTCTCTTTCCTTAACATCCTACATACTTCCTTGACCTCATCCAGTCATCCTTTGGAGCCTCAACATTCTTCCTTTTCTCCAACTACTTTTTGATTCTCCTTTAGACATTGGATCTCCCCTTGCAAACTCTAAATCACATCCATAGTCTCTTGATACACCTCCTTCTGATGAGTAGGGTCTCAGATACTTTCCATGTACCACTTCCTCTCTTGAAACTAGTGTCCTTTGTCTTGGCATCTCCTTGGCATGCATGCGCCTCTCTACTCATCATCACCAATACAGGTTCTAGTCCTGACTCATGCACCCACTCTTGGCATCCACTATGAATCAAATTTCTTGATGCTCACCATCCCAATGCCTTTTTCCTTTCGGTGTTGCTAGTTCATATGCTCATAAATCTCTAGACACTCTTCATACTTATGTTTCTTCCCACACCATGAGCATTGTAATAGATCAGACACTCACATTTGTAATGCTCTATAGATCCACATATTATAATAGGTTCCTCATGGGAATTCACTTCATCCTCTACCACGTATTACTGTGACCACAAAATCCTCCATGAAAACCTCTTCCACGTGCTCCTCCATCTGTGCCCTTCTTCATAGTGATGATCATCATCCTTGGAACTACTTGCAAGACTAGTCTGGCACACACCAAGATCAATAACATCATGGATCTGATCAATCAATCTACAATCCTTGGTATCATGGGTCGTAGAGGTACAAATCTTACAATAGAAAGAAACATTCTTATGGATTGCATGTTAGTAGTAGAGGACACCTACTTGCATCATGATCCCCATGGAAAATCTCATATCTACCACCATAGCGTACCCAAATTTTGGGAAAACTATCCTTTGCATGCCCTTCCACTTCACATTCTATACACCAAAGCCCACTACTGAACCTCATGCACTTGAGTTTGTAGAAAAATTCTCCAACTTTGGCCATTACAAAATTTGAGCCTCTAGAAAAGGACTAACACCAGTATCAATGCTCCCAATAGCCTCAACACACAGGGAAGCTTCCAATGCCTCACGTGGGTCTGTGAAAGTCTTGTGTGATAGAGCCCTTCTAAATGGTGTTATCAATCCTCCAAAAACCATTGAGCATGTTGAGAAGGGTGAATGTCATAGGATAGTTTTGACAAGAGAGTCTTTGAAACACATCATACTCTCACACACTCTCTTCCATTCCTTTTGGATCTCCTTTAGAGCATGTTGATGCTCTTTTTCTCAAATTCAGGATATGGAACTCTTTTAGGAAGGCATTCTTTAATGCGGTGTGTAGTCTACCACCATTTGATGGGGGTCATACTTTTGATACCAACTATGTGTGCATCCTTGCAACATTGTTGATAAAATGAATTTGCCTTCCACTCTGGGGTAGTGATCCCTTTCACGTGCCATAGTAATTCACACTTGTGCACATGCTCTACAACATCTTCAATACCCATGTAGTCTAGTAAGTGCAATGACATCTCAAAAATACTTGTGGAGGTGGTTGAGGCCCTTGTCCTCTAATCCAGAGCCTTGGTTTCCTCCGGTGTTTCCTCCTCCACCAGATCCACTAGATCCACCAGTCCCATTCCTCCTGACCCACCAGATCCTCTAGATCCACTAGGTCCACTAGGTCCTCTAGCCCCTATACCACCAGATCCACCTCCTGTAGCCGGAAAAATGGCTTGAAGTGGTCACCTAGTGTTCCCAATGTCCCACTGAACTATGCATGCGATGGTTTGTGATATTTCCCACTACTAGTTGTGTGTCCCATGCCACTTCTAGATGTGATACCCAAACCTTGCATACTTTACACCTTGTCCAAAAAAATTCCTCCAAATACTAGAATGGTTTGCACAGCCATGGATGTTCAAATGAGAAATTATATCTCTTGGGTGTAGATCGGTTACTCCCACCAATACCAACTGGGTTAACAATACTTCTCCCTTGATCTAGAAAACCAAGCACTAGGGTTGGTCACTAGGTGGGTTCAGATGCACGCCAATGGCTCTCCTTTCTCCATGTGATGAAAACTCTCATCAGAAGTTGAAGGGGCTTCTCTCTCACGTTTTCCAAGATGGGGTAGCACAAACTTCTCAGGTTCCACATCCTCTGCATGAACCTCAACTCCTTCCCACAATGTCTTCCTCCATAGATCCATCACACTTGTAACCTCACATTTTCTAGTCATCTCCCTTTCACTGAGCTTCACTATACTTGAGTCATCTCTCCTCCCTTTCCTTTTCAGCCATAATGTCCACCATCTTCCTCCACCCTAGCTTCCTCTCCCAACTCGAGAAAGCTTAGCCAGCCATGGGAAATGCCTCTAAACTTAAGGTAATGATCAAGATCTTCATAGCCAAAGGAATAACATGCAAAAATGATCCTCTGGGCTCCCTCAAAAAAACTCAAACTCAACTTCTAGGGCAATAATACGTAGAAATGGCATATTCTAGAGTATAATTGGTCAACACTCCTTTCCACCAGTGATCAACAACACGTCCAAGTCAATATCTACATCCTACATCCTCTAGATAATCATCTTGGGTCCATACATGTGATCTATAGTACCAACTCGATCTGATGCATATGCTGAAAGCCATTCATATAGTTCTACTAGAAAATAATAGAAGAATGTCTCATATAACTCATGGTATAGGTTCTCTTCTACCCATCTATGCATCAAACTTAGGTCCAATAGTGTTGAATCTTTGAGAAAACTTCATCCTCCATGCTCTTGAACCATGTTTCAACACTTTCCAAGGTCAAATATTTATCATCATCATCATCACAGGGACAAGATGCATGCCATTTCTCACAACAACTTTGAAAAGAGGTCCCGAAATGGAACCAAGATGTAGTCATTTTTATACCCTTAGATTAACAATAAAATCCCATGTGCATGCTGGCCTATCACCTAGCGGGTGTTGGGTGCTCACCTCGAGGCATGCATGCAGGTGCAAGCCTCTCCTTTATGTGAGTCTTGTGAGAATACATCATCTTATGATAGATATTCAAGTGCAAAAGAATAGAAAATAACCATGCATCATTCATTAGAAACCTAGGATGAGTTATCACATCAATGCATCCATAAAAGAGAAATAACAAAAAACAACATATGAAATGGTTCATACACAAAGGAAATACACTAAGATTATGCTCATGAACACATATGTGATTTAGAATAAAACCTTATATTCATATTATCATGTTCAATAACCACATTACATTCCTTGAGGCCATAACAGACCCATATAATAATGTAGAGCAAGGTCATGCATCAGAAACTATACTACATCTTCACATTACAAGAATAAAAACAAGCCCATCCCTCTAAATATGCCATCACTCCTATATTTTCTCTAATCCCAACCCATAGAATCCTCCATAGATATTTCTATAGAGCTTTGCCTCTTTTCCCAATGTACTATTATCTCTCTCTATCTCTCTCTCTAGTATCTCTCTTCTCTTCTATTTATGCACCTCTATATATATATATTTTCTTCCTTCACTGCCATGCCTTCTGAGGTAACAAATCAGTTTCCAAGTGTCCAAGTGGTCCTCTAATGGAGCATGCCTCCTTTGATCCAAGCTCTCCACTTTGTGCAATGATGTTCTTTTGGAACCTTCCATCGCATGCATGGAATATTCCCTTTTGATCCAAATAGGTCCTGCGTGCCCACATGCCTTCTTTTATTAAGCCAAATTTTGGGGCCCAACAAGAATTATTTTTGCAATGGAAACATGTTGAAATATTTTTGTCATTATGTTTTTGAAGCTTGGCTTACGACAACTGGAGGAAGTTTCAATAATTTAAGTTCCTCGTTACACTTCTTTCGTAATAAATTATGGGTATAGAATGTAGGAAAAAAATATTTGAGGAAATTTTATTCCATCATGTCCTATAGACCGAGTCAAATGTGGAGATATATATGAATTTATCTCAACAATTCTTGATATGTAGGAAATTGTTGCGGCGGTATTTGACATTTCTTTCTCTTTTCCAGTGTTACCATTCATTATATGCCTATCACCACTTATCCAGTCACATTTATGTTTATAGAAGGTACTCCTTGGGTACCCATAAAATTTATGCCATACATTCTAAAAATATCCATCCCATCAAATTTCATTTTATGTACCTCCATATATTGGTTACCCATATTGAATATGGAATTATCTCATTAATGCATGAAACACAAAATTCTTTATTTCAATTTGATTCGAGGCTCTAGTTTACACCATATATTTTTAATTCTAATTGAAGCAAGAGGAAATTTTTAGAGACAATAATATTTACAATAATGTAATTCTACATTTGCCACTTCATCCATAAATATTAACCATTTTATATCCTCATCAAAATTTTTATTTGATGGATTAGCTAGAGGGGTATCCATCTTTTGACATTATGTAGCATTATAAGACCTTTTTATCACTTTTGTGGAATGATTGTGATTAATGGCATCAAATCAAATTTGATGTTGTTTCTCTTATAATACATCCTACATAATGACCTCAACCTCTTTTAGGACTTCTTTAAATCTAATATCCATATGAGAACCATTTATGTCAACCAATTGCCTAACATGACATTTTATGAGAGATCCTTCAAATATGGAGCATCCTTTGCAAGGAGGGTTAAATACTCTATCAATATGCACACCAAATCTATTGGCATCCAATATATTAAAATTTACCATGTATCCTTCAAGTACATTGGTAATTTTTCCCTCTACAACATATTTACATGTAGATGAGAAAAATGGATTAATTTGGTAACTCTATTGAACTTGAAATTGTGTTGATCACGTGTGTAAAGGTAAAAACCATCCCGTTGAGCAATCCCTTGATTAATCATAAGGGAACTTCTTATTTCATGAAAAATTAAATGTTTTATTGGCCAAACTATTAATTTATTAGGTTTTAGGAAGTTTCAAGAATTAGAACACAAATTTACAACATTTTCTATCCATACACCAAAATTCAAAGGACCTAACCTCTCTCCATTAATTTTATGATCTTCTAGCACATGAGTTATAAAACCTATGGCCATGTCATCATCTTTAATAGAACATTTTTGTTTGAGAATGACATTGTCTATGAAAAAATCTCTTCTATCTTTAGGACTGTATTGATGGTGCTTTCAGTGTCATCACTACAATCTCCATCACTCTCTGCATTATAATCCTTTGAACCACTAAAAATGTGTTCACTACATAAATTGGGGTGAATGGATGAATCTACATGTTTTGACAATTCACTTTCTTCCCAAGAAATGTAGTATCCTTTATTCCCGACATCTATCAAGGTTTCAAATTCATCAACCAAAAAAGGTAATTTTACTCTTCCATCCAATACTATGTTAACACTAAAAACAACAAATCCTCTTCCCACATATTTGCAATGTAGTGTCCTCCTACTTGGATATACTCTTCCCTCTACAACTTTGGTACCTTTTGAAAATAAGTCCACATGATCATCCTCTACAAATGCAAGAGACATTGATGTTATAACAACATAGAATACAAATTTTGTGAGATGTTAGAAAAAATTTCAAACCATTGCATAAAATAAATTAAAAATAATCATGTATGTATAACCATAAGAATAATGTATACACATATCACATGAGCTGCAAATTTCTATAATTCAGTAAGGTTTGGAAATACTTCAAAATTATGCATATAATTAAAATTGACATGAATATAATTATAACATGAATTCCAAATTATGATTGAACTTAAACCAATTGATTTCAAATGATGTGAAATAAATAGAGGTTATAATTCCATTTGCATAAAATGAAGATAATAATAAACTTGATTGCTAATTGCTTCCTCCAAATATATTCCTCATAGTTTCTGTATATTAATTTTACGAGACTTCCTCATACTTTCCATAATCCTTGAGTATGAGAATGGACATCTGTCCATTCTAAACATTCTCATAAAAGGATATGATCGTCACTCACTCTATATGTTTCACGTAGGAAAATTTTACTTTGTTTCTATTTTGAATTTATGAGAATGGGCATATGCCCATTCTCATCACACTTAAAGTAAAAATATGTTCCTAATTATTTTTATGTATATTTAATTTATCTCTATTCTTCTTCTATGCTTCTTATATGAGGGATTTTGATCCCTTTTGAAAATTTAAACAATGTGATATGGGTACATGTTGTATGAAATAAGAATCAAGTACCAACATATTGTGGGTTCTTAAAGAAGAATTATCAAGTGATAGACTATGGTCAATGTTATTTTATGTCTTCAAATCAAAATTTGGAGCTAGCATGGGTGTTATTTTCATCTCTCTAGACTTATAACATACCTTCTACTCCAATAGACTACAATTTAATTTCACAAATAATGTCACAGTGTAGAATGATTTGATCAAGGCCATTTGATTGCTGAAAAAATGATAAAAGTTATCTATACAAGTGTTTGGAGACACTAAGGTGGTTGTAAAGTAGGTTAAGTCATGGTGCATTACTAGACACTATTGTTGAGAGCATTAAATAATATATCTTGGTACATCATTGAAGGATTCAATATTTTTAAACATTCAAGAATTTTCCATAAAATATAAAGTAGAAACTAACATGAGGGTGCTAGTTGGACACATTTTGATCCAAACATGACCTCATTGAGAGTAAGGATAAATAAACAAAACTTCTATTTATATAATATGTGTTTAAAAATAAATATTGTTAACAATTAAAAGAAATAACTAGTTTTCCACTTTTATCCAACAATATTCTAAGTACTTCAAAGAGTTTCAACCTATATTGCTACAATCTTATGTCCTCAAGGGAAATTTGATCTTGGAAAGGATGTTCAAATCTAATGATCAATAATACTATAGATAGAAAATGAGAATGGCAATCAAAGATGAATATTACTAGGAATCCGAAATTACCCTTGAAAAGTCTCTAACAATGGGATATATGATCTTGATCAACAAGAAATATTTTTAAAAATGAGTATAATGATAGATTTTCATGGACCTATGATTTTGTTTGTATGAGAATGGGCATATACCCATTCTAAACTTTCTAATATAAGCAATATTGAACTTAATCATTTAAATACTTCTATAAAGGCCATGAGAATGGGAAACTGCTTTAACAACATGGTGATTTATAGTTTCCATATATATTTTTTCCAAGACATAACCTCCACATTTATTATCCAATAGTCATCAACCTCTTATATATGAAACTTTTCAAAAGTACCCATCACTTTCCACAGGTATAAAGATAAAAAAATGGAGTTATAAATACATGCATCATCCCAAAAAGGGAGATTTTACTATCCCATATGTTTCACCTACACCACTTATGTAGTAATTTACTTCTTTTAACCATACTATTCCATATTATATATATAGTTATATGATCATCTATTTCTCGAAAAAATTAAACATTATTATTATTAAAATATTTTGATATATTAATTCTCATCCACAATCTATCCTCCTTCAACATTCTCCACCCTACATTTTAAACTAGAGATATACTCATTTCTCTAAGTTTTCTTATACCCAAACCCCCATCGGTTTTAGGAAGATTAACATTTTATCAAGATATTAATGATATCATGTTTCTTTCCTCATATTCAAACCATATAAACATTATTTTTATTTTTTCAACTATTATATGCACTTTCCATGGGATCTTGAAGAGACATTTAGTATGAAATGAGGCTTTGTATATGATACCATTTTTCATAATCGATTAGTTAACATGGTCGTTAACCGTATTCTTAAACTCTAGTTCTTTCGGGGGATAGATTCATAAAAATTTACTTATCCGAATAACAAAGAAACCTGACTTGAATGATCCTGTATTAAGGGCTAAATTAGCTAAAGGCATGGGAATAGACCAAAAAAAGTAACCGCTCAAGATATCATATTACCACCTTCCAATAAATTTGGATAATGCTTGTATCCTCTATTTTACCGCAGTTGTTGGTAGATCCTCATTTTGGTCAACCGGCCGTAGAAGCCTTTACCCAATCGGAACGAGCTAATTCGAAACCTTCGGGTAAAATAAGAACAGCTCCTACATTTAAAGTTCCTTTCTTACCATTAGAAAGAACTTGTTTTATTTGCTTATCATAGGGGATCCTATATTTTCATAAGATGAATGTTTCCACCTATATTAATAAATCTCTTTTCCACCTATTTAATTTGTGTTGGAACATATCCAATAGGGAGTTATAACAATTAAATTTTATCCTCCCTTTGAAGAGGGGTATCCCTATATTTAGAAGGTAGTTTTTGAATATGACACCTCAATATAATTGAGATTATTTATTTTTTATCAATGACACATTAATAAAAAAATATGAAATTTTTAAACAGTAAATATACTATACAAAAAAATTTCATGTGATCTATAGAATATTTATGATTCATTCAACTTATAACATTGAAGCAAAGGCTTTAAAATGTTTTATTAAATGGTATTATACCATAGAAAGTTGTTAATGTAATGTTTAAAATTTATAAATTTTATTTACCATGACATAAAAAAACGAGACCCCCATGTAAACATATTATTTTAAAACATATCCAAAATACAATTTAATTTTTAATTAAAGGTAATTTTTTTAAAACATGTCTTTGACCACTTGTTGTAACTGTCATGCAAGTGGAGGGAAAGTGAGAGAAATTTTATCCACCCCACTACGTAGCACAATGGAGAATTAACTAAAATAATCTATGCCACTACATGGCACAATGGAGATATTAATGGCAGTTAATGTTTTCAAAGGTGGTGTAGTTCTTGGGAATGGGAAGTTTCACCACGAAGCTATTGCATGTGAGATATTTGTTTGATTTTTGTTTATTTCTTCCTCTTTGGGCTCCCTCTCTTTCATTGGACTCTTCATCTTGTGAAGAAACTGATATCAAGGAAATTTTTATAAACACCAATTTGATCACAGGCATGAATTTTTCTAAATCTTCTCTGTTGATTTATTCTTAGATGAAGAATATCATTTAGTTTTATTTCCCTTGCATAAAATCTTAAAATATATGTGTTATATTAGAAATATTTTATAGAAAATTTAATGGAATATTTGATGTTAATATGTAAGAGAAATACATATTATTTTAGTTGTATTCTGATCTGGGTTTAAAGATAATTCCATATTCCTGATATGTTGTATTTAGTCTTTTCATAAAACAAAGCTTAACGTCAAGAACTACTTTGGTTGAATAGGAAACTAGTTTTGTTCTTTTTTCCTGTGTAGTAGAGTTGAGGGACATTAATTCAACGTGAATTCAAGAGTACTTGGCCACTTTGGAAGAGTATTTAATCTGTGTTCCATGGATATCTATTCCATAAAAAAATTTCCTTATATTTTCACTCAGCCTTGTCCATAGTTTTTAAACCACACACTATCAAGGTATTTAAGGACATAAGATGATTTTTAAACACTCAACTCTCATAGATTGACATAATTCTATTCCCCTCTCCTAGTGGACTAAATTGGAGCATCACATACCCCTTTTTTTCTCCCCATGGAAAATATACATTAGAGAATGCAAACTTCATCAATATAAAATAATAGAATCATCACTCCCAAAGACACCACAGCTACTGATGTTGATCCTTCCTTCACATATACTCTTGATAACATTGTAGCATGCCTCGTTTCCTCCACCAAATCAAAAATGAGTTGAAGTAATCAGAGTTATAGGAATAATTTATGACGTTGTGCATAATTTCAGTCATTTCAGACAAGGGCTTGATTAAAATATTTTCTGCATATGTCTCCACAAAAGGAATTACTATTGCATTTCCCATCAATAGGCATGCCAATTTCTGAAATAGGTTCTATCAAAATCTTCCATCATAAAATATAACCCCAGAATGTAAATGGAAAGGTTTTTCTTAAATGTGCATGATATTACCTTTACTGCGTTAATATTACTGTGTTGTTTGCTGACTTAGTTTTATAGGTTTTTTCCTCATTTCAATTGTAAGACTTAGTATTGTTTTTAAATTTTAAAGTAAATGTGCCCCATATTGCTCTAGGTATCATCCCATTCCATTATTTTTAAAATGAATTCTAACCTAATGTTAAAGAGAGTAGGCTTCTTCTTGGGGGATTTTTTAACCTATTATTAACTGTTAATTAGTAAATAATATACATAATGAAATCATAATTATGGTGTATATATTACCAATGTCTCTTGAGTACTTATAAATCACCCTGAAAAACTAATGAATTGTTAAATATGACCTTTTTCTTTCCTATTCTGACCATATTGTTTAATATAAGAGTGAGTTTTAAAAGATACTACTTATTTGAATATAATCAATTACCATAAATTCCATTTAATGTATATTATCATGTATTATAAAAAAAATCAAATGAAACTGAAATGTGAATATGCAACCTATGCTTTTATTTTTTATTTCACATGAAAAAATATTCAACTAATACATTACTTTTAAGTTGTATTTAAAAATTACTCAATAAATACAATAACTTATTAAATTCTTATTTATAACATCCAATGCTTTAATAACATATGGATTCCTAGTTTCCATATATTTTTTCCAAGACACGACCTCTACATTTCTTATCCAATAGTCCTTAACCTTTTCCCTATGAAACCTTTCAAAAAGTACCCACCACTTTCCATGGGTATAAAGATCAAAGGAGGGAGTTATAAATACAAGCATCATCCTAAAAGGGACATTTTATTATCCCATATGTTCCACCTACACCACTTATGTAGTAATTTACTTATTTTAACCATACTATTCCATATTGTATATCTAGTTGGATGATCATCTATTTCTTGAAAGGATTAAACATTGTTATTACTCAAGTATTTTGATCTACTAATTCTCATCCACAATAGATCCTACTTCAATATTCTCCACCCTATATTTTTAATTAGAGATATGCTCATTTCCCTAAGTTTCCTTATACCAAAACCCCCATGGGTTTTAGGGAGATTGACATTTTATCAAGATATTAATGGGATCTTATTTATTTCCTTAGATCCAAACCATATAAACATTTTTTCTAATTTTTCCAACTATAATATGCACTTTCCATGGGATCTTGAAGAGAGACATTTAGTATACTATGGGGATTTTTATAGATATTTTTATACGATGAATGTTTCCTACCTAGATTAATAAACCCCTTTTCCACCTCACTAATTTGTGTTGGAACCTATCCAATAGGGAGTTATAACAATTAAATTTCATCCTCCCGTTGAAGAGGGGTATTCCTATATTTAGAAGGTAGTTTTTGAATACGACACTCAAAAATAATTGAGATTATTTTAATATTGTATCCATGGTTTATTAATAAAAAAATATAAAAATAATAAACAAGTCAATATACTATGCAAAAATATTCATGTAATTCTATAGAATATTTTTGATTCGTTCAACTTATAACTCCTAAAAGGATTGTATCATCCAAAAACTATTAAAGAGCTATAGAATTAATATCCAAAGGTATAATAATCCCCTTCAAGTATCCATGGATTCTCTCCTTCTCATAGATTCTACCTAGGGCCTTACCAATATAATAAAGAGAGAAAGAGATAGTCCCTTTCTACGTCCCTCTTTCCACCATAAAGAACCTTGTTGGTGATCTATTGACAAGAATCGAAAAATTGGAGTGCGGAAATACAAATAAAAATTAGATCTATGTCCTTCCTATGGAAACCCAATCTAAATATGATTTTCTTCATAATCATCCACGAGATTATTTTATTATCCTTTCTCATATTAATTTTTATAGATATTCCCTCTCCTTTATACTTATCTACGGAATAAAGGAATCTTTCGATCATTATTATGTTACATATAATTGTAATACCTTTTACAAGGATCCTTAATGCTATAAAGTAATTTTTGGGAGGATTACCTTCATTTCCACACCATAATTTTAAACAAAATATTGTAACTTAGGGTTATTATCCATTTTATCCCCCTTTGGAAAATGGGTAACTTGAAAAAAGTAGACTTGGGAAGTTGATGGAGCTTTATTGGAGAAATGGTGGGAAAAATAGTGAAAATTGGCTTTTGGGGCATTCTTCTATTATTTTCCCAACTCCTAAGATCCATACTTGGCCAAACACTTAGCCAATTTTGTGAAAAATTGAGAAGAAGGGGAAAAATTAGTGTATTACGAAAAATTTAGGTCCTAGAGGAATAAGCTACTTCGGGCCTCACGTTCCCCAAATTACTTATTTTCCCAATGAACAAATGAAGCAATGTTTTATGGGTCGAAGGGTCTGGAAGAACTTGATGCGAACGGAATGGGTTCTTAGGGAACATGAGTTCCTCACGAAGGCTCTTGGATCAAAAGACAAAGGATCGGTGATCGTAATATTATGCAAAGTGGGGATAAATACGGAGAACTAAGGATGGGATGGTACGGGTTACGTGGATTGTGAATTCCTCACGGAAGAAAATTTTCCACAAAGAAAAGGATTGTGGCATAACGGGGGAGTATAATGCGGAAGCTGTGGAGGTATATGGAATAGAGGCCCTAGTTCTTGAGTTCCCTTTATATCATGACATCTTGAAATTCCCACATGAAAATGAGAAAAGGGGTATAATAATTTAATTTTGGACTACAATGTAGTATTTGGAACCACTTTCGACTCCTAACCCCGTTAACTTGAAATGGACATAACTTTCACCTAGATACTGTAATTTTCACAAAATTGGACTTTTCTAAAAGGTGTCGGCATCCTCTATGCCAATCAAACTATATTGATTAATTTAGATAAGGGTAGGTTGGTGAAAAATAGGAAAACATCTCAAGCATTTAAAAACATAGTTTCAAGTAGGCTGAACAATTATAATTAATGAAGTATGGTTCCCTTTTTTTCTCTAGCAAGAAAAATATCATCTAGGGATGGGTTTGGTAGGGTGTCCATCATTGTTTTCAGATATTTAATGCACCTTATTGGTGGTTAGAAAGCGGAATTATGATTTCCCTATTTTCTCCCCACTCTTTCTCTCTCCCATTTTCTATATAATGTAAAGTGAGACTCATTTGCAAGGGTTGAAAGTTCTTTTAATGTTGGTGCATCATTCTCCAAATTCTGCATTTTGTATTGTGAGTTGTAGGCCTCAAATTTGAGCAATTGCAAGGTGATTCTTGCCTCCTTTCTCCATTATAATTATATGTGCATGCCTAAAGCAATCAAATAATTTTTTGTGGCTATTACTCTATCCGAGCTACTATTTTCTTACATTTTTCACCTCTTTATTACATTTGCAGGTGTTTTTTACATATTATGTTCTCCTTGTAGGTTTTGAATCTATTGTGCTTCATGGAAGTGGTGGTTTGAATTTTTTTGGACTATGGTACTCATGTATGCCATTTCCTTCATCCTTTTCTTCCATTTTCCCTCATTTCAGAGTGTCTCTCCACCCTCTTCTTGGTGTTATCACCTCTATTAACGTAGGATTTACCATTTTCATGCACTTTTCTCTCTCATTTGTCCCTTGAATTGTTAGAATATGGATAGATAATTGAATTTTATTCATTATGATTAGGTAGAGGAACCATCCTTATCTAGAGGTTTATCTTATTTATGCAAGTCCCACACTTGTGAGATCATCCCATGTTAGCCAAAAATTAGAGATCTGTATCGAGAAAAATCCTAGGGTGCTACTAAAAAAAAAGAAAATTTTACATAATAAGGGTGTTTCTAAAACTAATAGGTTTGGAATATTTGAGATCTCTATCCTCATCCTTCGAAGGATAATAACTATGAATGTGTTATACCTTATTGAAAAATTCAATTAATATTTCCACATATTCTTGAATATTTTAAAAAATATAAAAGGTGGGGCCTAACATGGTGCTTTGTCTCAGTCCATTGAATGAATAAAAATGCCACCTCCTTTAATAAGGAATATTGAATAAACATATTATTATCATCTTGGGTAGTAGTCCTTGGGAAAAGGTTTCTAATGATGTCCTACTTTTCTTGGCGGATTTCATTTTTTTCCAATTGTAACTCTTTAAAGAATAAAACTACTTCCTCCCTTATTTATAATTCCTATAACATGATTGAACCATTCATTTTCACTCTTATATCCTATTATTGTTCCCATGAGGAATGATTAAGCTCAATATTGCTTGTATTAGAATGTTTATAATGGGCATATTCCCATTCTCATACAATCAAACTTTTTAATCTTGTATTGAATGGGAAGATGCTCATTCTTATAGAGTTATTAAAGTGATTAAGTTTAATATTGCTTATATTAGAATGTTTAGAATGAGAATATTTCCATTTTCATATAAATAAACATTTTTTTCATGTATTTAATGGCTATATTCCCATTCTCAAATAGGAATCATAAAAGAAGAATAGATATAAAATTTAATTTGTTTTATAATGGACAGTTTCCCATTCTCATATAGGAATCATATAAAAAGAATAGAGTTAAAGTTTACTTTTTATATAATGGGAAATTCCCCATTCCCAAAACCTTCATAGGTATTAAAATGATTAAGTTTAATCTTGTATTGAATAAGCAAATTTCCATTCTCATATAGGAATCATAAAAAGAAGAATAGAGATAAATTTTTTATTTTTTTAGAATGGGTAGTTTCCCATTTTCACATCCTTCATAGAGTTATTAAAATGATTATGTTCAATATTTTTATATTAGAATGGGAATATTCCCATTCTCATCTAGGAATCATAGAAGAAGAACAAAGATAAAATTTAATTTATTTAGAATGGTAAGTTTCCCATTCTTATAGCCTCTATGAAGGTATTAAAATGATCAAGTTCGTAATCATAAAATCAAATACAAATTAGTCCATTCTCACGAACTTTATAGAGGTATTAAAATGATCAAGTTCATAATCATAAAATCAAATACAAATTATTCTTCATTGTAAAATAAGTTCACATAGATAAAAAGAGGATTGGGGATAAAATAATTAATGTAAAATCATGTAGGTTTATTATGTCTATGGAGGGGGTGATTAACATGAATGGAGAATTTAAGGATCTTCTTAGAATTATATTGGACCATAGTCCTCTTATCCTCCACCTCTAGGAGGAATCTAGAAAGGGAACCACCTTTTCATATTAGAAAAATGTAGCTTCTTCATATAGATATAAAAAAATAAAGCAATGGTGGATTCAATAGTTCAATAGCATTAAATTTTTAAATATATCCGTAAGCTAACTAATATGAAAGTTAATATTTAAAATTTAATAAGGATACTTAAAATTAATATCTTTGAGCAAAAAATAAGAGTAAATTTTTCTCTCACTTTCCCTCCACTTGTATGGAAGTTCCAACATGCGATCGAAAGAATGGTGTTTTAAAATAATTACCTTACCATATGTTTGCATGATGGTATGGATATGAATAATAATTAATAATTAAAAAATCACAATGCTCTATTTCATGGTCAAGGAAAATTTTAAATTTTAAACATTACATTAACACCTTTCCCTCCACTTGCATGGAAGTTCCAAGGAACAGTCAAATAATGGTGTTTTGAAACAATTACCTTACCATATGTTTGCATGGTGGCCTCGTATGAAAAAATAATAATAATTAAAAATCAAAATTCTCTATGTCATGGTAAAGGACCATTATAAATATTAAACATTGCATCAACACCTTTCCATGGTCTAGGCCCATTTAATAAAACATTATACATTATCATTTAAAATTTGGTCATTGCATTAAGACCTTTGTAAGAAAATAATAAATTATAAAATCTATTCTTTCTCTATGTTTTCCTATTATCAGAATGGTTAGAATGGGAATATTCCCTTTCTCATACAATTAATATGGAGGAAGAATATGTTGCATATATGAAAATGATTAAACATAAAATTTATTATTTCGCCACGTTTGAATTTATTTAAAGGGCCAAAATATTCTAGTCTCATAATAAATAATAAATAAACAAATACAAACTCTAAACAGGATGGTGAGTGCATTTGTGACTAATAATTAATAATTGTGTCCTTCTCAATCAAATAATTTTTTGAAGGAATTAAATCCATAGAACCATCCTTTGAACTTATTTCCTATAATCATGTCTACATGGAAGGTAACAAGGATGTTGATTACTTTGCAAACAGAGGGTGTTCAAGATGTTGAACTATCTTTGTATAAAATTTTTGGTATCTGGAAGAAATTATTAGAACTATAAATAGAATGGAAAATAAGGATGACACCATATACTACTATCTTGAGGAATATCTTCAATGGTGCCTTGTAGAGTATCATAGACTACCTTATCTTTGTTTATAGTTTCAATTTTAAAGTTTATATGCATGACATATATATCCCTTGGCCTCATGTGGTTAATAGCGGTAATATTAATGATTGAAAATATTTATGTTTCATTATTAGGTATAAAGGCATAGTAAGAAGTTATGAGGAGATATGTGTGAAGTAGGATGCGAGGAAATATTCATATATAATACATTCTTAAACCATTATTAGGCGAAACGTGATTCTATTTTCATTAAAAGACAAGTGATTGATAAAAGTGTGATAATTGTGTTTAGAATGGACAGGAAGGTTTTG
Organism: Taxus wallichiana var. yunnanensis; assembly: GCA_018340775.1. Lineage (NCBI taxonomy): Eukaryota > Viridiplantae > Streptophyta > Pinopsida > Cupressales > Taxaceae > Taxus > Taxus wallichiana. Next base: position 643,495,749 of record CM031237.1, on the reverse strand, counting down.
AATGGGTTAGTTTTATTGCCACTAATAGAGAAACAAAAACTATGGGTGGTGATCTGGTTCATCTCGAACATGATTCTACCAATAGCATTAGTAGAAAAAATTGGAAGGTGTTGGAAAAGGAATGTATGTCGTCTCTCTTTTAAATTTTTAAAGGACATGAAGAATCCCGAGAAGGTATTTTTCTAGTCAATGGAAGGAGGTTTGGGTTAGTATCATGGGTTTTTCTATAGTCATTTATGTGGATTTTATTACTAGAGTTGTTGGGAGGAAGAATGAGGGGAGGGAGATTTACAAACCAAAGAAAAATGTAATGAGGAGATGGAAAATATTTTTGTTGATAAAGAGAAATTAATCCCTCACTTTTCAAGTTTTGAGAGAGATTATTTACCTCATCCTTTCAATGAAATTTCCCTACACTTGATACAATTTATAACCTTGGAGGGTAGAGTACAATACAATTTATGCCTACCATTTCCCTATATTAAATCGTATCTACCATCATCCACATTTTAATTTCTCTTTATTTATTATTCATTTGTTGAAAAAATAGAATGAGAAATTACTAAAAGGAATTTAAAAAACCCCTCTTCATTAAGGATTAATGATGGCCTTATTTCGTTTGGGTTCTATAGATTTGATAAATGTGATAAGTGTAGGGGATTTTTGAAGGAGGGCATCCATTTTGTTGATGATGAGAATTTTATGGAGTAGGAGGATGATGAGGATTTCACCTCCTCAAGCTCAGATGACATAATAGCTATTATGTTATTGATGACCATTGAAGAGTTGTTGATAATTTATAAACCACGGATGTTCTTTAGGAGGGAAATTATTAGTAAGGAAGAAAAAAATGTTTATGGGATATTAAATAAGGAGATTCAAGAGTGTAGGGTGGATACTGATTTGAACAAGAATATGTTTAACCTATTTCTCAAGGACTATAATGTAATGAAATATAAGATGGATTCTATCTCCAAAATGGTGGGAAAAGGAAATTTGGATACTTTAAATGATAAGTATGAAGCTCTTGAAGTTGAGAAATAGTGGATGAAGGATATTATTCTTCAAATTAAAACTAGGGTCTTATTAATTGTTATCCAAATAAATATTTTACTTATTTGGACAACTTACATATATATTATGGCTCGAGATCTTCATTACAAGTGGCGAGTGTTGGTGCCCATTTTGATCCTCTGTTATATTGCAATCTTTCCCCTTTCTTCTACGTGCTCTAAGACATTTTTCTCTCAAAATTGGTGGTCTGTAACTTTTCCCTCCAAATTGAATGCCTTGAAATGCTCATAAAATTATTTTTTTGCCCCAATTTGAAAGAAATATACATGTATGCCCTGTTTTGTGCCCTAATATTTCTAAAGCGAGCCTCTTCCGCTTTTTCCATTTTTCCGGCCTTTGGTGTTTGAAAGTGTTCGTTATATACATATTTTCCCTAAAAAAATCCCTTACCATGGTCATGAATTGCATAAAAAAACTTTCCATTTGTCCTTTGTTGCAAAACATTCTTCATCCGCGAAGAAAAAAATGATTTTGGGCATCCCTGGAATTTTTTGTGTTTTTGACGATCAGACGAGTGTCATTTAGTTTATCAAGTTCATCTTGACATCCTAGGGCATCACTAAATTTTTTTGCATTATTTGTCGATCATACGGGTGTCCTTTCCCCACCAAATTTAAGTTTAAAAATCTCCTCATATGTGGCCATTTGTGGTTAGACAAGGTTTGGTGGGTTTGTTTGAAAAACTTAACGTTTTTTTGTTTTGGTAAAAAATCAAAATTTCCCCCATAGCTCCACAAGTCCTAGAGAAGGTACTTGTGTCGCATGCATAATTAAGGTGGATGGGTGGGTCATTTTGTGACTTAAGGCATTTTGGAAAAATATTCAAAGTACAAACCTAAGGCCCACATCCAATTAGGGGAGGACATGTGGCAGATTCAGAGTGCAAGCCTACATGAATCGAGAGGAGGAAATGTGTCATGTTCTCATTCAAAGGTGGATGGTGAATCGGAGGTGGACATGTGTTGTGTTCTCACCAAAAGTGGGATGAAAGGTTGATGGAGGACTTGGAAGAATTTTTTTCTTTTGGCGAAAAGATACGAAAGTTGTGAAAGGGGTGGAGACCCACATCAAATCACTAGTGGAAATGTGTTAGCATCGAGAGGAGTGTGGGAGTGCGGAGGAAATGTCAAAACTTTCCTTTGGTGGAATGGATTTAAAGTTTGAAGTCAAAGTGCTTCCCCTCATCCAAACGATTGAGGACACATGTCCTACGGGAGGCGGAGCCACGGAGAAAAAAATGGAAAATTTTCCTTTTTCAAAAAAAGAGGAAAAATGTTTAAAATTGAAGCATGGCCCCATGATGAATCGGAGGGAGACATGTGGTAGGGACAAAATCGGAGGCATGGGTCCATGGAGGAAATATTGGAAAATTTCCTTTGGTAAAAATGAGTTAAAGTATGAAGTGAGAGAACTTCCCCTCAGCTAATCATATGAGGACACGTGTCTTGAGGGAGGGTGGGCCCATGAAAAGATTTTTTTGAAAATTTTCCTTTTTCCAAAAAAGTTAGAAATGTGAAGAATCAAGCTGTGATTCCAATGGGACCCACCTTGTGCCACATGTCGTGCCAAATCTCAAGGCGGAGGGGCGAGAAAATGTAAAAATTTTACATTTTTCCAAAAATGTTGAAAAGTCAAAAGTGATCCCAAATCCATTTCCAATCGCATTTTGACACGTGGAGGGCTTTCAGATTGAAGGGATAAAGGTAAATCAATGGAAACTATGCATTTTTCAGTTTGGCCACCATTTGAGCTCCAGGAATGTTGGAGATGAGAATTTTGCATCAATTTTGATCAAATCTTTGGCAAATTCATATCATTTTGGCCTTGAGGATCATTGATATCAATTTGAAATTTCAATTTACAGATTTGAGATGTTTTTGAAGTGAACTTTTTTCCTAGCCCATCCAAAAAACATGAAAGATCAAATAAAGAGGTTGCAAAATCAAATTTTGGAGGGATAAGGATGAAATGATGAAATGAAAGGGGCCTGCATGCTTTGGAGATGAAAAACGTGCCCCCACAATGGATAATGATGTGATTTTTGTAATGATTCACCTTTTGAAAGAACAACTGGTAACTTTTTGTGATTCTGTTAGATGTCATTTTCCAAAAATATTGTAAAGAAAAGGTGCTCCGAATATTCCACTTTTGGAGGGAAGATTTGAGGGGCAAAATGAGTGAAAAGTTATATATTGCATGAATTTGTCATGCAAATGGTCGGAGAAACTTAGAATTTCACGAGAAAATCTGGGAAAAATCCCATTCTCCTAGAAATTTCTGAGAACCATTTCTAATTCCTTTTTGCATCATATTTGTATCATGTTGAGTTGGTTTTAGTTGTAAAGCCATCAACAAGCTCTAATATTGTTCTTATAACATTCCTACTGATAGATTTGATCATTTCTAGATTATTTTGTGTTGTCTCTTGGAAAAATTTGCATACACTTATATTTCAGAATGTTTTCAATTTGTGTTTCTTTCTCCTGTTGTAGTCTTGTGTTTAAAATATCTCTTGATCATACATGGTCTCATTTCTTGTTGATATTTTAGTGGAATTTACAATCTCACATTTAGAAGAGATTTCATCTGATAAAGAGATAAACAGATTTAAAATCACTTTACCTTCCACGAATTTAGACATTGTTTGTAAACCTTTGGGTGCACCTTAGGTCATTATAAAATAGATGTTTATAGATGCTTTGTTGGTTCATCTGCTTTAAGCTTTTGTGACAGGTTGTCAAATATTGTGTGGAAGAGTGCAGATTTGGGCCTCCATTTGGTGCACATATCCTGGTTGAAGGAGTACCGTAACCCCTTGGAAGCATTATGTTGTTTAGGTCTTACAAATTTATTGCAAAGGTCCTCAAAGAATTTGGAAAATTCTGGTTAGTCTTGTCTAAAATCTCCCACCAAAAATTCATTCAAGATAACTACTCCTACCCCATACTACCCTTGCATTGCATTGTGTGTCAACATAACAATACAATCCATTTACAAAAATGCAAAAAGCAAATCAGGATCATACAATGTATTCAATAACCCTTGCCTTGCATTGAAAATAACTCCATAATCAGGGAGTGACAACACTTGAAATTCAAATTTGGAGTGTTGATCATATTTTCCTAAGGCCTTTTCATAGTATTTGCACAAATTTAGGGATATGTTCATCTCCTTCACCATTTGAGGGTTACAAAGTAGGTTCTCTTACCTTTGTTGAAAGGCACAACCTAAAAAAGCTAGGACAAGATCAAGTCCTATTTGAGTGCTATCCATCTCTCCACAAATCTGAGCACTAGTTAGATCACATCCCGACTACAAAATGACATACATCATGATCTATCTATCTTCAATCTTCATGTCATATCTCACGATGCTTTGCTCAGATGAAAAGGAGAACAAATTTTGGTACCAACACCCGTGGCACCGTTGTCGAGGAATTTTTGAATTCTGGGAATATTTTACATTACTTGAGATTGATTTGTTGATTCATTGCTAGTACATATCTATTTATCTCAAATCAATAATACTAACACCAGTGGTGCTGTTCTTTGGGGACTTGTTGAAAATATTTGAGATATTTGAATACATATCAAACCCTGGTAATGTCCCTTGAAAATTCTACATGCAAATACATTTTTGAAGCATTATTTTATAATTAGATTTGTAAGGATTAAGTGAAGATATAAGTTCTCGCCTACAATTTTATCAGGTTTCAGCAGTATTTGCACTTCATTTACATTTTTGGTTGATAAAATCAATAAGGAAGGTTTGATCTATAAAGGTTTGAAAGATTCTCGGTGTTGATAGGTATTTGATGAGAGTATTTTAGTGCATTTGCACTAGGGTGAAATTCCTTAGTGGCAACTCCATGTTTTTCTCGATCTTGATAAATACCAGTGTTTTACCTTTCTATCATTTATTTTTGTGTTTCTAATCTCTTAAAAACTAGAGGAAGAAGATCTCTCTTCATTAGAGACTCTGTTAAGAAGTTGTTTTCAGATTCAAGGAATCAAAGTTAGATGAGAGAAGAGTTTGGAAGGTTGTTAAAGGCCGGACATCGGGAAAAGGCATATCCATTGGTGAGAGAGATTAGCCTTTAGTAGAGGATTATCACTCTTCTTCAAGTTATTCTCGATTCAAGAAATCCTCTCATAAAATTGTTTACTTTAACTAGTGAGGGTCCTTCTCTTGCACAGTGAGTTCCTTCTTCAATCTACACCTTTGGTTTTCAATTCAAATAAAACTTTCCAAGAAAATGAGAACTTAGAGAATACCAATCTTGTGAGCCACATTCTTGAGCCCCAAAGACCTTGCACTCCTCATCACTTGTGTCACCCCAAGATCACCTCCACCAAATAATATGGCTCAACCTAGACCTCCATTTGTTGTTAATACCTTTGGTCCTATAGATTTTATAGGAATGGATGGTTACCCAAATCCTATGCCAAAAGATGTCGAAATAGGTTACCAAAGTTACAAGGTAATAATGCAATAGCGGTGATCAACATCTCAAAAAAATTTAACATGATGGAGGATTTTGAGATAGAGTTTGAAGATGTGTATGTCAAATTGTTCATTCATATAGTTGAAGAGGATGTTAGGGATTGGTACAAGGATTTTCCTAATAATTCAATTGATTCTTGGACTGAGATGAAGAATGCATTTAGGTTGAATATGGTGACAAGACTTATCCTAGATTTTTCTTGTCTAGAATTTGAGAATATCAAGAAGAACCCCAATGAATCAGTTCATGACTTCAACACAAGGTTTAACAAGACATTGAGGAGGCTTCCTGTTAGTTTGAGGCCCTGTGATGAGTCTTGTTTAATCAAATATGTAGATGCATTTGATAAAAAGGAAGCCTATTACCTAAGAGATAAGAACCCTACTAATCTAAGACAAGCTTTCACCATGGAACTTCAAATTGAAAACAATATCAAAGCAATTGGGAAACCTCTCAAGAGAGATGGTGTAAAGTTGATAAACCCTGAAAAACCTCAAGCTAGCAAGGGTGTTGATTTGGAGGAGGTTGTGAAAAATTTGGCAGGGGTTATCAAAGAAATCTCATACAAGTTGGCAAGAGCTAAGAAGGGAATTGGGAAGACTTCACAAGGTTAGCAAAGAGCACAAAACCATGACAAATTTTCCAATCATCCTAGAGGTGATCAAAGGGAAGATGATAGAGGGAAAGGACCTATGGGGTTTGCAAATAGACATCCTCAAGCATGTGAAGAAAGAGTGTTACCTGATCCCCTAACTGTTAGGGTTGCTATTGTTGAGGAAGTTGTTGATATTGATTTGTGTGATAGGTGTTTTCTACCCCATCCTCCATGTGAAGTGGACTAGCAAGATGGTGAAGCTAATAATGATGATGGTACTGATGATGATATCTGCATGGTGGGATGTTCTTCAAGCTCACAATGAGGAGTAACATCTACTGAAGTGATAAGTGCAAGGATAGATACAACCTTTTGGGATTACATCAAACAGGTACAAGTCTTTCTTCCCCCTCATACTCTTGAAGTTGATGTAGTGCAAGCTTTTGAAATTCCTAACAATGACTTTGAATACTTAATATCTTTGATGATTAAGAATTATGATGGTGGTATTCCTTCGGAGGAAGATAGACAATTGTTGATGAATGTTTTTATAGCTCAAGAGAAATATTATAACACTAGGAGAAAAGTTGTTAAGGGAGCTGGACCTTAAGCCAAACCTAAAACACCCTTGCTCACAAGCATTCCCAAAGAAGCTTCTAGAAGAGAAACACATGCCAAAATCTCTGTTGTCCCAAGCAAAAATTATAGTCCTCCTCATGCCCAAGCTACCAAGAACCCCATGCCATCTAATGAATCTTCTTGTCTCCTTCCAATGCTACTTTGCCAAATAGTGTTCTCTATGACATAGCCCATGTATTGAGCCAAATCAAATTGATTGTTCCAATAATTGAGTTGCTTAGGATTCCTAAGCATAAGAAGAGAGCATTTGAGTACCTAGGTTTGAAAGAAGAAAGGAATACTCTAGGCATAAATGTAAATGTTGTTGCAACTCCCCCTCAAATCATTGCAGACCTTGAAACACCACTAGCATTAGCTGATCTTGGAGAAACACACGATTTATACTTGGGGACATCCTTGGTTGATTCCCGATTGAATGTTGATCCATTTTTCACAAATTTGATCATAAAGGATAGAGTACTTCACAATTGTATGTTTGATTTCAGTGCATCATGTAATGTCATGCCTCTAGAAGTCATGAATAAGTTGGATATCAAAGTGATATCAGCCTATGGAAAGTGTACTGCCATGGAATCAAGAGAATTTCAGGTAGTTGGTTGTGTGAAGGGTTTGGTGGTGCTACTTGCATCTTATCCCGGGAGGAATTTAAAATTGGATGTTGTGATTGTTGATTACCTTGCCAAATGGGGTATGTTATTGTCAAGAAAGTGGGCTATAAGTGTTGGTGGGAGTGTCCAAATGGATATGTATTTTTCCACTATTACCATTGAAGGCATCCTTGTCAAGCTCTATGGAGAAAATAAAATGTTGCATCTAATTGAGGTTCCAAACAATGCTTCTTATGAAGTATTTGTTGTTGCAGACTCACAACACCCCTGGATGCAAATCAGGCTTCTAGGTTGATGTTCAGGCATCCAGTGTGATTGCACAACATGGAATCCTTTCTCCAAGCGTGGGACTTGTAAAGATGAGAAAAGATTCTCCAGAGAAGGCTAGTTCCTATTCCTCTGTTCAGATGCACACAAAAAATGCAGAGGGTTTGCCAAAACCTAATCTAACTTGCCAAGGAGACAGGGTAAGAAAATGCATAGAATAAAACCTAAACTACAAAGGTGATGCACCGAGGAATGTTAGACACTCGTTTTGCAAATTTAACATAGACCACATAGATGCAATACAAACACCATGCACAGGTAACCAAACTGCAATAAGAGATCAAAATGACAAAGCAATGAATACATGAGAGGGTCTAAAGTCAATCACAACACATATATTATTGCTCAAGAGTCGATACAGTACATTGCAGTGGCCAAGAGGCAAAAAAGACTGGCATTACAACCCATATGGGAGGTTTGAAAGCTCCACAATTTCTCTTGCAAGCGAGGGAAGAAGGGAGGATGCAAAACAAGAATGTCCGACCTGTTAAAAAACTCCTCTTTACAATATATATGAAGAAATGAGAGGGGAGAGAGAGGAAATCCAGAATCTGCCCCAACCACTTCTTGGTAGCATTTAAAATCATCTCATTATGGTAGAAGCGGTGGATTCTGGCAAAACGGTGGGCTGTCTAACAGGAGCGGCGAGCTGTCTGCTGCATTAAAGTTGGTAGTTGAAGCATTACTTACATCTATCACCACACGTCAGAGACGTTTTCTTAATTTTCTCCCTCTAAACTACCCCAAAATGTGAGATTGATCCCAGAATCATGTAGAGGATTTCAACATCTTTCCGTTGATATAAAGAATGTGCAAATCTGAGCTCTGGATCGAAAGATATGATGATCTGAAGATTTAGGGCACAAAATAGGTGAAAACGGATTTTTAAATTTCTTTTCCCGCGCTCTGCCATTTGGACGACACGTGGCAAGCTCTGGTTCACTGAGAAATTTTCTCTCTCCACCTTTTCGCGGGATTTTCTTGTGGGCCCCTTAAACTTGGACACGTGGCACTATTTCATTGGTTCGGATCAGTGCTCGAAAACTCGCCCCTTTGACCTTTTGGACCTTTTTCCTTGGCGACACGTGTCATGCTGTGATTTGTCCACGGGCCTGCCAGATTTTTACATCCACCACGTCCTTTTGTCCCGGATGTCCCAGTGCTTCGCGAGACAGAATCCTCTGATCCGCCTAAAATGGGCTTCCTCGTCCCTTTTCTGCCGGTGACATGTGGCGTGATCTGATTGGCTTTCGGCTCCTTTGGCTATCCGCGTCCCGCGCGCCCCTTTGTCCCACTTGTCCTTATGCTGAAGTTTCTTGTTTCATCCGATCTAGCCGGTTCGCATCCTTCGCGTCCATTTTTCCTAAATTTCCCAGTGCTCTCTGGGACAAATTCTTCTAGTTCACCCAATTCGGTCGGTTCCGTCCTCCGCGCACTTTTGTCCCACTTGCTCCCGGTAAAGGACTTGGACAAATTTTTTTCTTTTCACCGATTTAGGCATTTCGCATCCATTTGTCCCGGATGTCCCTTTTGTTTGGGCCGCTGGAGGCTTTCCGGCCGATCCGCGCCTTCCATGTATAATTGTTCCAACTGTCCTAAAGGTGGCCTTGAGCGAGGACTTAGCAAATTTTACGATTTTCTCCTGAATCAATCTACTTGCTTGGAACAAAAACTCTAATGCATGTTATCAAATTAACTCTGGGGGGTGAAATTTGGATAAAAATTTGGTGACTTTTCGGGGTCACTGCGTGCTTTGAGTAGAAGATCGGTGGCCTTTTAGCAATCCATTGGGCATGGAGTCATAAGCAATAACTTGAAATGAGCCTGATGCTACAACTCCCTCTACGAGAGCACGCTGAACTGTAAAAAACTCAATCTAGGAGCGACAAAACCTGCGCCAAAGCACTTAGGGAAACTAAAACCTAACTACAACAAGACAATGTGCATACGCACTTAGAGGAATTGAAATCTAGGCTAATATTTACAAGGGTGAACCTTTTATTTTTAGTAGCAATGTTTGAGATAGATTCCATTTACTGGAATCTGCAGTTCTTCACCGTCCAATGAGGCCAATTGGAAAGCATTGCTGCTCTTGCACTTCGTGACCATGTATGGGCCACTCCAAATGGCATCAAATTTTGAATGCCTTCCTGGTTTTGCCCTGTCCACATCCCATTTCAACACTAGATCTCCAACTTGAAAAGATCTATCTTTGGCCTTCCTATCAAAGGTCTTCTTGATCAAAGCTTGATCCTTTTCCATTGCTTGGGATGCCTGATTTCTGATCTCTTGCAGCTCCATCAACTCTGCATACCTCACCTCCATGGGCTCAAATTCAAGTAACTCCAGCTGCTTCATGAGTTCCAATGTTGGCAACTCAAGTGACATGGGAAAGATTGCCTCTCTTCCATAGACAAGCTGAATGGAGAGTTACCTGTGGATCTTTTGGGAGTGATCTGTCGGCCCATAAGGCTGATTTCAGCTTGGTATGCCAAGACCTCGATTCTCGTCAAGAGTTATCCTAATGATCCTCAACAAGTTCTTGTTTGTAGACTCACACAGGCCATTACCACCCCCGAGGGTAATACTTCGATGAAGTGCTTAGGTAAATACCATTCTTGACAGCCCACTCGGTCACCTTAGATCCAATGAATGCCAATTCATTATCGGAGATTATTGTGGCGGTACACCAAATCTGGTTGTTATTCCCTCGTAAAAGTCTAAGATGCTAGACTCATTTGCCTCTTTGAGTGCTCACTTCTACATCCATTTGGTGAAGTATCCTGTGGGCTTTCATCAAAATCCATTTATGCCCTTGGCTTGAATTGGGATTAATGACTCTAATGAATTCCAAACCCCATTGCATGAATGGCTGGTCAACCGAGATTGGATGCAATGGAAGGGTAGAAAACTTCTCTTTTCCTGTGAAGAATGCACAATTCTTACACCTCTTGATCCATGCGTAGCAATCGCTGAATATTTTAGGCCAATAATAACCAGCCTTCATAATTTTTAGAGCTGTCACTCTTGGCGCAAAATGGCCACCAGCTGGTCCACCATGAAATTCTTCCAATACCCTTTGAATCTGACCTGTGCTAATACATCTCAGCAGCACTCCATTTACATCTTTCTTGAACAAAACTCCATCAACAATGGTATACGGGACAGCCTGTAATCTGAAGTGTCTCCTTTGGGTCTTGTTCATCTCTGAGGGGCACTAGCCTATACCTAGGAAGTGCATAATACCTTGGGTCCAGCAAGGAATGGGGGAAGCATTGTCTTCTTCATGATTGCTGCTTGGCTCATGGCTGTCCTGGACTATCAAAACAGCCTCTTCTTCGTTGCATACTTCCTTTTGCTTCCCTAAAACCAGCTGCTCACACAGTCCTTTCCCTCTTACTAGCTTGGTGATCTTGATATCAATGTCATATTCCATGACACGGGTGATCCAACCTGCCCTTTTCTCATTCAAATCCTTGTTGAGGAGGAAGTCCTTAACTCCAGCATGTGAGACCAGCAACTGGACCTTGTTGTTCGAGATTAAATGCTTGAATTTCTTCAAGCTTCTGATTACTGCAAGCACATGCTTCTCAATAAAAGAGTACCTTACCTCACAGTCATCTAGGCTCTGGCTGAAGAAGGCAACCGGATGCTCATCATTATCTTTGTTCTTCTGTACTAGAATGGCAGAAATAGTGTCATCACCTCCAAACGCATAAAAGATGAAATCCTTGAAGAAGTCTAGGTTGATGAGAGTTGGTGCCTCAGAGATAGCTTCTTTGATTGCTTCAAAAATCTCCTTGCCTTCTGTTGTCCACTTAAAAGCCATGCTCTTCTTTAACATTTTGGTGATGGGCTTGACAAGGGCTGTAAAATCTGGGATAAACCTGTGGACAAAATTGATCCTTCCCAAGAAACTTTGAAGAGCCTTCTTGTGACTTGGCAATGGCAGTGCTCTTATGGCTTCAACCCTCTCTGGATCAATTTCTAGTCCCTCTTTCAAGACAACATGGCCAAGGAGATTTCCTTCATGTGCAAGAAAGATGCACTTCTTGGGGTTCAAAGATACTCCAAACTTTCTACACCTCTGAAACACTTGCCTGAGGTGAAAGAGATGGTCTGCTACATTCTTTGAGAAGACAGTGATATCATCTAGATATATTAGCACTATCTTTTGATCAAGCCTTTGAATTCCATGTCCATTTCCCTTTGAAAGGTAGCACCAATGTTGGACAACCCAAATGGCATCTTCTTGTAAGCATATGTGCCCCATTTAGTTGTGAAGGTCGTCTTGAATTGGTTTTCTTCTTTTACCATCACCTGGTTATACCTGAGTAGCCATCTAGGAGAGAGAATCTCTCTGAACCAGATACTACTTGCAATATTTGTTCCATTGAAGGAAGCGGGTAATGATCTTTAAGAGATGCTCTATTGAGGTCTTGGAAGTCCACACACAACCTGATTTCTCCGCTTTTCTTCTGGCCAAAACCAAGTTAGCAACCTAGCTTGAGTGCTTGATCGGGAATATAATGCTTGCCTCTATTAGCTTATTTAGCTCTTTCTTCATTAGAGGTTCAATGTGAGGGTTAACAGGTCTCTGCTTCTGCCTGATGGGCTTAGCATCTGGATCCAATTCTATGGTATGTTGTGCCAAATTTGGATTGAATCCTCTCAAGTCTTCATAGCTCCAAGCAAAGACATCTGGAAATTCTTGACAAAGCTGTATGAAATCTGATTTCTCCTACTCAGTGGCCACTTTACCAATTTGAAGTGTTTTGCCTTCCCCAACCGGAATTGGCTCTGAATCTTCCCTCTTGACCTGTATGTTAGCCTTTTCTTTATGGAACTGGTCGTTAGGGTTGAAGATAGACTCCAACGTTACCAAACCCTTGGGAAGCTTGTTCGTCCACACGCTACACTACTTGATCCCCATCTTGTTGCTCTAGTCTCTGTCTGATTCCTAGCTGAGAATTCAGCCTCTTCTTGTAAGAAATTGACGATCTGTTGATCGTTTTCAAACACCTGCCAGCTGGTGTTATTATCTGGAACTGCTGGCCTCACAATCACATGGATATGTGGCTATGTTTTTTCCCTTTTGATGTTGTCAACCACATCAAATGTTGCTCAATGCTACTCTGCTGAAGCCTATCCAGCGGCTTCATTTTTCTTCCTGGGTATGGACACAATGTTGAAAGCTTCGAAATCCTCAATGAGGTCCCATACCCTATTCTTGTAGCTCCTCAGCAAGTCGTTCTTTGTAGCATGTTGTCCCCTAACTTGGTTGACGATTAGCTCGCTATCCCCGAACACTTGTAAATTCCTGATGCCTTTCTTCATTGCCCAGTGCAGTCCATGAATTAAGGCTTCATACTCAGCTGTGTTGTTTGAGCAAGAAAACTGAAAACGGAAGGCTGAGTAATACTTTATACCTTGCGGTGAAATGAGCATAGCTCCTCCTCCTGCACCTTGTCTACTCCTTGACCCATCAAAGAATAATTGCCACACTTCATTCTTGTCTTTATGACTTGGCTTAGTGACGCTAGGAATAGGTTGATTTTCTTCGTGTATACAATAGACTCCTAGCTCAGATTCTTCTACTTCTTGATAGGGATCAAAAGCATGTATCTTGTTTTCCCATTCATCAAGAGTTAGGTCCGGGATACTTCCAACCTTGGTGTCAGCCTCATCAGTACTAGGGTGATCTTCTTGATCAAATGCTGAGCAATTGGCATTAATCTGACTTGGAGTGTAAGGCTCAATATGGAAGTTTGCAATAGGTTCAGACCTAATTGTAGCCTTAGTTCCATACCTTGTTCTAAACAGCATGTGAGACCAATCAGTAGACAAATACCCCCAATCTTGGCTGTGAAGTCCCTTGACAAGCAAAGGGCAAAGAGTGGTGGAAGGTCTATGATTGATATATCTTGTAAGACAACAACATTTGGACATGCATGCAAGGTAAGACTCAAGTTTTTAATCACTCCAACTGTTGCTATTGCTGTCCCATCCAATTGCACTACCCCTTTAGATATTACTTCATATTGGAGACCCAGCTGATCAGCTATTTGCTTGGGCATCACTGAGCTACTTGCCCCGGAATCAATCATGCAATTGTGTACTAGTTTATCCCCAATGATTAATGAAACATAGAAAGGAGGGGGCTTCAACATTTTACCTTGTTGCCCTCCATGGCTTCCTTCAGGCTGGGCAGCATTTGTAAGCACTTTGTCTTGCATCTGAACCTACTGATTCAAAGTTGTCCAATCCTTCATGGCAGCTTGCAGCAGATCTCTTTGTCCTGGGATGGATAGGGATTCCCACATTGATATATTGATGTTAGTCTTCTTCATCTATTCAACGATACTGAACGGGGATGAAGTATCCTTTTGTTGTCCCTTGGTTTGTACACTTATTCCTTGTACGTGGGCAGCAACAGCTGGCGTTTGAGTTAGCCTAGGGGCTGTTCTTAGCTGTCCTTGTGCACTTGAAACTGGACTTTGCTTTCCAATCATTTGTGGAGCCATGGAAGGTTGTGGATTGGCTGGGGCTAATGGTTGTTCTTCACCCAAATTTCTCCTCTTTGACCTTGTGTTGGCTGCAACACCTTGAGAGACTGCCTGATTCATGCCACAGAAATCTTCCACTTGCCAGTTCACCAATGTGGTGTCATTTGGGGCTGATTGCTGTTGGAATGTTTCTGGTTGTTGGCTGTTTCCTTGACTGCCCTCCCCCTCCACACAGTGAGTTGTCACCATTAGTGCTTGATTGAGAGCACCGTTGAAACACATGGATTGGTTATGAGGCTTGTTGCATGGAAAGCACCATTCATATTCTGAGCAATGTTGTTCGTGTTGGCACTAATGCCTTAGAGGCAGATATGGCATTTGGATTATAGGGTTGGAATGGTCTATTGGCAGGAGGCCTTGTTTGATTCATATTTGCAGCTGGATTAGGTGGTCTTTGTGGTTGGTATGGCTGCCTATTAGGCTGAGCTTGGGGTTGATAAGAAGGTCTGAAACCTTGGGCTTGCTGCCTTTTGATAGTAACCAGCTCATTTCCCAAATTTTGCAACTGTTTCATGACTTCTTGGAGTTCATTTGAAGCACTAGAGGATGAAGTAGAAGTTTCGCTTGAACTTTGATTTCTAGGGGTGGGAACAGGAGCCAAAGTGGGTGCTTGACTAGTGCTTGGATTTTCTAAGTTTGGATACAAGGGCATGGGAGGCCTAGGAGCCAGTTTACCAGCTTGAATAAGATAGTTTTCAGCTCTAATGGAAATACTATAAGCAGCAGGTAAGGTTGTGCCTCCCATAGATTGAATTAACATAGAAATATCAGAATTCAAAGCTTTAAGGTAATATAGAAAAGCACCTTCTGTTGTTGGCTTGACTCTTTGAATCCTATCCCAAGACCTTTGAAATCTGAAGTTGAAGTCGATCACCGCTTTGCTCGTCATGGGGGCTCTCTTGATAGTTGTCACTGCTCCAAAAGAGACAAGTTGTCTCCCTTCTCTCCAAATTGCTCACGAAGTGCAATACACAGGTGATTCCGGTTTGTGATAGAACCAGCTCAAGGCTCCTAAACCATTGCAATGCTTTACCCTTGAATGAAGATGCGATAATTTGTGACCACTTGCATTTCATTGATTTCATGGATTGTAAAAGGTTAGCAATATCTCTAACATGATCACACAGGTAGTCGATTTTCTCCAGGTGAAGTAAGGAATGTTCTTCAAGGCTGCAATAGGAACTGCATCTGTGCATTGAGAGCAAGTGGGCTGCTACCTGTGAAGTTGATGTAGGGATTGTTCTGAGCCATTCTAATCGGTCTTAAAACCCTTGTATACTAAATGAAAGGCCTATCAGGTGGAGGAGTTGAGAGAGTTTTGTTTGGTGGAGATGGAGACCTTTGAATCCTTCTTCCTCTTTGCCTTCTTCTTGGAGATAACTGCATGTATTAAAACATCACCTCTTCTTCTCCAACTCTTGACCTTGTGGTGATTCTTCTCATGAGTTTCGGCCTGCACTACTTGAAAATAGTTGATTCTTCCCTATTGGAGTCGCGGATATACAAATAATAGCTCTTATAAGCATGAAAACTACGAGAAGATGCATATCAACTTTCTTGCAATAAAAATGAGACCTCTAGGTCCCACCCGGCGTGCCAAAACTGTTGTTGCGGACTCACAAAGCACCCCGGATGCAAATCGGGCTTCTAGGTTGATGTTCGGGAATCCGAGTGTGATTGTACAACATGGAATCCTTTCTCCAAGCGTGGGCCTTGTAAAGATGAGAAAAGATTCTCTAGAGAAGGTGGTTCTTATCCCTTTGTTCGAGATGCACACAAAAAATGCGAGAGGGTTTGCCAAAACCTAATCTAACTTGCCAAGGAGACAGGGTAAGAAAATGCATAGAATAAAACCTAAACTACAAAGGTGATGCAGGGAATGTTAGACACTTGTTTTGTAAATTTAACACAGACCACATAGATGCAATACAAACACCATGCACAGTAACCAAACTACAAATAAGAGATCAAAATGACAGCAATGAATACATGAGAGGGTCTAGAGTCAATCAAAACACATATATTATTGCTCAAGAGTCGATACAGTACATTGCAGTGGCCAAGAGGCAAAAAATACTAGCATTACAACCCATATGGGAGGTTTGAAAGCTCCACAATTTCCCTTGCAAGCGAGGGAAGAAGGGAGAATGCAAAACAAGAATGTTCGACCCCTTAAAAAAACTCCTCTTTACAATATATATGAAGAAATGAGAGGGGAGAGAGAGGAAATCCAGAATCTACCCCAACCACTTCTTGGTAGCATTTAAAATCATCTCATTATGGTAGAAGCGGCGGATTCTGGCAAAACGGTGGGCTGTCTAATAGGAGCGACGAGCTGTCTGCTGCATTAAAGTTGGTAGTTGAAGCATTACTTCTGTCTATCACCACGCGTCAGAGACGTTTTCTTAATTTTCTCCCTCTAAACTACACCAAAATGTGAGATTGATCCCAGAATCATGTAGAGGATTTCAACAGCTTTCCGTTGATATAAAGAACGTGCAAATCATGAGCTCTGGATCGAAAGATATGATGATCTGAAGATTTAGGGCACAAAACAGGTGAAAACGGATTTTTAAATTTCTTTTCCCGCGCTCTGCCATCTGGACGACACGTGGTAGGCTCTGGTTCACTGAGAAATTTTCTCTCTCCACCTTTTCGCGGGATTTTCTTGTGGGCCCCTTAAACTTGGACACGTGGCACTATTTCATTGGTTCGGATCAGTGCTCGAAAACTTGCCCCTTTGACCTTTTGGACCTTTTTCCTTGGCGACACGTGTCATGCTGTGATTTGTCCACGGGCCTGCCGGATTTTTACATCCACCGCGTCCTTTTGTCCCGGATGTCCCAGTGCTTCATGGGACAGAATCCTCTGATCCACCTAAAATGGGCTTCCTCGTCCCTTTTCTGCCGGTGACATGTGGCGTGATCTAATTGGCTTTCGGCTCCTTCGGCTATCCGCGTCCCGCGCACCCCTTTGTCCCATTTGTCCTTGTCTTTGAAGTTTCTTATTTCAGCTGATCTGGCTGGTTCGTGTCCTTCACATCCATTTTTCCCAAATGTCCCAGTGCTTTCTGGGACAAATTCTTCCGGTTCGCCTGATTCGGCCGGTTCGCGTCCTCCGCGCACTCTTGTCCCACTTGCTCCCGGTAAAGGACTTGGACAAATTTTCTTTCTTTCGGCCGATTCGGGCATTTTGCGTCCATTTCTCCCAGGATGTCCCTTTTCTGTTTGGGCCGCCTGGAGGCTTTTCAGTCGATCTGCGCCTTCCACGTATAATTGTTCCAACTGTCCCAAAGGTGGCCTTGAGCGAGGACTTAGCCAATTTTACGATTTTCTCTGAATCAATCTATTTGCTTGGAACAAAAACTACGATGCATGTTATCAAATTAACTCGGGGTAAAATTTGGATAATAGCATTATTTCTGCTGATGTGGATGCTTTGATAATTTTATTGGGTTTGTTGATGGAAAAGAACATAAGATGGATCGTCAAATTGCCTTGAATAGGTAAGTTCTCCTTGGACCTTGCTATTATTTGATGGAGCTTGCTCCAAATTTGGAAATAGTGCTGGTATAATTCTGATTTCTCTTGGCTTGGAAGAATTTGTTTTTTCCTTCAAACTTAATTTTGAATGTACTAAAAACATTGCTGAGTATGAAGCCTTATTGTTGGGTCTAAGAATTACATGGAAGTATGGTATCAAGGACATCATTGCAAAAGGAGATTCAGAGTTGGTTATCAAACAAATAAGAAAATTGTATGCTACAAAAATCGAGTGGATGAAACAGTGTAAGCATGTAGTTTGGGATCTAATTGAGATGTTTGATTCCTTCAATATTGTGCACCATGACAAATGTTTCAATGTTATTTCTGACAAGTTGGCAATGTTGGGGTCAATATTTGGAGATTGCACCATTTCACTTTATTATGAGTACAATGTTGAATTGTTAACTAGGTCGATTGTCCCCGACAACATCAAGCATTCGAAAGTGTTTAATGATGATGCTCAAGTGCAAAGGTTCTTACAAAATCAAGGTGAGTTTTTGGATCAGCATATTGATTGGGAACCAATGGTGTGTGTGACTGAAGGAAGAGATACTTTGTTTTAGAAAGATATTATCCAATTGAAAACTAACACCATTCCTAGAGGTCTTGTTGCACTTGAGTCAAATTTTAACAATGTTGATTGTATCATCAATAGAAACATGTCTACCTCAAGGGATGTGGAAGAGAATAACTTGGGCACTAGCGATAAACCAAGGAAATTTTGGTTAGCAAAGAATCTAAACAAAGTCGAAAAACAGTCCTATGTTCAACTATTAAAGAACTATCAGGACTATCTTTCTTGGTCAGATTCAGAGCTAAAAGCATATAGAGAATACTTATTCCAACATGAGATCCTTCTTAATAAAGGTGCCAAACCATTCAAACAAAAGCAAAGGCTAATTAATCCACTCCTCTCCATGAGAATGCAAGATGAATTGAAGAAACTAAAAGAGGGAGAGATCATTCAACCCACAAGGTAATCATCTTGGGTTGTAAACCTTGTGCCAATTAGAAAGAAAAATGGAGATATCAGACTTTGTGTAGACTTCATAAATCTAAATAGAGCTTCATTGAAGGAAAATTATCCTTTTCCAAACATGAATAACATGTTGCAATTAGTGACTAGATCTGAATTGTTGTCTACCTTGGATGGTTTCTCTTACTACGATAAAATTGTTTTCAAAGAGTCGAAATATTTAAAATTGCCTTTACCACTCCTTGGGAACATATGTTTATGTAAGAATGCATTTTGGTCTCATGAATGTTGGGGATACCTTCCAAAGAGCAATGGATGTTTATTTTTCTAGTTACATAAATGACTTCATTGCAGGTTTATCGGATCTTTGTGATTGTGTTTTTAAGGTGAAGAAAAGATCACTTGCAGCAATTGGAAATAATGTTGATCAGATGTAGAGAATATGGCATTTCTCTCATCCAAAGAAGTTTCATTTTGGGGTGAAAAATGCCAAGCTGCTTGGTCATATTGTTTCAAAGGTTGGTGTCATGATTTACCCTGAGAGGGTAGAAGCAATCAACAAGGTTCCAATTCCAAGAACAAAGAAGGGCATCCAATCCTTCTTTGGGAAAATCAACTTCATTAGAAGGTTTGTGTCAATTTTTTCTAAATTGAATCTTCCTATTACATGCATGTTAAATAAATATCAAGTTATCAAGTGGGAAGAGGCTTCCCTTAAATATTTTGAAGGAATCAAAGAAGCATTGAAACATGCACCTATCTTGGTAGCTCTGAATTACAAGAAGCCTTTCCAAATCTTCTCCTTTGCTTCTGAAAATAATATTGCATCTGTTTTACTCCAAAAGGATGAAGATGGGGCTGAGAGGCCTATTTCCTTCTTTAGCAAGGATTTACAAGCTTGAGTTAAAGTACACAATCATGGAAAAACAAGCATTTTCCTTGGTGAAAGCAACAAAGGTTTTCAGGCCTTATATCTTAAGTTCAAAAGTTGTTGCTTATGTTCCCCACACCATGGTAAAAGAAATCTTATCAGAGATGGAGATCTCAAGAAAAAGATGTAGATGGGTGAAAAAACTACAGGAGTATGACATGGACATCCAAACCAAAAAGTTGGTAAGAGGTTTGGGTCTTGCTAAACTCATGGCTGAGAGAAACTTGCAAATTGTGGAAGTGAATGAAGTAGAGGAAGAAAGGGCATATGTTCTTGAGAAATTGGTAAGTTTTGAGTGGTACAAGGATATAATATTTTACCTCAGACACTTATACTATCCTGATCATTTGAATAAAAATTAGAAAAGAGCCCTCAAGCTGGCTTCTCAAAAATACATCATCACTGAATTTGGGCTAGCTTGGAAGAACCCTGAAGGTGTCCTCTTGAAATGTATAACTAAAGATGAAGCTCCCAATGTAGTTGCTGATTTCCATGGGGGATTTTGTGGAGGACACTTTGCTGGAAGGGTTATAACACAAAATTTTTTGAGAGCTGGTTATTAGTGGCCTACTCTCTTCAAAGATGTAACCATGTTGATTAGAAGATGTGAAAGTTTCCCACATTTCTCTGGAAGAATGAAAGATTCAGGGCTACCTTCCTTTGCATCTGTATCGATTGAATCTCCTTTAAAACAATGGGGAATGGACTTCATTGGAGAAATTTCAGACCCTTCTAGTGTTGGACATAAGTGGATCCTTGTAGCCATATATTACTTCACTAAGTGGGTGGAAGCAATCCCTACCAAAAAGGAAACACACCAAGTTTTATGGACTTCTTGTTGAATCATATCATATGCAGATTTTGTGTGTCAATCAAGGTTGTTGGCTGACAATGCCATGTGTTTCAAAGCTAAACCCTTGATGGCAATATGCAAGGAGTATGGAACTAATTTGACTTATGATTCAAACTATAACCCTCAAGGAAATGGACAAGATGAGTCCAGCAATAAGAACTTGTTGAAGATCATTAGGAGAACCCTAGAGTTGAACAAGAGAAAATGGGGTGAACAACTAAAATTTATAGTTTGGGCTGATAAATTTACTGCCAAAAGAGCTATTGGTAAGAGCCTATTTGATTTGGTGTATGGAACTCAAGTTATGCTACCCTTTCATTTGCAATTATCTTCATTTCATTTTGTTCAACAACTTGATGATCAAGAGGTCAGATCCATATGAAGCAAGGATTAATCAGATTGTAGAGCTAGATGAAGAATGAAGAGCATCCCACCAAAGGCTTATCGGACTTAGAGAGAAATTAAATAGGTCATTTGACAAGAAGGTCACTCCTAGGGCCTTCAATATTGGATATCTGGTTTTGTTTTGGGACAATAGAAATGAAGATAAGGATAAACATGGTAAATTTGATGCATTATGGATGGTCCCTTACTCCATTGATATCGGATTGGTAAAAATACCTTTTTTCTCAAGGAATTAGATGGGGAATTGCTTGAAATTCCTATTAATGTTAGGCATCTGAATCATTTCTTGGAATAATCCCTAAATTTGAGGTATGCACCATTTGTATAGTGTATAGTGTTTGGCTTTTTTCTTTGTTTTTCTGTGTTTTGTCGGTTTGTGGTTTGCATTGGTGAGTGGCAGCCATTTTTGTCACTTTCTCAGCTGTTTTTTGGTGGCTTTGGCTCATGATTCCATTTTCCCAATGGATTATTTTGGCACTTGGTCTACTTATTGTTCTTATGGCACTCACTGGGAGTGCCCATCCTGAGCAGGAGCTGATGTTGGTGCCCATTTTGATCCTCTATTATATTGCCATCTTTCCCCTTTGTTCTACGTGCTCTAAGACATTTTTCTCTCAAATTTGGTGGTCTATAACTTTTCTCTCTAGATTGAATGCCTTGAAATGCTCATAAACTTATTGTTTTTCCCCAATTTGAAAGAAATATACATGTATTCCCTGTTTTGTTCCCTAATTTTTCCAAAGTGAGCCTCTGCTAATTTTTTCCATTTTTCCGGCCTTTGGAGTTTGAAAGTGTTTGTTATATACATATTTTCCTCAAAAAATCCCTCACCATGGTTGTGAATTACATAAAAACACTTTCCATTTGTCCTTTGTTCCAAAAAGTTCTTCATCCTCGAAGAAAAAATTGATTTTGGGCATCCCAGCATTTTCTCGTGTTTTTGTGATGACGGGTGTCATTTGCCCATCAAGTTCATCTTCAACATCCTAGGCATCACTAAAATTTTTACGTTGTTTCACGGTCATAGGGGTGTCATTTTCCCATCAAATTTAAGTTTAAAAATCTCCTCATATGTGGCCATTTGTGGTCGGAAAAGGTTCGACGGGTCTGTTTGAAAAACTTAATGTTTTTTGTGTTTTGGCAGAAAATCAAAATTTCTCCCACAGCTCCGTAGGTCCCAAAGAAGGTACACATGTCACATTCATAATTAAGGTGGATGCATGGGTCATTTTGTGCCTTAAGGAAATTTGGAAAAAGAGTCAAAGTGCAAAGAAAAGTGCCTAAGGCCCACATCCATTTAGGGGAGGACACGTGGCAGATTCAGAGCGTAGGCCCGCAATGAATCAGAGGAGGAAATGTGTCATGTTCTCATTCAAATGTGGATGGTGAATCAGAGGTGGACACATGTCATGTTCTCACAAAAAGTGGGATGAAATGCTAGCGGAGAACTTGGAAGAATTTTTTCTTTTGGCGAAAAGATACGAAAGTTGTGAAAAGGGTGCGAGGCCCGCATCAAATCACTAGTGGACACATGTCAACATTAGAGGGGAGTGCGGAGTGCAGAGAGGAAATGTCAAAAATTTCCTTTGGTGGAATGGATTTAAAGTTTGAAGTTAAAGCACTTCCCCTCATCCAAGCAGTTGAGGACATGTGTCCTATGGGAGGGCGGAGCCGCGGAGAAAAAATGGAATATTTTCCTTTTTTCAAAAAAGAGGGAAAATGTTTAAAATTGAAGTGTGGCCTCACAATGACTTAGAGGGAGACATGTGGCAGGGACAAAATTGGAGGCATGGTTCCATGGAGGAAATATTGAAAATTTTCCTTTAGTAAAAAGGAGTTAAAGTACAAAGTCAGAGTGCTTCCCCTAAGCTAATCATATGAGGACACGTGTCTTGCAGAGGGCGGACTTGTGGTGATTTTTGGAATATTTTTTTTTCCAAAAAGGTATAAATGTGAAGAATCAAGCGGCGATTCCAATGGGACCCACCTTGTGCCACGTGTCGCACCCAAATCTCAAGGGCGAGAGGGCGGAGAAAATGTCAAAATTTTACATTTTTCCAAAAATGTTGAAAATTCAAAAAGTGATCCCAAATCCATTTCCAATCGCATTTTGACACGTGGAGGGCTTAAATTGAAGGGATAAAGGAAAATTGATGGCAACTACGCATTTTTTAGTTTGGCCACCATTTGAGCTCTAGGAAGGTTGGAGATGCAAATTTTGCATCAATTTTGATCGAATCTTTGGAAAATTCGTATCGTTTTGACCTTCAAGGATCATTGGGATCAATTTGAAATTTCTATTTGCAGATTTGAGATGTTTTTGAAGTGAATTTTTTCCCTAGCCCATCCAAAAACATGAAAGATCAAATCAAGAGGTTACAAAATCAAATTTTAGAGGAATAATGATGAAATAATGAAATCAAAGGGGCTTGCATGCTTTGGAGATGAAAAATGTGCCCCATAATGGATAATGATGTGATTTTTGTAATGATTCACCTTTTGAAAGAAAAAGCTGCAAATTTTTTATGAGTCTATTAGATGTCATTTCCCAAAAATATTGCAAAGCAAAGGTGCTTCAAAGATTCCACTTTTGGAGGGAAGATTTGAGGACAAAGTGAGTGAAAAATTTATATATTGCATGAATTTGTCATGCAAATGGTCGGAGAAACTTAGAATTTCATGGGAAAATCTGGGAAGAATCCCATTCTCTGAGAAATCACTTGAGAACCATTTCTAATTCCTTTTTACATCAGATTTGTATCATGTTGAGTTGGTTTCAGTTGTAAAGCCATCAACAAGCTCTAAGATTGTTCTTATAACATTCCCTTGCTGATAGATTTGATCATTTCTAGATTATTTTGTGTTGTCTCTTGGAAAAATTTGCATACACTTATGTTTCAGAATGTTTTCAATTTGTGTTTCTTGCTCCTATTGCAGTCTTGTGTTTAAAATCTCTCTTGATCATACATGGTCTCATTTCTTGTTGATAATTTAGTGGCATTTGCAATCTCACATTCAGAAGATATTTCATCTGATAAAGAGATAAACAGATTTAAAATCACTTTACCTTCCTTGAATTTAGAGATTGTTTGTAAACCTTTGGGTGCACCTTAGGTCATGATAAAATAGAGGTTTCTAGATGCTTTGTTGGTTCATCTGCTTTAAGCTTTTGTGGCAGGTTGTCAAATATTGTGTGGAAGAGTGCAGATTTGGGCCTCCATTTGGTGCACATATCCTGGTTGAAGGAGTACCTTAACCCCTTTGAAGCATTATGTTGTTTAGGTCTTACAAATTTATTGCAAAGGTCCTCAAAGAATTTGGAAAATTCTGGTTAGTCTTGTCTAAAATCTCCCACCAAAAATTCATTCAAAATAACTAATCCTACCCCATACTACCCTTGCATTGCATTGTGTGTCAACAAAAGAATACAATCCATTTACAAAAATTCACAAAGCAAATCAGGATCATACAATGTCTTCAATAACCCTTGCCTTGCATTGAAAATATCTCCATAATCAAGGAGTGACAACTCTTGAAATTCAAATTTGGAGTGTTGATCATATTTTCCCAAGGCCTTTTCATATTATTTGCACAAATTTAGGGATATGTTCATCTCCTTCACCATTTGAGGGTTACAAAGTAGGTTCTCTTACCTTTTTTGAAAGGCACAACCTAAAACAGTTAGGACAAGATCAAGTCCTATTTGAGTGCTATCCATCTCTCCACAAATCGAGCACTAGTTAGATCACATCCCCGACTACAAAATGACATACATCATGATCTATCTATCTTCAATCTTCATGTCATATCTCTCGATGTGCCCAGGGACTGAAAAGGAGAAAAAAATTTGGTACCAACAGCAAGTGAGCACCTCGGTTGTCCCCCTCGGACATTAACTTGGTCACTATTTCCTCACGCACCCTTGTGCATTTCCCTTCTTCCTTTCCCATTTTCATTTTCCTCTTTATTCCACTCTTACCTTATGTGCATCTTCTAGACATTCACCTTCTTCCTATCACTTATTCATCCTAAGCGTGTGCCTTACACTTTCTTCAATCAAATAAGTTCTCATCCCTCTTGCATGCCCCACATTACCTTATAATAGTTGCACCTTGACCATACATTCTTTGCTCATCAATTTACCTCATTTCCCCCTATGTGCATTGTGCATACCTTCCTTCTGCCTTCTTCCACATGCATATCTTTGCACCCTCCTCTATGCCATTCCATGCCACGTAATTCTCTAACATGCTTGAGTGTACCACACACAAAAAGTCCAAGCATGCCAACAGGGTGTAAAATTCTTGCAACAAATCAATAAGTGACATGTGGTAGAAACGACAAGAAATTTGTTGCAAATGGTCATCCTTTCAACCAATCCACATGCTACACGTGTTTTGAGTGCACATACGACTCAAAACTTATGATAGCCATATATTTTTCTACGAGATCTCTCGATTAGCAAGCACCTAGTCTTAAATGATAGCTGCTAACATAGGCTATAGTGCTAGACATTCAAATTCAAATTCTTGGTGGATCTGGTAGGTGAGAAATGGGAAAACATCTTTCTAGGAATTAATGAGCATATCTGATTGTTCCAACCACCCTATTTGATCTAATCCACCCTCTTTCCTTCTCCAACATGCCAAATAGACTTGAGGAAGTAAATTTGATAGATTTGCAAGCATTGAATGCTTCTTGTTGGTGGTTTCATTTCAAATTTAGATTTTCCCTCCTTCTCATCTTCTTCCATAAATTCATCTATAAATGTAAGAGTTGGGCTCATTGTTAATGTTGGACATTTTTTTATCCTTACGCACTTTGCTAAGGACTTCATATTTTCTTATTTTGAGTCGTAGACCTCTAGATCTAGCTTGTGCATGTGGATATCATCCTCTTTCACCATTAGTAACAGCTTGTTGCATTTCTTAGCAAGTAATAAAAGCATCATTTTATGATTATTCTTTATACTAACATGTTTTTATTCCTTCTTCTTTCCTTTTATTTTGCATTAAGTACTTTCTATTTCATTCTACGTCCCTTGTAGTTCCATTTTTAGTTGTGTTCCATGAAATTGATCTGGTAAATGTGTCTTAGTTGTGCTACACGTGCCTATCCTTCTTTCACGCCTTTCCCTTAATTTTCACTCAAAACAAATAGTGTTCATCCCTCTTTTTCTAGTGCTATCACCTTCCTTAGATTAGTTTTCCTTTCTATTATCCTTCTTTCCCTAGTCCCTTGGCATTGTTAGCTTAGTTTTCCCTTTCAGCACTAGGAGTAGCAATAGCATTAGAAATAGATAGAGGAACTAGCCTTCTCCGGAGATCTGTCTCAAGCACACAAGGTCCCACAACTTGGAGATGGTTCCATTTTTGTCTCAAACGACTCGATCCTTCTAGATCCAAGACATGGGTAACATTTTGAAGAACCAACTATTTTCTGGCACACTCGGTGGGATCAGCAGTGAAAGCTTAAATTTCATATTACTAAGTTCTAGTGTGTGAACTTAGTATTTCCAGCCTTTGAAGCTTATTTCAACACATATGGTGACTCCCAACATTTCAAGAGCTCCTATTTTGTAGTCTTGAGTGCATTTTATGAGAAGAGTACATACTAGATAGAGTGTTGTAGCTGAAAGGATCCTTTGAATACCTAAAAATTTCATCAAGAAACACAAGCGGTAGATCTTCCACGCATGCATCCCCATCTCCATCGTACCACGTGTAATATACTCCTCAAAATAGACAAGTGCATCTTGCCATGGCACTTTAACCTCCTCATCCTCCAAGGAGCTTCATCATCTTCACTAGTGGAAGCCCGCTACATCTCAATGCTCAACATGATATGCCAAACAACCATACTCAAAAGTATTTTATACTTCATGGGAGAAAATCAAGTCACCCCTATTGAACACATTCAAGATGTGGCCAATGTATGCTCCATCTATCTAATTATACATGACGATGTTATTGTCGTCAGTCGCTCATAACCTCTTTCAAGGGAAAAACACTCTAATGGTAGCATGGCCTAAGACCTACATCTATTACTACCTGGGATGAGCTTGAAACAACTCTTTGCAATTACTTTAAAGATAAATTAAATAATTTATCACTAGTGGAGTAGCTAACTACAACAAAGCATGTGCCCAACGAGCATATGAATGATTTCAACATCAGATTCCATAAGACTTGGGATAGAATTCCTCAAGTGGTAAGGCCTATAGCCCAACATTCTTTCTTATACTATTTAAGGGCTTTAAATAGTGACATTTCAGTCATGATTCAATCCATGGGAGGTAGAACCTTACCTGCTGCATACAACATTGTAATAAGGGAAGAAAAAAATCTCATTCAAGTTGCTAAGTTTGTGCCTAGGCCTCTTACACCCTTGTTCCCAGAGATGTCTCCAATTCCTCACCCTTTTATTGCTCTAGTTTCAGTGCAAAGTGCCCAACCAGTTGCATCTACATCATAATCTCCTAGACATTAAAAAGAAGATGATGAATTGAAGGCCCTAATTATAAATTTTTCCAATAAGGTCATATTATTGGAAAGCGAAGACACAAGCCTACAGAGGCGGTTCCAATCGGGAGAAGGCCAAAGTAATCAACCTTGGCGAGAATCAAGATATGGAATCAAAGGTATGAACAAAACCAATAGAATGGTAGATGACATACTAATGCACACTTTCCTTTGCAATTTATTCCTCCTGCACAACCTCTTCCAATGCCCAACACATGTCAGGCACTTGTTCCAGTCTAGAACAACTTGACGTAAGAGTCTAAATGGTGTTTTCCTTACAATATGCCTTATATCCAGTATTACTGCACTAATTCTACACGTGAGCAATCCTACATTATTCAAAATGGTTCCAGCTATGAGCCTTCAATGAGTGCACTAGAAGTAGATAACCAAGAAAGGACAGAATCTCCTCTAGAGGTAAATTTGATGTTCTTTGGCACTGAGGACTTCTGTGCAATCAACCAAGTTGCAGAGGATACAAGTATAGCACGTGCCTAAGTTGTGAATAAAACAAGATACAAGAAGAGAATGCTCAAGTTTGGTACATAGGTCACAATTCCAGCAACACAAGAAAACCCTCAAAAGCAAAAGGAATCAGCTAAGACATTAATTAGTAAAAGTGATCAAGCTCCCACACAGAGGCTCCACAAAAACCTCCTCCGAAAGTGGTGTACAAACCTCCTTTGGTAGTTCAATCCCTTGCACTAGCTAAGGTTCCATCCTCTAGACCCGAGCAATCAAGCAAGGATGTTGTTGTTCCTCAAATGCACAAGTCAATTGGTTTTCCATTCAACATTGTGGATTAGATGAAAAATACAAACATAAATGTTACAATGTTGGATGCCCTGACCATTCCATCCCAACGAAGACTTGTTGCATGAAGCTTTGATACATCTCCCACGCACTGATCTAGCTATGCATAAGTCATGTGCTTCTATCAAAATCTACCAAGAAGAGGAGAAGCAAGTAAGTAAAGTTGTTAAAACCCCACCCTTCTATATGTCTTTGATCATAGGAAAACATCTTGTCCATAACTATATGATTGACTCAAGTGCTAGTAATTTTGTCATTCCTAAGAAGATTGTTGATGTCTTAGGACTTAAGTATATCCCCTAACAAAAGGATTCCTACAACTTGATGGTTCAACTTTCACTACCCTAGGAATCATCAAGGATCTTGAGCTAACCCTCCATGCATGTCCAAGTCTTATAATAACTCAAGATGTGTTAATCATTGATCTATCCCCTCTGTTTGCCTTATGTTTATTAAGATACTTTACTATTAAAGTGGGTGGTTAATTATCTTGTGATTGGTCTCATATGTTACTCCAGACAAGGTATGGTACCCGGTTTACCATAAAAGTTGAGCAAATATTTTCCTATCATGTAGAGTTATATGTCCCATCCTCTCTCTAAGCCAACTATTTGATCCAAGAAGAACAAGCTTCAGTTTCTTGAAGAAAAATCTCTTCCACATTATATTCCTGATCTAGTACTTGATGAGTGGGTAGAGAGGCACCATAAATTTGACCCATATGCTAAGAACTATAAGCTTATGAAACTGGGCTTGGTACTTACTGCATTCTTGAAGAATAAGTTGTGTTGTCGCACACACTCAAGCAAAGTGAAGAGAACCCTAGTCTATGGAAGTTATACTTTGATGGATCCAGAAGCAAAAATGATGTGGGAGTAGGAGTGGTTATCATTTCCCTAGGGATGAGAAATTCTTCATTACTCACAGGTTGCAATTTACATGTTCTAACAATGTGGCAAAGTATGAGGCATTGGTGCATGGTCTGCTTAATGCTAAAAAGAGAATATTAAGAAACTGAAAATATTTAGAGATAAAAATTGGTTCTCCACCAAGTCACCAATAGGTTTTAGGAAAATAATAATCTTCTCAAATCTTAGAATCAAAGATTTTGGGACCTCCTTGAGAGCTTTGATGTTCTAAATCTGCAGGTGGTGGCACACAAAAGGAATAGGGAAGCTGACCAAATGACCATGCTTGGTTTGTAGTTCTCTCCTACTGATGAATTTGTCAAAGGAGACACTCAACATATTAATATGGTGATCAAACCATCCATTCCAAAAAAAAAAAAACACTAGTTGGAAAGTGTTTGACAATGACGAACAGATCATCTAGTTTATCCAAATGAAGTTGAGTTATCATAATGTATACAAGCTGATTTGCATGACATCTATGGTGACCAAGTAATACAACTTAGGAAAAAAAAAAATCCTAAAGGGATGGTCACCTTAGAGAAAATTTTTATCCCTGATGATGAGTTCAAAGGTGAAGAAAAGTATATGCACGCCATACAAGAAGACTACTCTCCAGTCACTATTACATGAGGAAAAGAATTACTGCTAAGTAAAGCTTGTGCACAAGATGAAAAATAGGCCTTCATCTCTTTCTGTCAAAAATATAGTGATACCTTCTCATGTGAGTATGAAGACCTCAAAGGTTTTGATCCAAGTATTGCTCAACATTCCATTGACCTTGATCCTGGTATCAAGCCTCATTAGAAAAAAGTAGCGACCAATCAATCCAAAGATAGAGCCCCTCATGAGAAAGGAATTATCCAAAATCATTGAGGTGAAGATTATTTTTTCCATTAAGTACTCTACTTAGGTCACGAATCTAGTTCCTAAGGTTAGCAGAAGAATAGTGAAATCAGACTCTTTGTTGATTTCATAGATTTGAACAAGGCATCTCTAAAGGATCATTATCCTTTTCCTTCAACGGATGAAATTATGTAGATGTGGCTAGTGCGCAAAAGGTTCTCAATGTTAGATGGATACTTTGAATTTAATCATATCCTTGTTAAGGAAGAGGATCAATTCAAAATGACATTTACAACCAAGTGGGGAACATATGCATATCAGAAGATTCCCTTTGGTCAGTCAAATACAGATGCAACATTTTAACGTGCCATGGAAATTTCCTTCAAAGGTTACATCAATGAGTTCATCTTGTTTTACCTTGATGATATTACAATCTTATTAAAATAAAGCACCAAACATATGGCACACTTAGAGAAAGTATTTGAGAGGTGTAGAAAGTTTAGGGTATATCTTAACCCCAAGAAGTACAATTTTATTATAGAGGAAAAGTTTTTAGGCCATGTGGTTTCAAAGGATGGCATCATAATTGATCCCGAGCATGTTTCAACCATCCTATCTCTTTCCCTATTGGTGCACAAAGGTCCTTATAGTCCTTCCTCAATAAGATTAATTTTTTTAGGCCTTTTATTCCTAACTTTACAGGACTAGCAAGGCCAATCACCATGATGCTCAAGAAGAACATAGCTTTCAGATGGATAGTAGAAGGAAAGGAAATATTTAACAAAATCAAGCAAGAGATTACTTACGTGTCAACACTCATCAACATGAATTACTCAAAGAATTTTATCATTTATGTTTATGCTTCATTGATGCGAGTGTTTTTGTTGTCCTAACAAAATAAAATGAACATGGTATGGAAAAACTAGTGGATTTCTTCAACCCACTGTTGAAGGATTATGAGCTAAAATAAAATCAAATGGAGAAGCAGGTCTTCACCATCATGTTCCCACTCAATAAATTCAAAAATTTTCTCACCACAAATCATATTAAGGTGTTAGTCTCCCACTCTTCTATCAGATACTTCATCATGGGAGAAAAAATCAAAAAAGACAAAGACGATGGGCACAAGGGGTTCACTTAGTAAAATTATGGTATAACACATTCATTTGAAGGGTATTAAAGAATACCCTTAATTCTAGTTTTTACCTCTAATTATTCAATTGATAATACCCCCTCCCATTATATTATTAGAATGAAAATACCCCCTATTTTTTCCATGTACCTTACTTACCCATTTTTCCATGAAAATTTTATTTACCCCTTTTTATTTCTACCCTAATATATTAAATAGAAAATATATCATATTTCTCACTCATTTTTTTAATATGCATTTTATCTCAAAAGATAGTTTGAATCCATTCAAGACCTATTACCAATTACCTTATAAATGTAAAGATTTAATCATTTATCAATAGTTCTTTAAATAATTAAGATGGTGAAATAATATCACTTGTGTTGAAAAGCATACTCGATCCTAGTTTTCTACCATCTTATTATTTCTTGGTTAAGAATATATTAATTGAGATTTCTTTATTCAAAAATAGATTATAATTTAAGTTTATGACCACATTCCTTAAATTAAAATTTTAAGGTATTTAGTTTTAAAAACTAGGATTCAAATGTTTTAGTTTTATATTAAAATTAAACCTCCCTTTCCTTTGTCCCACCTCTCTAACCTACCCCCAATACCTGATTCAAAATATTAATAAATTAAGCCATTTCACCCCCTCATGTCTACCGATATATTGAATTTAATTTATTAATTTTAATTACTAAATATGAACTCACATGCTAAGATATTGCCTAGCTAATGACCCCCCTGCCCCCCATGACAATGGATGACCAAAATCATGGAATATTATGTGACTATCAAAGTCACAAAGCTAGTAAGAGGTAGTGCACTCTACAATCATCTTGTTGAGGATGCACACAATGAATCTAAGAATTCATTATTTCTTGATGAAGCTCTCCAACACACAAAACTTGAGCGGAATACAGATCCTAGTGCACATGACTAGATGAAGGACATGATCACATTCCTTTCCAAGGGTGCATAACCTTCTGGATTAAACAAGGAAAAGAGAAGAAATTTTAGGTTACAATCTATCCCTTATGTTTTGATTGGAAGAATCTTAATGACATGCTATTAAGGTGTATCAACGACGTACAAAAATGAAAAAGTGTTAGAAAAATTTCACGATGGATTCTCTAGTGGACACTTCTCTCAAGACTACAAAAATGAAGATCATAATGGCAGGTATCTTTTGGTGTACTCTATTTGAAGATACACACAAGTGGGTCACAAAATGTAAGGATTGTGCCTTATTTATAGAAAATAAGAGATTAGCAGTGCTTCCTCCGAATAATCTAACCGGATCAAAATTTTGCGCAATGGGATCTCGACTTAATAGGCATGATGAATCCACCTTCAAGAATTGGAAAAAAATGGATGTTTATAGCTACGAGAATACTTCACCGGATGGACAAAAGTTGTTGCACTCAAGAAATCAATCAAGTTAATCATCCTTGAATTTCTTGTAAGTATAGTCACAAGGTTTGGTATTCCTCAAACCATTATATCTGATAATGAAAAATCCTTCCTTGGCACTAAAATCACTGATTGGGATCTAAATCGGGAGTCTATCTAAATACTTCTTCCAACTATTACCCCCAAGTAAATGGTGTGGAACAGTCAACAAACAAGAACTTGATCATGATCGTGAAGAGTACAATAAACATCAGCCATAGACAGTGGTATACAAAGGTCTTATGCACATTCTAGGAAGATAGAATCATAATTAAAAGGGAAATAGGAACTTTTCCTTACAAGTTTTTCTATAGAAAACATGCTACCATTCATTTGACACTAAAGTTGAACTCATTGGCACTTACCTAGTAGCTAGAACTCGAAGGCACTGCAGACAAAGAGAAATCGGAATGACAAATTTGGTTAATATTGAAGAGTCAAGAAACTCTACCATGTTCAAGATAGAACAACATTAATAAACAACAAAGAAATGGTTTAACAAAAGGGCCGCACCTCAAGATTTCAAAGTTGGGGACTTGGTTTTTAAATGGGATGCTGATAGAGATAAACTAGGGTGACATTCCAAGTTTGATGCACTTTGGAGTGGCCCATACATCATCAGTTCGTGCAAGGAGGATAAATATTTTGAGTTAACTCATCTTTATGGAAGTGCACTGCAAATCCTAGTAAATGGGATCTATCTCAAACCCTTCCATTAAGTTTGCTGCATCATTTTATATATATTAGAGTAGTTTAAATTCCTCCAAGTGCGTTGTGTGTAGTTGTTCATTTATACATTGTTATTTATTCTCGCTTGATTCCTACACACGCTCTTCTTTTTATTCCAAGGTATCGGTCTTCTTTCAGTAATTTGTAGGATCCACAGTAGAGTAAAGAAATGATCCTTCAAGTGACTTTAGGGGTAGTTCTTCAAAGCTGCAAAAATAATTTCATGATTACATTGCAGATTCCATGCCCAATGGACGCTCTAGGCTACTTATCTCCTTCATCTAGTAGGAATATGGCCCCAAAATTCACCAAACTATTATCCAAATAACTCTTCTAGTTATTTGGACAAGTTACATACATATTATAGCTCAAAGATCTTCATTACAAGTGACGCGCACCTTAGTTGTCCCCCGAACATTCACTTGGTCATTATTTCCTCATGTGCCCTTGCACACTTCCCCTTCTTCTTTTCCCATTTTCCTTTTCCTCTTTATTCCACTCTTACCTTGCACACATATTCTGCGCATTCACCTTCTTCCTAGCACTTATTCATCCTATGTATGCACCTTTCACTTTCTTCAATCAACTAATTCCCTGGCCCTCTCGCACGCCCCACACATTACCTTGAAATAGTTGTGCCTTGACCATATATTATCCACTCATTGGTTTTCCTCATTTCCCCCTACGTGTGTTGAGTGCACCTTCCTTCTA
This sequence comes from Taxus wallichiana var. yunnanensis, assembly GCA_018340775.1. Taxonomy (NCBI): domain Eukaryota; kingdom Viridiplantae; phylum Streptophyta; class Pinopsida; order Cupressales; family Taxaceae; genus Taxus; species Taxus wallichiana. The sequence goes on along the minus strand of CM031237.1, from coordinate 643,461,611 downwards.
CCTTCTTCTAGTGCCTCATTCTTCCATGAACATATATTTTCACCCTCCTCTGCACCATTCTCGTACCATATCATTCTTTGATACACTTGATTGTGACACATTGAACCATTCCAAGTGTGCCAACAAGGTTCCAATCTTTGCAACAAATCAATGAGTTACACATGGTAGAAATGAAAATAAAATTTACACAAATGGCCATCCTTTCAACTAATCCATGCTCTCCACATGTATTACAAATGCAAACAAATCTAAAAACTTATAACAGCCATATATATTTATACAAAACTACGTGTCGGCATGTGCCTAGTCTCACTGACAACCGCTTGACATAGGATACAATGCTAGACATTCAAATTCAAATTCTTGGCGGATCTGATAGGTGAGAAATGAAATTTTGAGACCAGATTTACACACGGAATAATGATATTCAATAATCTCGTAGAATTATACATTACATTTGGCTATTATATAGCCATGATAATAGATGAACAGACTTCCTAGAAAATAGGAAGTAAGTATAACAATTAACAACTGACTTAATAATATGAGTTGTTTTAACAACTCATATAACAATATTTATCTATATTATATTATTATTAATGAGTTACTAAAATCATATAATAATATAATGAATTAATAATGTTTACAACAATTAATTCCTAACATTCACCCCCTTGGTGTGAACATTATTAATTCTCAATATTTACCCCCTTAATGTGAACACGGAAAAAATGCACCATAGACTGGAACCATAATCGTATGCCTCCACATAATTTTAGGTCTACATAATGTTGTATTGGATATTTTTGTATAGATCTTGCTGCACATGACCAATCCACTTCACCATAGTGAACCCCATACCAAATGATCACACTTCCACCGATTCACCTACATACGCGAACTCAACAGTTCCCACTTTCACTTCTAGTGAACGATAGATTTCACCGCCAATCGATGTTAGAAGTATGACAGTCGAAGGATATCTACAATCAAAGGATCACTCCAGTTCATATGCCCTCCTATACAACTGTTCTCAACATCCAAAATGCACATCTTCCTTGTTTGAATCAAAATAGGGGAAGGAAACCACACACCACTTTATTTTTACACACCACACAACTGAAATAATATAAAATACTGCCACCAAATTTGAATGTGACCCCATTGTTGGTGATTGAAGAGAGGCGTTGATCGCCCTCCATCCTATGATGCCTCATACCTCAAGTAGATTGATGCTAACTTAGCCAGATGTGACAATGTGACTCAATAACATGTCTTGAATGTCGGATTCCACCGAAAATGCATTCGTAAGGAAATTTTATTTTTATTTTTCAAACTTTTGACTCTAACTCATGATGACAATTTACAAAATAACTATTAAAAATAAAACCTAAAATCACCTATATGACTCAAAACTTGACTCAACTTTAATTTTTGACTCGAATTTAAGAGGACAACATTTGAATTTGATAGACATGCTTTTGACAAGGACTCTTGATGTACTACAATGTCAATATATGATAACAAGTGACTCTATATTTTGATACTAGACAAGAAAATAAAGAACAATACTTTATTTTGAGAATTATACTACTTGACATAGAACAAAATGTTAACTACATGGGATGAAGTGCATACACTAAATACGATATACACAATCTTAAATACATGACAAATGATAACATTAAAGTTATCCATTTTGAATCGACCTTTTATATTGTATAACTAAACATTACTAAGATATTAAAGGACTCACAATCAATAAAACATATTCACATCTTTGAATACCTTATTGTATAATTTATTGATTCCACTCGATAGATGGCTACATGTGCACATGGACTGGAGGACAATATATACTATCTGCTTTAAACCATCTGAATACTTCTTCACAATACTACCGTAGAGAATGATCATCCCCAGTACTAACTACATTCACAAGGAGATTATTCGACCAACATATTGCGGCTGACTACCATGCAAGTTGAATAGGACAAATTAGATCTACATGTAGAAAGATGACATGCATGAACTGAGGCAACAGATTTTACTGATTTGATCAACGCAAAAATCATGTATAGATTGCCAAAGGAGATATTTTAGCCTGATCGATGTAGTTGTAGATTTGAATCTCAACATGTAGGGTCTCTAGTATGCTGCCGCCAACTAGGTCGAAGCCAGATGGAACATGAATAAGCACATGCCAAACCCAAAATAAAATGATTCACAATCAAACCCATCTAGGGGTAGAATGTTGAGATCTGTAAATGTTCTCCTATGATCACATTTTCTATGTGCCTCATGTACATAAAAATTTGTGTTTCCTTTAAAATTCATGGCATGCATAACACAATCTAAAATCCATGCTTAGATAATGTATCAAGCATTGAGAGAGCCAAAAATTATAGCGATGGAGATATCTAGATGAAAGGCACAAAACCTCATCTTCTTTTAATGGAATATTGTGATTTATGCTTCAAAAATATATTTTAATTATCTAAAAAACCCCACTCTTCACATATTTCTCAGGTCATAACATATTGGAATGGTGAAAACTCACGCCCAAAGTTGATGGTATGATTTGTAGATGCCTTGATTTGAAATAAACAAAATAAATGACAATTTTGGATCAAATATATGAAGAGATCCATGGGAATGTGGGACGAGAAAGAAAAAATGATAGAAGATTCTATTGTTTTCACTTTGACTACCTAAACGACAAGTACCTATAAACATATTTCATCCTCAAGGGCGAAGCACAGTGACTGCCCCTACAAATCAAATTGCTTCTCCATCATAGGAACATGATCAATTACACGCTCTGATACCAAATGAAATTTTGAGACCATATTTACACATGGAATAATGATATTCAATAATATCATAGAATTATAAATTACATTTGGCTATTACATAGCCATGATAATAGATGATAGACTTCCTAGAAAATAGGAAGTATGTATAACAATTAACAACTTAATAATACGAGTTGTTTTAACAACTTGTATAATAGTATTTATCTATATTATATTATTATTAATGAGTTACTAAACTCATATAATAATATAATGAATTAATAATGTTTACAACAATTAATTCCTAACAAGAAATGGGAAAACATCTTTCTGGGCATTAATGAGTAGATCTGATTGCTCCAACCACCCTATTTGATCTGATCCACCCTCTTTCCTTCTCTAACATACCAAACAGACTTGGGGAAGCGCATTTGACATATTTTTAGGTGGATTTACAGGAATTGAATGCTTCTTATTGGTGGTTGCATTTCAAATTCAGATTTTCCTCCTTCTTCTCTTCTTCTTCTTTCATGAATTCATCTATAAATGTAAGAGTTGGGCTCATTTTTAATGTTGGACATTTTTTATCCTTACACACTTTGCTAAGGATTTCATATTTTATGTATTTTGAGTCACAGACCTCTAGATCTGGCTCATGCATGTGGATATCGGCCTCTTTCACCATTGTAATATTTATGTGCATTTCTAGAAGTAATGGAAGCATTGTTTTGTGACTTTTTCTGTAATAACGTGTTTGTATTCCTTCTTCTTTCCTTTTCTTTTGCATTGATTGCTTTTTGTGTTATTCTATGTCCCTTGCAATTCCCTTTTTAGTTGTGTTCCATGAAACTAATCTGGTAAATGTGTCTTAGTTGTGCTACAGTGTGCCTAGCCTTATTTCATGCCTTTCCCTTCATTTTTTCTCAAAATAGAGAGTGTTCATCCCTCTTTTTCTGGTGTTATCACCTTCCTTAGATTAATTTTCCTTTCTATTATCCTTCTTTCCCTATTCCCTTGGCATTTTTATCTTAGCTTTCGCTTTCAACACTAGAAGTAGTAGTAGTAGTAGAAATAGATAGAGGAACCAACCTTCTCTCGGAGATCTATCTCAAGTGTGCAAGGTCCCACAACTTGGAGACAGTTCCATTATTGTCTCAAACAACTTGGTCCTTCTAGATCTAAGACATGGGTGCAAGTTTGAATGACCAACATTAATATTAATAGAACCATCGAGCATCTCAAAATCATGGTAGAGATGGTCAAATCCAAGAGGAATGGTTATATGGGAAGGAAGAGGTAAGATAATGCTTTTGTTTTGTCAAATCCCACATTTTTATTTCATGTGTCGTAAAATATAGTTATAAACGTGAAGTGGATCATTAGGTATTAGGGAGGAGAAGTGTTACCTAACTAGTGTCACAAATTTAGGCATACATATATTTACCACTGAAAAGGATAAATATACTTATGCATATTTCAAAATAAACCACATAATGATGCTTGTCATCAAGAATTCATGAGATACTTTATGTCAATATATTATTTTTACTTGGTTGTTTCAGTTACTTACCTTGTTGAATTTGATGATTTTGATATTTGGATATTTTTCTTGGTTATCGTACCTTTATCAATAATCTGGTTCATCTTGTTGATGGAATAATTGATTTTGAAAGAATGAGTGTATATATACATAGTTTAATGTATTAATTTGTTATGTGAAAATAATAATGAATGTGTAAGTTACTAACTCTCTTTTGACATTATATTGATAATTGGTTATACAAAGATAAAATGTTTTTAAAATGGAGCAGGTAAAGGTTTAAGCTTGGTTCTATTAAGGCAAAGGTAAAGGTTATCCTGGTAATTATTATTAACAATAAGGAAAATGCAATATTTTATATTGCAAGGAAAATGTTTCTTTGGCTATACGATCTCTATTGGTTTATTATTCTACTTATAACTTGATCATTGTTTATTTAATGTTCCATTGTTGATTTTTTAATTTCACTATGCTAAGAATTGAAACTTGTTTGTTAGTTTTATTCTTCCTTTGACTGATCAATAATCCCTTTGTATGGAGTTTAGAAATATTATATTCATTACATGATTGGCGTAAATGGATGCGTTAATACTCCTTTGGCTATGCGATGAAATGAGAAAATGTGGTAGGAAATTTTCATGGTTTATAAAGGTCTTATACAAAGTTCATTATTTATTGTTATTGATAACAATATAGAATAACCATATTCAAAGGATTTGATTAATGTTAATAGAACCATCGACCATTTTTTGAGGCCTTACTTTGTTTGGGAAACTAATATTAAATTGATCTTAGTTTAATGAAATTTTTTTTTTTTTAAAACATTAAAAGATCGATGGTGACCCATGAAAATTATTATAGTTTGTGTTTTGTTAAATCCGAGATCGATCATGAATTCACCTCCTAACCAAATTTGGAGGGACCATGTAATTGGCGGTGGTGGTTTGTTGAACAACCACTACGTGGCATCCGTGGAGGTTAATAGAAATAGTACCTTGGGAAGATTGAAGCTTCCTCTAGAAGATGCCCTTGCATGCATCTTTCGAATTGATTTTCATTTTTTGGTTATCATTTTGAGTTTCTATGATAGATCAAGGTGTTGCATACATTTTCAATGCCTTATTATGTTAAGTCTATTATGGAATCCATAATGGCTGACCCTACATTATTTAAATATTGGTCTACTTGGATGTCTCGACGGTTATTATTTAGATCCTGGTCATGTTTTTTATTCTTACTAGAGACAAACATGTTGGAAACTTAGCTTAGTGGATTAGAAGCTTTAGAAGGAAAGGTTTTAGAAATATCACGCCTCACAAGCATGGTTTATTTCTCCTTCTTTGGTTATTTCATTTCTAAATAATAAAATATCTCTTGTGTGATTTAAGATATTTTGCTTTATGATAGGTTTTGCATGGGTTGCAAGCCTATCAATTTATGATCTAGGTTTTATTTTCCTTTGGTTGAGTTCTTGAATGAATGTTTAAATAAAGTATTTATTTTAGAAACCCTTCCTACAAATTAATTAGTGTATTGCCAAGTTTTTATTCTGCACCATTCATGAGATAATGTTTCTTTTATATTGGGATCGTGGAGCCCTTATTCATGGTTACGACCATGAGATGAAGGATGGAGATTGTTAATTTTCTTAAATAAACCATTTTAATGAGTTACTTGTTATGGGTATTCGTAAAACCTTACCAATGTTTGAATGGGTGGATTATTTCATCAAGGCCATCTTAGGCCTTTGATTATAAGATTTGTTACTCCCTTTGATGGGAGACATTTTTGAGTCTAACCCAACCAGATACCTTCCTTTTCTCTCGAATTAGGGATAACATAGTTAATTAAAAATTGATGTAGGTTCCCATGATAGTTCTTCTCAATTTGGATGTTTTATTATAAGTGTAATAGTCTTTCTTTCTTTGTTTGAAATGATGGACTCTTCTCTTCATCTACTTGCCTCTTAAGAAGGAAATTTTGTATTGACTTATTTATTGAGTTGATAATAAAAGTTTAGGTTCATATATGACTTTGAGCCGAAAATTTAGGTCTCTATTTGACTTAAATGGAATTGGGTTAAGTGGTTCTCCAAAGAAAATGTAGTTAAGTAGGAAATTGGGTAGTCTTCATAATAATCGATGATCTTGTATCGATGAATGATGTACTAACTTTTTATTAATTTAAACCCATTCTCGGGTATACGTATTGCTAACACATAGATTAATGGGATTAGTTTTAATTGTATGATATTAGTGAAATTGATTAATTGGGGAGTGTAATTTGCTTTTTTAAGTTGATGATACTCCTTGTTGAAGTGGTTGCATGTTGCTTGCATTATTATAGAGTATGATTGATATATATTTTGAAGATAATCATTTGATTTCTATCTAATTAAAGTTGTTTCTAAAAAAATGATGTACTATTTAATTAAAGTAAATTGGGAACATTCACTACTAATAAGATGTGTTTTAGTTAACATGAGGTATCATGAATAAAGAGAAAAGAACTTGTTTTTCTTCTTGACTTTAAAAAGGGTTATCAAGATGATTTATGTGAATGTAATATGTGTTGTAATTATCTTGTCTAAACATCTTGTTGAGAAAGAATATTGTGTTGTTTGAATGTGATTAAGTTTTAAGTTCAATCAAATTGAATGTGGATTAGATAATTGTGAAGTTTTAAGTCATTAATGATAGGAACTTATTTTATTTTTTCAAATCATTTTTTTATAGTGTACATGTATTGATTGCATAAAAATTGATCTAATTTCATTAAATCAAATAGTAGATATTTTATTATTTCAATAAGAAATAACTAGAAAAAGATATGTTAATCCATGCATGTTCTACGAATTGACCATGTTCATTATCATTTTTATTTTACACATAGCAAAATGTATTAGTTATTATGGGGATTAAATTTGGATTTTTTTCATGCATGCTCGTCATGCGATAATTTGTTTATCTATTTTTAAGCATTGATTTAATGTATATCCTAGTTTGGATCATGTAATCCTTATTGAGTAAAATATTATTTTGTGAAGTTGTAAATGGCAGTTGGCCAATTATATCATTATGAAATTATTATTGTAATTTTTGAATAAGGAATTATCCTTAATGAGTTCAATATATAATTTATTATTTGACTAAATTATTTTGAGTTGTAATAATGGTGTACATTGTTTTCATCAATGGTTGTACTTGATAATGATTGTGAAACAAATTGAACTTGATTAAATAATTTTACCCTTACAATATTATTTAATCTAAAATATTAAATGAAAATTATTATAGTATTAATCATGTCAAAATTATTTAATGAATAAATTAATGAAGTAAATAACTAACGTTGTTTTGGGATAGCGGTACAAGATTTGTGAAATAAATATACTTCTTTGACTTATTCAAAAGTGTTTAAGAATATAAATTATTAATTATGTATTACAACCTAATAGTACATCAATGACTAATGCTACCTTTAGAATAATAACATGTTAACCGACATAATGATGTCAAGGTACAAAATGAAAATACCCGTAATAATTAGTTATTAATGTCAAACAATAATGAAGCATTACAGAACGATGTTGATATTAAAACTTACAATTTTTTTTAAGAAGGATATATCTCTTTTTAAGAGGTGAAACACAATATTATCTAAGAAGGATTGGGTTGATTTCCTCATCTTAATAAGATGGTTAAACTAAAAATAGATTTAACGATGGAGGTCATAAAGCACCACTTTGAGTGTGGAAACCTAGAACGATAATAATTAATGTGTTATCAATGAATTATTAATAATATAATTGTATGATAGAAAATCAGCACGTGACATTCTTTTTCGCACCGACCTCCCGAGGTCCTGCCAAGGCAGCCAAAGCAGAATGATTGTGAATGTGAGTTTGGTGATGGGGATCAAGCTAATTAGGTAATCTTATATCTTCAACACAAAATGTTAGGATATATGAGTCTAAAGCAAAGAATTCTCTCCTAACTTGAAGTGGTGTGATGGTTTGGTCTAAGATAATAGCCATTCATAGAATCTAATCAATGTCAAGCTCAGCTAAGATTCTGTTTGCTAGTTGTTGAACACACGGAAAATGACCTGCAGGTGCTTTTTATAGATTTTTAGAAAAGGTCATGGAAGTAAGAACGAGAGGCACAATGAAGCCACAGGTATTTACGGGTGATTTTTTGGTCTGGTCTAGAAATTCTTAGCCTAATCAGCTATTATGTTTAGTAAGGAAAGTTTTGCAATAATATTTGGTGGAAGTGGTGAAGATCTGAATACTAATGTACACAAAATAGTGTCAATGTCTAACTAAATGGTAGGACCATTGGATTATGGAACCTAAGGATCACAACCAAAGACTCATAGGGGTTTTAGCCCTTAGATGGTCATACGCGTAATCAAACCCTATTGCCAGATGAAATCCAATAATCATAGGCTTGATTAGCAACTATGTTTAGTGTATTGAGTTGTTCTATTTTCTCAAAAAATGTTGCAGTGTACATAAGACCTGCCAAATGTAAGCTTGGTATCGTGTCATTTATCAATTCGCCCATTGGGTCATGGGACCAATGGATCACAACCATATGTCTTTTCCTATTGTGGACCATTGATGGTCATACAAAATGAAATAAAATGACTTTTAATAAGAAAAATAATTACTGAAAGAGATATAATCTATGTTTTTGGAGTTTTCACAATATTTTGGATCAAAGTAATAAAAGCAAGCTAATATTTCAAAGGAAATCTTTTTATTCTTTTCTAATATTTAGGCAATGTGTTCTAATATAATAAATTAACTAAAGACAAGTATTTAACCAGATGTAGCTAGTTACTTGTGAAAATGTATGAATCTAATCTAAATCAAACAACTCCGATCTAATAAAAACCTCCAAACCCTACCTTAGAGGTGAAGAATGTATGATGACCCCGAAGGGGATATTGTTCCTCACAACTTCCCCCGTAATGTTGAAAGGAAAACTTACTGAAATGAATGATTCTCTTCTCTATTTGATATGAATGATTTCCTACTCTATTTGATATGAATTATTTTCTACTCTATTTCATATGAAATTGACAATTCAACACATAAGGCAAACACACACACAATTCCAACCTAGACAAGAAATAGCTTTGAAAATCTAGTTGTGTCCGTATCCATCCGCTCATTATGTTCATTTCTTTATCCGAGTGTTCATGTGAGTCCAAGAGATCGGGAATACAAGATAAATAGTAGGAGGGTGGTGCTTGAGCAATGAAAGCTTGATGGCAGTCCGTATGCAATGCAGTAGAAGAGAGATGACATAAGAGATCGAACTTGGCTATGTAATTCCTAGCAAGATTGTAGTAGCAATATAATGCAATATACACAAAATTCTCAGGCCTTTTTCTTGAATAAAAGCATGGAATATATAGGAATGGAGGATGGGAGGTTCCTTCATGCACAAGGCAAGAAGGAGAAGTTCCAACTAATTAAATCTATTTAAAAATAGAAAGAGGAAGGAGAACTAAGAAATCAAAGCTAATTTTAGACAATTTGGCTCACGGATGCATGCAAAAAGTGAATTTAAGTGAACTGTCTCATGTTAAAAATGTGTGAAGAATCTTGAAAAAGTGGGTAGGACTACCGCCCAAAAGGTGCAAGGTGGTGGTTTTAGGACCACCACCCTATTTTGGGTGGTGGTCCTGGCACTAAAAGTCCAAAACATGTGTAGAAAGAGTGGGAAGGTGGAAGAAAGCGTGGGAAGGCTAAGTAAATATGTTTAGGAAACAAATATACACTGCAAATGGAAATTGGAGCTCAAACACCTTCTTGAAAGGAACGGAATCTTCCTTGGGGAATTTTGTAACTATTTTCTGACAATGTAGCACATGTAATTTTGGGTGTGTAAAATAACCTTAAACTCTTAGTGGTAAACCAACCTTATAATGGTCTAACGTATCAAGTAGGTATGGACTCTAAGACCCACCTTTCGAGTTAAATTTTGACTAGACTTACCATCTTAGGTTGGCTATGGAAAGGGTAGTGATTACTTTTGATGGGAGTCAAAATTAATCATTATCTTTCCCATAGGGGTCCTAAGATGGGACTATTAGCGTACACTCAAGTCGAGAGGTGAGACCTAGATTTTAGGCCTTCTTAATACATTAGTTTAAAACATTTAACTATTAAGATGAAATCCAGATAATCGTGTGGGATGACTATGTGATGATGGGACAAGTTTCTCTTGAATTTTATGGGGTTACAAACTAAGCATGCAAAGCATATCTTGAAATATTTGGCCTAAGTAGTGTATTATCTATGTACATTATCAAATCATTGATTTCCTAAGTAGCAATTTGAGATGTCGGTTGAAATTCAATAAGCTGAATTTTTAGGTAGACACTTATGAAATACATGAGTTCACAAACCTAAATGAGTAAGTAGACCAATTGCATTCAAGATATGTACACTAAAAATATTGAAGATAAAGGAGATCAGGTAGATCTAATTGACCTTTACAGTTGCACGTGGTTTTGATGTTATCAGATGGATTGTAAATTGAATTAATTATTGGATTATTATTATTGCATTATAAAATCATCAAGGCGTGAAATGGGGTTAATAGGTTTGTTTTATAAAAAATCACTTAATCTAGATTTGTTATAACATTGGGTGTTACATTTTAGTATCAGAGATAAATCATAAAATATCTCTTGGACATAATGGGTCCTTACACTAATACTAAACTTATTTCTTGTCTAACTCGAACAAAATGGTTAGGAAAAGAAGAAATGTTACAAACAATCAATAGAATGGGGATGAGGCTGCAATAACTCAAAACTAGATGAGATACTTGTTGTTATGCAAGAAACTCGCAATCATATTTTTGTTCAGAACAACATATATTGGTTGAGGATGAATATAATGAAAATGAGGAAAATGAGTAGCCTGAGGGATCACTTTTTATAGAGAATAATAACATTGAAAATAATAACAAAAATGTAGTGGATCCCAATGCTACAAATCATGATGCACGTGCTGAAAATAAAAATGCACATGTTGTAAATAAAAATACATGTGATGTAAATAATAATGTAAATGTTGCATATAACAATGCAAATGCTAGAAATAATAATGTTAATGTTGTAGAACCTAATTTTGTAGGGAAGAACCAACTGAGAAATACAAGAGAACATTTGGAAATAGAACTATCAAATGATATTAAGAAAATCAGTCCCCCAAAATTTTATGGGACAATGCTAGGGGATGGAGCTGAGAATTGGCTCAATGAGATGGAGAAATATTTTACCATAAAAAACTCGAGGAAACTAAGGTAGTTTGGGGTGTGTATCAGCTCTCAAATGAGGATTCCTCCTTGTAGGAAAACTAGAACGTAGAACTAGGGGTTTATGCAACTAACATTACTTGGTATTAGTTAAAATTCTATTTTAAGTAGTGTTGGTTATCACAACTTTACTATTACCAAAAGATGTCTGAATTTTAAACATCGGTATAGGGAAAATTGACTATAACAGTAAGTAATCGTGAAAGGTTTACTAAGTTTCTAAAATACGTTCCTCGCACTACTGTGCTAATGAAAAGTTCCACATAATAAAGTCCATCATGGGACTTAATCCCATTATAGGTAGAGAAGTGGATGCGCATGGACCTTCAACTATAGAGGCAATATTCAAAAAAATCCATATGTTAAGAGTATAAGTTATGGGCTATATCTACTCACCATGATGAGAAAATAAATAATAATTACAACTCACCATCACCCTTGCACCAAAGAAAATTTGGTGGAAGAAGGTGGGAAATAAATATAAAAATGGAAATAAAAATACAATAGCAAAACCTACTACAAATCACAAGAAAAATGGACAAAACAATGCAATAGGAAATTAAAAAAAAAAGAAAAGGAAACAACCTATAGGAGGATGTTTTAAGTGTGGTGGTGATAACTACACAAACAAATTTCCTTAGTGAAACAAATATGACAACCAACAAGATAAGATTCATGTTCTAGTGAAAATAGGTAAGTTTGAAAAGAAAACCCCACTGTTGAAGTACCAAGTAAGTTTTACGGATTTCCGTAACTATTATTTTTGATACTAGTGTTACTTGAATGTTTTATTTACAATAAGTTAGCTAAAAAATTAAAAATAAAATCTGGTTATATGAATAAATCATGGAATGTGCAATATGGGAACAATGTTTTCCACATATTAAATAAATGCCTTTTGGCGTAGTATTCGAGCTACCAACTTTTATAACTAAAATAGACATGTACATAATTCCTTTAGGTTCATACAATGTCATAATAGTTGTGAAATTTTTATCAAAACATAAGGAAATTTTTAATCATGTTATGAAAAACAAATAAAGTGCTTGGATGACCTATAGAAAATAGTAGTCATTTAGGGCGTAAAAAGAGACATAGTGACGAGGAAAATATTTTTTATACAACTTAAAAGGATAAACATAAAGACTGCAAGATGTATGCAGCTTAAATTTTTTGATTTCAATGAATAAGCTAATAATTTTTAGTTGATTACCCACTATTACAAGAGTATAATGATGTCTTTCTAGAGGAGTACCTGGACTCCCTCCAAGATGTGAATTTTACTTCACAATAGACATCAAACTTGGAACAAAATCTATCTTAAAAGTTGTTTACCACATGACTACAATATAACTAATAGAACTCAAAGTACAACTAAATGATTTTTGTCCAAAGCACTAATAAGACAAAGCATATCTCCTTGGGGAGCACTGATCATTTTTATCAAAAATAAATATGACACACTAAGGTTATGTATTGACTGTCATGCTTAACAAATCTAGAATAAAGAATAGGTATCCTTTTCCAAGGATAGATGATATTTTTGATGAGATGCATGATGTAACATTTTATTCCAAATTTTATTTGAGATCAATATATCATCAATAGAGAACTAAATATGAATACATACACAAAACTACTTTTAGGACAAGATATGGCCACTATGAGTTCACAATTTTACCATTTGGACTCACGAATGTACCTATTGCATTCATGAACTTAATGAACAACATATTCCAAGAATATTTAGAAAAGGTTTTATTGGTTTTCTAGGATTACATTCTGATTTATTCTAACAACATTGATGAACATAATTAGCACTTGACTATAGTGCTGGACATACTTAATAAGAAAATTGTATGGAAATTTTTTTAAGTTTTCCTTTTATCAAAATGAAGTACAATACCTTAGCCATATCATAAAAAAGAAGGAATATATGTAGATCTTTAAAAAATAAAGACAATAATAGAATGGATAGCACCAAAGAATGTTTATGAATTCAAAAGCTTCATGGGGATGGCTGCTTACTACAAAAAAAATTATTAAAGACTTTTCTAGATTTGCAATTCTAATAAAATCACTAAAGAAAAAGGATAAGAAATTTGTTTAGTCTAAAAATGTGAGAATGCATTTAATTTTTTGAAAGATAAATTAACTACAACACCAATTCTAAATGTTCTAGACCCCACAAAAAGCTTCATCATGGTAACAGATGCCTCTGGTGAAGGATTGGGTCGATTATTCAAAATCACCATGCAATAACATACAAGAGAAAAAAATTAAAGGTATATAGTACACACAAACTTCAAGTTTAGAGGAATTACCTATTGGGAAATCCTTTTGAACTAAAAATAGACCACTTGGGGCTGAAGTATATCTTCACGCAACCTAACTTAAACACAAGAAAATGAAGGTGTCTTGAATTCTTATCACAATATGATTTTGATATAAGTTACATAAAAGGAAAAGAAAATAGAGTGGAAGATGCACTAAGTCATCAAAAACATATTTATGTGATTGTTACCCTTAGAACCCAATTCAAGAGGTAAAGAAATAATAAAAGGTGGTTGATTCATACTATCATCATGTTAAGGTTGCATTAGTAGTAGATTATAATGATAAAAGGTATGAAGGATTCAAATTTGATAATGAGGGATCTTTAAATATGAAGGTAAAGTATATGTACCTTCGAAATGACTTAAGGATAAAATTTATGAAATAATTTCATGATTCACCATACTCAGGAATCTCGAGAGCAACTAAAATGCTTGCAATATAAAATAGTAGTATTTTTGGATAGGAATGAAAAGGATGTGATAAACTACATTTCTCACTATTTGGAATGTCAGTATGTAAAATTTGAGCACCTACACCCTATTGGTATGATGTATCCACACATAATTTTGCATTATAAATGACAAGTTATTAACATGGATTTTTTAGGGGATTCTTATGTCAAAAATAAACATGACATGATACTTCTTGTTGTTGACAAGTTAACATAATTAGCTCATTTCATACTTGGGAAATTTGAAATATGATTCTCCCATGCTTGTAAAACAATTCATGCATGATATTTTTAGATTGCACGGAGTTCCAGAGTTAATAATGTTGGATAGGGATCCAATGATGACATATTTATTCTAGAAAGCCTTGAATTCATCTTTGGGAACAAAGCTGAATTTTAGTTCAGCATACCATCCAAAAACAAATGGTCAAACTAAACAGGTTAACCAAGTTATGGAGGATATGCTCAGGATGTACTACATGGATTAGTAGTACAAATGGGAATAATACCTTCCATTGGTTGATTTTTCATACAATAACACCTACCATGCATCGTTGAAAATGGATTCTTTTGAAGCATTATATGGAAGAAGGTGTAGAACACCCATTAGTTGGGATAGTATGGAAGATAAAGTGTTAGTGGGCCTTGAAATGTTAACAGAAATGGAAAATCAAGTGAAGCTCATCCATGAGTGATTGAAATAATGTGTTGATAGGAAAAAGAGCTACACATATCTAAAATGAATAAATAGGAAATATGAACTTGGAGATAAATTTTTGTTAAGGGTTATGCCTAAAAAAGTTAAATAATGCTTGGCAAGGCTACCAAGTTATCACCAAGATATGTTATAAATCATAAGTCTAGTAGCATATCATTTGGCATTTCCTCCCGCATTGTCTAAGATGTATGATGTTTTTCATATTTCATTTCTTAAGAATTATGTTTTGGATATAACGCATGTACTTAACTGGAATTCTTTGTAAGTTCAAGATCCGATAATTGTAGTGGTTAAACCAATCCAAATTTTGGAAAATTGTAGGTTACACTTGAGAAACAAATAAATTTCACAATACAATGATCTATAACTTTCTACTTTGAAATTTTTCACAAAATCACAATTATATTGTTGTTCTACTTTCAAATAGAAAATGACAGTTGAGCTAGTGATTGAATTGTTTATGCCTTAGAACTAGAATTTGCAAAGAGAAATGAATTAACACACACATACACCAAGGATTTTTATCTTGAAACCTCCAAAGGAGGAAAACTAATTGGGAAGGGAAAACATCTCTTTCTTCCCTTTTTTTTATTTTATTGGCTAATCAAAATATAAGAGATATAAACTTTACAATAAGTGAGAAAGGAAATTGACAATATCTCACACTTCCTCCCAACTACTTGACTACTTTATTCTCAAAATATTTCTTCTACAAACTCAAATTCTAGCACTTAGAACTCTTGTAATTACTCCCATGCTTCTTTGATGATCCATTACTTTTCTTCTCCCAAGTATTTATAACATTCCCATGTCCTCCCATGCACTCGGAGGATGGGAAAAGTCATGACAGGGGAAGGGAAAATTCTAGATGCTCCAAATTCCCATCTATTTACACTCCATTTTTTATTCCTATTCAAAAGTAATAGGACCTCTCGCCCAATGCAAATCGGCGGTCAAAGGACTGCTGCCCTAGCTTGGCAATGGTTATAGGATTGTCTCCCGTGTTGGGTGGCAATTTTGTACCCGCCACTCTGCATAGAGTGGAAGTTCTATTACAATGCACATAGAACCTCCTTTTATCCATTTTCCTTCTTTGGTGTTGGATGATTTGATGAAGTATAGTCATATAAGATCCCTATGGATCACACCTCCCTTGCTCATAAGGATTTTGGCCCCACAAAAACTTAGTGGGAGAGTAGATGAGGAAGTAATTCCCTCACTTTCTCCTTCGAGTACCACTGCAGCCTTGCCTTGATGTCTTCCCTTTTAGAATAACCTTCCAAGATTCTCATAGACCTCTTCTCATCTCTCCGACCTTCTACAGTAGCAATACATCCTCATCTAATTCACCTCATGAGTCCAAGACACAATCCTCAATAGAAGGTAACAACCTGTAATCCTTCATCTTCATCAAGCATGGATGGCTCATATAGGTGCAAATTCTCACAATTCACTACTGAGTACATCCATATAAATGGTGGAAAATCAAGACAAAAGTCATTTTCTCCAACCTTCTCCAATATGGTGAAGGTTCCATATCATAGTGGCTTGAGATTCCTTTCCTGACCTTTTAGTCTCTCCTTACTCAAGTAAATCCAAACTTTGTATCCAACATGAAGCTTATCCTCTCTCTTGTGCTAGTCATGTCTAGCCTTGTACTTGGCTTGGGATTTATCCAACTATTATTTAACTTTGAGATGGATTTTCTGGGATCCTCTCAATGAATATGTTTACAATAGTCTCCTTTATGTCTCATGTCTCCTCCTCATCCTTCTACCCAACTAATATGTCTAGCGGATTTGTAGGTATATATTTCAAGCATTCTTCAAATGGTGACTTCATATTGGATATGTGTACTACCCGGTTGTAGGAATGTTGAATGTAGGCTACTGAGTCATCCCAAGTCCTTGGGTATTTGTTGTTATACCCTATAATCAACTGTACCAAATTCTTGTTCACCACCTCTTTCTATCCATTTGTCTATGGATGGAAATTCATGCACCTTTGTAACCTAGTATCCATCTTGTCCCACAAAGTAGTCCAAAACTTCCCCAAGAACTTAGAATAACTATCGAAACAATAGACTTTGGCAAGCCAAAATGTACCCATACATTAGCAAAGAAAATATCTATTGCCTTATGTGCTTTTACTATATTTTTACATGCCATAAGAATACACATCTTACTGAATCTATCAACAACAAAATATAGATAGTCATGGCCATGTTTACACATAGGTAATCCTCCTACAAAGTCCATAGAAATGTCCTCTCATGGATGAGTAGGTACTTGAAATGGCATATACAAACCCTTCTTCCTAGTCTTAGGCTTGTTAGTACAACAAAGTTTACATCCATGCATAAATTTTTATACTTCTTCTTACATATTGGGCCAATACACATACCTTTTGAAGTGGCATGGGGTCTTACTAACACTAACATGTCCCGATACTTTTGAGGTATGTTCTTCGCTCATTGGTAGAAGTATTTCTTCTTTCGATACACAAATTTTCCCCTATCGGTAAAACAACCCATCCTTGAGATAACAATATTCAATCCTTGTCATTTCAGCCCCTTAGACCGTAGAATCGCTTAAATTTCACCCTAAAATCTCTTTCTTTAACATATACCTCTTCGTAAGCTTCCTTTTTGAAGGGCTCGATCCGAGAGATAATGGCGCAAGAAGGTGATTTTATCCTATGTAGGAGCCTAGACAACATGTTTTCCACCAATTTTGTACTACACTTCTTGTATTTAATCACCCAATGGAACTGCTAAAGGACCCCATTCATTTGTAGTTTCTTTCATGCTGCAAATTAGACTGTGCTTGCAAATACTAGAGTGGTTTTGGGGTTAGTGTGCATAATAGTTGCTTTACCCAACAAATAATGCTTCCATTTCTTAATTTCTTGAACTAGTGTATACATTTCCTTATCATATACTAAATATCCTTTAATTTTTGAAGTAAAATTTTCAAAATGATAGCATATGGTTTTACCTCCTTAAGAAACACTACGCCAATAGCATAATCAATGGTATCTATCTCTACTTCAAAGGGATACTACAAATTTGGAAGAGAAAGTTCTAGAGCATGATTAATCTTTTATTTCAATAAATAAAAGGATTTATCTTGTTCCGTTCCCTAGTAAAAACCCTTACTCTTTGTGGCCACTATGTGTAGAGGTGTTGTAATCTTGGAGAATATCGAATGAACTTCCACATGTATTGTACGGCTTCCAAGAAAATCCTAGTTTATGTGGCTTATGTTGGTGTTGGAAAGTTGGTTATGAATTCCACCTTCTTCAGATCCACTCATAGCTATCCTCCTCCAACCATGTGCCTAAGATAGACAAGTGACTATTTGGAAAAATCACATTTATTCATATTACATAGCAGCAGCTTGTTTCTCCTTGATAACTTGCAAGACTTGCTAAAAATGAGTTAGTTATTCCTCCCATGTGGCACTAAAAATCAATATATCATCTAGATAAAAATGACACGTGAATCTACAAAATCCTTCATTACATCATTCATCAATCTCATAAATGTATCAGGTGCATTGCATAACCCAAGTGCAAGTGTCAACCACTCATACAAACATTATTTTGTCTTGAAGGTAGTCTTCCATATATTATCCTCCTTCATTTTGAATTGGTGATAACTTGACTTGAGATCCAAATTTGTGAATAATTTGGCATGCTAAAGGTGGTCTAAGAGATCATCTATGTAGGGGAGTGGATATATTTTATTTATGGTGATCTTGTTCAAATTGTGGTAATCAATGCACATTCTCTAAGAACCATCCTTCTTTGACACCATCACAATAGGAAAACTACATGGTGAGGTGCTCGGACGTATTACACCTCGGGTCTATTAGTTCATGGAGTTTTTCTTTTACTTCAATACTTTTCAGCATGGATTTCCTATAAAACTCAATGTTCGGTACTGGGGACTCTAGAAATAGCTGAATCTCATGCTCTACTTCCCGTTTTTGTGGTAACCCACTGAGAGCATGAAAAAATTCTTTAAAATACTGAATAATACTATCCAAATCCTATTTTCCCTTATTAGAAATATTTGAAACTTCTACCCCATCTTGTTTATCCTTTAATAAAAGTAAACAAAACTTATTATTATTTTCTTGAATAAGTCATTTTTCTTGGTTAGCACTCACCATAGTAACATGTGTCTTACACTAGTGTGCCCAGATGTTGTATCTAATACCATCCTTGACCCATCTATATCAGTTCTCCCTTCTCATGAATATAGCATCCCTGATATACAAGTAAGGAATCCCAAAAATGTCAAATGCATTAAGGGGAATAACATCATCCTCCAATACATCAATTTACTTGGAATTTATCCCAAACTTGACCTTACATTTTTTTACTTGAATTTCAACACCCTTCTTCAGCCATCCAAAAGGATAAGGGTGTGGATGATTGTATGTCTCAAGACCAATCTTCTTTACAACTACTTTTGAAATCAAGTTAGACTGAGAACCGGTATCAACCAAAGCATTTACCTTAGTTCTCTTGATCTATATTTTGATCTGGAATAGTCTACTCATCTCCTCTTCTTAGATGTCCATGTCGGTGGTCAGTGCATCCAAGCCTCTCATCTACATAAGATTCATATTTGATTTCAACACACCCTATTTTCTTTATAATTGTCATGGACTTCTTTGAGTCCTTGTTTTGGTTCTTTATATGTAACTCTAGATGTAACTTCCAACATGTAGTGTCGGATGACCATTGATATCATAGTTCTTACAAAAATTCTTAGGATCTTTACAAGTATTTAAAGTAGTGGAAACTTTTCTACCTTTTCCTTTCCACTTACCTTTGTTACTTATTTTCCCATATTCTTTCTACTGCTAATTTTTGGACTAGTTTTCCCTTGGATATGATTCTCCTTGCTTCTTCTCATCATCTATATAGGATGCCTACACACATACCTCATCGAGATATTTGGGCTTCGTTGAGATAAAAAAATTTCAAAGGTGAGTGTGAAGTCCTCCGAAGTACTTAGTAAGAATATCCTCATCCTCTAAGTCCATATTCAACAACATGTCCTATAGCCAAAAATCCATAGTGTAGTCCTACAAACTTTGACAACTTCCTTGTCTAAAATAGTGCCATTTGTTGATGAGAGAAAAAACTTAGTTGAACTTGCACACAGAGTCAGTGCGGAAGAATAGCACATGAGAAAAAGCACGAAGGTATAGGAAGGCATCACACACAGAGGTGTAGAATCATACTCTCAAGGACTTAACCAATTTTGGGGATCAGATCTATTCTTAGAGATTGGTGTGTGGAGCACACAAAGAAATGCCGAGACTTGCGTGCCACTCTTCATGGAGATTTTTGAAGGACATGTCAACTCACTCTTGTATGGGCATAATTTAAGAATAGATCCATCACTTCAGTTAACTATCAACAATCTATAGATAACATACTTGTATGTATGGCTATAATTGTAAGAAGGCACGTGACTATTATTAGCATGCGACCTATTTTTGGTAGATTTAAGTGGTGAAGGGCTAGTTCCCCACCATATATATATGTAATGAATTACTTAGAAAAGATATAGACACATATAGAGATACGGATGAAAACATATGTTTTGAAGAATGGGAAAACACGAGTACATGTGGCTGGATAGTTGTAAAAATCCATGCGCGCATGCCTAGTATTGTATGAAGTTTCTATATTATTGGTACAATGAATAGATAAAAGAAATTGGCTGACAAACAAAGGTTTAATGTGTTTAATCAATGCATGTTATTATTTTCATGATGATTTACCCTTAAGCACTTATAGATCTAGTTAAATATAATGATCAATAGATGAATTAGTTCCTAAAATATATGTTTACTTCTTTATCATACCACCATTCTACTATTGCAACTCTTAAGAGGGACCTGGTACCTTTGTGCACTTCAGGTGAGTGCTTAGCCTAGGCTGAGTGATGTGCCAACGTGACTAGGTGTTAACTAACAATTCTAGGCTACATCATTGGTTCCATTGCCTGGGACCTCTTTTTCAGTTGTTTTAGAATGGTTCATGATGAAGACATACCGGTTAACTTTGGTGAGTGTTGAAGAATGGATTCATGATCTAGAGGAAGAATACACATGGAGGTTTGACACTGGATCTGAATTTAGCGCATGTACTTGGGTAGAGCAGAATCTATATGACAGTTTATATGAAAGATTCTTTACTATCTTTCCGGTAGAATTATACGAATGGTTGACTGCATATGCATCTAAGTAGAATTGGAGGTATCAAACACTTTTTTGGACACAGGAGGAATTTCAAACACTATACGATGTTGACTTAAGTTGGACTTGCGCGGTAGATACCTGGTTTCACGGTGTCCTAACTAGCTATATTTTGGAGTATTCAATTTCAACTTATTCATGCTTGAAAGTAGCAGAGCTTCAGCTTCTATGGTATCCTAGAGGGATGTATTTGTAAGGTATTTTCTTGCAATCAAAATACTAATGGTAACGTTAAACTTGGAAGCTAAACCCATGGAGAGCTAAAATAATCTCCATGCGCAAGGGAAGGAATAATATTGGTGAAATATGGTAGACCTAGCAAAGTAGCATGGAAAAGGGAAGAGAGGTGAATGATAGATGATGAGGCGCGCGAGAGAGAATTATGAAAGAGACAAGAAATTACAGTAATGCAGATGGTGTTTTGGAGAGAGATGGCTCATGAAGGATTTGAGGCTCATGGGGAGGAAGAAGAGTAAGAGCATCAGGAACTCCCCCATCTAGGAAATCATGACAGAGAACCCTCTTCAGCCTCAAATGAAAGTGCATCGTGAGATATGACCTAGGTCGTGGGCGCACATCTAAGCCAACCTGTTGACCTAGCCCTTGTGCTTGGTTTTCCATTATCTAGTACAACAGGTAAAAATAGTTTTAATTTAGGAAGTGAAAGAACATAAATAGGTAAAACAACAAGTACATCAATGGCAACATAGAAAGATTCGTTATTCTTTGGGGGTATGTTTTCAAGCTCATCATCTAGCACAGAATATGAGCGTGCCGAGTGTGGGAATCACCTCTAGAGCTAGGACCACTTCCCAGACTATAGGGGTCTAGTATAGTACCACTGTTGGGGCACAGGGGAGTGCATCCATGGGCCCTATTCCAAATTCTAGAGGAGGATCGGGTGGTATGGGTAGTTCTAGTTCCAGTGGTTTGGGTATTGGAGGAAAAGGAAACCAAGGATATTCTGGGTCGGGGGTCAAGGCCCACAGTAACCCCAAAACATTTATATGGATATGTCCCTTCATCTCCCAAAGTAAATAGGTATCAAGGATGCTATTGAACATGTTCATATGTGTGAAATATTGTGCCATGAAAAAGGTATTATGGCCTCTAAGCGCAAGGCAAGTCAATTTGCTACTACATTGCAGTGCGCACGCATAGCTGGTATAGGAAGTTTGATCCCAATCAAACTTGTATTGAAAGAAGATTTCTTAAAGGAGTTCCACATCCCAGAGTTTGAGAAGAAGAGCATAAGCACACTCAAGGATATAAAGCAAGGCACTACTGAAAGTGTATGTGAGTATGATGCATGTTTTAAAACACTTCTATCCAAACTCTCTTATGAAATTCATGCAATTCTGCATGGACAATGGTTTTTTAGGGGATTAATTACCCCATTTTAAAGAGAACTGTTGCATAAGACTTATACCGATCCACATGAAGCATTGGAAGCCACTTTACATGTTGAAGCAGTTGGGAGTATTGACACTAGGGTTAGTCCATTTTTGGAAGCTCAGATAGTAGCTATGGAAAAACAGTTAGAGAAATTATCAACAAACTCAGCTCATGAAACGTGCTTAGGAATATGGTGTACATATTGTGAAGTGGAAGGGCACACTAAGGATAGTTTCCCTCACAAAAATATACGTTTGTTGTTATTAGACTGTGAGATTTTCCATTTGAACCATGATGCTAGTCACTGCCCCCTACTACAACGCGCAATCAAGAAGAATGTGTCCTCCTTTTGTAAAATCTGTAGGTCCATGACCCATGATAATGAGGACTATCAATGAATTAGACAGATCCATGATGCCATTGATATTGGGGTCAGACAGGCGAGTGTGGCTGATAATTCTAAAGGGAAGAATGAGCATCAGGATAGGGATTATAATAAAACGTGCTATGACAGGAATGATGGAAGGTTTGAAGGGGTTCGTGAAAGGGGATGAGGATATCGAGGTGGATATGGAGGACGAGGCCGAGGTGGAGGAAGGAGTGAATTCCCTCAAGGAACTTGTTATACATGTGGTTCACCTGACCATTATAGGTGTGAATGCCCACAGAATATTTCCTGTTCATTTTGTGGAAAGGGGCATAGTTATGAAGAGTGTCCGAACTTGTATGAGCATGTCGAAGCAAGGTATAAGCAAGAAAACAAGGGCGCGGGATGGTTATCATCTAGTGCGTGATAGAGAATTAGTGGATGCAAAAGTTAACACCGTAACCCGAGGTGGTAAGTCCAAGATAACCACATGAGCCGAGGCGGCACATGCAAGAGAGGTGTTGTAAATGTGAACCGACAATCACTACGGAGGATGTTTTGCATGCTAGATATCTAGATCTAGCTCATCAGAAGGAAGTCTATCAGGAAACAATGGAGGTCCTTAGGAGCCTTCAAGGTGAGATACAAGGTTTAAAAGAGCAGTCTTGGAAATTGGAGCACAAGGATATAGAACAAGCCCCATTGGATATTGATGACATCAGAGAGGTATGTAGAACGTTGCACTAGGAGAATATTATTCCTTTATTGGGAAATTGGTTGAAAGGGAATACTCCATGTGTGGGAACTGAAACTAAGAGACAAATACTTCATGCAAATCTTCCCCCTAATAACATTGACTATGAGAATGAGAACACTTTGATTGCTGTTGTGGATGGATGGTTGTTGATGAATATTTTGATTGACGCAGTGCGATAAATGTAATTACATTGGATGCGTGGGAACAAATGGGGAGACCCCCATTGTAGCCATCATCTAATGTATTTTTCATGGAAAATAGAATGAAAGCTACTCCCATAGGAGTTTTGAAGGATGCATCTATCACTATACAAGGGCCAAGTTCACAGGATACTTTGAAGTGCTAGCTCTTGTGGAAGTAGATAGTTTCCCGCTTTGCTTGGGCACCCTCGGTGTTATGTGAACAATGCTGATTTAAGGTTTAACAAAGGGTATATCAACTTCAAGAACAAGAAGGAAAGGTTCATAATACCATTAACAGATGGGAAATTCGTGCCATATGTGGAACCTTTAAGTGAAGAGGATTTGAACAGAATCTATATACGTGTTATTTGGGACCTAGAGGTCAATGATCCATCTAAGGAAGGAATCCTTCATTGGGAATATTCTCAGTCAATCAGTGATACTACTAGTATTTCTTGTGATAATTGGGCTCATGGCACTTATGAGCTAGTGGGGCATGAATTTAAGCACATGGTTACTTACAAAATGGGTTTTTTTCTCTGTTTGATGTATAGGACGCGCAATACCCCGTTATACTGGATCCGAAGATTTTTACAGGTCATGGAAACAAACTGGGTTGACCAAATTAAATGATGAGATATGTTGTCATATACTTTGGATGGGATGGCCATGTACTGGTGGGTATTCCACAGGGATAATCTCTTAGAATGGGGAATGATTGGGACCGCCTTATCAACTAGGTTTTCCAAAATTAATGCACCTAAAAAAATAAGCCCTTATCATGGTGATCAACCTGCTCAACATCATATCTAGCAAAGTGAGATACCCCGGATAGTAGGACAGAAGCATTATCACCCTCACTTTGGGTGCATCGCTTTATTCTACTCTATAAGGTTACACGCATGCTTGGTATGTCTACGCCCGAATTACATCATGACACTTTGGCAATGGAAAACTTTGACAATAGGGATGATCCAAAATTTTGACTTATTTTCATCTAAACCACCAGTGAACACAACTTTAAGCTTTATCAAGTGCTTAACTATGGGAGACAGTGGGAAAGCGGAAGAGCTTGTTCAGGAATTATTTGGTGAGACAGAGATAGGGGTGTGTTTTATAGATGAAGAAGATGATATCATATTACTTGAGTGTGCTTCTCTAGAAAAAGATAAGGGGAAGATGGTTTACATAATTGATGATTAGGAAGTTGAGCACTTAGATGTGGATCATTTACATGGAACACATGAAGTGTTATCTAGTGCGAGATGTAGATGTACGCACCTATCACAAACCTATGAAGACAACAAAGGTCAATATAAGCACAAAAGCTGAACCTAAGGAGGTGATAATTGGGTATTACTTTTAAGTCGAATAAGAGATAGTAAAGATCATAGAGTTAATTCATGATTATGAGGACTTATTCCCAAGAGGATACCATGAACTTAAAGGTGTGCATATATCACTCAGAGAAATGAAGATTAAGCTCAAGGAAGGTGCACACCCTATTAGCAAGTGACCATATCGGATGAATCCCAATTTGTGTGAAAAAGTAAAGCGAGAAGATTGATAAGATGTTGACATCTCTGGATCATTTGACCATTGGATGAATCAAAATGGGTCAGTTTGATGGTGATAAGCATCAAAATGGATGGTAGGATTCAAATTTGTGTTGATTATAGGGAGTTGAATGTAGCATGTGTTGCATATCCCTTTCCTACGCCATTCACGGAGGAAATATTAGGAGTGGCTAGGTGAAAAATATATTCATTTACAGATGGGTTTTCAGGGTATCATCAGGTTCGGATTGCCCCAGAAGATCAAGAGAAGACCACCTTCACTATTGAATGGGGAAGCTTTTCCTATACTGTGATGCCCTTTGGATTGAAGAATGCACCTATTGTATTTTCACGGATAGTGGTACAAGCCTTCAAGGATTTTATCCATAACTTCTTACAGGTCTATCTTGATGATTAGACCGCCTATGGGCTGATTAAGGATCATTGTGACAATCATGTTTAATGTTTGAAAGATGTTGACAGGTTGAGTATCTCATTAAACATCAAGAAGTGCATTTTTGCTACTCCCTTTGGCACACTTTTAGGACATATTATTTGAAAGGAAGGGTTCTTTGTAGATCTAGCTAAAGTTGTAGTCATCATTGGCTTGAAAGTGTCATTAGTTAGCGCAAGATGGAATTTTTTTGGGTCATACAGTTATTACAAGAAGTTTATAAAATGGTATGCAAAAGTTGTCGCACCCTTGGAAGAATTTCTCTAGGGAAAATGTACATTCTATTGGGGGAGTCACAAGTGCATGTTTGAGATATTGAAGGAGAAACTTACTACTGTGCCTATCTTGCATTTTCCTTCATGAGATAAACCTTTTCATGTTCATGTGGACGCCTCTAGCACAGCCATTGGTGTTGTCTTAGCTCAACCAGGTGAAGGTATCATTGATCATCCCATTTGCTTTGCTAGTAGGAAGTTGACCCCTATAGAACAAAATTATACCACTATAGAGCGCGAGGCCTTGTCCATGATCTATGCCTTACACAAATTTCATCAGTATTTGTTGGCTACACCATTTGTGTTTTATATAGATCACATGGCATTAAAATATTTGGTGAACAAGCCCATTTTATAGGGGCACATATGTCGATGGGTACTCTTATTTCAAGAGTTTGACTTTACGGTTGTGGTAAAACTAGGCAAAAGCAATTCTGGACTGGATCACCTATCTAGAATTCAATCAGGGGAAGAGGCACAAACAATAGAAGAGACCATGCCTGATGCACAATTGTATAGGTTACAACGTGTGCCATCGAGAATTAGAGGACATTGTTGTCTTTCTACAAACTGGTATGGCACCAAACGACATGAAAGCTTTAGAGAAGAAGCAAATTTCTATTTGCACGCACCATTCATGCTAATTAGTGGTGATTTGTACAAGATAGGAAGACATGAGGTGTTACGCCGTTGTGTCTTGGATCATGAACAAAAGGACATAATGGAAGAAGCACATGGTGGTATTGCAGGTGGCCATTATGTAGGTGATGCAACAATGCGTAAGATCCTACTTGGTGGGTTGTGGTCGGAAATAATGTACAAGGATTGTAAAGAGTATTGTAAGACATGTGACCATTGTCAACATCTTGTTTGACCAAGACAAAAGGGATGAGATGCCCTTATGACCAATTACAAGTGCAAAACCCTTTGAGAAATGGGCAATTGGCTTTTTCATGCCTATTTCACCGGACATATGCGTAGGACCTGGATCGCGCTATATCATTACTTGTACATATTATATTACATGATGGGTAGAATTAATAAATACTGAAAGGACTATACAAAGTGACTATAACAACACGGTTCTTATGGGAGAATGTTCTTACAAGGTATGGTTGTTCTTTAAGTTTAACAAGTGATAGGGGCACACATTTTTTAAATGAGAAAATAAGAATTCTTTTAGATGAGTTTATGGTTTCCCACCATAAAACTACACCCTATGACCCTTAGGAAAATGGGACTGCTAGGGCTTTTAACAAGATTTTGAGCCACACATTGACCAAGATTTTTGATGTTAGAAGGAAAGATTGGGATGATAAAGTATTTGTTGTTCTTTGGGCTTATAGGACAACATATAAAATATTGAACAAAGCCACACCTTTTCAATTAGTGTTTGGCACGGAAGTTGTTCTTCCTCTAGAATTTATGTTACCTTCTTTGTGCATTACGCGCTAGAGGTCTAGCTGATGAGAAAGCCTTGGAAGAATGGATTGTGAAGATGGTTCAACTAGATGAGCGCCGAGCCATCGCACGTTGGAGTCAGAAACAAGAGAAAGTGTGCCAAAAGGCATGGCATGATCGACACATCAGGGATAAGAAACTTGTAGTGGGCCAAATGGTAATTTTATATGACTCCAAGTTTTTGCGCCATCTAGGAAAGCTCAAGGTGCATTGGTTGGGGCTATATGTTATCACTCATATACTTGAGTTAGGTGCTTTCCAGTTGGAAATAATTGATGGCACAAGGTTTCCCGGTTTCTTTAATGGGAGTAGGTTGAAGCCCTACTATAAATAAGTCTTCTTGGTGTTTGTAATAAGGTAGTATTGCCAAATAAATTAGGTTTCCCTTTATGCATTTCCTTAATGTATTTCTTTCATCATCGCTATGCTTTGTCAATTTTAGCTCTTGTTTGTGTAATAAGCGCGCTTGCGCGCATGAAGCTAACTGCAATATGAAGCATGTTGATGCATAGAGGACTGCACATCCTTTTCATGTGGGGTGGATTGTTGGTGACTCTCAGGTATATGTTGTGAAGATGTCATGTTGTGGGTGTTGAGAAAGAAGGTTGCTAAGGGTAACTGATAAAAGATTGCTTCTCAAGATAAGAAAGGATGAATATGGATAAGGGAAAGTATAACGTGAGGTAAGCAAAGCCATGGTAATTACCAGGAGATGGTGTAGTGACAAGGTACTTGGGTGCTAGAGCATGCGCTAAAGAGAAGTCTGTGACAGAGGGTAAAAAGGTGTGCTAGAAGGTTATAGCTTTGGCACGAAAATATACCACGCGGAAATGATAAAAATGGGTCATAAATGAGGAGAATTTGGTAGGTAGAGTAATTAATGCAGCAAAAAGTAGAAATCTATATAAGGATGAGATGTGATTTCATTTTTACCTTTGCGACTATGAGAATTCAATAAAGAGCCTATATGTAAAGATCATAAGGCTAACTAATTCAAGTTACGAATCAAGTGAATGAGGTGTGGAGAAGAGATTTGTTTATTAGAAGGGCTTAAATCCCCTAGGAAAAGGGTTTGATGAAGCAGAGTAATAAAATAGAGCTAGGGTGCGCAAGTTCATGATTACAAATTAGGGCACGGAAGAATCAGGTTAGGGTTCAAGTAAATTACTCAAAACACACAGCAACTGATCTATAAAACAAAACCCTGAAAGAAGAATGGCACCAAAGAAGAAAGTAGCACTAGTAAAAGAAAAGAAGAAGGTGGTGGTGGAAGAAGAGGAGGAGATGGCCCCGAGAGAGCAATTTCTCTAAAATGCAGTACCCTAAGGAAGTTATTGTGGGGCAGGAGTGGAATACCCACATAAGACAGAGTAAGATAAGTGAATACAATCACCGAACCAGTGAAAACTAGAAGAAGTTAGATGACCTACTCACTTCTTGAATGAATAGGCACACTGAGGATGGCATGCTAATATATGATGATGCTAGGGAAAAGCTACTCAAAGGAAATGGTGTCTACCAGCTTTATGAGCTTCCATACTTTGGAAAGTATGCACCCTTGCAGATGGTGATGAACCGAGTCCATGAGGACTTTTTTACTTTGCAGACCAGAGGGTAAGAATGAAACTCATCCTTATTGCCATAATTACTAGATTATAGGCAACGAGTGAAGACATTAAGACCGACTTAGCTGACAAAAGTGCCATTTTGGAGACATAGAAGGCGCTGGGCTATCAGAAAGGACCGCGTGGGATGGACATTGACAAATTGAAAAATTGTCTAGTAGTACAGGCAACAACACATCTAACTACAAAATTGAATGACCAATAACATTGGTCATAATTTAATTCTATGTGGTTGCATGTGGCCAAACACATGTCAGAAGGAACCACTTATAACATCACCGGTTTCATTGCAGAGTAGATAGTAGAGGAAGCACGTGAAGGGAGTAAGATAAGTTTTGGCTACGTCCTACTAAGTCTGGTCTTCATGGAGATTGGGGTACCAGATGGCCCAAAAGAGAACATATGGGAATACCCCATGAATCATAAGTCTCTAGCTGAGTGATTCAGCAAGTATCTTTGCAAGGGGTCGATGACAGAGGAGGTGAAGGAGCACGTTGAGATGTGGTATGATAGGCTCCGCGTGGCATTTGGAGAAGAATGGTGCATACCCAAGGATTTTCCCTTGGTCCTTGGAAAATAGGTACAATTTGCGTCTACCAACACTTCTGTATTACATGCTTTCCAATGATAGATGGGTCATGGAGCCCCTGGTGCAAGCTGTCATACACATTTCCCACACAGTACTTCCAAGCTGCAGTTCATCGGTTCACCAACACATGGAGGTTGGTGTTTAATGTGGATAAGGTGGACTATGAGTATCACACCGAGGAATACTTATGGATATCTAGGGAGGAATGCATACAATGAGAATAACATCTCAGAAATCTTAAGCATTAAGCTAGAGATAGTGGCCATTACGGATATTGGGCTCATGCTAATATACCTCCAACTGAAGCCTAAAATGGAGAATAACAAGTACGTGGAGAATGAATTCATACTTCCAGGGCCACCGAAGGGAATACATACTATGGAAAACATTCTGGCACCTAGGCCCTCTACGCCCAAGCAAGATGATGAGGAAGAGGATGAAGAACCTAAAGATAGTGGTGGCTTGGTGCGAAGGAGGAAGCAGCCATCTGGCCAGGAGGGGGAGCGCATGACAACTTCCCAGGGAGAAGGAGTTATAGGGGAGGAGCAGGGTGACCAAAGATTCAAAATGTGTTTAAGCGCACAAGGGCATAAGGAGGAACCCCACAGGTGAAGGAGCTAGAGGAGAAGAAACAAAGAAAACTCAGGCTGAGCAAGGAAACAGAGGATCTGAGGAGAAGTCACCTTCATCTCCAACTAGAGAAGAGCCTCAACACAAGGAGGAGAAGATGGAAGGAGAAGAAGGGGGTCAATCAGAGGCTACACAGGACAAGGGTGGGGATACATCTAGTATTCCCAATCTTGATGCAGCCATTCCAAGAGGACCCCAATCCCATTGAACAAGGGAGGACGCCAAAGCACATACCATGGAGTATGCAAAATACCCAAAGCTAATCATTCATGCTCGGTTCCAAAGCACCATTGAGTAGAAGGATTTATTTGAATGGGCACTCATGGATGAGGATAAGGTGACTCTGCACACAAGGAAGCAACTTTCATGGTCTATGCACATGCACATGGATGAGCCCAACTTTGATGTCGGTGAAGAATCGTGCACATCAAGGTAGTTGAAGAAGGTAGCTGAAACACGTCATATGACAATCAAACCAACAATGATGTCAGATGAGTAGGTGAGTAATTCTCTAGTAAAATTATCCTCTGAAGTAGCAATAAGAAACATAGATAAATCTACTACCATCAAGGCGCTGATAGAGAAATTAAAATCCAAAGATGTGGAGATAGCGCACCTAGTACAGGAAAAGGACTTAATCAAAAGAAAATATGACACTTTTTTCAGTATGGCAGAGGAAATTGGAGATGATGTTCTAAAGGTACGCCCACATCTGGAATCCCGGTACCAAAATAATTTCCTTCTGTAATGCATTATGTAAAGACAATAATAACAGTAGTGTTGGAAGATGAAAAATCACACGTATCCTCATAGCCCAAGGACTCTGGGAAAAGACAAAAGGCATAGGCTGCAGTAGCCAGGAAGATTGCTACTTATGAAGGCCTACTGCAAGCCACCCGCAATGAACTCAAGAAGGCCGATCATGTGCTAACAATATGCACAGCCCCAGATGCACTAATCGCGGTGAAAACATTGGAGGAAAATGAGGTCCACAAGGCAATGAAGGATGCTTCCCTAGGCTGCGCTAAATGCTTAGTCCTGGTAAAGAAAAAGTGCAAGGCACTAGCTGTGGTGCAGAACCGCATAAGGAGAGGTTGGAGGAGTTAGGAAATCTCATTGCTTAGAAAATGGATGTACTAGAAGGGGTGTAAACCTCTATGTCAAGTGTAATGCTTGTGATACAAAATGAGCAAGGAAAACTCTCCATGGAAGAGCTGCAATCCATCATTGTGGACGTTCTTGAGACAACATGAGTGGCACTAACGACGTGGGAGAACCTAGAAGCAGATATCAAAGAAGAATATCTAGAGTTGCTTCTTCAAGATGAGACAAAGGGGCCTGAGGCTTAAACAGCTTTTGTTAGTCATTGTATATCTTCTTCAAAATTCTTATTCAAGATTCCTATTCAAAATTATTTATTCAACTATTCTTTATTTATCCATTCTTTGTATAAGTTTTGGGCATCACCATTTTCGGGGTGACAATGAGATTAGTGTGGGGTGATGTTGATAAAAGAAAACACTTAGTTGAACTTGCACACAGAGTCCACACGGAAGAATAACATAGGAGAAAAAGCGCGAAGGTATAGGAAGGCGTCATGCATGGAGGTGTAGAGTCAGACTCTCAAGGACTTAGCTGATTTTGGGGATCAGGTCTATTCTTAGAGATTGGCATGCGGAGCACACAAAGCAATGTCGAGATTTTCATGCCACTCTTCGTGGAGATTTCTAAAGGACATGTCAACTCAATCTTACATGGGCATAAGTTAAGAATAGATCCATCACTTCAATTAACTATCAGCAATCTATAGGTAACATACTTGCATGTATGGTTATAATTGTAAGAAGGTGTGTGGCTGTTATTAGCATGCGACCTATTTCTATTAGAGTTAAGTGGTGAAGGGCTAGTTCCCCACCCTATATATATATGTAATAAATTACTTATAAAATATATAGACACGTATAGAGATACATATGAAAACATATGTTTTAAATAATGGGAAAACATGAGTACATGTGGTTGGATAGTTGTAATGCAGATCCATACGCATATGTCTGGTATTGTATCAAGTTTCTGTATTGTTGGTATGGTGAACATATAAAGTAAATTAGCCGAAAAATAGTGTTTGATGTGTTTTATCAATGCATGACATTATTTTCATGATGATTTACCCTTAAGCGCTTATATATCTAGTTAAATATAATGATGAACAGATGGATTAGTTCCTAAAATATATGTTTACTGCTTTATCATACCACCATTATGCTACTGCAACTCTTAAGAGGAACCCGATACCTTTGCACACTTTGGGTGAGCGCTTAGCCTAGGATGAGTGATGTGTCAGTGTGACTAGGTGTTAACTAACAATTCTTGGCTGCATCACCATTTAATCATTTGGTTAGTCTTGTGGTGAATAGGATAGAATTTAGCCGGAAGTAATTCTTTAAATTCTTGCCGAGATTTCATGACAGAAAGTTTCTTCTTTTCACAAGTGGCTAGATGGGTTTACCATAAAACTAGAGCATGTCCTTCCATTTTGAAATGTGAAAAGGTGATCCTCTCTGCCTAGGTGAAATTATGGATGCTAAAGTATACTTCTAATTATTTTAACCATTTATCAAGTAATTCTACATCTACTTGTCCTTCAAAGATTTTAATTTCAACTTTTGTTTCAACTTTAAAAGGAACATGATCAAATTTTACCTTCTCTCTTTCCATTGAAGTATCTTCTTCATGTTCTTCCCCATATTCTTCCTCATCATGGCTCCTCCCTATGCCAAATTTTTTGGCTAAGCCTCAAACCACTAAGTCCATGGAGTCTTGTTTAACGAAGCCATCTTCTCGCAAATCTGCAAGTTCTTATTGGCTTCTAAACATCCTATCTATCATGGTATCCAACATCTCAATTTGTCCTTGAATTCTCTATTTCCACTTCCTTAAATAAATATCGGGATTGCAAGGTAAATATTCTTCACCTTTGATCTCGTCACCGTAATAGAAATCCAAGAATAACTACCACATTCCTAGATACTTGTTAGCTATGATACCAAAATGATGTGTTGAATTTCTAATTTGGAAATTATTCATAAAATCATAATTATATTATTGTTATACTTTTAAATAGAAAATGATAGTTGAGCTAGCGATTGAATTTTTTATTCCTTAGAGCTAGAATTTGCAAAGAGAAATGAATTAAAAACACATATACCAAGATTTTAATCTCGAAATCTCTAGAGGAGGAAAACAAATCGAGAAGGGAAAACAACTCTTTCTTCCTTTTTTACTTTATTGGTCAATCAAATATAAGAGACACAAAATTTACAATAAGTGAGAAAGAAAATTGACAATGTATCACACTTCCTCCCAACTACTTGACTACTCTGTTCTCAAACTCTTTCTTCTACAAACTCAAATTCCAATACTTAGAAATCTTGCACTTACTCCCATGCTTCTTCAATGATCCATTCCTTTTCTCCTCCCAAGTATTTATAGCCTTCCCCATGTCCTCCCGTGCACTGGAGGATGGGAAAAGTCATGGCAGGGAAGGGACAAGGTTAGATGCTCTAAATTTGCATCCATTTATTTTTCTATCCAAAAGTGACAGGACCTTTGCCCAATTTAGATCGACAATCACAAGACTACTACCTTGGTTGGGCGGTAATTAGAGGATCACTTCCCAAGTTGGGTAGAGGTTCTCAGAACTACCACTCTGTATAAAGTGGTGGTTCTGTTATAATACAAATAGAATCTCCTTTTATCCATTTTCCTTATTTGGTGCTAGCTGATTTGATGAAGTAAGTCATATAGGATCCATGTGGATCATACAATGTCCAATGAGACCAATATTAAGAATAAAGTGCAACCTAGGAGAATTTAAAATAAATTAAAATAATGTTTCCTTATCTATTTTAGTCATAAAACTGATATTTTTCAATTTATCATGTTATACTTGATATTATTTTATAAATTCTAGGTGTTGAAATGACAAAATTATATCATATTTTAGATAGCATGGAAAAATTAGATGTTTTATAAGGTTTTTATAACCAAAAACTTTTTGTACATCAATCAAAAATCTTTTAAAAAATCGACTTTGGATGGAAATGTATGATTGTTTTCCTTTGTTGTATGATAAAAATATGTTTGTGGTTTATTCTATTGTTGTTAATGAGTAAAATCATCGGACGATGATTCATTAAGGATGGAAGTATGTCACATACCTCATTTTCATTTCATGTATTGTAAAATATAGTTATAAATGTAAAGTGGATCACAAGGTCTTGGGGACGAGAAGTGTTACCCAACTAGTGTCACAACTAGACATACATACGTTTACCATGAAAGTGATATACATACTTACACATAATTGAGAAGCCAGCCACGCAATGATTTTTTCACCAAGCACTCATGAGATAATTTACATTAATATATGTTTTTCTTGGTTGTTTGAGTTACTTATATTGCTGAGTTTGATTATTTCGATGTTTGGATATTTTTCTTGGTTGTCTTACATGTATTAATAATTTGTTTCATCTTGTTGTTGGAATCAATTATTTGCAAAGAATGATTGCATATAGACATATTGTTATGAATTACTTCATTATGTGAACTAGATCCCTTTTAACATTATAATGATCATTGGTTATACAAAGGTAAGATGGTCTTCGATGGAACAAGTAAAGGTTTAAGCTTGGATCTATTAAGGAAAAGGTAAAGGTTTTCTTAGTAATTATTATTAACAATAAGGAAAATGTAATATTTTATATTGAAGGAAAATGTTGATTTAGTTATATGATTTTTGTTGGTTTATTTGGTTGCTTTGAACTTGGTCATTGCTTATTTAATGTTCTATTATTGATTTGTGAATTTCACTATGCTAAGCATCAAAAATTGTTTGTTAGTTTTATTCTACCTTCGATGATCGATACTCCCTTCATATTGAGCAATCGATTTTACAAATATCGATTCATTGCATGGTCAATGTAAATGGATTGGTTAATATTCCTTTGGTTGTGCAATGAAATGAAAAAATGTGGTAAGGCAATTTACATGGTTTATAAAGGTCTTAGACCAAGTTCATTATTTTATGGTTATTGATAACAATATGGAATAACCATATTCAAAGGCTTTGATTAATGTTAATAGAACCATCGACCATTTTCATAGGTATTTCTTTGTTTGGGAAATTAATAATAAATCAACCTTAGTCAAATGGAAATTTTTGATTGTTTAAAATATTAAAAGGTAGATGGATGACCCATGAAAATTATTATGGTTTGTGTTTTATTAAATCTCCAATTGGCCGTGAATTCACCTCCCAACCAAATTTGGAGGAAAAATAAAATTGGTGGTGGTGGTTTGTTGAACGGCCACTATGTGGCACCTATGAAATTTAATGGCAATTAATTCCTTAGAAACCCGAATCTTCCTCCGAAGCTACCCTTGCATGTATCTTTCAAGTTCATTTTCATTGTTTCGTTATCGTTTTGATTTTCCATTATGTCTTGAGTTGTTGCATGTATTTTAAATGTGATATTTTGTTGATTTTATTTTTGAAGCCATAATGGTCGACCCTGCATTATTTAAATATTTGTCTACATGGATGTCTATGTGGTTACTATTTGGATCCTGGGTGATGTTTTTTTATTCTTTCTACAAAAAAATGTGGTGGAAAATTATCTTGGTGGATTGGAAGCTTTATAAGGAAAGGTTAAGGAAATATCATCCGTCATAGGCATGGGTTATTTCTCATTTTCTTGTTATTTCATTTCTAAACAATAAAATATATGTTGTGCGATTTAAGATAGATTGTTTTATGATAGTTGTTGCATGGGTTCCAAGCCTATTGATTTATGATTTAGGTTTTATTTTCCTTTCGTTGGGTGTTTGAATGCAATTTTAAGTGAAGTATTTATTTTAGAGACCCTTCATGCGAACTTAGGATTGTATTACCTAGTTCACATTGTGCACCATTTGTGAGATAATGTTTCTTTTGTATTAGACTTGTGTATCCCTTATTCATGGTTACAACCATGAGATGAAGGATGGAGACTATTAATTTCTTGATCAACTCATTTTAACTAGTTTTTGTGTTGGGTATTTATGAAACCTTACCGGTGTTTTACTTGTGTGGTTATTTCATCAATGACATCTCGGGCCTTTGATCCTAAGATTTTTACTCCCTTTGATAAAAGACATTGTTGATTCTAACCTAATAGGGTACCTTCCTTTCCTCTTGAGGTAGGGATAACATATTTAATTAAAAATTTATGAAGGTTCCAAGTGATAATTGTGTTTGTTTTGGATGGGTTATTATGACCATAACAGCCTTACTTTCATTTTTTGAAACGGTGGAATCTTTTATTGATTTACTTTCCTTTTAAGAAGGAAAATATGTATTGATTTATTTATTGAGTTGATGCTAAAATATTAGGTTCATAAAATTTTTGAACCAAAAATTTGGGTATGTGTTTGACTTAAAATGGAATTGGGTTAAGTGATTATCCAAAGGAAATGTAGTTGAGTAGGAAATTTGATAGTCTTGATAATAATTGATGATCCTATATATCTATGAATGATGGACTAATTATTGAATAATTTAAACCCATTCCTAGGTATATATTGTTAACACGTAGATGAATGGCCTAGTTTGAATTGCATGATATTAGTGAAATTCATTAATTGGGAGTGTAATTCAGTTTGTTAAGTTGATGATACTCATTGTTGAAGTGGTTTCCAGTTGTTTGAATTATTATATTGTAAGATTTATATCTATTTGGAAGATAAAAATTTGACTTCTATCTAATTATAGTTGTGTTGTCTCTTGTTTTTGCATGGGAAAAATTTGCCTCAAAATAGGACAAATATACCCTTGTGTCAAAATTTTCATGTCATACCTTCCCAAAACCCCTAGATAAACCTACCTCTTAATGTTGAGTCTAATATTTAATTCCAAGAGTCCATCTATGATGCCAAAGCGAGTCCTTCCTAGGTGATTTAGGAATAAACAAACTCATTCAAGTATGTTGGAGTAATAGTTAACAAAGCAATCTTTCTTGCACACTTAGAAGATCCTTTCATCAACCTTTCTAAGTCAGGTACATCATCATCGAGTAGAATGGAGTAACTATATTCATCATGGAGTTGTATTTAATATTCCATATTATTGTGTGACTGATTTAAGGAAAATATGGAAATATCCTATGTGGTTTAGGAGCCGTGTAATCAAATTTGGTTTTGAGGCCTAAAGAGCCCGAAAAAACAAGCTGATCTTCAAAGAGGGATTCTCGAGCTCTGGAATGAGTTATGGTCCAAAAAATATATCATTATAAATTTATTTAAGTCCCCTACATTTTGGAAAAAAATAGATCATCTTTAAGAATCATGCATTTTTTGGGCCATCTCATTCTTTCCATGCACAATGGGTAATCCTGAGAAAAAAGGAAACATTTGGAGGTTTATCAATCATAATAAAGCCTTTATAACCCAAAAATTATTCTCAAAATTTATTTTTCATGCAAAATTATATAAATAAGTGCCTAAAAATTCATCCGGGAGCTCAAGTTATGACCTTCACAAGTCGGCTCTCAAGGTATGCTCTTCGGTACTTAACCATTTTCACACCTAGACACATGTCAAGCTGAGGTTAAGGCAAAATTTCATGTCCTTATTACACCTTACCAAAGGGAAATGAGTTGCAAAATTTATTTCCCTCCCCCATTTATCCTTTTAGTCACCCATATGACCTGGTGCTCACCTTTTAGCCCCCGTTGACCAGTTTGACTTACTCTCCCAACTACTCCCGCATGTATGCCACTTATCAATGTGAGGTAAGGGCACATTTTTTAGAACCTTTCTCACCTTTCTAAAGGGAAAATAAAATTTTCACCACCCCATTTTGCTTTCATGGTTCCTCATATGACCATTTTTTGGCCCCCTGGTGCTTGTTTTAGCTCCCTCCTCCACTTGCTCAACAAATAATCATTTGCCACTTGTCTTCATGAGGGAAAGGTGAATTTTAATGTCAAATTTGCACCAAATAAAAGGTACATGAG
Organism: Taxus wallichiana var. yunnanensis; assembly: GCA_018340775.1. Lineage (NCBI taxonomy): Eukaryota > Viridiplantae > Streptophyta > Pinopsida > Cupressales > Taxaceae > Taxus > Taxus wallichiana. Next base: position 643,422,804 of record CM031237.1, on the reverse strand, counting down.
GTGAAAAATAATTTTCCACCCTTTCCCTTCATATTTCATTCAATATAAATATGAGGACTTAGTGATTTTGCATTCTCATCCCTCACGTCCTCCACATGTTGCTGGATTTTTCTCCAAATATTTTTCCAATTTTTTTGCATCCTCTCAAATATTTTTCATGCTCTATGATCTGAAGGAATAAAAACCCAAAAAATAATGGATTCATGAAGAACGAAGAGCCAAAAATGAGGAAACTCTCGTTAGAAACCCTCAAAGTCCGTAAAGGAGATTTGATCATATCTCACAAAATATAAAATGAACCGAGGTGTCGTTTATTGAAAAGATATAGTTTCTTAGGAACCTTAAATCTCCCAAAATATTTTTGCATGTGCGGGCCATATTTTTTTTGACAAAGAAGAAACCCCAAGTTTCCCACAAAAAAATTTACAATTTTAAAATTCCTTAATCTAGAACCAGTTTGAGCTAAAATTTTGGAAGAAAGCTATAGAGCAAAAAAAAGTATCAAGAAAGTTCGTTTCATTGCAAACCAAGGCCTAAAAATCCACTTTCAAAAATAATAAGCCTTCCTATATGGGTTCTTACTATTTTCGGCAAGTCATCACCGAGAAGAAGTTGTGGCGAAGACAAAGGTGTGTACCGAGGGTAATCAGAAGATAAAAATGGTTGGTTAGTGTCAAAAATGGTGAAAATTTCCACTCACTAAAAATAGTAAGTTCCTTATATGGTTACTGGTTATAAATAGTAAGTCACCTCAAAGAGTGATTTCAGAGGGAGTGGTGTACACAGGATAATTTGGAAGGCTAATTTCATTAGTGGGACCAAAAATGGGGTAAATTATTATTTACTAAAAATAGTAACCCCCTCTTTCCATATATAGTAAGTTGTCTAGGAAGAAAGAAATTCAAGTTCATAGGTTCTTCCAGGTTTCCCGTTCGTGTGTGTAATCATAATATCAAATTAATGGTTATTTTTCAGGGCTTGAATTGGTTGTTTCATGTCTACAAATGGACATGTTTCATTGTTACCAATGGTGTCTTCATAAGTGTTCATGGCTTATCTCCTCATTGTAAATGTGTGAATGCATAAACTCAAGAATCATATTTTCTAGTAGAACATGGTAATGTCACATAGGATCATCATAAGAATTACTAGCAGGTCATTTGGAACCCAACTGGAGAGATCCCGACAATGTCTTTCAACACTCATTTCATGGTTTAGGTTTTCTGTATCATGTATGAGGTGGAATTTTTTTATCATCGTCATGATACTATTCACATGATGTGTTTCAAGAAATGTTCAATTGAACATAGTAGTGTGGCCATGTTACAAAGGTCATAACAGGGTTGGTTTCGAGCTTCTATCTCTTCAGAGGGGATCTTCATGAGTGATGATCATGGTCAATAAAGGAATCATTCGATAGTGTTTATAAACACTTAATTCATGGTTTTCGCACATCATCCAAAGGATTTTTCTCATGATGTAAGGCATTCAATGATTCAAAGTTGACTACATTGGATCATTTCATCGTATCATCCTGGAAAGGGTCAAAGTGGACTTCATCGAGGTGGCTTCTTCATTAACATAGGCTTATCTCTCTCTCTCTCTCTCTCTCTCTCTCTCTCTCTCTCTCTCTCTCTCTCTCTCTCTCTTCCCCCTTTTCTCTATCTTCACATTCTAATTCTTTGTTGGGGTTGCACTTTTTCATAATGCCTTATTTTTTAATTTAAAAATTGACTTTAACTTTTTAATGTAATAAGTCACTTTTGTTTTATAAAAGGGGACTTGCATATTCCTAGGAATGTGAAAAGTTTCAAGGCACATGAAAATTCACTATGGGGTAGGAGAATATTCTATTCTCTTTCTATATAATGTAAAGGCCCTTACTTTCCAAAGGGTTTTCATATTTGTAAGCTTAGGAGAGAGTGATCTTGTGAAGGAGCAAAGAGATAGTTAATTTTCTTCCACTTCCCATTTCATACATTCTTCCCACTCTTACATGTACAATTTTTCTCAAGCTTCAATAAAATAAAAGAAGTTTCCACCTTTTGCACTATGATTTTTAATTGAGACTTTATGTTCATCGAATCTTATATGGTGTTTCTAAAAATGGCTTAATTGTTTCTTCTTAAATATACATGTGTTGAATTTTCTAGTTAATGGGTGTGGGACTTTGATTTTCTACCCACACCATTAATCCATCTCCCTTTTTATCGCTCCCATGAAATTGCTAGTTTTATCGCATGGTTAGTGGAATGCCCCTATTGGATCCCTGACTTCAAGGCCACCATATAAAACAACTTTTACATGTGCATGTAAACACAAATATATAGCATTCAAGTAGAGGGAATTTTATTCCCGGAGCGTTGGAAAGAATTCCACAAATTTGTCCACTTGAAAAATTTTCTAGCCAATAATTTTTGGTGCCCATTGTGGGGTAGAATTGGCAGCATATGTACCCAAAATATGATCACAAGTTCCAAAATCCAATTTATTTTTTTTTTTCCAAAAATGCAAAAAAATTGAAAATTGAAAAAAATGAACGAACATGGAGGAGCCGTAGAAAGGAAATGTTTTTGAAAGCAGGAAATGAGTGGGAACTTCCAGTAGGGAAGACAAAGTAGCAAGAGGAGAAGGAGTAGATCCTGGTGAAGGATCATGTGATTTTGAGACCAAGGACAACAAGGATAAGGATGGGGAGGTGACCACATGGGTGGAACGTTTGGTCGAAAAAGACTGGACAAAGGGATTCTAGATGGCCTAGAGCCATCTAAAGAGAAAGGTAATTTATCCCTTAAAATCCCTGAGATTCTCATTGCAAGAACTAAATCATCAATGGAAGGAGTTTTATTTGCAAATTTCCTAGGCTCTAGACTTAATATTGATTATTTTAGAGGATGGGTAAAGAGATGATGGTTTTCTAATGGTGTCATTGAAGTTTTAGCATATGCAAATGGTTTCTTCTTAGTTTCTCTACCTAGTAAAGAACATGTGGCAAATATTTTAGCTGAAGGACCATGGTTCATTGGTAAATCTCATGTGGTAGTTCAGAAATGGGAACTAGACTTTAATCATTTTGTGACATTTATTTCTGAGTTCCCGATCTAGGTTAACCTTCCTAGCTTAACCCTAGAATTTTGAGAGTCGAACTATCCTTATAGGAATTGAAATTTTTTTGGGTAAGCCTATTGCTCTAGATCTGGTCACAAAGGAAAAAAATAGACTTACTCATGTTAGATTCTGTGTCAATATGGGCCAAGGTGATAATCTACAAAGTAGTATCAAACTAATGACCTCTATGGGAGTCTGGGTGCAAATATTTAATTATGAACCATCTCCTTTCATTTGTAAAAGATGTAAGTTGGTGGGTCATGACCATAGAAATTTTTATCTCCAAAGGCCAACAAACAATAAGCAATATATGGAATGTAGATTGGTTGGGAAAAATGGAAAAGTAGTAGAAGCTAAGGAACAACTGATAATCTAGGAGGAAGAAAAATAAATAGATCCCTTGAACAACTTAAATCCCTTGGCAAGGAATTGGTTGGCTCTAGATATTAAGAGAGATTTAAAGAATATAAAGATGAAAATGTGGATCCGGCTTTAGAAGAGATGGTTCTAGAAATAGAGGATGTGGAAAGTCATGAATCAGAAGGAAATGATTTTTCTCTACAAGTTGCTTTTGGACCTTCATTGGATAAGGTATCGTCTATCGATCAGAGTTCTTTTGGTCAAAGACAATAAGAGGCCCTCCCTATGGCTAATGTTTTTGGGATCTTATTAGATTATGTTTCGACATGTATGAAATGGACAATTCTTCTAAGGCACTAGTAAGTAAATCTAAACTTGTCACTCATAGTAATTCTAGAGCTGATATAGGTAAAGATTCAGCTTCTAAGGGCAGGAAGAGTAATAAGGAATTAAGGGAAACTAATTCTAGGAAGGAGGTGGATGCTAGTATTCAGAGTACTTTGGGGAATATTTTTCCTCGCAATAAGAAATGTTAAATGATTCTTCTCTCTTGGAACATTAGGGGATTGAATAATCCCAATAAACATAGAATTTCCAAGGATCTTAGATTTAAAAATAAACCCAATATTTTCATGATTCAAGAAATGAAAATGAATATGGACAAATTTAAAGAGATGGGTATGTCTATTTGGAAGGTAAGATGTTGGGAGGGGTGTAGCTCTTCGGGAGCCTCGGGAGGTGTTGTTACTTTGTGGGATCCTAAAATTGTGTTAGGTGTTGTGATTCTCTCTTCCCCTGGACATGTGGCTATGAGTTTCATGGAAATTGATTCTAAAAAATCTTGGTATGTTTCTAATATTTATGCTCCCAATAAGGTCTGTGAAAGAAGGAAGCTTTGGAGGGATCTCTCAAGTTTTAGACAACTGTTTAAAGATAAATATTGGATTATTGGGGGTGACTTCAATACCCCCTTTCCCCTGGTGAAAAGAAGGGGGTTCTATCTCTTATTCTGAGAGTATGGAGGATTTAGCTGACTTCCTAGCCAGTAATGCTTTGTTTGATTTAGAACTAGAAGGATCTAAATATACTTGGGAAAATAGGAGGATGGGATCTGAGCTCATCTAGATTATATTGGATAGGTTTGTGGTGAGTCATCTTTTTATGATTAACCAACTATATTCTCTTAAAACCCTACCCAAAATTGGATCTGATCATAATCCCCTTCTCATTAATTTGGGAATGAATCAATCTAAGAAAGATAGACCTTTCATAGTTGAAAATATATGGTTAGATCACCCAAATATTTTCAATAGAATTCAAGAATGGTGGGACACTAAAGTTTTCGAGTTGCTAGTTTTAGACTGTGTTTTAAACTGAAGCATATTAAAAGTATCCTTCAAATATGGAATAAGGAGACTTTTGGAAATATTTTCTAGGAAAAAATTAGAATTGCAGAGAGGATATAATAACTATTGAGGAACTTATGGAGAATGATGGTTTTAATATTGAATACTTATGATTGAATACCATGACAATCTAGCTAAATAAGAGATTTATTGGAGACAAAAATATAGGGTGAAGTGGCTCAAGGAGGGTGATAGGAATACTAAATTCTTCCATTTCTCTACTACTTCCAAATATAATCTCCTAAAGATTAATGAAATTAAACATGATAATAGTGAGATCTACTCGAAAGTAATGTTATCAATATGGCTATAATAAATTATTTCAAGGATATTTTTAAGGAGGGGCAAAGGGTGAAAGAGCTAGCTCAAAACAAAGTTCTGGATCTTTTCCAGAATGTGATCACCCCCTTGAAAATTGAGATCTCTTAAGGAGTCCTTCAAGGAGGAAATATGTTTTGCTATCTTTGATATGGAACATAATAAATATCTAGGTCCGGATGGTTTCCCTGCTTTCTTCTTCCAAAAATTCTAGGAGGTGATAAAGAAAGAGGTCATTGATATGGTCCAATAGTTCTTCAATAATGTTCACCTTCTAAGAAAAATGAATAATACCTTCTTAGTCCTTGTGCCAAAAATTTTGGAGCCAAAGAGGGTAAGGATTTCAGACCAATAATCCTTTGTAACACCAGTTATAAATTATTGACTAAAATCATAGCTGGAAGGATCAAAATTGTTCTTTCAAATTTCATCTTAGGAAATCAAGGGATTTTTTTCTAAGGAGGCAAATCATAGACAACATTACTATGATTTAAGAATTAATTCATTCTATTAAAAACTTTGGTAGATCAACTATGTTTCTTAAGTTGGATATCGTAAAATCCTATGATAAGATCACTTGGTCTTTCCTTCAGACTATCATGTTAAAGGTTGGTTTTGATAACATTATGGTGAGTTTGATAATGACATGTATCTCCACCGCTAGTTATTTGGTTATGGTAAATGTTAAATCGGAAGGTTTTTTTCAAGAAAGTAGAGGTTTGAGACAAGGTGACCCTCTTTTGTTGTTCCTTTATGTTAGTATGGTTGAGTCTTTGAGTAGAATTTGTCAGCATGCTCTGCTCTCTAATTACATCCAGGGTATTAAAATCTCTAGATGGTCTTCCCTGTATCTATCTTAACCAATTTTTGGATGATAAATTTATGATGGGTAAGGCCTTGATCAAGGAAGCCTAAAATTTTAAGGTGGTTCTTAATGATTACAAAAATGTTTCGAGATAGATGGTTAACTTCCACAAAAGTGTTGTTTTCTTCATTAATGTGGAGAATCAAGTTCAAGTCAGATTAGCTCACATCCTTTGGGTGTTGGATCAAGAAATTTCTTGATTCTTATTTAGGCATGCCTCTAATCCAAAAGAATCCTGATATGTCAATTTGGAATGCTCTGCTAGAAAGATTTAATATAAAGTTGTCATCTTGGAAGGGTATCCTTATTTCCCAGGTTGGAAAAATTAAATTACTTTAAAGCTCTCTTCAAGGTATACCTATTTATGTGATGTCCCTCTTCAATATCCCTACCAAAATTATTGGGTCCTTGGAGAAAATTTAGAAGAGATTCCTTTGGGCGGGTGCTAAGGAAAAGTTCAAATTCCCACTTGTGGCTTGGGAAAAAGTTACTAAACCAAAGTTATGTGGGGGCATGGGTTTAAAAAATATCTCTCTTATGAATGAGGCCTTATTACCCAAATCTGGATGGAGAATTGCTAGAGTGGAAGGTCTTTGGGTGGAAATCATTAAGAAAAATTATTTGTGAAATATAAGTAAAATGGAGTCCTTTTTCAATCAAAACACTCTTCCTAGATGGTATTTTTCTCGAATAATTTCGTGGCTTCAAAATAAATTTTAACCAAGGAACTATTTGGGAGATAGGAAAAGGTAATAGAATCAGTTTTTGGTATGATAGTTGGATTGAGGATTATCCCTTAGTAAACGTGACAATCTAAAAAAGGGTTGCTCAATTCTATGAGGAAAGGGGAAAATTATGGATAAGATATTTCTAGATTTAGGAGGAAAATATTAGGTGGGAAATCATTTTTCCCCCTCTAGAATTTGATGGAGATATCCAACCCTTTCATGATCTCAACAAGAAATTAAGGGATTTCCATATCCCCATTTTTCAGACCAAGGAGGATTCCATTAAATGGAAAGAGGAAGATATTGGAAACTTCTCGGTAAAATCAGCATATAGCTTAAATTTTAAGGATGTTCTTCAAAAAGACTATTGGAGTAGGATCTAGGTGAAGGACCTTATCCCTAAGGTTAACATATTTTATTGGTTAGCTATCTAAAATAGAATTTTGACTATTGATAATCTCAGGAAACGTGGTATGAAGCTTCCCAATAGATGCTCTCTTTGCAGGAAAGAGGAGGAAAATTTCAATCATCTTCTCCTTCATTACTCCTTCTCCCAAGAAGTGTTTGAATCTATTATGGATCTGTTCAATATTCAATGAATTTTTCCCATGACTATTAAGGATTTTTGTCTTCAATGAGTGAGCCCTTTCAGTTTCCCCATCTTGGTATGGGCCTATAATATTGCCCTTCCTCACCTCTTTTGGCGTTTATGGAGGGCTAGGAATGATTGTATCTTCCATGACCAGAAACCTCTTCTCTTGAGAGTCAAAAGTAATTTTTTGGCCATCAAGGAAAACATCAAACTCTTTAAAGGTAAGGCCAAAAACCCCACCCGAAATGGGAGCAGGAAGTTTTTAATAAGTTCTCCCGATTCCGGTGGAATTACATAGACCTAGAAAGATTACTATCTGGATCAGGCCTGAGAATAATGTTTTCAAGATAAATTTTGATGAGACATCTAAAGGTAACCCGGGTCTAGCGGGGAGGAGGAATTATAAGAAATAGTGAATGTGAATGGTTATTTGTTTATGTTGGGTCATTAGGGAGATAAACAAACAATATGGTGGAAGCTAGAGCTCTTCTATGGGGGGTTATGTTGGCCAAAGATAAAGGTTTCAATAACATTTAGGTTGAGGGGGACTCCCTCATTATTATTAATGCTCTTAACAATAAGGGTTCCATAAATTGGCCCTTAAGAAATGTCCTTAATGATGTTAAGGAAATTTTAAAAGGATTTGAAAAGGTTTCTTTTAATCATACTTTGTGGCAAGGAAATAAGTGTGTAGATAAGATGGAAAATTATGGAGTTCATAGTCATGATTATAAGATATGGTGTAAAGGAGATGATTTTCCCTCAAAAATTAATGAAGTCATTAATAGAGATTGATTGCAAAATTTTTGATGATGTGGACACAAGTGAGCATTGGTACCTTTGATACGGTGACAACTTACATAAAAGGAACTCTAGTTTTGTTGGCTTGAAAGGTGTTTTGAATTTGAGAAGTGTTAATGAGAAGGAGAGGTTTCGCATTGAGAAGATGGGTGGTGATAGAATTAAGGTTGAACCAGCTAGCTAGAATATTGAGATTTTTAATCAGCTTTTGTGGACTAAGCTTAAGATTGGGGGTTTCCATAACTTCATTACAAAATTACATGGTCATGATCCTTCCCTGTCAAAATAATTTGGCAGAGCCTAGAAAGAGGGAAAGTTTAAGGTTAGAGGTATGGAAATTGAGGTTTCAAAGACCACCATTTCCCTTGCGATGGAGATGAAAATGGAAGGGCTCAAATTTTTAAGGATAAAATCTGCATGGAGCATGAAATTGAGTTGTTCTTCATGGGAAAGGAAAGGTTCTCTTTTTTACTAATGGTATTTCTAGGTCATGTATTCTGGGAATATGGAGAGATGTGTGTCTCCAAATTATGAAGTATATCACTCTAGAGGGAAAATATCACAAAATATATACTCATCATTTGACCCTTCTGAATATGTTTAGACATAAGGTCATGGTGAGAATTCCATTCTTCTTGTTTATGTCGATGAATAATTCTCTGATGGTGTTCTAGCAGGAGAAAGTGGAGATTCCTTTGCATGAGGGGCTCATCCTCTTGATGTTTGAAAATGGGAAACCTATTCTGAATTCTCCTTTGAAAGATAAGGTGGAGGAGGAAGATCTTACTCTTGCGGAATGCCTTACAAAGATGAAGGCTAGAAAATGTAAAATTATAAGGGAGGAGATCAAAAATGAGAAGAGTGAGGAAGGTCGTGGTGAAGCGAGCAACTCAAGGAAGAGGGTTTGTGGTGGAAATTTCAAGGAATTCAAGGAGTGGAGAAGTAAGGTTCAATATCTAGAAGGGGTGATTCAGGCTGATAGAGGAAACAAATGTTGGTCAAAGGGAAACCATGTTGGATGTCACTAAGGTCTCTAATAAAATTGTCTCGCCCAAGTGAATTTTAAACATAAGATTATAGATCTTGAGTTACAATTCAAAGAGCTGAGAAATAGGATGGAGGGGATTGAGGAAGGCACTAAAAGGAGGAAGTTAAATTTTTGCATCAATAGTTCTAAGGATGAGCTAGAGGAAGATATGATTGAAAAGGTTTAAAAGGTTTTTGTAAACAAACAAATTCTTGTTAAGAATAATGAAGTTGTTCCAAAAACTTAGCTAATTTTTTCAGGATTGTTGGCAAATTATTTGTGAACATCTCTAGTCATATGTTTAAATGGTTTCTTTTCTCTATTCTGTTATTTGTTTGTTTGTGGTTTTGGTCCTGTCCTTCGTTGTTTGAGTTAAGATAGTTTAAATCATTTTGTGGAACTTTCTGTTTCTTTTTTGTTTCGGTGTTTCTTTTTCCATATTTTATAAGGCCCTTGGGAGTTGATCCTTGTTTTTACCTTATTTAATAAAAAATAAAAAATAAAAAAAAGAGTTCATGGAAATCCATTTCTAAAAGACACACACAGTCATTTCTTGAAGTTAACTTTTGTATTCCACATTGTTATTTCATATTCCTATTGAAATTTTTTCTCGTGGTTGGCTAAAGGAAGATATACTAGGTTTAGTAGGTCAAGAGGTGTCGTGGATTCCACTTTCGAGGTAAAATTCACCAGAAAATTGGACAACTATACCCCAATGTCAATTTTTTCATGTCATACCTACCCAGAGACCCCCATATACACCTACATATCATTTTTGATTCCATTATTTCCTTCTAAGATTCTATTTGTGATGTCACCTTTTGTTTCTTAGGTGATTTAGGAACAAACAAAATCATTCAAGTATGTTGGAATTATGGTTTCCAAAGCAAGATTTCTAGCACACTTAGAAGGGGATTTCATCATCCTTTCTAAGTCGGGTGCATCATCATAGGACCTATACTCATAATGGAGGTGTATTTAAGATCCCATATCATTGTGCGACTAATTTAGGGAAAATCTAGAAATATCTGAAGGTTTAGGAGCCAAGTCACTGAAAGTTGGTTTTGAGGCCTAAGGAGCTTGCATTGAAAAAAACACTTGATCTTCAAGGAAGGATTTTGGGATATTTTAAATGATTTATGGTCCAAATAAATATCATTATAAATATCTTTCAGTACCCCACATTATGGAAAAAATATATCATCTTCAAGCACCATGTATTTTTTGGGTCATCTCATTCTTTCCATGCACAACAGTAATCTTGAGAAAAAATGAGAAATTTTTAGATGTTTCAGTCAGAATAAAGAATTTTTAACATCACCATTATTATCAAAAAATTTTTTTTATGAAAAATAATATAAAGAAGTGCCATAAAACTCATCCGGGAGCTCAAGTTATGACCTTCACAAGTCAACTCTCAAGGTACTCTCTTCAGTACTTAGCCATTTTCACACCTAGAAATGTGTCGAGATGACGTTCAATTGAAATTTCATGTCCCTATTTCACCTTACCAAAGGTACATGAGGTTAAAAAAAATTCACTCCCCATTTAGCCTTCTGGTCACCCATATGATCCGGTGCTCACCTTTTAGACCCCGTTGACTGGTTTGACTTGCTCTCCCAACTATGCTCGCATACATGCCACTTGTCACTGTGAGGAAAGAGAGGATTTTTTAGCACCTTTTTCACCTTTCCAAAGGGACAATAAGGACAAGAAATGTGCCCCACCCCCTTTTGTCTTCATGGTTCCTCATACAACCATTTCTAGCCCCTAGTTTTCGTTATAGTTCCCTCCTCCACTTGCTCAATGAATAATCACTCACCACTTGTCATCATGAGGGAAAGTTGATTTTTCATGTCCCATTTGTACCAAATCAAAGGTAAATGAGATGAAAAAATTCACTCCATCCTTTCTCTTCATATTTCATGTTATATAAACATAAGACCTTAGCCATATTTTACATTCTTAGCCCCCACATCCTCCACATGCTACGAGAATGCTACCAGATTTTTCTCTAGGCATTTTTCCAATTTTTTTGCATCCTCCAACAATATTTTTCATTTTATATGATTTGAAGGAAGAAAAACACAACAAAATATGGATTTGCGAAGAAAGAAGAAAAAAATGAGAAAACTCTCGCCAAAAACCCTCGAAGTCCAGAAAGGAAATTCATTCATATTTGACAAAATATCAAATGAATCAAGGTGCCATTTTTTGCAAACATCTATTTTCTTACACACTTCGAATATCTTAAAATATTTTTTCTTGCATGGGCCACATTGTTTTGTAGCAAAGAAACCCCAACTTTCTTGTGGCAATAATTTATAATTTTAAAATATCTTAATCCAACAACCAGTTTGAGGTGAGAAATATGGAAGCATCGAAAATTTTAGTGGTTAATATTCATTAATTCATGAATATTTGAATTTTGAAATTTGAAATTGGATATTTTTAGGGTATAATTTAGGATTGGTTTGCCAAAATATTCTAGGTATAAGTAAATTTTAGGGGTCAATTTTCCATTCCCATGAAATAGAAAATCAAAAATTCACCTAAATGTAACCATTCGATAGCATATTTTAATGATATCATCTAACAACATATAGTATGTTGTCATCCAGTAGCATAAAATATGCTACTTGACTAGTAACATATAAAAAATCTACCATCATGTAACATTTATAATGATTTCATGATGTCTAGATATTCACCATTCGTGTGAAAGATAATTTTCACAAGTTCACCAAATATTTTCTCGACGCTTTTTTAGGCCATGTTAAAATTTTCCCTTTACGGAAGAACATTATAGAGAAAAAACCATCTCGTAAAAGTTTGTTTCGATGCAAACCAAGGCTTGGAAACCTAGTTTCTAGAAATAGTAAGACTTCTACACGTGTGCTTGTTGTTTACAATAAGTCATCACTAGAAGCATTTACGGAGAATACGGTGTGTACCGAGGGTAATCGAATGATAAAAATGGTTAGTCGATGCCAAAAATGGTGAAAACAACCACTTACTAAAAATAGTAAGTTCCCTATTTGGGCACTAGCTATAAATAGTAAGTTACCTCAAAGATTGGTTTTTGAGGGAGCAATGTACATAGGGATAATCTGGAAGGATAATTTCACTAGTGGGACCAAAAAAAGGGGGAAAATTATCATTTACTAAAAATAGTAACCCCATATTTCCCTATATAGTAAGTGCTCTATGAAGTAAGAAATTCAATTTCACAAGTTGTTCCAGCTTTCCCATTCATGTGTGTAATCAAAAGATCAAAGGAATGGTGGTTTTTCATTACTTGGATTGGTGGTTTCATGTTTACAGAATTAACATTTTTCATTGTTATCAATGGTTTCTTCATTAGTGTTCATGGCTTATCTCCTCAATGTACACGGGTGAATGTATCAAATCAGGAATCATCTTTGTCATTGGAACATATAAGTGTCACACATGATCGTCATAAACATTTATCGCAGTCATTTGAAACCCACCTTGGGAGATCCCGATAGTGTGTATTTTGACACTCATTTCATGGTTCAGGTTGCATGTGTATCATGTGTGAGGTGGAGTTTGGGATCATTGTCATGAGAATATTCATGATGTGTTTTGATGAAATGTTAAATTCAACATAGTAGTTTGGCCATGTTGTGAAGGTCAAATTAGGGTTGGTTTTTAAGTTTCTATCCTTTCGGATGGGATCTTCATGAGTGATGATCATGGTCAATAAAGGAATCATTTGACAGTGTTTGTAAACACTTAATTCATAGTATTTGTATGTCATCCAAAGGATTTTTATCATGGTGTAAGGAATTTGAGGATTCGAGTTCATTGCATTAGAGAATTTCATCGAATCATTTGGAAAGGGTTAGTGGAATTCATTAGAGGTGGCTTCTTCATTAACAGTCTTCTCTCTCTTCTTTCTCTATCTCTTCTTCCCTCCCCTTTTTTCTCTTTCTTCACATTTTGATTCTTCGTTGGGGTTGCAATTTTTCATAATGCCTTATTTTTTAATTTAAAAAGTGACTTTAAGTTTGTAATGTAATAATTCACCTTTGTTTTATAAAAATGGACTTAATTATTCCTAGGAATGTGAAAAGTTTCAAGGCATATGAAAAGTCATTGGGGGTAGGCAAAGAGTCATTTCTCTTTCTATAAATTGTAAAGGCCCTCACTTTTTAAAGGGTTTTCATTTTTGTAAGCTCATGAGAGAGTGATCTTGTGAAGGAGAAAAGAGATATAATTTTCTTCCACTTCCCATTTCATACATTCTTCCCACTCTTACATGTACAATTTTTCTCAAGCTTCAATAAAAGAGAAGGATTTTCTGCCTTTTTGACTAGGAGGTTTAATTGAGACTTTGTGTTCATTGAATCTTCTAGTCTTGTTGCAAATGGCTTAATTGTTTCTTCTTAAATCTACGTGTGTTGAAGTTTCTGGTTAATGGGTGTGGGACTTTTATTTTCTACCCACAACATTAATCCCTCTCCTTTTTCTCACTCCCTTTCCCATTCTCTTACAAAGTACTCTTTAGTAAGAAATTACTAGCTTTTCACAGGGTCGGTGGAGTTCCCTATTAGATCCCCACTGCAAGACCACCATAGAAAACCACTTCTACACACACATGTAAACACAAAGTTACACTGCTTGTTAGTAGAGGGACTTAGATTCCCACATTTTTAGCAAGAAGTCCACAGATTTTTTCACCTGAAAAATTTTCTCACTAAGTTTCTTGTGAAAAAATAATGTACCATTTATTTGAAGGAAATTGTGACCATTCACTAGTAATAACATGTGTTTTAGTTAACATCGGGTATTATTAATAAAGAGAAAAGAACTTGTTTTTATTCCTAACTTTAAGTAGGGTTATGTTGGTGAGAAATTTTGTTGGGTGGATAAAATTGTGGAATTATTGCCAATGCTATGGGAATATAAGTCCCTCTACTTAACCGGTACAGTTTTCATATATACATGCACATGAAAAGGTGGATTTCTATGGTGGCCTTTTGACCAGGGATCCAACAGGGACACTCCACTGACCCTGCGGAAAAACTTGCAGATACCTACACTAGATGAATTTGTCTGTAGAGAGAGAAAGAGGAGTGAGAAATTAGATAGGAGAACTAATGTTGTAGGTAGAAAATCAGATTCATGCATACATCAATTATAAGTTTTATCACATGCATTAAAATTAGGAGGAAATAACTCTACGCGTAGCAATAAGACCAAATGGAATTTATGACTACAAAGTATCAATAAATCCATTAGTCAAAAAGGCTCAAAAATCCTTCTTGTATTGATTTCTTAAACCAAGTTGTAAATAGTATGAGAATGGAGGAAAAATAGAGAGTGGGGGAAAGGAATAATTTGGCTATCTCCTTCGTTCTCTCAAGGTAGAATGCACTCTTGATCTTAGAAAATTAATGGCCAACCCTTTAAAATGGGAATGGATTTACAATTTATAGAATATACATGGCTCCTCATCTTCCTGATGACCTTCCATATGCCTTATTTCTAACTTTAGACTATTCATATTCCTACAAAATATTTAAGTCCCTTTTATAAAATCAAGGCAACTTAATTTACATTATGTTTCTAAATTCACTTTTAAGTGACTTAAAGGCATATCAAAAATTGCAAACCCCAACAAAGAATTAGAACATTTGAAAGTGAGAGAAATTTTGGGGGAAGAGGAGAGAGAAAGAGGGAGAGAAGAAGAAGAGGAGATGTCATTCCTAATGAATTACATTGATCCTTGTCGATGGAAAGCTCCAAATGTAGTGAAAATATGAATCTTCAAACTCCTTGCACACTATGAAACTCCTTCCAATTAGCTCACGAACACTCGCCAAGTTGAATGAACTAAGATGGATCTCGAATTCCCTATGAAAAATGACTAGAATGATCCTAAACAATGATGTCCCCCTAAATGATTATCCTTATACATCCCATTGTGCCAAAACTTCTCTTTGAGTGTAACTTACTATTTTTAGTAAGTGTGAATTACGAGCCAAGATGACCTTACCTGTGATGCTCCCTTTGTGTTTACCATCTTCTTTGTATCCTCTTCAAATGGTGGATTACCTGAAGTAACATATCCCTATACGGAAAGGCATGTTATTTTTAGTAAGTGCATCGTGGATCTCAAAATGTGACAAAATAGTTCTTGAAACTTTTGGGTTTTATTCTAGGGTTCCAAGCTATGCGTTTTAGTAACTCCTTCATTTGAACAAGTGGGAAAATGATTATTTCATGGCATGATTAAAATACTAAAAAAACACAATCCTCCATATCCCTAAAAATAAGGGCTTCATGGCACAAAAACTAGTTCACGCGAAACTAGATTTTTCAACGATCATCCCCTCCAATTTTCACACAATTTCACCCATTGGAACCTTGAGAGTTGAAGAGGTAGCTCATTTCCTTTTTCATAGATGTTATTCATGTGACAAGGTAGAAATATGATGAAAACTCAGTCCTCCATATCCCTAAAAAATAGGGGATTCATGGTGCAAAAACTAGTTCATGTGAAACTAGATTTTTCAATGATCATTCCCTCCAATTTTCGTGTGATTTTGCCCACTGGAACCCTGAGAAGTGGAGAGGTAGCTCGCTGATTTTTTCCACTACTTTGTGTCATGGAGGCCATTAATGGAGATTGAAATTTTTAGGTATGGTTTTTTTCTCCATTCGTAAGAAATAAATTCCATTGCGATAGGTTTTTGCTTCTAGTGCTTCACGCGAAAATTTTACTTCCATCCGATGACCAATTTGATAGGAAATTGAACTTTGTTCTTCGTGGAGCCAAAAGTGAAATTTATTCAATGTGAGAATTCCTTGCTAAAAATTGGAGGTTTGAATATGATTTTTAATGGCCTTTAAGAGATAAGAACTCAGCAATAGACGGTTTGTCAATCCATGCATCGGTTTGCAAGATATCTTCAAATCTTCATTTTATGGCAATGGGGATTTCCACTATTCTTCTTCTCAATTATACATTTATTTTCATATTTAAATGAATTATTATTCTAATAATTGTGTGCCATCATGTATTGAAGGATAATGTTCTATGATGGAGCTGTTCAAGATTTGGCAATTATTGAGTGAGGTGTTCTCTGTAACTTTTCTTCCGGCAGTGAGAAGCAATGAGAAACAACAAGAAACAACCAACAGCTTGGAAATTTTTCAAATTTTCAATTAGAATTGGGTACATTTTTTTCCCTAATATCCCTAACCTCGGGGATGTGAGGGACATCAATATGCACCTAGGGGCTGAACTGTCAAGTCAGTAGGGGTCACATGAGGGTCCCAAAGGTCACATGGGGGATGGGAACATTTTTCCAAGGTTGGTGTACCTGACCTTAGGGATGTTGGGGACATAAAATCCTGCCATGCTCTTGGTGCTGACACATGTCCTTCCAAAAATTGACTAACTCCCGATCTTCCTTTGAGAAGGCAACTTGGAACGATGTAACGTGAACTCCCAATGGAATTTATTGGTAAAATTTTATATGATATTGACTATAAATGGAATTTTGAATCCAATGGTAGGGTTATAATGTCTTGATGCATCCATTTGATCTCTAAAAAAATGGAATTTTGATCTAAGAATTCACTTGTACTTAAGAAAAACTACATGCAAATCCTATGTGCCAAGGTGTTAGGTTGTGGAGCCTATTTTCATGTGAGGAAGTGTTGAAGACTATACACTTTCCACAATTTTCTTTCCAGGGTTCCAATGGTACTAGGGGTGGCAGCCCCGAAAAAAATATTTAGCATTAAAACATGCCCGATATACCAAGAAACGTGATTTTCTCAGGATGTTTTACCCATATGTTTATGGGACGGTTTTGGCCCATGGTTTTTATACCCACAATTTTGTGAAAATACTTAAGCAGTTGTCTATTTATATGGTAGGAAATGTAAATATTTCATATGTGTTTTGAATTCGGTTGTGAATTCTATAGAGTTTGTTGAGCATAGCCCCAAACAGATCTGGGTATTGTATTGAGACAACGGTGGCTTGTAATAAAATATGAGTAAGTGATTCTTTGTGGACATAGCTCAAATGGGGTGAACCAAATTAAATATTATCTCTTTGTGTTGTGTTATTTTATTTTGTACTTTTATTTGAGATCTGTAATATTTTCTACATATTAGTTTCTACTGTTGCGATTCTGTGAGGGATTATTCCACATATTTTATCCCTTATTTCCTAACAATTGGTATTAGAGTGAGGTTTGGTTTGCTGAAGTGTTGAATCGTAGGGAAAGTTTTATCTTGAGTGGGAGCTATGATAGATGATGGAAGATCTAGGGTTGATAAATTCAACGGGAAGAATTTCAGTCTTTGGAAGATGTAGATGGAAGATTACCTTTATCAAAAGAATCTTTATATTCCATTGTGTGATAAGGTGATCAAACCCTTGAGCATGAAGGATGCAGAATGGGATTTTTTGGATAGGAAGGCACTTGGAACAATTTGTCTGTGTCTTGCATCTTTAGTATTATTTAATGTTTCAAAGGAAAATACTACACAAGAACTAATGGATGCATTAGGGAAGTTATATGAAAAACCCTATGCCTCTAATTAGATATTTTTAAGGAAAAAGTTGTTTAATATGAAGATGTCTGAGAATGGTTAAGTAGAAAATCATTTAAATGATTTTAATATGGTTGTAAATATGCTAGCTTTAGTTATAATAGAATTTGATGAAGAATTTAGGGCTTTATTAGTTTTGTGCTCTTTACCTAAGAGTTGGAATAGACTGGTAATTGCGGTAAGCAAATCAGTTCCAACTAATTCAAATTTGAAGCTTGAGGATGTTGTAGGGGTGATTCTAAGTGAGGAAATGTGAAGAAAAATCTCTGGTGAATCTTCTACTTCAGGGAATGCTTTAACAATGGAAACTAGAGGGAGACAGAAGAATAGAGGAAGCCATGGAAAATCAAAGGATCGAGGCAAGGTCAAAATCCAAAAGCAAGATAGTATGTTGGCACTATGGAAAGTTTGGGCATGTAAATAAGGACTATTGGGAGCTTCAGGACAAGAAGAAACAATAAGAAGAAAACAAGGAGGTAAATGTGGCAATGGGTAATGTATGCCAGGATGCTTTGATTCTTTCTTTGCACAATATTACTGAATCTTGGGTTTTAGATTCGGGGGCTTCTTTGCATGCTACTTCACATAGGCATTATTTTTTTATTATGTTCAAGGAGATTTTGGGCATGTTTTTCTTGGTGATGACGAGCCTTGCAACATAGTTATAAAAGGTTCTGCTTCGGGTTAAGATGTATAATGGGAATACTTGGCTATTGAAGGATGTCAAACATGTTCCTACATTAAGATGAAATTTGATATCGGCGAGTAGTTGGGAAGTGATGGTTGTACTGTGATATTTATAGTGGACTCTTGGAAGGTTACCAAGGGTGCTCTTGTGGTGGCAAGAAGTAAGAAGGTTGGAACCTTGTATCTAACCACTTTATAACACTAATGTTTGTAATCTTGTGGCTTCAGAAGTATATACAACATTGTGGCACTATAGACTCGGTCATATGATCCATAAGGGCATAGAGATCATAAAGAAGGATTTTCCTGGATATACAAAAACAAGTTTGGAGTTCTGTGAGGATTGTATATATGGGAAACAGAAGCAAGTAAGGTTTCTCAAGGTTGGACCTACAAAGAAAGAGAGTAAGTTAGAGATGGTGCATTCTGATGTGTGGGGGCCAGCTCAGGTATCATCTATTGGGGGTTCAAGTTATTATGTTACTTTTATTGATGGTGCAACAAGTAAAGTGTGGGTTTATTGTATTAGAAACAAATATGATGTATTTAACAATTTTGTTAAATGGAAAGTCTTGGTAGAGAATGAAACAGGTCTTAAGCTAAAATGTCTCTAGTTAGATAATGGAGGAGAGTATTGCAGAAATGAATTTAATGATTACTATTCTAAGAATGGAATCTGTAGGAAAAATAAAGTTCTAGGAACTCTGCAGTAGAATGGGGTGTCAGAAAGGATGAACAGAACAATAATGGAACATGCTAGGAGCATGAGGTTACATGCATGGCTACCTCTTTCTTTTTGGGCAGAAGCGGTGAGCATAGATATGTACTTGATAAATAGAGGACCCTTAAGTGCCTTAGATGAAAGCATGCCCGAGAAGGCTTGGTATGGTAATAAAGTTGATTATTCATTTCTTTGATTCTTTGGATGTGAGGTGTTTTTCCATATAGACAAGGATGATAGGACCAAGCTAGAGGCTAAATCGAGAAAAATTTGATTTCATTGGTTATGGCGGTGATGAATTTGGATATAAATGTTGAATTATTAAGGATAAGAAAATCATTCGATCTAGGGATGTGGTCTTTAATGATAAAGTCATGTATAAGTAGCGATTGTAGGAAAACAGGAAGAATCCAAGAAAGAATATGTAGCGGTAGAGGATCCTACGGATGGGAAAGTGACACATGAATTAGTTCAGAAACTCCTCAACAGGAACTCCAAACTCCTATATTGAGGAGGTCTTCTAGGGTAAGAAGAGAACTCCGAACATTTTTCTCCTTCTCTTTATTATTTATTACTCACTGAGAGTGGAGATCTAGAGAGATTTGATGAAGCAATGTAGGTAGATGCTAGGAAGAAGTGCGAGCAAGCCATGGATGAGGAGTATCAGGCTCTCATGGAGAACCAGACATGGGATTTGGTGAAGCTACCCAAAGGAAAAATAGCATTACGGAACAAGCGGGTCTTGAGTCAAAGTAGAAGGAGGAAAGAAAAGATACAAGGCCTAGTGGGTGGTCAAGGAGTTTGCACAGAAAAAGGTATAGATTTTGATAAGATTTTTTCTCCCTACGGTAGAAATGACTTCTATTAGAACTATTATAGGAATAGTTGCATCGAGAACACTTGCACTTAGAACAACTTGATGTAAAGACCGCATTTCTCCACGGTGATTTGAAGGAGGAACTATATATGTAGCAACCAGAGGGGCTATGAGGTCAAAGGTAAAGAGGATAT
This sequence comes from Taxus wallichiana var. yunnanensis, assembly GCA_018340775.1. Lineage (NCBI taxonomy): Eukaryota > Viridiplantae > Streptophyta > Pinopsida > Cupressales > Taxaceae > Taxus > Taxus wallichiana. The sequence continues at coordinate 643,402,582 of CM031237.1, read as the reverse complement.
GGTTTACAAACCGAAGAAGAGCTTGTATGGCTTAAAACAAGCTCCACGTCAATGGTATAAGAAAGTTTATAGATTCATGATGGAGCAAGGTTATATTAGATGTCATTCGACAATTTCATGTATACAAAGAAATTTGAGGATGGCATTTATATTATCTTGTGTTTGTATGTGGATGACATGTTGGTTGCGGTAAAAACATGAAGGCTAAGTGAATCCTTTGCTATGAAGGATTTGAGGGCAGCCAAACAAATACTTAATATGAAGATATCTTGAGATAGGAAGGAACGGAAGCTGAATTTATCTTAGGAAGAGTATATTAAGAAAGTATTAGAGATGTTTAATATCTAGGATGTTAAACTGGTTGGGAATCCTTTGGCACACCCTTTCAAGTTATCAAAGGAGTAGTTTCCCAATATAGAGCAGAGAGAAACCAGATGTCCAAGGTACCTTACTCATCGCGAGTTGTCGAGTTTGATGTATGCCATGGTGTGTACTAGGCTTGATATTACCCATGCGGTGGGAGCAAAGTGAGTAGATTTATGAGTGATCCGGGTAGAGATCACTAGAAGGCGATAAAGTGGATCCTTCGGTATTTGACAGGACCATGGGGATAGTTTTGTGCTACAGTGGATCAGACACCACTTTGTGAGGTTATGTAGATTTAGATATGGCTGGAGATTTAGATAGTAGGAGGAGCATGACAGGTTATGTTTACACTATAGGTGGGACAACAGTGAGCTGAATTTCATGACTATAGAAGCTGGTGGTTTTATCAACCACAAAGGCTAAGTATGTTGCTACCACAGAGGCAAGAAAATAAATGATTTGGTTACAACAATTGCTTGAGGAGTTAGGACATAAGAAGGAGCAAGTAAATTTGCATAGTGATAGTCAGATTGCTATACACCTAGCTAAGAACTCTGCTTTCCACTCTATCACGAAGCATATATAGTTAAGGTACCATTTCATCAGGAAAAATTTGGAGGAAGAGAAGTTGAAGTTGGAGAAAATTCATACCAGTCAGAATCCTGCAAACATGATGACCAAGGTGGTCACAAGGAAAAAATGAAGCTATGTTTAGCTTTGGTTGGTCTTCATGGAAACTAGTGAAGGGTTGAGAAGCTTGCTCAGAGGAAAACTAGTCTCCAAGCGGGAGATTTTTAGGTTGTGGAGCCTGTTTTCATGTGAGGAAGTGTTGAAGACTATACACTAAGAGTAATATACACTTTCCATAGTTGTCTCACCCATGAGCAAGGGTCCGGGGCTGGAAGCCCCTGCAGTAGAGGGTTCAAGGGTGCAGCCCTAGAAAAAAAAATCCTTAAAATGTTCCCTGATATACAAGGAAATGTGCTTTTCTCATATGGGCAAGATTTTTACCCATAGGGTTTATGGAATGGTTTTGGCCCATGGTTTTTATACCCATAGTTTTGTAAAACTGCTCAAGTAGTTTTCTATTTATATGGTTTTGTGCATATGGTAGGAAATATAAACATTGCGGATGTGTTTTGAATTTGACCGTGAATTTTGTAGAGTTTGTTGAGCATAGCCCCAAATGGATCTAGGTATTGTATTGAGACAGTGGTGGCTTGTAATAAAATATGAGTACATGATTCTTTGTGGATGTAGCTCAAGTTGGGTGAACCACATTAAATACTTTCTCTTTGTGTTGTGTTATTTTATTCTGCACTTTTATTTGAGATTTGTAATATTTTTTGCATATTAGTTGCTATTGTTGCGATTATGTGAGGGATTATGCCGCATATTTTATCCCTTATTTCCTAACACAAGGTTTTGTGAAAAATATTATTTCACCATCATGTAGGCCTTAGAATCCTCTTTCTGGAGATGTTTGTTTCTACTTATAGCTCCATATGGAGCTCTCATAATCACCTTCCAAAGCTCAATGGTTGTTTTGGCCTATGCACTCACTAGGCCTGTGAACCCTAATTCTTGTGAAACTACCCAAACTTCTCCAAGACCTTCCAAAATATTCCTAAACCATCTCTATGATGTCTCAAGAACTTTTTATCACCTCCACATCAACTTAGGCTCTTCTTCTTTGCTCTGTGAGGTTGCTCCAGCTCTAGGAAGGCCAGTGATAGCCCTTCCAACAACTGCTTGTAGCTTGCAAATGAACTCCTAAAATCACCTAGGGGAATGCTATAACATTATTTTGTAGGTTATTTGGACTTACTGGAAAGAGCTGAGGTGTCTTAGAGTGATAGAATTGAAATTTTTTGCACAGGGGTATAGTTTTCGTGCTCGGAAATTGTCAATTTCCCTATTGCACATTTACATGACAAAAAGTTATCAAGATTATTTGTTTGAATGTAATACAATATGTAATCATATTTTTGTACTTCTTGTTGAGAAATAATATTTTTATCTAAATTTGATTATGTTATAAATTTAATCAAGTTGAATATGGATTATACAATTGTGAAATTTTAAGTTGTTAATGAGAGAAACTTGTTTGATTTTATTATATCTATAAAAAGAGATGTTAATCCATACCATTTCTACAAACTTTCCATGTACATTATCAATTTTATTTTGTAGATTACATGATGGATTAGTTATTACGGGATTAAATTTAGACTATTTACTTGCATGCCTGTTATGCAATAACTTTTTAATCTATTTGTAAACATTGATTTAATGTATATCCAGATTTGGATCATGTAATCCTTATTGAGTGAAATATTATTTCATGAAGTTGTAAATGGAAGTTGGCCAATTATATCATTATGAAATTATTAATTTATTTATTTAATAAGGAATTATCCTTAATGAGTTCAATACATACTTTATTATTTGACTAAATTCTTTTGAGTTGTAATAATGATGTACATTGTTTTCATCAACGGTTGTACTTGATAATGATTGTGAAACAAATTGAACTTGATTAATTAATTATACCTTATGATATCATTTAATCTGATATATTAAATGAAAATTATTACAATGTTAATCATGACAACATTATTCAATGAATAAATTAATGAATTAAATAACTAACATTGTTTTGGGACAGTGGTATAAGAGTTGTGATATAAATATATTTCTTTGACTTGTTCAAAAGTGTTTAAGAATATAATTGATTAATTATATATTAAAACCTCATAGTACATGGATGACTAATGTTACCTTCATAATAATAACATGTTAAATGACATAATGATGTCAAGGTACGAAAGTAAACTACATGCAATCAATTATTAATGTTAAACAAGAACGAAGCATTGTGAAACAATGTTGATATTAAAACTTACACAAATTTTAAAGAAGGGTATATCTCTTTTTAAGAGGTAATTCCCATTAGATATTGTTAAGGTGAAACATGACATTATCTAAGTAGGATTGGGATGATTACCTAATCTTAATAAGATGGTTAAACTAAAATTACATTTAACAATGGGAGTCGTAAAGTGACACTTTGAGTTTGGAACCTTAGAACGATAATAACTATTGTGTTATTGATGACTTGTCATTAATCATATAACCTTAATTACAATATTAATGGTAATCATACCTAGTAATTGTCTTAAATATCAAGTATGCATGGACTATAATACCCACCTTTCGAGTTGAATGTACTCTGACTGTACCATCTTATAACGGCTATGGGAAGGGTAGTGATTACTTTCGATGGGATTAAAAACTAATCATTATCTTTCCCATAGTGGTCCTAATCTAGGACTACTAGCTTACACTCAAGTTAAGAGGTGAGACCTTGATTATAGGCCTTCTATATACATCAGTTTTAAAAAATTAACTATTAAGATGAAATCCAGATAACTATGTGGGATGATTATGCGGTGATGGGAAAATTTTCACTTAACTTATGTGTGGTCACGAAACTAAGAATGTAAAGCATAGCTTGAAATATTTGTCCTAAGTAGTGTATTATCTAAGTACATTGTTGGATCATTGAGTTCCTAATTAGAAGTGTGAGATGTCAAATGAAATTCAATAAGTTGATTTTCAGGTAGACACTTAAGAACTAGATCAATTCACAAATCTAAATGAATAGGTTGACCAATTGCATACAATATATGCACACTCGAAAGAGTGAAGATAAAGGGGATCGGTAGATATAATTGACCTTTACATAAGCACATGGTTTTGATGTTATCATATGGATTGTAAACTAGATTACTTGTTGGATTCTTATTGCTTCATTATAAAATAATTGAAGGCATGTAATGGGGTTAAGGGGTTTGTTTTAAAAATCCCTTAATTCGGAGTTGTTATAACATCGGGTGTGTTACAAGTTTTTGAAAAGTTGAATATGTCCATTGGGTAACTTGAAAAATAATGGAGTGATACTATTAGGGCTATGGAAGGCTAATTCTAGTTATTTTTCATATTTCTTGTCTATGATGGTTTTTGCCTTAGTGTTTTTTGTTTGTTTTTTCTTTGTGGTTAATAGTGTTGTTACAAAGATTTGTGATGGTTGATAGGTTCCCTTGTTTTTGTATCTTCATGTACTTGATGGATTTTTGTATGGGACAGTTCCCCTTAACCTTTTGTTACTTATTACCAAAAAGGGTCAAGGACCATTACAAATTTGAAACATTCCATTAACACCTTTTCATGATCTAAGACTATTTAATAAAACATTATAATTTATCATTTAAATTTTAAGCATTGTATTAATACCTTTATATGAAAATGATAAATTATAAACTCTATTCTATCTCTATGTTTCCTAATTATGAGAATAGTTAGAATGGGAATATCTCATTTCTCATGCAATTAATATGGAGGAAAAATATGTTTCCTATATAAAAAAATACTTATTTCACTAAATTGGGACTTATTCTAGTCCCAACAACTAAAACATATACTCAATATTAGAATCCAATATAGCTATTTTTGGATTCCAAAATGTCAAATATTAGAATTATTTGCACTCCAAAATCACTCATATCATATTCCAAAATTGCACATATTGGATTCCAAAATCGCATATATTGGAATCCAGAATCACATATATCGGAATCCAAAATCATGAATATTGGAATTAACTGTACTCCAAAATCACATATAATGGAATACAAAAATCAAAATATTGGAATCATTAATTCTCCTTCCGAAGTCCAATATATCTACTCAATATTTAAATTTATGAATATGTGAAATAACATTTAATGATTTCAGAGAATCCAACATGATATGAGAAATAATGTTTGGCTATTGCTAGCCCATATATTATAGATACATGTTCTATTTTATAAGGGCTAGTGGCGGCTAGGCTTAAGCTTTGGAACCATGCTCTTATCTGTTTTATGATTTTTTAAATATTAAACTATGCAAATTTGAATATGTCAAATGCCATTAAGCAAGTAACTGCTAGGCTAATGACATTCACGAGATGTGAGACAATTTTATATTCAATTACTATGGTTCGATTGAACCTTGGGGAAACTAGATAATTACCTTATGGGTTAAATTTTCCGCCACCTATGCCTGTCAAATAATTTTTTGTGGAAGGGAAAATTTCAAAATTTTCCCTTTGAAAATGTAAAATAGTGTTATTTTATACTATTAATAAGATTTATAAAAGATTATATTATATGTATTTCACTCTTTCTAATATATATTTGTATAGTTTACTAATAAATCTATATAAAAAATGATGGTTATACTTATAATTTACAAGTTACATGTGATGGTTTTTTCAAATATCTATAAGTATTTTACGGCTAAAATCATATAAAAAGTCTAAATGGCCGTCAAATTTAACCCCTATAAATATGAAGAAACTTAAAGAGGGTGATGATTCAATTTAGGAGAATGTAATTAACTATAAAACCATTCCAGATATATTTTCATATTTAAAGTTAGAGCTCATATTTACTTCATTTATAATGGTGTGATTGAACCTCAACGCAACCAGAGAATTTCTGAAGATGTTATGAAGAAATTAGTAGAGGGTGACGATCCAATGTAGGAGAATGTAATTAATTGTAAAACCATACCAGATATATTTTCATATTTAAATGTAGATATAAAATCAATTGTAAAAATATGATTTAAAATTTTTCATATTCAAATATGGATATGAACTTATATAAAATTAACTCTAAAACTATCCCATATATATATTTTAGTATTTAAATATAGTTATGAAATAAATTGAAATTCCTTTATTAAAGGTAGATAGAATTATAAACATTTGATGAATAATTTGAATTTATAATGTAACATTATTCCTAAAGTTGGGGTTCCAAATCATTAATACAAATCATAGTAAAGCTCCAATAAAAACGCTACCTATAACTTTTTTTTGATCTAATATAATCCCAAACATTTTCGACATCCTTCAATGGTTACAAAAAGGACACAACACATATAACAAGTATGTGTCTTCTAACTTAGAATCTATGTTAAATATTTCAATAATTATGTAGCTCGCAACATCATTAAACTTGTTTTCTCTAAAGAGTCATCTACAAGAACCGTATTTTTACAATTGTACGATGCATTAAACCACAAAAACAAAGTGAAGATTATTGAGATATAATTTGGGATTCCCGAACCTTCATAATCGGATAATTTGGTGTCGTCGCGATATTCTTGTGTAAATATGAACTCAAAGCTTGCAACCTCCAAGCCGATGTTTTAAAGGAATGAAGGCATCATGTCATCAACATTTGAATTTCTCGCCAATGTCCACATTGCTATGTTGAAATGTTTTTGCACCATTATAAGAAATATTTCACATAAGGTTTGAGAAAAAAAAAATTGAGCTCAATGCCACCAAATTTTTTTAACTGTTTAAATGTCAAAGATGCCTTGTGGAGGGTGTGTGCCAAAACACCGTTTATATCAAATATAATCAGTTTCATGTTGTATGTGTTAATATCATCAATTAAAAAATAAAATGATTTAGGGTGGTGAATCACTTAAAAATAAAAAAAAGTTCCTTTTGATATTTTTATATCAAAAATCAAATGGTTGTAGGTGGTGACAAAGGTAAAATCTAAGGGTGTTCCTTATTTCTTATTGTTATACTAGGAATATTTTTTGTGAAGAATTTATTTGAATAGAATGTAATGTTTTAGTGTGATGAGTCTTTACATACCATATTGTAGTTATTTCATTGCATTGGAAAGTGGTATATGTTTTCTAATATCGAAGAAAAACTAGTATTTAAGCATGCTCGCAATTAATTTAGGAATACATATTTCATTAATAAAAACTGCTCAAAGATTTGTTACATTAAATATTTTCTGTTAATTCACATTCATAACTTATACACTCACACTCTAAACTTATAATTAGGGAAGATTTAAATTCTCCCAACTTATAATCATACAATCGTAATTTAAATAGTTACACAAAACCATCACTAAAATATACGAAGGTATTCTATTTACAATGGTAAGTTGTATCATCATAATAACATTTTGAAATGCTAACTTTTTATTTAGCATTTACTCACTCCAAATATTTGATGCCCTCTACCACATTCAATCCCTTTGACACTATTAGTGATAAGTCTTTGTGCAAATCAGTCATCAACCACATATCTTTTGAGAAATTTTCTCCTCTGCTTTTCATCCCAACCATAAAATTTGCTGGAGGGTTTCCCTTTACACCTAATGTAATACACATTGTGTCTTCAAAATTGTAGGGGACATCGTTTTACTCCAAACCTTTTCTATATCTTTTATTACTATTCCATTGATAATTTTTTAATGCTATTTTCCCTAGCTGATTAATGGACTCAAATCAGTCGATAATTTTTATTGAAGGTCTTCGCCATCTTTTCAACATCAATTGAAGTGAGTTTGTCTTTAACCGTAATCCCATTTCAATTTTTTTTATAATAACTTTATAAAATCTTTCGTGCCACCTCGCATGGTCATTCTCTCCCCATGTAACTTGAATGGGATGTCCCTGAGGAGGGCGATTGGTTTTTATCATTCCCTCCAAATCTAAAATAAGCAAAAATTCTTGTGGCTAACTATAGGGAAGTAAATATTTTTTTAATTGGTCTCATATCAATTCTAACCAATGGAAAAATAAAAATTTTATCTTGTGGCTACCACTTATCGATGGGCATGGCATGTATGATTGCATCTTCTTTACCCACCTGGGTGGATCCTCTTATGAAAGATATATTTTAAACAATATTAATATAGTTATTATTTTGGAAAATGAAAGCATATTTGAAAAAACACACTGAACTACGTGGTAAAATGGTAAATTCAATATTAGTAGTTTAGGTAGCTAGCACTTACCGAATGAGCTTTCAACTTGGCATGCATAGACCTTACTAGTTTCTAGATTTTTTGATGTAATATATGTTATAAAAAAAAGTAATCAATTCAAAATCAATTTCATTCTATCACAAATGAAAGCATAATTGAAAAGCATACTGGTCTTTGTGGTAATATGGTAAGTAAAAATAAAAATGTTCTATCTTCCGATGAATTGTAGTGCCCACTAGGGTTCGTTTATATCCATTGAACCACCCATTGGTGGACAACACTTTTGAGATATTGATGTGGATTAGTGATCGCTAGGTTATGCCATCATTGGCTAGAATAAGCATAGATTCTAATTTTGGTAGTATCATTATGTTGATACTAATGGTTTATGCAGATAACCAACAACCTAAAAACTACAAACTATGTAGCATTGGATGCCACCAAGAACTTTTGAAATAGGTTATTTGGTAATTCCTTCTTTGAAAATGATTCCGCTTCTAGAATTAGCTAAAATATTTTTCTATAACTATGTGAGCCTTAGAAATGGTTATGTTTTAAAATACACATGGCTAACATACCTAGTTATATATAAATATTTGTGTTGGCTACCATCACACACTTCATTGTCACTTTCTCTAGGCGTTGGTGGTCTGCATAAGCCATTAATAAGAACTTTTGAAATAGGTTATTTGGTAATTCCTTCTTTGAAAATGATTCCACTTCTAGAATTAGTTGAAATATTTTTCTATAGCTATGTGAGCCTTGGAAATGGTTTTGTTTAAAATATTCATGGCTAACATACTTGTTTTTGTCTGCATATTCATGTTGGCTACCACCATGCACTCCACTATTACTTTCTCTAGGTGTTGGTGGTTTGCATAAGCCATTAATTTTTCTTATAAATTTTTGGGGCTTAGTATCAATTCTTATTTATAAATGCATACGACTAACATACCAGGATTTTCTTACATATTCATGGATGATGTGGTTGATTTCTCCTCATCTATGGTCAAAATTGACGAGCATAGAGTATTGTCAAAAAAATGAGAACAACAAAATTGAAAACAAAGCTCATTAAACATATTTATAAAGCTATTGAAGTTCAATCATCATGATGAGTTGGTTGTGTAGCGTAAAGTTGAGAGGTTTGTACATCGATTCATACTGTTCTTGAGTTTTCTACGTAAAGAAGAAATGTGTAAGTATATTTTTTTGATTAAACTACTTTTGGGTAAGTGAAGCAAGTTGGTGGACAAAAAAAGGGTCATAAGTGGACATCATATTGCAAAAACAGAAAAATCTCAACTTGTAGGGATTATTAGCAATACACACACTCAAAATTAGAAAAATTTATATCCATATGAATCGTAGCATCCGAAATCTAGTTTCTAAACTATTGATTTTTTTAAAAACAGACAAGTTTATCTATATTAAACACTTAAAATTATATGACTTGATATTTGTTTTTGAAAAAACCTATAAGATTGTATTCATTCTGTTTGCCCGCGATTTGGATGACCAAATCTTTTCTTTTTTTCCTTTGGGGAAAAGTTAGATGTAGTTGTCTATCTTGGGATGGATTTTATTTTGTATTTTTAAAGCAATTTTTTTTTATGATATTTTCCGTGAAAGTGGTCTGAAAATATTTAGAAAACGAAGCGCTTTCCATTTGTCCACCATAACTATATCAAAAAATATCAAAATCAATTTTTTTAACGTGTGTAGAATTTTTCCATGCTTGGGATGGTATAAGTTTTATCACATTTTGATAATAAAAACAAAAGTTGCAGTATTAAACTTAGACATGAACATTCGTGAGAAAAAATGTCTTAAAGACCTATTGTTAGTGAAAAATCATAAAATGATATTTATCTTATTCTATTCACTTTAAAATCAATATTTCTACGAAGCTAATAGTATCCTCTACGTGATGGCACCATATTTGTGAAATGTTTTTAGTTTTTCAGCATGATTCAAGTTTGTGGAAGAGAAAATTTGAAGTTTTTGACCCTTTACACTTCATAATGGCCTTCCATAGCTTTGGTTGGGGAAAACAAAGATTTCCCGAGCCTTAGGGTTAGATTTGATGATACAGATAGAACCGTGATCACGGTTTATAAACCACGATCATGGGTTTTTACACAAGAAACATGAACACGCTTTATAAACCATGAGTGCAGTTTATAAAGCAAGATCATGGTTCATAAATAATATTTACACACATCCCAATGTTCTAATTACCATGTGATTTTTACTCTTTGAATTTACCGTACTTAATTACTATAAAATTTTGGCATTTTCTACACATTTTCTTATCACCTGAAGCAAAACATCATGAGAGACAAGAAAAAAAGTCAAAAAAGGAAGTCATTAAGTAAAAAAACACCAAATGAATTAGAGGCAAATAGATTTCAAAATGTTGAGCGAATGCAGAATCTTCGCAAATCAAGAAGAGGTTCATTTTCAACCACTACTATTGTAAGAAATGAGGAACCAGGTAATGTTTCTACCGCATCATTGTTGAAGTTGAATTAAATACTCATGATGAAGAAGAATTAAATACTTGTGATGTAGCAAATGTTGAAATTGAAGGAGACAATGAAAATGTGAATAAAGAAATTCAAGTTGAAAATGTAGACAAGCAAAATTTGATAAAAAGCACCTCCTAGGATTTTCCATAAGAAACCTAATTATTTTATTGAAAATTGATGAAAACATTTTGAAACCAATGTGTGACAAATTTTTTGAAATGGCAAATCAGGAGAACAACCACTAAAATTTGGGATAATCATTTTGAAATTTTTAATGATTCCCAAAAATGCATTGTTGGTTAGTTTGATGAAATTGAATAAAATGAGACCTACATTAAACACCTTAGGATTGACAACATCTAATATATGTGGTCAAACCTCTACAATTGTTGAAAACCTTCATGATGCATATCAAACTGTTGGTGTCAAGAGATGCACTAGGGATAGTAATATTATGCGTCGTGTACTTGCTACTAGTGTTGTAAGTGAATAAATAAAAATAATGTTTGATTATGCAAACATGTTAAATTTTGTACGTTAATCAAAAAAATCTAATAAAAGTAATTGAAAGATGTAATATCCTTCAATCACTCAATAACACCGATTTTTGGGCATTTTTTGCTAGAGCACCACGTAAGGACAAATATAATTATGATGTTATAAGAGAAGTTTTTATTCAATTTTGGCATGATAACACTAGAGTTTCACATAATACAAGAGATGTTGTAAAATGGAGAGTTTTTTCTACTAATTGCAAACCACATCCAAAACATTTCTTAGATATGACTCAAACTCAATTTTTTCGTAATTTTGAACAAGAGCATCTAGAAATTAAAATTAGTCAACATTTTTTTGAAATGTTAAAACCATTCAATGTGAAAATCAACTACACTCGCACCACTTGTTGTTGGAGGTAACATGTTGAATTTTCTATGCATTATACTAAATTTTTATGTATTCATTCTATTTTTCATTCTGAAACTATGTTATCAAAATGTGGTGTTTAAGTTCCACCAATATCTTCCATGGATTTTATTCCTATGATATTTTGTGAAAAAGAAGTTGGACAATTTTTATAGTCGGGATTGTTTAGATGGAAGTTTTGGTACATGTGGCGATTACTTAAATTGGAAAGTTTCATCCATAAGCAAATTGAAGGTACAATAGGAAATAATTTAGTTGAGTTTGATAAATATAAATCAATTTCATACTAGTTGAAAGATGGAAAAGAGTCTAAACGATGTGAGCTAGTTATAGAACATATGCTTGCTTTTCAATTTATGAGAAAATTTAAGGATGAAATTGTTTATGAGTATGCTAGGCATACACACGAGCTCGATGATTGGGTGAACATTTCAATATATGCAAAGACACATTTCCTATTGGTACTATTGTTTCAGTGGTCAATTTTGCAGAGAATTACACATTGCAACCACAAATGAAGGTTTAATCACAATATTACAACTCAGTACAAGTTGCCATTTTTGTGCATATAGCATTTATATATTCTCCCCGACAGTATAGAGAATGATTGAAATTTTTTAAGAGAGTACCACTTTTATATTAGTGATGATCATACTCATTCTACTAATTGTGCAAGGGTGTTTCCATTTATTTTATGGAAACTTTTCTGATAGGGACATCCAATTCAAACAACATTACATATAGTCAAATAATTACACGTCTTAGTTTAAGAATACACGAATGTTTTATTGGATGAGCAGGATGCACTTCAAGATGGGTGTGCATCATATTTGGAGTTTCACTAAGGCTAGACATGGAAAAGGAGAGCATGACGGTGCGGGGCATGTGTGAAAATATCTCTTGCAAGAGAAGAGTTTAAGTACAAATATGGTGCTAAATTGAAAGATGCAAAGAGCATAATGGAATGGTGTATTGAATACATGGCCCGAGGTTCTCAAGAAAATTCTACGGTTCGAAGATATGTTTGGTTGATAGAGGAACAACAAATTGCTAACTATGAGGATTGTATGACACTCACTGGGTCCAATGATATGCACTCATTTTGTAGCTCAGACACTACTTCGTGGGCCACGTGGACAAGAAATTTGACATTTTTTTGTGCATCTTATATCGAATTTGTCACTAGTAATCTGTGATTCACAAGAATGGGTGGATGGATGGATTTTAGGCCTCTAACTCGCTTCCTAGTTATCAACCTCTACAAGAATTATGACTTGTTTTTGCATATGAAGTTGCAAAATCCAAGGACTTTGACAAAATTTTAATTTTGGTGCGATAAGGTATTTATGGTTATTTACAATTTTGTATTGAGTTATGTCTATTGAAATTTAAATATGTACAATTTAAATTTGAGTTAAAACCTTTTTTTTAGGACATGTGTTTACGGTTATTGCGACAGAATACAATGAAGAAGGAGAAAACCATTTATTATATCGTTTCATCGAGGAAAGAAAGAATTTGAATTCTTCATTATAGATGGCGAAGATATTGAGTACCGTCTGAGGTCATTAGTAGTTATTGGAACTTGGCTTTGATGATATTTATTAAAAAATCCTCTGTTTGGGTGTTTTAAGACTTTGAGACACATAGGAAAATACTCTTATATTCGCATCTAGTTCTAGCGACAAATATTCAGTTGTATAAATATGGAGGAAGGCCTAATACCAAGATTCTTTAGAAGGTTCAATAGTCGATCATGAAGCAATCCTGTCCGCTATTCGAGTAGATCGATCCGATGATTCATTGGAATGAATTTACAATGCTCATGTCTAGTATATATAATTTCTTTGGTATATATAAATTTGTTAGTTAAATAAATTTAAGTTCATATATTTTATTAAATTTGTGTATTTTGTATATATCTAGTATGGTTTTGGTTTGAAACTTAAATTTCTTTGACTAAAACTTTTATGTGCGGGTTAATGGTGCTAGAAAAGCTTCTACCTTCACATGGTTGGAAATGTTAGTAGAGAATTATAAATTCTCGAAGCTAAGAGAATATTTCATTGTTTTACAAGAAAAGAGAAGAAATTAACAATGATTTATGTACTTGTGGAGTGGGTTCTTGGCTCTGGAGGAGGAAGCCCAGAAGGACCTGAATCTTAGAGAACTGAAATGACACCTCCCTAAGTGTTTATAAGACCATACCTACGCATGTACACAGTCGGTTTGGTGCCACAACCCACCATTTGTAATATATAGCGTTTGACAGCCTTACACTGTCTCAAACTACACTATTTGTCACGTTTGCAAACAATAGGGCAGCAAGAGCACCGATTAGAGAAGAAAAAAATGAGATAGGATATTGTATAGGGTCCCTACGCTGAGGTGTAGGATCAAACGAGATGTCCTTAGGTGCCACAGTGTGCGTAGTCACCCACAAACTTGAACAATTTTTTGGTCTCAGGGATCTTAAGGGACTTCACCTAAATGAGGTATCTCGGAAGCAATGATGTTGTCACACACCAAAATGACACCTCCTCTAGTGTTCACCTATCCACATAAATGTTTCATTGTAGTCAATTCAATGCCACGACCCACCATTTATAAAATATACCGTTTGACATCCTTACACTATCTCAAACTACACTATTTGGGGCGTTTTAGGACAATAGGGCAACGAGAACCGATTGGAGGAGGAAAAAAATAAGATAGGATATTGTAGAGGGTCCCTATGCTGAGGTGTAGGATCAAACAAGACATCCTTAGGTGCCACGGAGTGTGCATAGTCACCCGTCAAAGTTGAATAATTTTTTGGTCTCAGGGTTCTTAAGGGACTCCACCTAAACAAGGTAACATGGAAGAAATGACATTATCACACACCAAAAAAACTCCTACTCTAGTGTTCACCTAGCCACCTAGATGTTTTGGCGTAGTCAGGCTTTGGTGCCACGACCCACTGTTTACAAAATATACCGTTTGTGACCTTTACACTGTCTCAAACGCACTATTTGGTACGTTTCCAAATAATAGGGTAGCGAGAGCACCGATTGGAGAAGGAAAGAACCAAGACAGTTATTGTAAAGGGTCCATATGTTGATGTGTAGGATCAAACAAGATTTCCTTAGGTTCCACAAAGTTTTCATAGTCACTGTCAAAGTTGAATGATTTTTTGGTCTTAGGGCGCTTAAGGGACTCCACCCAAACAAGGTAGCCTAGAAGCAATGACATTGTCGCGCACCAAAATTACACCTCCTCTACTATTCACCTAGCCACCCAAATGTGTCAGTTTATTCGGTTTGGTGCCATGACCCACCATTTGTAAAATATACCATTTGACAGCCTTACATTGTCTCAAATTACACTATTTGATGCGTTTACAAACAATAAGGCAGCGAGAAAACTGATTGGAGAAGAAAAAAACCAAGATAGGATATTGTAGAGGGTCCCTATACCAAGGTGTAGGATAAAATGAGATGTCCTTAGGTGCCACAGAGTGCGCATAGTCACCCGTTGAACTTGAACAATTTTTTGGTCTCAGGGCTCTTAAGGGACTTCGCCTAAATGAGGTATTCCGGAAGCAATGACATTGTCGCGCACTGAAATGATGCCTCCTCTAGCATTCAACTAGCCACCCAAACATGTCAACATATTTAGTTTGGTGCCATGACCCACCATTTACAAAATATACCGTTTGGCATCCTTACACTATCTCAAACTACACTATTTGGGGCGTTTGTAAATAATAGGGCAGCGAGAGCAGCGATTAGAGAAGGAAAAAATTAAGACATACTATTATATATGGTCCCTATGTTGAGGTTTAGGATCAAACAAGATGTCCTTAGGTTCCACGAAGTGCACGTAGTCACCCATCAAAGTTAAACGATTCTTTCGTCTCAGGGCTCTTAAGGGACTCCACCCGAACTAGGTAGCCCGAAAGCAACAACGTTATCGCGCATCAAAACAACACCTCCTCTAGCATTCACCTAGCCACCCAGATGTGTCGGTGCAGTTGGTTTGGTGCCACGACCCACCATTTACAAAATATACCATTTGACATCCTTACACTATCTCAAACTACACTATTTGAGGCGTTTGTAAATAATAGGGAAACAAGAGCACCAATCGGAGAAGGAAAAAATTGAGATAGACTATTGTAGAGGGTATGTACACCGAGGTTTAGGATCAAACGAGATTTCCTTAGGTTCCATGGATTGCACGTAGTCACCCGTCGAAGTTGAATTATTTTTTAGTCTCAGGGATCTTAAGGGACTTCACCCAAACAAGGTAGCCCGTAAGCAAACGACGTTATCACACACTGCGAAATTATGCCTCCTCTAGTGTTTACCTAGCCACTTGGACATGTCATCATAGTCCATTTGGTGCCACAACCCACCATTTGACATCCTTAAACTATCCGAAACTACACTATTTGGCGCGTTTGCAAAACAATAGGGCGGTGAGAGCACCGATTGGAGAAGGAAAAATCTGAGACAATATATTATGAGGGTCCCTACGATGATGTATAGGATCAAACAAGATATCCTTAGGTGCCATTGAGACTGTGTAGTCACCTGTAAAAGTTGAACGCTTTTTTAGTCTCAGGGATCTTAAGGGACTATGCCCGAACGAAGTAGCCCGGAAGCAATGACGTTGTCACACAACAAAACGACACCTCCTCTACCATTCACCTAGCCACCCGGACATGTTGGCATATTCAGTTTGGTTCCATGACCCACCGTTTGCAAAATATACTTGTTTGTGACCTTACATTGTCTCAAACTACATTATTTGCGCGTTTGCAAACAATAGGGTAGTGAGAGCACCGATTGGAGAAGGAAAAAATGAGACATACTATTGCAGAGGGTCCCTATGCCAAGGTGTAGGATTGAATGAGACATCCTTAGGTGCCATGGAGTCATAATTGTTGAAAAAGTTGTAATTGTTGAAAAAGTCACAGATTCTTCTCAGAAACAAAAAAAGAAGAAAAAGAACAAGAACAAGAAAAAGAAGAAAGTTGTAGATTCTTCTCCTTTGCAACAGGTTCCTCTTCAACAAACTCATTCTGTTTTCAACAACTTTTTCAACAATTACAACTTTTTCAAGAAATTGTTGAATCAGAAATTGAAAGAGAAGAAGAAGATGGTTATGTAATTATTGGTTATTGTGAATACTCACCCAACAAAGATCCTGAATAATCTGGATAGATGATATGAATAGTTACTCTTGTTTAGTGTTCACCCACTCATAAATAAATAAATAAGCCTCTTCTTCTACTTCCCAAGCAAAACACTTTAATCCTCAAATGGTGAATCGATGAAAAAAACAAAAAAAAAAGGAACATCATTTCCTACTTCTATGGTGTCATCCAAGAAGAATCCTAATACTACTTTAGCCAAGACTCCATCTACATCTTTGAGTAAGTCTCTTGCACCTCCTCTTGTCAAATCGATTTCTATTTCAATTATTCCTACGAATGAAAATCCTACTCATGTCAAGGATTGCACAGTTACTAATGTGCCTACCACTTCCTCATATTTTTACATCAGTGACCATTTTAAGAAAGATAAAATTCAAATATCTGAATATGAGTACATAAAAAAACACCCCAAGCATTTTGATAAACTCGTCTAGTTTATCAAAGGAAGTAGTAAAAATACATGTTCCAAGAATCTCAAGTAGAATTTACAGACTTCCCTAACAAGAAAATCAAGATGGAAATACTTTTGGAAGACATGCTAGCTGCGTATGGTATATTGTTGAGCCAAAGTTTCTATCATGATATTGGTGGGGATATAAAGATGGATTGGTCATACACCACCGTACTCATCAATGGTAAAATGATTAATATCCTTCTGATAAATAAAATTAAATACACAGTTCAAAAACCAAATGACCCAAGGGAAGACATCTTATTTCAGGATTCAAGGTATGAAATATTTTTCATGACTTAAGAGGAAAATGATAAGGCTCCCATGTTGATGAAGGAATACACATGCTTCCTTAATTACTTAACAATTGTACCATGCAATGTTGTACCATAGTAACATTATATACATATATGTTGCACCATAGTTTTTAAATTTTAAATCAAACATACATATAGAATTAATATACATATAATATACATACATAGAAGGATATCATGTGCAATGAAATCGAATCAAACATAGAAGTAATATCATTATGAAAACCAATACATGGATATATAATGTATCAAACTAAGTGTACTTGAATGCACATCTCTCGAAAAGATAAGTTCATAACATGTGTACATCTAGAACTAAGTGTGTCATACATATAGGACCACATGCAGTCACATAATGCTATATATAAAATTTCCTATGAAGAATCATGAACTAGGACCAGCTGGCCCATATATATATATATGTATGTATGTATGTATGTATGTATGTATGTATGTATGTATGTATGTATGTATGTATGTATGTATGTATGTATGTATGTATGTATGTACATCCACGTCCTATGAATCTAATCATGAAACATCTTCCCTCTCTTTTCCCTGTTAGAAGTAGCATTTCCATGACCTATGGATGTAGTGGAGGGAGATGCCACTACGGATTTCATCTGTGTGGTCCTACGAGTCTCTAAGCAGGCCTACAACCTAGCCTACACATTCATAAACAAAAGTTTTTAACACCTAGATTTTAAAATACATTCAAATTTTAGAAACTTAGAATTTAGTTAAAATGCATGTGAAATCTTACCGCAATGTCATAATCCCTATCAATTTGTCATTAACACGTGGCAGGGACAACAATAGAGTCACAAGAGGTAAGCTACATAAAAATAATTAAATTTCAAATTAAATATTTCATGTACAAAATTTGATATTGTAGATTTAAGTAATAAGAAATAATTCCTAAATAAATTTAACGAATTTAAAAAATTATACCTTAGTTACTTGGATGATCTGCAGATGTTATGGCATATCTACAATGACCTCCATAGTCTACATATATGGAGGAGTCTCTTTAGCGGTGATAAGCTATACAAAAACATGTACAAATCAATATTAATCTACATGACCGCCACATAACAAAACCAAAGCATAATCCACGTGAACTTCCACAATTAGAAACAAAGTGTAAAGAGAAACTAACCTATTTCAAAGTCACGTGATGCATGCCAGTAGCCTCGAGCTTCTAGAGTAGATGATGACCTACTAGGATCTTGCGTATAAAAAAGAAAAACATATATTAATATGTGTAGACAAAAAATTAGGTCACACTCCCCTTACGTACCTCGACTAATAAGTACCCTTCATCACTTTCACCTAGCCATGGCCCCCCCACCACACTAGTATTAATTTAATTAAATTAATCCTTTACCCTCACTATATTTATTATTGAAATATCTTATTTAAATAATATCCACACAAACACTTCACCCAGACACCTCATCAAGTTAACTCACCTTATAGCAAGCTACCATAACTAACTAAGACTTACCTAAACCCTAAAAATCAATTCCTACACTCCCTCTAACCACATTCCCGCATGCTCATAGAAGCTCCCAGTCTAATCCGTGGGATAACGACATGAGATCCAAGGAAATCAGGAGGATCTCCCCTAAGTTTGGAAAACCTAGAAAATCCCGCCTTGACCGACGTCGGTTACCCCTAACCACCGCCGGTTAAGCCGGACCGCCATCGGTTCCCCCTTTTTAACTCCTAAACTACCTTATTCTCAAGGTTGGCAAACATTGGGAGCAAGAAATTTGATGAGCAAGAGCGAGATCTCAAAAAGATAGCGCATCTTCAAAGAGCCAATTCTAGTAAGAACTCACATCCAAAGAAGGAGATTGAACATCTTCTCCTGCACAGCCATCCCAACCACATTTGGATCTACCCAAGCAAAAGAGGAGTGTGCATGCAGCCCATGTAGAATATTTTCTCCAGTTGGTGATCACTTGTAGCCTCCAAAGCTCATTATCAACACCTCCATCCTTCGCACAGACTTCCAGAAATGACATCCAAGTAAGTATAATAGCATACTTCCCTGGTTAATTCATTTCATCATTGTTTCACCATGTATTGTCCATATTGCTCCTTATTGACCATATTCAACATGTTATACTTTCATATACCCATCAAAACCTCGTAAAAATATACCCTTGTCACCCAATACCTCCTACTAACCAACTAAATATTTTGTGCAATCATAAAGGGGACCAAAAACCCCATTCTGTGACATTCCTAGATCTCACAGTAACCGGCGCCGGTTATACCTAACCACGGTCGGTCACCCCTAACCAACACTAGTCTCTGTGTTTGCCCACACAGCCTTAAGCAAAGACCTATCCACCCCATTTTACCTTACCCTCACTCACCTGTGACCTACCCAACACCTTCATCAGACCTGTAAAACTCATAACCAACCCTTTGACCTGTGGATTCTATTCTAGCCTAGCCTGTTAGATTAGATATGTTTCTTATTGTGTTTTAAGTGAGATACCTAAATCATTTTAAAATAACAATAGGATTTACTTTTTTTTAGCATTAATTTGTTTAAAAAGTTGGTCGACAAACATCTAGGAAGTGTCATACTTCCCGGATCTAGCTCATGCTAGGCAGTTCACTGCCCATATTATTTAATGCTTTCTAGTGGTCTTGCTTTCATTACAGGTAGTTCCTCATAGCCAAAAGAAATCTCTCACGGTTAGTTGTGGATTCAGAAGTCATGCGCGCACAACAACCCATCAACTGACATTTGAATAGGTATTCCTCCTATGCCTGTTACCCTATCTGTTTCGTTAACCATTCAAAGGAACAATCTAAGAAAAAGGTGAAACAATATGTACATGTACAGGTGAAACACTATAATAATAAAATTTCACAATCAAATGAAATTTAAAAATTAAGTACAATCAGTAAAAATTATGTTTGTAACATGCCCAACTATAGTAGCTAGCATGTCAACACTAGATGTTTTCTTCACCAGCTCTTGCTATTTAAAATAAAATAAAAAAATATTTTTACATGTATGCACATAACATACAATGAAATACATATATATTAAAATATCAAACATGAATTAAACTATTGTATATATATTAAATATTTATTTGACATTTACTGTGAAAGACCAAGATCCTTTGCACTTCCCTTCCAAAACATCCGACATCATCTCATAAAGAGAAAAGAAATTATGTGATCCGTAAAATGATGTCTCACTCGCGGTGCATACGGAACCACATGATCCACAATGGTGTGGTGCACTAGAACTGGTGCCTCCACGAACATCACCAGATGTAATCTGGTCACTATGCTAGGTCAGAGTGTCAGTGAGCTCCCTCAATGTATGTAGTGTGTCAATGTCCACAACCTCCTTCATTGTAGGAGGGATAACTGAAGGAAGTGGGGTTTTTGGGGCATGGGGATCCTTGGCTGACCTACGTGTGCACCGAGTCTAGTTTGTACAAAGCCACCACCTCGTCCATAAAAACCAAAAAGTCAAAATAATTTGGGACCTCATTAAGCACAAACTCACAATATAATTTCTTCAAAAATAGAGAGGAACCTCATTTTTGTTGCATGGTGGATAATCAAAAACCATCCACCATCGGTCCTAAAAAATTTTCTTGATTTGGTCATTATGGCACCAATGGATTAGGAAGCTGTTTGCAAGTAAGTAATCGTGGGGGCATTGGTTCTTAGGTATGTAAATAATGCACAAATGTAGTCTTTTCCAAGTTTTTTGTCTTTTATGGCTACATGGGATAATTTATCTAGATACCATTTCCTAAAATTACCTCTAAAGGTATTCCAACTATCTTTTTGGTTGGTTGCAAAGTCAAATTCACCAATCAATGTTTGTAATGTGTTGGCTAAAGTCATGCGGGATGGATTTGTGGCATGATTTTGTCTTATAGTCTGAATAAGGTTCTCAATGACAATTTTATTTTGTCGGATTCTTCCAATGATATCAACTTGTGTTCTTGTTGGTTCCGTGGGGATAGAAGGAGCCACATGAGGTGGATCTATGTTTGGAGGAGGGTTTTCTAAATTTTTGAGGGTTTTGAGGAATATTTTGATGGTTTGTAGGATTACGAGCTTGTTGAGCAACTTAAAAAAAAAAATTGTATACATAAACAAAAATTTGAAAAACCCATGAAAATCACAAAAAAAACCTAAAATGTAAACAAATTGATCAAAATCAAGGGCTTACCTCTTTGTCTTGGTGACATGGTTGAAACTATCACAATCTAGAAGTCTAAAGAATAATTTTTAGGGGTATTCAAAGTGCGAGTGCTAAATGTCTAGGAGAAATCGCATTTGGAAAAGAAAATGAAGGAAAATGAGGAGTCACGGGTCTATTTTTTGTCTCATAGGACCACGATCACGGTTTAAAACCACAATCATGGCTTTAGGTTTGTAAATTACCGAGCCTATAAAAATAATTGTGTGAGCGTGGTTTAGAAACCACAAGCACAGCTTTATAAATTGCACTCATGATACCTAAATTCCGGGTTTTTATGTCCACTTAATTGTTGACCAACTTGGTGTACTTACCTGTTAACATAATCACATGTTTGAGTTGTATTCTGGTATGAACCTTTCTTCATATGAGAATAGTAATGTTTCAAAAACATTTCCTGACTATGTTTCTAAACAATAAAAACAATAGATAGATTGGATTCAACTAATACACATAGTGTGACACTGCCACTATATAGCACTAATACTATATAATATTAGCAACAACATTGAGTGAACATCTCAAACCAAAACTCATATGATCGCTCAAAAGGAAAAGGATGTTTGGTTCCTTTTAGGCCAATTTTGCTTACAATTATCAATTTTTGTGGCAGTTTTTCCATCCAATCCCTAGTGACTTCTTCTCTTTCATCATTGATTTTTTCACATTTGTGCACTCCATTTATTGTGTACATAAGACACAAACTTTTAAATTTCTCATTGCTATCATAGAGTCTATAGCATCCATCTAGAATTAATTCTTCACTATCTTTAACCTTTTCCATGTTATTTTTTACTGTGCCTCTCAACATTTTTTAATATACAATTGGTATGAGAACAATAATACTACATTCCAAAGACACTGCTGGTTCTAATAATAAGCTTGTTAGTAGCTCCATTATTTCTTCAGAAGAAATATTATTAGAAAAATTACAAAAATCAGTGACAACAAATTCTACATTGGAAGGATTGGTGGCATGAATAGATGATAGAGTTGACGAAAGCTAGAATAGGTATGGACATTGACAAGTAAATTATTTTGTGTCCTTCATCCTTTCCTGTATATTGTCTTCCATTGACACCACATATTTGTCTACTATTGTCTGAGCCTCAATGGGAAAATATTCTTCCGCCACCTAGTCCTTTTTGCATTTAGGTTTTTTTCCCTACGTGGGAATCAAATTTTCATTTTCCTTTCCTCTCTTCATCCAAAAGTATAGACAATTGGTGGCAGTGTGATTCATGTAATTTAAATTTTTCAATTACATTGGATTCACTACAGGATGTCAATAGATCAATATCTGGATGTTTGTATTTAAAATATTGTAGAAATTTTTCTCTCATTTTTCTATATCCTTTTACTCTATGGAAGTAAGAATCAAATGTCTCTAGACTATTACGCCTTTTTGAGAAGGGCCAATTAACTAGACATTTCTTGATTGTACTTTATCTACTAGTATTGATAGTTCTTCATCGTTCATTCCTCTAATAGCCCTGAATGAATTGGATGTGAATATTTCCAATGAATTAGGCTGAAATTTATCCTAATTATCTTTAATAGGTGAACAAGAAAGGCCACTAGATCTAAAAAACTCAAATGTTGTAGTCCATTTAGTCCATATATCATCTGAAAATAATAGAAAATTCCATTTTTCGTATAGATTGATGGTTGTGTCCATTTTGAAAATCAAAAGGCATTGAATCTCAATTTTTGCATTCAAAGGACAATTATAAAGAAGAAGACTATGTTTTTTTAATTTTTATGAGAAAAATTTAATAAAAATGCAATAAAATTAAAATACATTACCTTCCATTCCTCTATTTTGTGTTTTTCCAATCCGGGACATTGAGGACATCCAAGTGATTTCCAAACCAATCTATCTTTGTACAATAATCAATAAAATTGGTTTCTATCCAAATTTTGTTCACTTCATTCTTTTGTTTGCAAATATTAGTAATGTATTTGTTAGTTGCATTTGTATAAGGAATGTGAGCCCTTCGAAACTGTAGCCTCTTATGTAAAGACTTGTAAGCATCTAAGCCCAAAAAAATTTGTGTGCACATATTGTATGATGACTATCAAGTATATAAAATTTAACATTAACCATTTCTAAGTCTTTCAAGCCTTGCAGCACCAATGATCCAAAAATCCAGGTCAAAAAAATTGTTTTAAAAAAATTCGACCTTCGGACCCCTATAGGCTTATTAAAAATTACCAATAAAAATTACTCTGTTTTAAGTAAAACAATCCAAAATAATGCAAGAATATAAATCACACTACACACAGATTGATTATAGAGTTCAAAATAGCCTACATCTCCAGGTTCTTTTGAACCATTCCACTAGTCAAAATTTGTAAGTACAATGTTATTTCTTACAATAAAACCTAATGGAACTTTACTTTCCTATAAAGTGCTCCAGCCTTTTGAAGAACATCGATGATCAATCGGTCCATCCTCCACCTTCCTGGTGCCCAATAATCCTATAAAACTTGATCGACCTTCCAGACGTTCACAAGATGCCCTATGGCTCTCTGGTCAACAATTCTAGGCTTTGCAAATAAAAGTGTGGTACTATGGGCCAATTGGTGAGTTTCTAATAACTCCCAATTTTACATTTTCCTATTAAAATAATAGGACTTAGCTCCCCAATATTTACCTATTAAAATATTAAATAGGACTTTATTACAAAATATTTCCTTTAAAAATTATAAGGCCCATTGAAAAAACATGGAAGCTCTTAATATTCTCCTTGGGATCATTTATAAAAAACTAATGCCTTCATTGCGTTTCTCTGAGGCCTTAATTAAAATCAAGGACTATAATATAGTTTGAAACTATACTAATCTTATAACCACCACTATGCTTTTAATAAATCTTAGTCTGTCACATTCCAATTGTGTGTATAGAATGGGATAGGGGCCCTTATATAGGCCAAAGTGGTCTGCAAAAATCTTGTATATAGGGCTTATCACCTTGTTGGCAAGAAATTTTGTCTTGTGGACAAATAGGTGGGTTTCAAGACAACGCTATGGGAATTTTAGTTCCTCTACT
Source organism: Taxus wallichiana var. yunnanensis (assembly GCA_018340775.1). Classification (NCBI taxonomy): domain Eukaryota; kingdom Viridiplantae; phylum Streptophyta; class Pinopsida; order Cupressales; family Taxaceae; genus Taxus; species Taxus wallichiana. The sequence goes on along the minus strand of CM031237.1, from coordinate 643,377,630 downwards.
TGAACGGTGCAATGTCTGTATGTGCATGGGTGAAAAAGTGAATTTCGATGGTGGCCTTTCGACCTGAGATCCAACAGGGCACTCCACTGAACCTGTGGCAAAGCTAGCAATGTCTCACTAGAGAAGAAAATTTGTCTTGGAAAGGGGAAGGGGAGTGGAAATGGAGGTAGGAGAAAAATAATGTTGTGAGTATAATATAAGATGCCCACACACATTAATTAGAAATTTCATTTACATGCATTTATAGTTAGAAGAAAAACAAATCCAGCGGAAAAAGCTACAAGACCGAATGAAACCGATTAGTCACAAAGTACTAATTAATTCCAAAATCAAAGAGGTAAAAATTACTTCTTTTATTATTGAAGCTTGAGAAGAGATTGTACATAGCTTCAGAATGGAATAAATTCAAGGAAGAAGAGAAAATAGAAGTAGTGTGGTGTTTTCTGTCATTTCCAGTCTGAGCACTCTGGTCTTTTTGAAATCAATCGCCATCACCTGAATGACATCGAGAAGCCATTATATTCTTCACAAAAAACTGTTACAACTTCACAAATCCTCAATGCCTTTTCAAATTCCTCTGTTGTGAAGAAAACGCTCATGGTGGGTTAAAAACCAGATCTTGCAAAGCAACCGTTACATTTAATTTTCTATTTTAAATATAGACCATTTGATTTTCTCTTATAACTCTAAAATTGGGCCATCCATGTGGTAGGAAGGGATTGGAGCGGTTACGGAAGCCTTTCACATTTTGTGATTTTTCATGAGATTTGGAAATTTGGAACAAATTGGCCCACAACCCCGCTTTGACTTTTCAAATTAGACACGTGGCATGTTCTGGTTGGAGACGAGGTCACGGCTCTTTTCTAAACATTTTAACCTTTTTGGAAAAAGGATCAAAACTCAATTTCCTCCACTGGCCCGTTGCTCTGGTTTGACTAGGATATGTGGCACGTTCTAGTTGGAGACGGGGTCGCGGATCTTTTCTAAACATTTTAACTTCTTTGGGAAAAAGGCTCAAAAACTTAAAGTTCCCCACCGTTCTGCTCCTCCACTTTGACTTTTCAACGGTGGGACCAAAATATTAGCTGAGTTGCAAAGCATTATAGAAATTTTACTTCACTTTTGAGAATTTAGTTAAATTTCCAAAAGTATCCTGATGGCCCGCTTGTCCACTTTGACTTTTCAATAGTGGGCTTCACCTTTTACTTTTCTCTGTGGGCTCAAAATTTGACTTTTTCCCTATAGGCTTCAACTTTGACTTTTCTCTGCAGCTCAAAATTTGACTTTTACCTTTATACCCTAATTGGGGCTGCGAGGAAAATTTACCATTTTTACAAAAGTGACCAAAGGTGTTAAGTTCACCAAAAACCTGTTCCTCCTCATCCAATAGGATTTGACCATGTACATGCATTCATTGGGGTCAAAATTTGATGGGGAAAAGATGCCCATCATCTCAACAGTGGAAAATACGCAGAGGAAGAAAAATTTATCATTTTGAGGCTAATTTTTGAATTTCCTTCATGAACTAGAGGCATGGAGGAAAAACAATGATTTTATGGCCCAGGCCATAGAACAAGTGAACAATTTCGATAAAAAATGAAGGTTTCCTAGAGGATATTACGTGCACAGACTGGGAAATGGAGGATTTCTAAAAATGAGAAAAACAGAGGTTTAAATAGCTCTAGGGCACGACTTTTGCTAATTTCTTGAATCTCTAACTTGGCTTAAACACCAATGAAGGGCATGAGCTCAAAAAATTTGAATTTTTCTATGAAAATGCAGAGTAGTTTTCAGGAGACAACAATTGGCTCTAACTTGGGGACATGGCGTGAACTGGGCATGACTAGGGCACGACAAGAGGATCCAGAATCTCAAGTCTCAAAACATATTATGTTGACTAATGCCTTATCCATTGGGCCTTATAGAGTTAAGTACAATCTTGAGAAAGAATGGAAGGAGGAAACACACAAGCCAAACCACACACAACAAAAACTAAACAAAACTAAACCAAAACCACACAACAGAAAAGGGAAAAACACACCTACAAAATCACCTATGGTATAAGGTGAGGGACAACCCACTTTCATTGATGATACAGTTTCAAGTATTGCCCACTTTGAGGTAATTCTAATGGCATTCCATCCAATTATGAGAGGAGAAAAACATTCTCACCACAAGCTCCATGAATTTGGAATGGGTCGAGCCATAATGAATCAAACTTTCCATGGCTGCCCTTTGGTTATTTTCTCTTGTCCCATAGCAGGACAAAGTCTCCAACCTTGAATTCTCTTACCTTTTCCCTCTTGTCAAGTATATTCTTCACTTTAAATTGGTGTTCTTTAATTCTATCCACCACTTAGCATCTGCTTTCCTCCAGCTTCTCCAGGAAGAGGATTCTCTTGTCAATGGATTCTTTGTATTGACCATCTTATATTTCTTGCAAAAACTTGAGAGCTAGCATCTCAATTGCGAGAGGAATCTCTACCTCAACTCCATACAAAATTTGGAAAGGTGACATACCAATAGCCTTCTTAGTAGTGATCCTATCGGCCCATAATGCATCATATAACTTCTTGTGCCAGTTCCTCTGATTCTCATCTACTAGCTTGCGAACAATGGTCACAATGTTCTTGTTGCTTGACTTAGCTTTCCCATTTCCCTATGGATAGTAGTTAGAAGAGTGAAATAAGGAGATTCCATAACCATAAAAAAACTCTGTGAGCTCCTTTGAAGAGAAATAGGTGGCATTGTCTAGAAAAATATTATGTGGTACTCCAAAACAGATAATGATAGCCTCCTTGATGAAGTTGTAGAATGTTTCAGAGCTAGATTGCTTGGTTGGAATGGCTTCCACTCATTTAGTGAAGTAATCAGTTTCACTGAGTACATATGTATGCCTTACACTTGAATGAGGATTCAGAACACCAATAAAATCTAGCCCCCATTGTTGAAATGGTTCTTCAATCACCACAAGCCTGAGTGGAAATGCAGCTAGTTGTGGCTTTCCAACAAATTTTTGACATGCTTTGAATTTGGAAACCCAATCCTAAGTGTCTGCAAAGATGGAGGGCCAATAATATCTCCCTCTGAGGATCTTATGTGCGGTGACCATTGCTGAGAAATGTCCACCACAAGCTTGATCATGATATACCCTGAGCAACTTTTCTTTCTACTCCTTATCTACACACCTGAGGAAACAACCATCTAGGCATCTCATGTAAAGTACATGATTCCAGATAAAAACTTTGTTTCCTTTATCTTGAGTGTCCTTATTTTTTTGTAATCAAGATGAGGAGGGCATTCTCCATAAGTGAGGTAGTAAGAAATATCAGCATACCACTCATCAGTAGTGGTGACAAAGAGAAATTGTGGACTGCTCTTGAACAGTTGAGAAAACATCATCCTTTTGTCCCTATTGATCCCCGAGAGCTTCATCTTCAGCAATCACCAGTACAAACCATTTTCTCTTACTATAGTAGAGGGCATAATCTCTAAGTCATACTCTTCGAGTTTTGCAATCCAAATTCCTCTCTTAGCCCCGGATCTTGTTGAGTCAAAATGGAATTGATTGTACTTCCAAGAACCATCACCACTATATGGGAATTGAGAATGTAGAATCTAAAACTTTTAAGAGCTTTAACCACTGCATAGGCATGTTTCTCTAATTGGATGTACTTTAGCTCATGATTTTTCAAAGGACAACTCATGAAAGCAATGGGTGCTTCCAAACCTTCATCATTTTTCTGAACAAGGAAAGCAGAGAGTGTATGTTTTGATGCATAGCAATACACGATGAAATCTTTGTTGAAATCTGGAGATACAAGAGTTAGAGCTTTGGCAATGGCTTTCTTGATATCCTCAAATGTTGTTTTTCCTTCCTTGTTCCACTTGAAACTTTTATAAGGCTTCATCATGCAATTTATATGCTTAGTCGATTCGTAAAACTCGAGCACAAAACGATGAAAGAATTTTACCTTTCCAAAGAATGAATGAAATCCCTTCTTACTAGTTGGTAAGGCTAGTGCTTGGATAGCTTTGATCCTATCAAGATCAATGTGTGCTCCATGTTTGTTCACAATGTGTCCCAGCAACTTACCTTCTGTGACTCCAAAAATGTATTTCTTTGGATTTAGAGAAATGTCATGTTTCCTACACCTTACAAGGACTTACTCCAAATGGCAGATATGATCTCCCCTCCTCTTTGAGAAAATCGTGAGGTAATCAAGGTAAATGAAAATGTAATGTTTCATATATTTAAAGGCCAAGTCCATTGCTCTCTGGAAAGTGGCCCCAATATTGATCAAGCTAAAAGGCATTATGTCGTAGGAAAAATTTCCCCAAGGTGTTGTGAAGTCTATTTTGTTGCAATCCTCTTCTGCCCCTTTGATTTGGTTGTACCCTAAGAATCCATCAAGAAAAGAGAGCATTTTAGATCCAGTGACTACTTGCAAAATATGATCCATGATTGGAAGATGGTAGTTGTCCTTGAGAGATGCCTGATTAAGATTTCAGAAGTCTACACAAATCCTTATTTCCCCATTCTTCTTCCTTACTGGCACAATGTTAGCCACCCGTGTTGAATGGTGGATGGGGAAGATGATTCTAGCATTGAGCATATTTTTCATCTCTTCTTTAATAACATCATAAATCTTTGGATTGTAGGGTATTTTTTTCCTGAAGGGCTTAGCTCCTTACTTTAAAGGAATGGAGTGATGCGTTTCCTTTTACTAAAAAATATTTGAGTTCATCATAGGAATAGGCTAGGACATTTGAGTACTTTTTTAGCAGATCAAAAACCTTCTCTTCTCTTCTAGTGAGAAGAATTTACCAATGTTAATCATCCTTGGATTCTCTAAAGTGCTAATTTTTTCTTGATCAAAATCAGATGGACACCGAGAAGACTATTTTTCTTTCTCTTGGATGAACCTATCATGCTTGTCAAAGAGATATTTTAAAGAAACTAGGCCTTTGGGGATTTTTTTTCCTTTCAGTTTGATTACTCCCTCTTCATCAATTCCCTCAATTCCTTCCTTCTCTTCTTTGGGGAATGATTCACAGTGTGGTTTTTCACTTCCTTCAAAGAAAAGATTATTGAAGTTATCCCTTTATTCTAAGAAGGCTAGGATCCGATTGTCATCATTGAAGACCCGCCGCTTATTTTCATTGTCTAGTACGTTGGGCTGAACACCATCTTAACGGTAACTTTATCCTTGCCAAAAGAAGGTTGAGGTGTCACTAAGGAATATGACACTTCTAGAGAATCAACATTTTCATTCTCCTCCATAGGGATAGTTTCAACAGAGAATGCATCTAAGGATTCAATGCAATCCCACACTATGTTTCTATAGTGCTCGAGTCTAGGATTCTTCACCTGTTATTGCTAGCGGACCTACTTTATCACAGCCTCTACATCACATTTAAATCTCAACTTGTTGATTCCCATGTCCTCTATTGTATTCATGCCTAAGAGTAATGCTTCATACTTTGTTGTATTATTTGTATTGTTAAATTACAGCTTGTAGGAAAAAGGATATACCTCATTGGGGAGAGTATAATACGACACCGACTCTTGAACCTTCTCTAAAATGGCTTTCATCAAACTCCATTTTCCAAATCTTATCTTCTTCTTCCTCCATGAGGAGTGGCAAGTTTTCTTCCTTTTGTGATGTAAGGAAGTAGTTTCCTAGCCCAAAATCTTGAAAGAGGATGTTAGTTCTTAGATCATCAGATTTTCTTACTGTGAGTTTCATTATCCTAACTGGAAACAACTTCTTCATTTCTCCTTTCACTAGGATAGTTGCAGATGACCAATCCATTTTTATTTCTCCACCTAGGTCTCTGCAAAAACTCCTGCTCAATAGCATACCAAAAGATGCTAGGATGTCTATCACCAAGATGGTTAGGAGTATCTTATTTTTTGGATAATCAGATAGTGCAACATGAGCATCATTAATTCTTCCTACCAATGGAACTTGTCTGGATTCAATTGAATAACATGTGCCATTTACCCGGGTCAAAGTGAGGCTAAGAGCATTTGCAACTTTTGTTGGCATCACATTATGTGAAGCTTTAGAGTCTATGATACAATTGTTCAACTGGAATCCTTTAATGAGAAGTGACAGGTAGAAAGGCTCAAATCTGTTGGTGTTAGAGGCACTGAGGGGTAACATGTTTTGAGAAGGTGGTATGGATGGTGTGGGTAATAGGCATTTAGAGATTAGGCTTGAAGAAAAAGGGTTACTACCATGAATTTCCTTAATGAATTTGTCAAATTGGGAAGGATGTGTTTGTAGGTATTCAATCTCAGAGAGCTGAACTTTGGTTTTGCTTGTATGCTCCACAAAGTCAAATGGAGTTATGGTAGATGAGGAAGAGGTTCCAGTAGTGGGAGAGGATTTAAATGACAGGGGTTTTGTTAATTTTGGTGATGGGTTCTCCTTTTCAAATGTATAAATTGGCTTGGAAGGAGATGGGAGTGTATATTTTGATTGGAATTTATATGTTCTTGTAGAACCAGTGTTTAGAAGAGAATTTATCTTACCTTTTGACTTGGGAGAAGAATCAGATAACTTACTTGGCACAATAGTGTGATCCTTAAAAATTGGTGAATCTGATTTCTCTCTAGTTGATTCCATGGAAGGTGGTAATGGTGATCCCCTGATGATAATCTTGTTTAATGGAGGTTTGGGAGAGATATATTCTTTGTTCTTCCTACTCTCGATTCTGCAAATCGTTGAGGTTGAAACACCATTCTTGGATTGTGCATGAGTGAAAACAACACATGAAAAACTTGGAGCTTCTTCATCACTTTCTTCCTCATCAGCAACGTATTCAATTAGGCCATTGTGCATGCCAACCTCTTCAATTTCAAGATAGTTTTCATAGTCATCCATGCTTTCTTCTTCAGTTTCCTCAATGTCTACTACTTATTTTGATTCCCTAGTGTCATAGATGGAATTGACTGGTTGTGCTTCAAGATCAAGCCTACGAGGGGGTGGAGCAATTCTTGGTCTATTAGGAAGATTTTGTCTCCTTGGAGCATTCCTCATTGTGATTTGTGACAGCTATTTCTTCAAAGTAACTAGGTCATTTTCCATTTTTTGGAACATTGGATTGGTGGTGATTGAATTTGAACTCTACCTTTTTGCTTCCCATTTGGTCCTTTCACTTTTCCAAAAAGAATTAGATCATCATCGGTCTCAATTGTAAAGTCGTTAGCTTCCCTCGGTGTTCTTAGTCGGGATCTTCTAATGGCAAAGAAATGATGAAGAACCTTTTCAAGTTGTTTTTAGAGGGTACCACATCTTAGGGATCCTTCTTGTCAACCTATCATACCTTGCTATAAAATCTCTCATTGATTCGAGGTCTCCTTCTTCATCTGAACCAATTGGACCAGCAGATCCTGAAAATATTTTGTGATCTTGAACTTATGTTCAAATGCACTTCTTATATCTTCCCAACATGTGACAGATATTGGGGCAACATGGAGAACCGTTCATCAACTTTTTCTTAGAGTGACTCCACAAAGACCCTAACTGAAACATATTCATCTTCAACTCCCAACATTCCACAAGCAGTGATGAATGATGCCACATGTTCTTCTGGGAGCTGAGAACCATCCCCTTTGAATTTTGGGAAGTTATTTCTTGATCCTCTTGGGAGCTCATGAAGTGGTTGTGGAAGAGAAGTGGATTAGTATTTCTTCCCTATAGTACGTTAGGCATGTGTACATCAAGCTCATGATCACCCATTATATTCATGTTTCTAGCGTTCGGTCTTGCTAAGGCTACTTCTACTACTACTCTTTCTTCTGCTTCAATTTGGAGTCTTTCTATTTCTTCAAGTTGAGCCCTTATCTCCTCTTCATCTCTTTCCTCTCTTTTAAGCTCTTCAAATGTGGGATCAACTTGTCCTCCTTGTCTCAGTTGTCTAGTGTATCTTCTATCAACCAGCTTGAAATTTTATGCTCTTCTCTAGGGTGCTGGAATTTGTCTTTGCCTTTCTAACTCGACAGCACGTTCCTCTTCCAAGTCCAAAATCCTTATGACATTGAAGTAATGATTGAAACTTTTTCTATTATGCCAAATATCTTCTCTCATATCAGAAGCAATGTCTTCTTGGATGTGAAAGAGTAAATCAAGTCTCTCAATAGAAGGATTTCCTAGAATAGCCATGATTTACATCCATGTAGTTTGTGTGATTATTCAATCTCCAGAAACTTTTCCTCTAGAATCTTTTTTTGTATTTTATGACCCTGAGGTCATTTTTAGGTGTAGATGCTGCAAAATATGCCCCACGGTGGGCGCAAAAAATTGTTGGTGAGAAAATTTGTCTTGTGGAAAAATTGGTGGGTTTCAAGCCAATGCTATGGGAATCTAAGTCCCTCTACTTGAATGGTGTAGCTTTCATATGTGCATGCGTGAAAAAGTGGATTTCAATGGTGGCCTTTTGACCAGAGATCCAACAGGGGCACTCCACTGACCCTGTGGAAAAGCTAGCAATGTCTCACTAGAGAAGAAACTTTGTCTTGGAAAGGGGAAGGGGAGTGGAAATGGAGGTACAATAAAAACTAATGTTTTGAGTATAATATCAAATGCCCAAGTGCATTAATTAGAAATTTCATTTACATGCATTTATAGTTAGAAGAAAAAAATCCACAGGAGAAGCTACAAGACCGAATGAAACTCATTGGTCGCAAAGTACCAATTAATTCCTCAATCAAAGAGGAAAAAATTCATTCTTTTATTATTAAAGCTCGAGTAGATTTTGTACATAGCTTTAGAATGGAACAAATTTGAGGAAGAAGAGACAATAGAAGTAGTGTGGCATTTTCTATCGTTTCTAGGTATAAAGCACTCTGGTATTTTTTGAAATCAATTACCAGCCCCTAGAATGATGTCGAGAAGCCATTATATTCTTCACAAGAAACCGTTACAACTTCACAAATCCTCAATTCCTTTTCAAATTCCTTTGTTGTGAAGAAAATGCTCATGGCAAGTTAAAAGCTAGATCTTGTAAAGCAACCGTTACATTTGATTTTCCAGTTTAAATATAGACCACTTGATTTTCTCCTCTAACTCAGAAATTGGGATGTCCACATGGAAGGAAGGAATTGGAGCTGTTTTGGGGGAATCCTTTTGCATTTTGTGATTTTTCATGAGATTTGGAAATTTGGAACAAATTGGCCCATAGCCCCGCTTTAAATTTTCAACTTACACATGTGGCACATTCTAGTTGGAGAAAAGGTTGTGGCTTTTTTCTAAACATTTTAACCTTTTTTTGGAAAAAGGCTCAAAAATTCAATTTCCTCCGCAGCTCGCTGCTCCGATTTCACTAAGACATGTGGCATGTTCTGACCGGAGATTAGGTCGCGGCTCTTTTCTAAACATTTTAACCTTTTTGGAAAAAGGCTCAAAAACTCAAAGTTCTCCATTGTTCCGCTCCTCTGCTTTGACTTTTCAATGGTGGGCCTGAGACCTTGGTGGAGCCACGGAGCATTCTAGAACTTTTACTTCACTTTTGGGAATTTGGTTAAATTTCCAAAAGTGTCCCAATGGCCCGCTTATCCACTTTGAATTTTCAACAGTGGGATTCACCTTTGACTTTTCTTTGTGGGATCAAAATTTGACTTTTTCCCCGCGGCTTCAACTTTGACTTTTCTCTACGGGCTCAAAATTTGACTTTTACCTTTATAGCCTGATCGGGGCCATGGGGAAAATTTACCATTTTTGCCAAAAGTGACCAAAAGTGTTAAGTTCACCAAAAATCCCATTCCTCCCCATCCAATAGGATCTGCCCAGAGATACCTATATTTATTAAGGTCAAAATTTGATGGGGAAAAGATGCCCATCATCTCGACTGTGGAAAATACGCAGAGGAAGAAAAATTCATCATTTTGAGTCCAATTTTCAAATTTCCTTCACAAACCAGAGGCATGGAGGCAAAACAATGATTTGATGACCCAGGCCATAGAACAAGTGAACAATTTCAATAAAAATGGAGGTTGCAAAGAGGATATTACATGCACAAACCGGGAAATGGAGGATTTCTAAAAACGAGCAAAACAAAGGTTTAAACAGCTCTAGGGAACGACTTTTGCTAATTTCTTAAATCTCTAACTTGGATTAAACACCAATGAAGGGCATGAGCTCAAAAAAATTGAATTTGGCTATGAAAACCTAGAGTAGTTTTTTGGGAGACAACACCCCGTTATCCTCATCACAACTTGCCTATATAAGTGAGCTAGTGAGGTCATTCCATTTGCAATGGAGAGGTTGGGGGGTCATATCGCACTCCGACTTAACCAGTGACCATTTTGGGTATAAGCGAGGCCTCTATGCTTTGACTATGGGGAAATCCCACATAGATCCCATGCATGGTGGGAGTGGAATTTAAATTTGGCTTGGCCTATCCATTAAACTGTGGCTAAGGCTATGACCGAAAATGTTTTTTCCCAAAATTGCAAGGTTTGTGGGTTTTCTACACCATATACAAAGCACCGAGATTTTGGATAAGGCCAATGAATTGGTTGTGTGGTCTCATTGTTGGTTCAAATAATTTGTCTAGTGATATATATGTCAAATCATTGGTTTTATTTTTCATTGTGCTTGCATTAAATGTTGAATCCACCTCCAAAATTATTGGCTGACCATTGAGTGTTGAACCACCATGATATAAGGGATAAGCTTGTAATAAGGGTGAGCCATATGTGATGATTATCTGAACCGTCTGAATTGGTAAATAGATAAATGGGATAAAATAAATCCTGAGCTAGATGCCAATTCAATAGTGAACTGAGTTACACAAACTCCATGGAAATGTGATCAACTTGGTGGGGAGTTAATCACCCCACCAAGCTAAAAATAATATCTCATCACGAACTTGATATCCATGTGGTGGTTTGAGAGCCCACCATGTCGGTATCATAAAAATAGTTCTCATGGTGGCCAGGCTCCCCTACATTATAAAAGTTTAGCATCTTGTTCACATGCACAAATTTAATGTCTAACGAAGACCGAGAGGTCACAAACTAAAATATGAATCCTATTTTTCCTTATTTCCAACTGTCATGTGTCATCTTGTCATTGGTCCACATGTTTACTGTTGACCTATTCTTCCTAGGGTTGACATAAACTTTGATCGACCACCATTTCATCATATGGACTCTGTTTCTTGCATTCAAATAGTCACCGGAAATATCTTAGAGTGATCTTATGTACTATATTGGTCCTCTAATATTTAGGGAATTCCTATCATCCATAATGTACTCTAGATCATACCTCCCTAATGGGAAAGGCTTTTATCCCAAAAATCTTGTAAACTCCAAATCATGTTGCTTTGAGAAGAGATCTATGCAGTATTCTGCCAACTCCATAATCAAAAAATGATGGTTTAAACTCTAGGACCTATGGAACTTGGGCTCATTTACTCCTAATTCACCACTTTGATATCCAAAGAAGACCTCCACGTATCTATTGTATGGTGCTAATTTTCCCAATTAAACCTCAATGCTCCCACTGTGTGGTTCTAATATTCAAGATATATGACAATAAGGATCCCCTTTTACTCTATAACACACCTAGCTCTGAGTTGATTATGCTTAATCCACACTAGTTCAAAGGAAATCCATGCTAGGCAGAGCTAAGAGTGATCTCGATGTTGGTGATGGACAATGACTTGTCAGGTACCATCCTACTATAGGGCCATAAGAGACTACACAAAATGAAGATGCGACCTGATGTCACATTCCTTTCTAGAACTCAATGATCCCGTTGCATGGTGTAAATTCCTCTTTGAAGACCTCAACATTTTCAATGCATGGTGCTAAGTCTTGATGATCAGCTACCATTCGATGCATGGTCATAATGCCTCTACACAAAATGATGATCTGAGATGATTTCTCACAAGCTCAATAATGGTGACTTCAACCCCACTACACGGCTACTACCTCTACATGGTACAAATCATACTGTTGATGATGACTATCAAGTACCACTCTACTATATGGTCATAATGCCTCTACACATAATGAAGTTCTAACATGTTTTCGATGTCAATGGTGTTCTATTGCATGGTCATAATGCCTCTAAATAGAATGAAGTTCCAAGTTGAAACTAGTGATATCAACTATCTGCACATATGGCTAACAGATATCCAAGCTTAATATGAGTTAAATCATGTATCCAAGTTGTAATAGGAACTCACAAGTTGATTAGGAGATATGTTTGGAGTATTAATAAAATTTTCTAAGTAAAAAAATCCACTAAGTATGGTAAACCTTTCTCTAAGAATTTTCTCAAAAAATATGATCTCCAAAAAATATTACATACTATTCATCAATCTAAATTATGTAATATATAATTGAAAAATTGTTGACTTACCCATTTTAAAGGACTTTCACTTTTAGGTATTACCTAGTCCTGGGTTGAATTTTCAACTAGTGGTGGAGTAGGAACCTCTTTTTACTTTGCAGTAGGCCTACATTCCATCTTTGGCTTGTCATTACTCTGATGGTGAGGTGGATACAATTTCCAACAATTGTCCACTTGGTGCCCATTCCTCTGGAAATGAGAACAAAAATTCCTCTTAGTCTCCTTCTTCCGAGATGAGGAACTCTTACATGGCGAGATTGGCCTTTCTTATTTTCCTTGTTCTTGATGAACAACATCAAATTCTTCATCAGTGTCCTTCTCTTCCATCATCTGGCCAAAAAATGATTTTGCATTCCATAAAAAATTCATGGAAAGGAATTCCACATTTTTGAAAATTATAGCCATAATTCTTAAGCTGAAAAAGTGGATTATAAGTTTCACTGTGCTTATGATTATGGTTAGAAACTAGAGGTGGAATCTCATTACCTCTTCTTTGATTTCTCTTACCACATCCTTCCTATGATGATGAAGCACAAGTTTCCTACTCATAATCATCTTGCAGGACTAGTGGGGTATTCACTTTCCTTTCTCGAAGCTTATATCCCATCGCATTCTTGGAGCAATCTCCAATATCCATTCTCGCACTAGGAAAACCCAAAACTATAAAATGAGGATAATCCTTAAATAATATTGGGTTAGCAATGCATTGACCATTTTACCAAAGCCTCTTCTCTCAAAACTATTTTATCTAATAATTTGGATTCAACACCTCTAGTATGATTTTCAAATGAACCAAAGACATCATTACGTGAATCTAAAACCAAATGGGAGGAAGAAGATTCACGTGGTGAACAACTTACAGTGTAATCATTTGTCATGGTATCTACATCTAAAGTTGAAGGTAATTATTTTCTATGATCACCACACTGCAACCTTCCGAAGAGCTCATCCTTGGTTTGAAGTTCGATTTCAAGCGATCATTTTCCTCTTCCAGGATTAGTACATTGATCGTAGGAGAGAATTATCTTCCTAGATCTAGTGATTGTACGCCTCAATTTCCTCAAGCTTTTCCTATTTAGACATCTTTCCCATAGTGCACCTTGTTCAATCACACTGAACTACCGCACTACCGAAGTAATCAAATGATCAATTCAACTGATTCTCGATACTAAACTTTCTTAGAGATTAAAAATTTTACAATTGCGATCACCTACTCGATATCAACTTGATCCAAAAATCCAGGTCAAAAATTTTAATTTTTTTTTACCTTCGGACCCCTATAGGCTTATTAAAAATTATCAATAAAAATTACTCCATTTTAAGTAAAACAATTCAAAATAATGTAAGAACGTAAATCACACTACACACATATTGATTACGAGTTCGAAATATCCTACATCCCTGGGTTCTTTCAAACCGTTCCACTAGTCAAAATTTGTAAGTACAATGTTATTTCTTATAATAAAACCTAATGGAAATTTACTTGCCTATAAAGTGCTCCATCATTTCAAAGAACACCAATGATCAATTGGTCTGTCCTCCACCTTCCTAGTGCCCAATAATCCTATAGAACTTGATTGGCCTTCCGACATTCACAAGATGCCCTATGGTTCTCTGGTCAACAATTTAAAGCTTTGCAAATAAAAGTGTGATGTTGTGGGCCAAGTGATGAGTTTCCAATAACTCTCAATTCCATAATTTACCTATTAAAATAATAGGACTTAGCTCCCCAATATTTTCCTATTAAAATATTAAATAGGAATTTATTACAAAATATTTCCTTTAAAAATTATAAGGCCTATTGAAATAATTTGAAATCTCTTAATATTCTCCGTGGGATCCTTTATAAAAAACCTAATGCCTTCATTTCATTTCTCTGAGGCCTTAATTAAAATAAAGGACTATAATATAGTTTTAAACTATAATAATCTTATAGCTACCAATAAGCTAATAATAAATGTTAGCCCATTGCATTCTAATTGTGTGTATAGAATGGGAGAGGGTTCTTATATAGGCCAAAACATCCTACAAATCTTATATATAGGGCTTATCACCCTTTTCCTCATCAAAACCACCTATATAGGTGGGCTGGTGAGGTTGTTACATTTGTAATGGAGATTTTGGGGGATCAAATCCCATTCCCACATAACCGATGACCATTTTGGGTATAGGGTGGCCTCTATGCATTGATTATGGGGAAATCCCACATGGATCCCACACATGGTGGGAGTGGTATTTAAATTTGACTCAGCCTATCCATTAAACTATGGATAAGGCTACACCTAAAAATGTTTTTGGCCCACATTCTAAGGCTTGTGGGTTTGTCTGCTTTTCCATATGAAAAGTGTAGAAATATTGGATAAGGCCAATGAATTGGATGTGTGGTCCGTTGTTTGTTCAAATAATCCACCGAGTGATATATTTTTGATTCATTGGTTTGTTTGTGCATTGTGGTTTTGTTGAATGTTGAAGCCACCGCCAAAATCATTAGCCAATCATTGAGTGTTGAAACACCATGATATAATGGATAATCTCGTAAGAAGGTTGAGCCATATGTGATGATTATCTGACCCAACCGAATTGGTAAATAGATAAATGGGATAAAATAAATCCCGAGCTAGATGTCGAGTCAATAGTGAACCAAGTTACACAAACTCCAAGGAAATGTGATCAAATTGGTGGGGAGTTAATCACCCTACCAAGATAAAAATAATATCTCATCACTAATTCGACGTCCACGTGGGGGTTTGAGAGCACACAATGTTGGTAGCATAAAAATAGTTCTCATGGCGGCTAGGCTCCCCTTCATTATAAATGTTGATCCTCTTGTTACCACACACAAATTTTACACCTGACAAAGACTAGAGGTCACAAAATAAATTACGAATCCTATTTTGCATTATTTTTAGCTACCATGTGTCATCTTTCCATTGGTCCACATCTTGACCTGTTGACCCGCTTATGCCTAGGGTTGACCTAAACTTTGACCGGACACCATTTTATCATACATAATCTATTTCCTACATTCAAATAGTCACTGGAAATCTCTTGGAGTGTTCTTCCATACTGTAGTGATCTTGGAAGATTTAGGGAGCTCATTTCCTTCGTAATTTCCTTTAGATCAACCATAACCTTATTCATAGACTCCAAGAAGGGAAGAAGAATTATGTCCCTTTGTGTAGGAATAAAATTTATCAACATGGAGTGCACAAGAAGGTCAACATTATCATCATCAACATGATGATACTGATACTCTAGAGGTGCTACATGGCACCTGAAACATCAATTGAAAATACTTCACCATTGAACAAAAAGTAATCAAACTGTTGCTTACTTGAAGGTTTTGTTTTTGTGAATATAGTGGTTACTTTCTTCAGCAATGTAGCTGATTTAGTATTCTTTTTCAACCCATGGAACTTTGATCTGGATGGATCAAGATCCAATTTAGCCAAATATGTTCTCCTCAACATAGTAAACAACTTGGCATGTTTAGGTGGTGAAAGCGAACCTTTTCTATTCAAAAAATGACAAACGGAAGAGGTTGTATCACCTCTATACAATTTTCTAAGTACTTGCAAGCATGTCATTGTGAATTTCTTATGCATTTGAACAACTAGTTTCATCTTCATCTACTAACAACCCCAAATCTCATCCATGTGATGAATATGGATATTTTATTTTATCTTCTAAGGCTCTAATTTCTTGTTTCTGAATAAAGAAACAACCAACTCCATATCCACAATAAGACACTTATTATTTTCATTATCAATGTGTTTGACCTGAACACACAATGTACTCAAATCAATGAATTCAGAGGATATAATCATTCTGATTTCCTCATGTCCATCATCTACAACAAAAACAACCACAAGTCCTTGTAGTAGTTGTCAGGGCCATGGACTTCAATAAACCAATCACCATCTCATTTCTTCTAGCTCTCAACATCTTCAACAAATGGAATTACCAAGAATGGATTGTAACCAATGGAAGATATTATATCTACAATTGGAGTAGAATATATTAAAAATTACTTCACATATGGATTAATTTTTGTTCTCACCATATGTTAATGAATGCAAGTATTAGCCTTTGCGATCATCAATCTCTATAATACTTTAATTTTTTATCATTGGTGAGCAATCAAAGTAAACATTATCTACTATTAGGATTAAACCAAACATGACAGCTAACCTTCAACTAGTTACTGTAAATAATATTTTTTGGATCACAAAATTATTACCAAAAACCATACAAAATTGTTCTTGAAAATTAACACACATCATGTTTTGGAAGGATTATCTGTTTTTCAAA
Source organism: Taxus wallichiana var. yunnanensis (assembly GCA_018340775.1). Taxonomy (NCBI): domain Eukaryota; kingdom Viridiplantae; phylum Streptophyta; class Pinopsida; order Cupressales; family Taxaceae; genus Taxus; species Taxus wallichiana. Next base: position 643,360,948 of record CM031237.1, on the reverse strand, counting down.
AAATCCACTTTGTGTAGATTGTATGAAAGGAAATGTTTTAAAAAATAGATGTTAGCGAGAGAGAGGATTAAATTCAACATATAAATGGACAATTTTTAATATTACTTGTTGGTAATTTATGCCAATTGAATGGACTAGCTTAAAGGAAATTTAGATTCAATATTGATAGCTAGTAGAAAATATCTATATGGTAACAAACAATGGTCAAGCTTAGTGGCCACTAAGCTCCTTTGATTACCGATTGTCATTGTAAGCACTATATGTTCAACTGTGGACCAATATTATTTTTTAATGATAGTAATTATATCGTATTGGTTAGACTTTGCATGTCGGACCCAATTACAACACTACATTTCAACAAGACAGATAAAGACTTATGTATTTCACCTAAAATATATCTTTGTAAATTATAATCCATATTCGTTCGTATCAAATAAAAAAGCCTAGTGACTATTGCAAGTTCTTTATTTCAAAATAACTATTGAATAACAAATCATGGTCTAGCTTAAAAGTCTGCTACGATACATTCATTACATCTAGTCATAGAAATAATTCAAGTAAATATTTTGACATTATTATTGTCAATGACTATAATTGTATCAAATTAGCCATACATTACCAGGTGGAGAAAAAATTTGCAGTACTTTCCATTGATATGGATCAAGACTTTATCTTCATATCAAAGGAATAACATTACGTTCGATAGGCACAACCATTTCTAAATTTGAGAGTATATATAATAACAAACAATGGTCAAGCTTAGTGGCTTTTGGGCTCTTATAATTACCATTTTCCATTGTAATCACTATTTGTTTCACTTTGGATGGTTATTGCTTTTCATTGATTGTAAGTGTCACATATTGGGTATAATTCACATAGCAAACCTAATTACTACACTACATTCCATCGAGAGGCATCTAGTCTTATTTATTTCTCCTAAGATATAAATTTGAAAATTGTAATCCATATTCATTAGTGTTAGAGTAAAATGGTATCAACCACTATGCTTAAGAATTTCTTAATTCCAAAATAGTTGTTGAATAAAAAATTATGGAATGGCTTAGTGGCCACTACGACCATATCATTACCTCTTGTCATAGTAATCACTATCTGTACAAATTTAGATTGATTGTAATTGTAAATGATTAAAATGTTAACAAATTTTCCATGTGTTACCTTGTGAAGCCAATTCCTGAAAATGCTTTCCATCAAGAGGGATCAAGACTTTCTATTCTTATAAAAGAAAATTCTTAGCGACTACCATCCTTCATTACTCGTTGAAAGTAATAATGTAGCAGCCGCTAGGCTCAAGTGTTTAATTTTGAGAGGATGTAAGACTTATTTATTTCTCCTAAGATATATCTTTGTAAATTATAATCCATATTTGTTCGTATTAAATAAAACCCTAGTGGGGCATAGGCTTAACAATTTCTCAATTTCCATTTTAGATATTGATTAACAACTTGTGATATAGCTTAGAGGTCGTCAGGATCCTTTCATTACCTCTTGTCGTAGTAATCACTATCTTTACATATTTAGATTAATTGTAATTTTCAATGATTATAATAGTTTCAAATCGGTTGCATGTTACCTAGTGGAGCCAATTTATACACTACATTCCATTGAGAGTGATGACGACTCTTGGTTTGTATCAAAGAAAATATTTAGCGACTGCTAAGATCGATTACTAGTTGAAAGGAATTACATAACAACTACTAGGTTCAACAGGTTTATAATTTTTGAATAGATATATTATAACAAACAATGGTCTAGCTTCACTTCCGCTAGATCCTATCATTATCACCTAAAATTGTAATTGTATCATTTTTAGTGGAATTTACATGGTAGACCTAATTATTGCACTACATATTTATCCTAGTGGTCGTTAGCTATATACCTTCTGGATTTGAGAATAGCATAGCGGTGATAGCTATATACCTTCGGGTTTTTAGAATAGCCTAGCGGCTGCTAGTTATATACCTTCTCGGATTTGAGAATTAAATGCCACATGTCATTATTTTAATGGTAGCTATTTATATTATAATTTCATAATAAATGTGTAAATTATAATGTTTTCTAACTATTAGGTTCAAAACATGCCACATGGCACACTATAATTGGACAAATATTTTTCATTTGCACTCTACGTCTAACATTGTATAGGTCGATTTCATACACTTTATTTCATTTGTTTTATTAGAATATTATATTTTTTTATTACGTTTCAACTATTTTAGGCTATAACCATGTGTCTCCGTTCTACTTGGTTGTTATTAATTTTATACTATTGTGGTTTCATATTATACTAGTTTCTTTACATTTTAATTTCATAATAAATGTGTAAATTATAATGTTTTCTAACTATTAGGTTCAAACTTAACACGTGGCATAGAGTAATTGGAGAATTATATTTCATTAGTGCACTACATCTAACATTATCTAGGTTATTTTTGATTAAAAAAATTAAAAATGTGCCTATAAGTTGTTATATTTTATTTCTATTATTTTATTATAATATTATAAGTTTTATTACGTTTCAACTATTTTAGGCTATATCTAATAACAAAAGGCGATGTTTTCAATATTGTTTATTTTTTCAATATCCCGCACCTTTTCTCAATGAGTGGCAAATTCAAAATTCAAATTGTGAATTCCCCCATTTTTGAGAATTTTAAATTTCAATATTAACACAGTTTCCCCCACTTTGATTTTAAAATTTTGATTTCCCACACTTTTTATATTTTTAAAATTTCTATCATTGATCGGCTAGAAAAACATATTAAATATCCCGAGAGAACTAGTTTTTAGGGTTTTGTTTTTTTGGTCTTGCAGAACAACAACTCGTTAAATCATAGAACAATATAAGTGTTGGGCCCTAGAATATTGGATGAGTAAAAGAAGGCACATGGGCACGTGGGACCTATTGGTAGAAAGGCACGTGAGTTGAAGGCGTGCAAGGAAGGGTTCTAATAGGGTTTAACGAACACATGGCGGATGCATAAGACAAGACGGTATTAGGACTTAGCCATATTTCAAATTCTAGACATCACACGAGGAAATCGTGACTTGTATAGTGTGTGGAGTGGATAAGGTGCCACTTGATAGTGTAGGATCAAGAATGGAATATTCCATGTATGTGATGGAAGGTTCCATAAGTACATAATTGTAAAGAGTGGAGAGCTCGGATCAAAGGAGGAATGCTCCATTGGAGTACCACTTGGACACGTGGAAAATGATCTGTTACCTCGAAGGCATGTCGTTGAAGGTAAAAAAAGCTATATATAGAGATGTGTGGGTAGTAGAAGATGTGGGTGATGAGAGGAGATTCGAGAGAGATTAGTGCGCTAAAAAAGGGGAGAAGCTCTATAGAAATATCATGGAGAATTCTATGGGGATGGGATTAGAGGAAATAGAGGAGTGATGACATATTTAGAGGGATGGGTTTGTTTTTATCCTTGTAATGTGAAAGACGTAGTATAGCTTCCGATGCATGATATTTCTCTACATTATTATATGGTTCTATTATGGCCTCAAGGAATGTAACATGGTTACTAAAATCATTAATATGAATGGAAGGTCCTATTCTAAAGCATATATGTGTTCATGAGCTTAAGTATAATACATTTCCTTTGTGTTATGAATAATTTCTATATGTTAATTGATACTCCTATTTTGCTATTTGAATGGATGCAATAATATGATAACTCTCCCTAGGAATCAATGCATGGTTCTTTTCCATTCTTTTGCACTTAAGTATCGGACATAGATGGTGCATTCTCCGCATAACTCACATAAAGGAGGGTCTTGACACCTCACGCAAGCCTTGAGTGATAGGGCAACGAGCATGGGATTAAACTATTGTTCTATGGGTATAAAAATGACTACATCTTAGTTCCATTATTGGGACTTCTTTTCGAATTTGTTATGAGAAATGGCATAAATATTTGTCCCTATGATGCATGATCACCAAATGTCTAGCCTTGGAGAGTGTTGAAGGATGGTTCAAGAGCACGAGAGGATGATTTATTCTCAAATATTTAGCACTAAACCTCGATTCGATGCACGTAGATGGGTAGAAAAGAACTTATATGATGAGTTGTACAAGAAATTTTTCTATTGTTTTCCAAAGAGAACTATATGAATGGCTTTCACCATATGCATCTAGATTGAAATAGTACTATAGATCACATGTATGGACCTAAGATGATTACCGAGAGGCTGCAAGATACAAATATGACTTGGAAATGTGCTTTTGATCACTAGTGGAAAGAATTGATGACCAGTTATACTCTAAAATATGCCATTTCTATGTATTATTTCCCGAGTTGTTGAGTTTGAGTTTCTAAGGGAGCCCAGAGGACCATTTTTACGTGTTATTCCTTTGGCGATGAAGGTCTTGGTCATTAACTTTAGTTTAGAGACATTTCCCATGGTCGGCTAAGCTTCTCTGAGCACTGGGAAAGGAAGCTAGGGTGGAGGAAGATGGCAGACATTGCATGAATTTGAAAAGGAAAGGTAGGAGAGATGACTCAATTATAGAAAATCTCATGAAAGGGAGATGACTAGACACCATAAGGTTGAAACTGTGTGTTGGATCTATGGAGGTAGATGTTACAGGAAGGAGTTGAGGTTCACACAAAGGATGTGGAACTGAGAAAGTCTATCCTACCCCATCTTGGAAAGTGTGAGAGAGAAGTCCCTTCAACTTCTCGATCGATTTCATCACATGGAGAAAGGAGATCCTTTGGTGTGCATATGAACCCACCTGATGACCAACCCATGGTGCTTGGTTTTCAAAATCAAGGGAGAAGTATTGTTAACCCAATTGGTATCAATGGGAGTAACTGATCTATGCCCAGGAGATATAATTTATCATTCAGAACACCCATAGATGTGTAAACCATTCTGGTATTTGGAGAAATTTTTGGACAAGGTGAAAATATGTAAGGTTTTGGTATCGCATCTAGGAGTGGCATGGGACACATAACTGGCATTGGGAAAATATCACAAACCATCGCATGTAGTTCAGTGGGACATTTGGAACACTAGGAACGAACACTTTATGCCATTTTCTCGTCAGTAGGAGGTGGATATGGTGGTATAGGCACTTTGGAGGACTTGGTGGACCTAGAGGATCTAGAGGATGTGGTGGTTTAGGAGGAACATGACCTGGTGGATCCAATGAATTTGGTGGAGAAGGAAACCTAAGGGAACCAAGGCCCTAGATCAGGAGGACAAGGGCCTCACCACCTCCACAAGTATTTTTGAGATGTCTTTGCACTTACTAGACTACAGGGGTATTGAGGATGTTGCAGAGCATGTGCACAAGTGTGAATTACTATGACACACGAAAGGGATCACTACCCTAGAGTGGAAGGCAAGTCAGTTTGCAACAACATTACAAAGGTGTGCACATAGTTGGTATCAAAATTATGACCCCCATCAAATGGTGGTAGACTATACTGCATTGAAGAATGCCTTCCAAGTAGAATTTTGTATCCTTGAATTTGATCAAAGAGAATCGTCTCCCTAAAGGAGATCTAGTAAGGAATGGAAGAGAGTATGTGGGAGTATAATGAGCATTTAAAGAGTCTCTTTTCAAAACTATCCTATGATGTTCATCCTTCTCAACATGCTCAATTTTTTTTGGAGGATTGATAACTCCATTTAGAAGGGCTCTATCACATAAGACTTTCACAGACCCACACAAGGCATTGGAAGTTACCCTACTCATTGAGGCCATCAGGATCATTGATACTGGTGCTAGCCCCTTTCTTGAGGCTCAAATTGTTGTAATAGCCAAGTAGTTGGATAATTTTTCTACAAACTCAGCGCATGAGGTTCATAGTGGACTTTGGTGTACAAAATATGAAGTGGAAGGGAAAGCAAAGGATAGTTTCCTTATAATTCAAGATCGTGATATGGTCAGTAGAATGTGAGATTTTCCATTTAGATCATGATGCAAGTAGGTTCCCTCTACTAAAACATGCAATATAAAATAATGTTTCTTGTTACTATAAGATATGTACTTCTACAACCCATGATACTAAGGATTACAGATTGATTTACCAAATTCATGATGTTATTGATCTTCTTGTGTGCCGGACTAGTCTTGTGAGTGGTTCCATGGATGTTGATCATTGATATGAAGGGAACAAAGATGGAGGAGCACATGGAAGAGGTTATCATAGAGGATGTTGTGGTCATAGTAACCACGACAGAGAGGACGAAGTGAATTACCATGAGGAACCTATTATAACTATGGATCTACAGAGCATTACAAGTGTGAGTGTCATGATCTGTTGTAATGCTCATGGTGTGGGAAGAAACATAAGTATGAAGATTTTCTAGAGATTTATGAGCATATGAACCAACAACATCGGAAGGAAAAAGGAATTGGGATGGTAAGCATCAAGGAGGCCAATTCATAGTGGATGCCATGAGTGACACGTGAGTCAAGACTAGAACCTGTATTGGTGATGACACAAGCAAAGGCTATGCACACTAGGGATATGTCAAGAAAAATGACACTAGTTTCAAGAGAGGAAGTGATACATGGAAAGTATCTGCACCCTTCTCATCAAAAGGAGGTGTATCGAGAGACTATGGATGTTATTTAGAGTTTACAAGGAGAGGCCCAATGTCTAAAGGAGTAGTCAAGACAATTGGACCAAAGGAAGAATGCCGAAGCTCCAAATACTGACCTAGATGAAGTCAAAGAAGTATGTCGATGTTAAGGCAAGATATTATTCCCTTGCTAGGAGAATGGATGAGGAGAAGGTAGCATGCATCGAAATAGAGTGCGAAAGACAGGTTTGCATGTAAACCTTCCTCCTCATATCCTTAACTATGATAAGGAGATTACATTGAATGTAGTTGTTGATGGGTGTCTTCTTAGTAATATTCTCATCGACATGGGAGTGGAGATCAATGTTCTTACCTTAGATGTATGGCATCAAATGGGAATTCCCACATTACAACCATCTTCAAATGTGTTGTATATGGAAAAAAAGACAAAGGCTATGCCCATTGGAGTCTTGAAGGATGCGGTTATCACCATTCAAGGGGCCAAATTCACTAGATATTTTGAATTCTTGGTTCTCATCGAGGAAGATAACTTTCCAACATTACTTGGGCACCCATGGTGCTATAAGAACAACACCGACTGTGGTTTAACAAAGGGTATATCAGTTTTGAGAACAAGGAAGAAATGGTGATTATCCCTTTAACGAGATGGGAGTTCATCACCTTACACCGAGACCCTTGGAGAGGAATTCCTTGTGCAGAATCTATGTGTGTTCAATCAGATATCTTGAGATAATTCATCCCACAAAGGAGTTATCCGGTTTGAAGATGCTTAGTCCTTGAGTGATACCACTAGCATAACATGTGACAATTGGGCACATGGGACTTATGAGTTAATTGGATGATAGTTGAGAGGATTTATAATAAGGGTAATGAGGGCATTCTTAGTCAAGCACCTAGGAGGGAAGAAGTTGCCAAGTTATTTTGGAGGAGCATAACCTGAAATTTTCTTATGAGAAATGGAATCTCGGTAGAAATAATGAGGACGAGAGAAGGGAATGGTCGCTTATAAACTACCTGGAACTATAGTTTGCTAGTGGGCTATAAATTGGGAGATCCTCCTAGAATGGCGTGAGGTAAGAATAACATTTTATATAATTTTCTCTAGGAGCAACACACCCACTTTCATACAAGATTAACATGGTAAAGAGATCACCTCATTTCATATCTAAGCATGTGAGAAGGCCTAGATGGGAAGCGTAGAAGCGTTAACACCTTTGTTATGGGTGCATAAGTTGTATTGAACCTTATAAGGTTGTTCACAAGCATGGTATATTCATTCGGAGATGTGTTGTCAAACAAGTAATTAGTAGGAGTTTGAGGATAACCTCATTCAAGCTTTTGAATATAGGAGTAACAAGCCATCACCTGGATAAGGCGTTACAAGTAATCAAGATCCTTACAATGGGAGATATCACTATGGTAGAAGATAGGCTACTATAATTACTAGGTGAGCCTTATTTGGAGACACACCGAATGAGGAAGAATCAAAGGAAGTACAACTTGAGCAAGTGTGCATGGAAAGGGAAAAAGGAAAAATGGTCTATGTAGTAAACAGAGAAGAAATGGAAACCTTGGATGTTAACCATTCTAAAGGGGCATGAGAAGTCATAGATAACACTAATGAGAAAGTATGTGCCTATCATGAGCCATTGAAAACAAAGAAGGTTAAATTTGGGACAAAGATAGAACCTAAGGAAGATATCATTGGGGACTATTGGTTGGAAAATGAAATTTCAAAAGTCATTGATTTATTACATGAGTTCCAGGATTTATCCCCTCATGGGTACGATGAAATCAAAGGCATCCACCATTCCTTGGGGGAGATGAAGATCAAGTTGAAAGAAGGTGCATGCCTAATTCAGAAGAGGCCTTATCGAATGAATCAATTTATGCATACAGTCAAGGAGTAAATAGACAAGATGATAACATTTGGTATCATTTAGGCTATGGATGAATCATAATAGATAAGCCCAATGGTCATCGGTATCAAGAAGGATGGGAGGATAAGAATCTATGTTAATGATAGGGACCGGATGTAGTATTTTCATCAATCATTTTCCAACCCCTTTATCAAGAAATCTTGGAGGGAGTATCCCGGCATAAGATCTACTCTTTCACGGATGGGTTCTCATGGTATCACCAAGTCAAGATTGCAAAGGAAGACCAAAGAAAGGTAAATTTTTCCACTAAATGGGGAAGCTTTTCCTACATGGTTATGCCTTTTGGATTGAAGAATGTGCCTATTGTGTTCTCATGCATCGTGGTATAAGCATTTCAGGACTTCATCCATAAATTTCTTCAAGTTTACCTGGATGACTAGATTGTATATGGGTTGGTGAAAGACCATTCTAAAAATTTGAGAATGATGTTTAAGATATGTCAGAAATTGAGAATATCCCTCAACATTAAGAAATGTGTCTTTGCTATGCCATTTAGAACCCTGTTACGACATATTCTATGTAAGGAAGGCTTACTAGTGGATCCCGCCAAAGTTACAATTATTATGGGATTAGGGGATCCTACTAGTAAAATCCCAGTGCGTGGATTCCTTGGACATGTAGGGTACTACAGGAAATTCATCAAGGGGTATGCCAAGATTGCCATGCCCTTGGAAGAATTTCTAAAACACAAGAGTGCCTTTCATTAGGGAGAGCGTAGCAAAAGTAATTTGAAACTTGGAATGATAGGCTTGCCATAACACCCAAACTATATTTTCCTTCTTGGGATAATCCTTTCCATATGTATGTTGATGCCTCAGGGACAACTATGGGAGCATTACTAGCACAACTTAGTGAGGGATTATTGATTATCCCTTATGTTTTTCAAGTAGAAAGTTGACACCAACAGAACAAAATTACACAACTATTGAGTGCAAGGCACTTGTCTATGATCTATGTGCTACACAAGTTTAGACAATACCTGTTGGAAACACCTTTTATATTCTACACAGACCACATGGCATTGAATTACTTGGTGAACAAGCTCGTTTTACAAGGGCACATATGCTGATGGGTCCTATTATTTCAAGAGTTTAAGTTCACAGTGGTTTTAAAACTAAGGAAGAGCAATTTAGGACATAACCACTTATCAAGGAGTAACTCATGGGAGGACACACAAAGCATTGAGGATACCATGTCGACGTGTAATTGTTTTAGGTTACAACACACACCCTAAAACTTGGAAGATATCACATTATTCTTGAAAATAGGTGTGGCATCGGAAGGGATGAAGGATCTGGAGAGGAAGCAATTAACAATATATGCCGCACCCTACATGTTGATTAGTGGAGACCTATATAAGTTAGGTCGTGATGAGGTTCTCATATCTTTGATGCGTATTAGAACATGAGTGCATGGAAATTATGGAGGAAGCACATGGTGGGATTACAGAGGACACTATGTAGGAAATGCTACCATGCAGAGGGATTCTACTCACAGGGCTTTGGTGGGAAACCATATACTAAGATTGTATTGAGTTTTGCAAGGCTTGTGACCATTTCCAATGCCTTAGAAAACCTAGGAAGAGGGATGAAATTCCGTTATGACTAATAACTAGCAATAAACCATTTGAAAAATGGGTAATTGACTTTTCAAGGCTAATTTCACCAATTGCGTGAGTGAATGGTTTGTGATATATCATTACTTTCACTTATTTCTTGACATGATGGGTAGAGTTAGTGCTTACGAAGGATTGCACCCGCAACAACACCTACTATATTTTTATGGGAGAACATAATAAGTAAGTAGGTATGGTTGTCCTTTAAGCTTAACAAGTGATATAGGTACACATTTTCTCAATGAAACAATTAGGATTCTATTATCAAAATTTATGGTGGCCCATCACACGACTACCCCTATCATCCACGGAGAATGGAACTACGAGGCATTAAAAAAATACTAAGTCACACGTTGACTAAGATCTGTGATGTTGGAAGACAAGATTGGGATGACAAAGTATCAATTCTTCTATGGGCATACAAGAAAACCTACAATAGGTTAAACAAGGCCACATCGTTTTAATTAGTTTTTTGCGTGGAGGCTATTTTACCAGTTGAATTCTGTTACCATCATCACGTATAGCACACGTAGAAGGATTAGATGATGAACAAGCATTCGAAGAGAGGATTGATAAGTTGATGCAGTTAGAAGAAAGGTGATAACTTGCTAGATGGAGTTAGAAGACAAAAGGAAAGACAAAAATCATGGTATGTTCATCACATCAAGAAAAAGTAGTTTGAGGTTGGGAAGATGGTGTTATTTTATGATTCCAAGTGTCTATGCCATCTTGGGAAGTTTAAATTCCATTGCTTGGGACCTTACATCATCTCGTACATCCTTAATTCAGGTGCTTTCCAGTTACAAGCGCTAGATGGGACACGATTACCAGATTATTTCAATGGGAGTAGGTTGAAGCCCTACTATAAATAATTCTTCTTGGTGTTTGTAAATAAGGAAGTATTTCTAGTTAGCTTAGAATTTTCCTTTATTTATTTATATTTTCTTGTGTTTCCCTTTCTCATTACTTGTTCCTTTATTATTGTTTTGTTTTACATCTTGTGTGCCGGTATCCACATTATTTTCGAAGGTTGTGTATGTACGAGAGGACCACATATCTGTTTTAGTGTTGGGTGGAGTAATGCGAAGAAATGTATAAGGCAATACTAAAATTTGAGTGGCCAAGTATAAGGAAGTGCATAATATTGAGAAAGCACGTGTGGAAATGATTGATAATGAATTATGGTGTCAAGAAGGTTGTAACAATGACCATGTACAAAGGATGAAGAGTGCAGGAACAACATGAGGTAGGTGAAGGAAACAATTAGGTAAAGGATAGAAGAAGTTCCTTCAGCGCTGTAGACGTGTGTGTAAGAGTCTTCAGTTAGATTGGATTTTTGTGTGCCAGAAGGTTGTAGAAGGTTTTTCACACAAGATTGGGTGCATGGGTAAGGGAACTTAAGGTTGGCCTAGTGGAAAAAGCCACATTTAATGTTAAGTACATTAGTAGTATGTGATATAGAATTTATTACTGGAGGGAAAAAAAAACTATAAATATGAGTTCAGGAAAGTAATTATTCTACCTTTCTATTACGAAGTTGAAGCACTCTTGTGAACTAGGGAATCTAGAGAGATTTATGCGAAGGAAGAATAATATGAGAAATCTAAGTGTGTGACTAGAGTGGATCTACAAACTAGGAGAGAGTACATGAGTGTGAGAAAAGGTTGTTTGAAGTGTACTATCTTATGGAAGGTTTTCCTAGCTAGGGTTTGGCAACTAGGGCATGGAGATAGAAGGATTTCTTCCGAGAGTGGAGATTCAAGATTAAACGGAGTAGAAAAGAAAAGCAATGAGTTTTAAATTTTAAACCGATAAAAGAATAACACCAAAGAAGGAAATTGTTTCACCAAAGAAATAGAAGGGAAAGGGAAAAGGAAAGAAAATTTCTCTGTCATGAGCTCCAATGAGGAATGGTATGCAAAAATGTTCTACCTAGATGGAGTGTTGCTAGGAAATGAGTGGGTATCACACTTGAGATAGATGACCATGTAAAATTATAAGCACCACACAAGAAATATAGAGAAAGAAATGGTGCTAGAGATAGTTCATCTAACCAATAAAAGGACACCAAATGGAATGCCAATTTACAAAAATGACGTGAAGATAAAGATGGAAAAGGAAAGGCTATTACAACTGCATGAGTTGCCTTACTTTGGAAAGCCCGAGCACCTTTATCAATCGTTGATGTCGCATGTACAAAGCACGACCATTTCTACTTTGTAGGCCATAAGATGCGCATAACACCACAAGCCGATATCTAAGTTCACCGTCCTGGATTGTGAAGGGAATACATAGATGATGATCTCGTGTGATAAGGAGGCTATCAAGTAAAAATTAGCATCTCATGACTACAAAAAGGGTTTGTGATACTTTGACATCGTAGAAATTCCATACCCTATCATGAGGATGGTTGAATGCTTGGTCACCAAGCTTAATGATCAAGAAATATGGATGCAAGTGAACAAGGCATGGTTGAATGTATGCTAGAAAATATCATAAGGGACCATCTATAACTTGTCTTCCTTTACTATGGATGAAATCATAAGTAGCACGCAAGAAGGAGAGAAGATACTATTTGGAAATGTCCTCCTCACCATTTTCTTTTCAGAGATTAGAGTACCAGATGGGCCAGAGAAATTTGTTTGGGAGTATCCAGAAGAGAACTCCTCACCCACAAAAATATTCAAGAAGTTTACTTTTGAAACCATAATGGTCACTCACAAGGCATGCCTAAAGAAGTGGTATAAATAAATGCGTAATGCATTCGAGGCAGAATGGAGGATCCTATAGTAGTTTCCCACACTCATAGATGGGGAAGCATAGTTTTAATTTTACCAACATTTCGCATTGGCAGTTTCACTTTCACAATTAGGACTAAGAGCCCATAGTGTAAGCTTCACTTCTCCTTCACCACCTAATACTTCCAAGCCAGGAGCAAAAAGTTCAAGGAGGCCAAAAGGCTAAGGTTAGACCTTAGTGAGGTGGACCAAGACCACCGTGAGTTGTGCCAAAAGCTCATGTACCCTAATAAGTGCACATATGTGGAGAAGTATGTCTCCCATGAAGTACAAATGATGAAGCCAATAATGTTGTCGATCACTTTGAAAGGGCCGGCACCTGGTATATCTACACCTAAGGCTAAAGTTTGAAAAAGGAACCTATCTAGAGAGTGATGTCTCCATTCCAAAAGACCCCATAGGTCAAAAAAATTCCATGCCAAAGAAGATGGAAAGAGAAGAGGTGCAGAGAAAAAAAGCACCAAGTGTGCAGACCGCACAATTGGTGGGTGCACTGGAAGTAGTCACGAATCCTAGAACTTATGTGCATATAAATAAGTCCCTAGTCAAGGTGAAGACCCCATGAGAAGAGACATCATAACATGAAGAACCCTTCACAAATAAAGGATCACCAAAAAGAGGTTTCCTATTAAGGAAAAGGAGAAATAAGAATCTCCTATACTGGAATCACCAGTTAGGAAGAAGTAGAAGGTGCGAAGAGGCAAACTTTAAGGAGACAGAAAGTTTAGATTCCTACATTAGGGAAAAGGATGAAGACAAGCCCGAAGGAGGTGAAGACCATCCAGTGTATGATATACATGACTCGGAGGAGGAGGAAGGTGAAGAGAAGTATAATAAGGAGGATGAAGAGGAGAATGATGAGGAAGAAGCAGAGGATCAAGGAAAGGGGGTGAGCGAAGAGGTGAGCACCAAAACCAAGGAACCCCAAGCCTCACCAATGAGCAAGTGGAGAAAGTCATGGAGAGAGAATTGGTAGGAATCATGAAGGAGTTTGTGGAATAGGAGTTGGAGTGGAGCGCGGATGAAATTTTGAAGGAGATGGAAGAAGAAACCATTGGGAAGGAGTATGAAAACATGGGTGGGAATCCTAATTTGGTGATAAGCTTCCCAAAAGCTATGTGAACAAGTGGGAAAGGCATAGTGGTGGCACAAGAGAAATAAATAGGAAACATTAACGATCCAAGCAAGGTGCTACACGCACGCTTCCAAACCACCATACCAATGAAGAAACTCCTGGCTATGTCATCATTTGATGAAGAAGGCACATACCCCTAAACTTGGAAGATGTTATCTTGGGAATTTGAGTCTCACATAGATGAACCTGAATTTGAAGCAAGTCAAAGAGAACTGATGAAGGTAATGGAAAAAAAAGGAGTAAACCCCTTGGTGAACACTCAACCGTTATCAGATGATCAAGTCTTAAATGCACTTAAAAAAAAAATTAGTTGAGGTTAAGGCTAGAATGTTTGGAAGGAATGATAGAGTGAGATTCCTAGAGGAGGAATTGGAGAAGAAAAATAAGGAGCTCGATGAGAAGAGCAAGGACTTGAAGTAGGAAGAGTTTATCAACACGTAGTTAAGGCGTGAACTAAAAGAGGAGAAGTAAACGGTGTGTGAGTTGCATAAGAATATTGAAATGATTATGGGTGCTATTTTTTTAAAGCATCCTAACCTAGCACCTCCCGAGAAAAATATGAATCAACCTTGCAGTTTCTAGAGGATTTGAAATGTATCCTCATGATGGAAATATGACCACTTTCCTTAGAGTCTATAGAAGAAGCGTTGGCGCGCCAAGAGAAAGAAGAGAAGATGAAGGTTGTCAAGATTGTTGCTCAATATACTAAAATCCTTGTAGAGGTAATGACCTTACATGAAAGTCATAGAAGCTGCATATGACAACTGCACTGATAGAGATAGAGTGGTAAGAGTCCTAGTTGCCACACATGAGATGGAACTCAAGGAGTTTTAAGAAAAGAATAAGGGGAATAGGGCTGAAAGAGATAAAATCCTAGCTGAGGTAGAAAAGAATTCAGAAGCTATTGAGACCTTGTGAGGCTTGATCAAAATCTAGCTAAAGGAATTGTACCCTAGATCACCCACAAGATGGATGTGCTTGAGGACTTGGGAAAATAATTGGAAAGTATTATTGAGACAATGGATGCCAAAGGGGAGGAATTGATTTTTGAGGAGGCGAGTGCCTTAGTAAGAGACCTCTATTAGCAAGTGTAGAACGAGGTTGATGCTTGGGAAAAGCTAGAGGTAGAAATAGGGAAGGATTTTCCTCTCCTCCTTCAAAAATAAGCATTTGTTCTCCTTAATTCTCCCTATTCTTTCATTCTTTCTCCTAATTCTTCGTACCTTCATTATTTTCCCCTATTCTAAGACCACCATTCTTTATTTTTTGAAGAGAATTATTTCCAAGGATGGAGAATAGGCATAGTGTGGGGTGATGTTGGGCCCCAAAATATTGGGCCGAGTACAAGAAGGCGCGTGGGCATGCGGAACCTATTGGAAGAAGGGTGCACGTGTTGAAGGTGCACATGGAAAGGTTAGAGTAGGGTTTATCAAAGACATGGTGCACACATAAGATAAGATGATGTTCAGACTTATCCATATTCTGAGTTCAGACAACACATGAGAAAATCATGACCCACATAGCATGCAGAGTGGATAAGGTGCTAGCTTGGCAACCGTAGGATCGAATGGAATATTCCATGTATACTATGGAAGGTTCTAGAAGGACATCATTGCAAAGATTGGAGATATCGAATAAAAGAAGGAATTCTCCATTAGAGGATCACTTGGACACTTGGAAAATGATCTGTTACCTTAGAAGGCATGGCAATGAAGGTAGAAAAACTATATATAGAGATGCACAATTAGTAGAAGATGTGGGTGATGAGAGGAGAGTCGAGAGAGAGTAGTGCGGTAAAAAAATGGGAAAAAACTCTCTGACGAAATATCATGGAGAATTCTATGGGTTAGGATTAGAGGAGATAAAGGAGTGATGGTATATTTAGAGAGATGGGTTTTTGTTTATCCTTGTAATATGAAAGACGTAGTATAGCTTTTGATGCATGATCTTAATCGCATTATTATATGGGTCTATTATGGCCTCAAGAAATGTAACGTGGTTATTGAACTTATTAATATGAATGGAAGGTAATGTTTTAAAGCATATATGTGTTCATGAGATTAATTCTAATACATTTCCTTTATGTTATGAATCATTTCTATATGTTGATTGATAATCCTATTTTTCTATCCGAATAGATGCATTAATATGATAAACTCATCCTAGGAATGAATGCATGGTTCTTTTCCATTATTTTGCACTTAAGTATCGGACATAGATGATGCATTCTCACACAACCGACATAAAGGAGGGGCTTGGCACCAAACGTGCCTCGGGTGAGTGCCCAGGTGCCCGTTAGGTGATAGGTTGGCGTGCATGGGATTAAATTGTTGTTCTATTGGTATAAAATGACTACAACAAGAAATCCATATATTATAGGGCCAAATGCAAAAATATCGGTTTTATTGGCGAGGAAAAATCAGCAAAGAATTATAATCTCATTTGTGGATTAATAAAAAGTGAACAATAAAGTAGTAAAAAATGGGTACTCATACATTGGGGAAACAAAAGGGGTTGTGAAAAATAACGCAAATAGTTAGCTCGATGTAGAAGTTGACATTTTGAACGACATTTTCAAGCATGAAATAATCTCAGATCTAAATAAGTTATTTATCAACAACTTAAACTATACTAAATGTGTACCTTTTTTTTAAGTTATCTCGATGCAATGATCATTCTTGTCTTTGATCGGATCCAGTCTTTTTAACCTCGCTTCACCCATGCTTTTCCCTACAAAAAACATGCTTAGCGGCCTAGCTCTACTTACCGATTCCTTCTTGTTATTTTTTCAAACAACCTTATGAATACTATGTCATGTATTTTTAAGTCATTCCACCTGCTTTTCCCTAGGAAAATGTGACCTGCTTTACTGCTCCTTCCGATCATTTTGTCCCACAACCTTGTTCTTAAAGAAGACAAGGAACTTTTTGGGCCCAAACTCGAATAAAATTTAATCCCCTTTTAGCTCTTTTTTATTTCATTTAAACACTTTCAAGTTTCGCGATATTTTCCTCCTCTGGATTAATTTTCCCAAAAATGATGGCCAATGGCCTAAACACTAGTTTTTAGAAAGTGCAATGTTTAACGAGACTCAAAATATTATTTTGGTATTCATTACGTATGCCTTTTTTACCTTTTAATATGATGATAGAAACAACCCAAGGTAAATATTTCATTGTTCATTTTTTATATGGTTGCCCTACTAAAATCATATTATATTTCAATTATGAGATAATTTTTATGCAATGGAAGGTTAAACATATTATATATATGCCTAAATTTTATATATAAAATATTATGATCACTATGTATTTTAATTTATATATTAAATATTTATATATTTAATTCTTTTAAAATAATATTATCAGTAGGCCACATATTATTGGTAGAAGATAGAGTGTTAGCATATATATTAATTCATTAGGGTTGTTGTGGAAGGCCACAATATTATTAGTTTGTCTGAAGGCCACAAACTAATATTATTTGGATATTTTTGTCCCTTGGATTTTACAAAAACAAGAAAGCTATTGCAAGCTTAGCAATCATTAGGGTATAACGTAATACCATATTTATAGCTAGGATTTAATAAAATAAAGAAAGATATTGTGAGTCTAGCATCCGCTAGGTATTTCCACAACATATTATTTGGAACTTAGCAGTCACTAGGGTTTCACAAAATAAAGAAAGATATTGTAAGTTTAGTGTCCACTAGGTATTGTCGTAAAATAAAGAATGATATTGTAAGTCTAGCGTCCACTAGGTATTGTCGTTAGGTTATGCCTCTAATACATTTTATGGTCTTTTGATTGGCACTCAAAAATGGATATCATGAAGTTATACGCTACTAAGACACTGCCACAACATATTATTTGGAGCTTAGCGGATGCTAGGATTTCAATAAAAAATAAAGGTATTGCGAGTCTAGCATCTACTAAGAATTTCCACAACATATTATTTGTACCTTAGAAGTCACCAATATTGCACAAATTAAATTAAGGTAGTATGAAATTAATGGCCTCTATGTATTAGAACAACATAATATTTAAAAAAATCTTTCTACAGGATTTACCATTTTAATTTAAATTGATTTGAGCTTAGCATATCACTAGCCTTTACAATGATGTAACAATTTAATCTTTGCGTTTGTTAGGATTTAACACATAAGATTTGGGTCATGTGGGTTGCAAGAATTTAACACATTAACATAAGATTCCATGAGGCTAGCATCCACTAGAATATGTGTACTCACAATGTTTGCAAGTTGTCAGTGGTATGTTTTAACAAATAAAATTAACAAGCCAAAGTATGAAACTTGTATCTTGATGTCCACTATCTTATCTTCCAACATATTCTTTGAATTTATTCTCACTAGGATTCAAGTAGAAACATGCCAAATATTGCGAGCTTAGCGGCCATTAGGTTATGGCTGGAATTTTTTTCCGAGCTTAATGTTAAGTTCTCAACAATGGATATCATGAAGTGATATGCCACTAAGACACTACCGCATCATAATATTTGGAACATAATGATCATAGGATATATCAAAATATAGTAATATATTTCAAAATTGATTTTGTTAGGTGTTGTGGAAAAATATTATTTAGATCTTAATGTCCGCTTGGATTTAACTCATTTAATTAAGGTAGTATTAAATTAGTGGCATCTGCATACTACCTCAACGTAAAAAATATGCTTAACATTTTTAGTATTTAACACATAATTTGGAGCATAGCATTCGAAAGGATTAAACCCATTAGATTAAGATTCTAGGTTGCTAGAGTTTTGAGCTGCATGACATCTAGGTGCTTCCACAATAAAATATTTCATTCTTAGGTATCTCAAACATTTTAGAAGATAAAGAGTGAAATTTTAAGTTTGGCATCCACAAGATTATTTTGTAATAGATTATTTGAAGATATGTTATCGCTAGGATATTATGAACTCTTAGGATATTAAGATATTGCCACATCATAATAGTTGGAACATAATGGTTGTCAGGATTTAATAAAATAGAGAAATATATTTCAAATCTACTGTGAGCTAGGTATTGTAACACCATATTAATTATAGTTTATGCCACATCAACAAATTTGGAGCATTTGTCTCAAACATTTATCAAAACAAAAAATGCATATTTAGATACGTATAACATTTAGAATATATACATGATCATTATATCAATTATAAATATTCATCTATTAACATTTCATACATATCACAATGCTTTCTCTCCGATCTCACATTAAACAATTTATGAATCACTTTGGTTCTTTGTTAACTACTGAGTGTTGTTGAACTAAGACCACAGATACACGCACTTCCTTAACTATGGGCTATTGTTGAACTGATGATCATGGGATATTTTTCAGTGTGAAAAGTTCTCTAAACTTCCCTAGACCATTTCAATGTAGTAGATCCTTTAGATATCTTTCCAACGACTATAAGAACGTGAAAAATAGACACTCTGAGCTCAAGTTATGTCCAGTCAAAGTTTAGTCAACATGGAAGTCAACTTTGGTCAACAGGTCAACAAGTGGACCAATGGCAAGGTGACACATGGCAATTGGTGACAAGGAAAAATTGATGGTCTTGTATTTTTTAAAAATCAGTTCCATGGTATAGATCTCGTTGCAAGATTTTTGACACATTTTGAATGGACCAAATCTGAGTTCGTATGCGAAAGATATGCATAGTCAAAGTTGTGGTCAAATGATGACGTGGCACACTTTGACGTGGACAAATGACATATTATGGGCGTGAAACTTGGCAGGTTTTTAGTGGCTTTGGATTTAAAATAATAATAATAATATTTTATTTAATCCATTCCATGGGAATAAGCCTAATCCCATGGGATAAGGAGGATTTTGTGGACAAAAAGCTATTTAAAGGCTTATCCTATCCCTTTCCCACCAAATGTGGGGTCAATGGCTAAATTGGGTGCCTAAACCTATGAAAGGGGATTTGAAACCATAACCTCATCTAAAAATATAAGTTACCTTACCAACCCATCACCCTCTTGGAAGTATTATAAAATAAGCTCACTTGTATTTGTAATAAAGAAGTGCCAGGTCTGTGTTAAGCCAATAAGCAGGCAGTTTTAAAAATGCAATTTTGAGGCACTTCCACTCAAAACCAGATCTCGAGTTATATATGAAAGTTGTTTAGAATTTTGAGACAATCACGATGGTGTGATCATTTTTCTAATTTAGAGATTTTGTGACAGAGTTATGTGTTGTTAAAGTCACATAAAGGCGTAGAACCAAAGGGAGACACCACTACAAGTGGATCAGGAAGGTGAAGGACATAGGCTGAGCTCCATTAACATCCTTCGAAGGTCTGAAACATATTTTTTCAAGTTTTTGATTCATTATTGGTTAATGTAAAGGTTATTTTATTTACATATTTAACATTATTAATGGATCGGTTCACCACGAACCTGGGGACATAGGAATTTTGAACCCCGTAAACAATTTAGGTGTTGTGTTCTGATTTTATTTTCATTTTATGATATTTGCAAGTAATTTAAATTCAGAATATGAATATGGATGCAACTATAATTAGTAATTGATAAAATTGAGAAATCAATTAAATCTGAAATAATGAATTTGGAATTTGATCAAACAATGAAATTTTGAGTAAATTACAAACTTAATTTCAGTTTCAATTTAGTCCTAAATCAGATTCTAATCAATTTTTGGAAGTATAAAATCCTTTTAAGTTGATTAAAATTGAAGATCCTTTGAAATGATTAAAAGTGTTAATTTCAAGCACCCATTTTTGGATCAAGTTTTGGTATCAGAGTAGTTAGATTGCCAGATTAGCTTCTAATTGTGTTTGAAAATTTGGCTTCAGTTTTAGTATTGATTTTAGTTTTTAGTGTGTAGACATTTTGGGGCTTGTTAATCTTCTTTTGCAAGTGTGTAGTTTTGGAAGTACAGTTATGTTTGTAGGAACAGGGAATCATGGGCAAGTCATCTAAACAAGAGCAACTGGATGAGCTTGAAGCCATAAATGCCAACTCCAGGAAGAAAACTCTTTCCTGAGAGATAATTTTTATTCCTTGAAGAGGAAATAGTGCGGTTAAAATCTGAACCACAATCCTCTATAACCAAGAAAGAGGAGTATGTCAATGAGATGCTTACACAAAGCAAGAAGTTGATGGGCTTTGTTAAAGAGTTGCAGGAAGAAATATAGACCAAGGATGCCCTCTTGGCAAAGCTGCAACAAGGTGAACACAAGAAGGAAATGCCTTCCAAATCAGATGCAAGTACTATGACAGAATGCACTGTAAGTTGTTCACATTTTAATTCTTCCTCTCATTCAGTTTTAGATATTCCTTTGGGTCAGTTTGAAAAAAACACTAAGGGAATTAGGTCTAAGCTAATGGTTAAGATGGGATATAATGGAAAAGGCCTTGGTAAAAATGGACAAGGTGATGCTAACCTAATACAAGTAGAGGATCAGCCTTGGTTTGCAAGTTTGGGTTATTCTAGTGGGCAAATGGAAATTGGAGAAAGTTCCAAAGTAGCTGAAGGAAGACAAGCTTCCAACAGCCAAGGATCTATGCCTCTAGAATTGCAGGATTCCGCCATCAGGAGGAACAATGAAAGGTGTAAGAAAATAGGTAAACGAGGTAATGAAATTCCACCTCCTCCCACTTACACTAAAAATAACACTAAGGGGAAATTTAATCCTAAAACTTCTAAAACACTCTTTCAGTTTGAACAATATAGCTTTGGTAGACAAAATTATGGTTTTCCTTGCACATTTTGTGAAGGTACTAATCATTCTGCAACATATTGTTGGAAGAGGAAAAATATGATAAAGAATTTAATGCCTTTTTTGAATGATAAGGTAGGTGCAAAAGACCAATCTCACTCTGGTAAGGTGAGAAATGGAAAAAGGTTACCTCTCCTAAAACAGGGGAATCATTTTCCTAGACAGAGTTCAAGGAATGGAAAAATGGGTAAGACTCCTAAAAATAAGGAAGTTAAATTTTGTTCCCATTGTAAAAGGAATGGTCATGATGTTAAGATGTGTTGGTATGTTCCTTCAGTGCAACATTGGAAATTTGTTAAAAAGGAAAATAATGTCAAACCAATTTTTTTTTATCTAACTCATGTAAATGCTCATTCTAGTATTGGGGAAGTAAAACCACCTAAATGGAGAAATCTAAGTAATTGGATGGGTAAAACATTCCTCAACTTTATGTTTGCATTGCAGTAATTGGTGATAGTATGCAAACATTTTCAAAGCTATATTTTAGGGATTTTGATCCTATGTTAATATTCAGCTTTGAAATAATTTGGAAGCAACCATAAAGAAGATTTGAGTGATAGGTTCATCATACTCATATTCATATTCTCACATTTTGGTTGGTTATTCCATTTCTAACAATAGTATGTATGGATATGGGCATCGTCAGAATGTCTATTTTGAAATTTGCAGTTTTATAGTGTTGTCATTTGTGCAAATATTATGGATGCTTATAAGACCCATTCGGGAACCTATTTGATATTGTAATAAATAGACAAACTTGTTGTATCCACATGTGTTATTTGCACTAATTTATAAGACCCTTATTTTGGGAAAATTTTATTTTTGTAACTATCAGATGTGGTTGCAATTAGGGTGTAAATTTATTACACTAACAAACTAGTTTGCAAAGGTACCAGGTGATCATTTTGTAGATTATGGCAGTTCACCAATTTGGGTAAGCATACAATTTATAATATATCCCTTTATAGTTCAGTGTATGGATAGAATATTTGCATATTCATGTTGATTCATATTTTGACTATAGCCATTTTGGGCGTTGATGGTTTAATTATTTTAGATAGTGAATATTTGCAGTTGTAATCAGCATAATCACAAAGTGTTAGTTGAACACTAGCTTCCGTTATAGATGGGTGTTATTATCTGACTCATTATTTGTGATGGCGATACAATGTTTTTACATATTCACATGGATTCAGTTGTTGACTATAGCTATTTTTGGGCGTTGATAGTCTATTTTATTCTGGATAGTGAATACTTGCAATTGTTACAGTTTTAGATGGACAATGGGCACTAGCCTAATTGTGGGCAGTTTAGATGTCTTGTATATTGATCTGTGTTATGAAATTGTAATTTAAGTAATCATCCATATCACAAAGTGACAGTTAAACACTATCTTTCTGTAATAGAATGGGTGTTATTATCTAGTTAATTATTTGTGATGGCATTACGGTGAGGTATGACAGCTCACACTTGTGTGCGAGTTGTGAGTTACAACATTTCAGTTGAACACTAGCTTAATTGGGTGTTATTATCTAATTGGTTATGTAATTAGCTAATAAAATATTTGCATTTTATTAACCTATAATGTTATTTCGGGTTCTTGTATGTGTTTTTGTAATGCAAGAAGAGATAACATGTTTTGTGGGTTGATACATAGCTTTTTGTGGACAAAAATCCTTCTCAGTAGGGAGGAGTGATCAGGGGATATTTTTTAGTGTCAAAAGTTTCCTAAAATTCCCTAGACCATTCTAATGCATTATATCCTTTAGAGATCTTTCTGACGACTATAAGAACATGAAAAATGGACACTCTGAGCTCAAGTTATGTCCGGTCAAAGTTTAGTCAACATGGAAGTCAACTTTGGTCAACATGTCAACAAGTGGACCAATGGCAAGGTGACACGTGGAAATTGGTGACAAGGAAAAATTGATGGTCTTGTAATTTTTTTTAAAAAATTTTTCCATGGTATAGAGCTCGTCGCAAGCTTTCTGACGCATTTTGAATGGACCAAATCTGAGTTCGTATGCGAAAGATATGCATAGTCAAAGTTGTGGTCAAATGATGACATGACACACTGTGACGTGGACAAATGACATATTATGGGCATGAAACTTGGCAGGTTTTTAGTGGCTTTGGATTTAAAATAATAATAATAATATTTTATTTAATCCATTCCATGGGAATAAGCCTAATCCCATGGGATAAGGAGGATTTTGTGGACAAAAAGCTATTTAAAGGCTTATCATATCCCTTTCCCACCAAATGTGGGGTCAATGGCTAAATTGGGTGCCTAAACCTATGGAAGGGGGATTTGAACCCATAACCTCATCTAAAAATATAAGTGGCCTTACCAACCCACCACTCTCTTGGAAGTAGTATAAAATAAGCTCACTTGTATTTGTAATAAAGAAGTGTCAGGTCTGTGTTAAGCCAATAAGTAGGCAGTTTTGGAAAAATACAATTTTGAGGCACTTCCAATCAAAACCAGATCCCAAGTTATGTATGAAAGTTGTTCGAATTTTGAGACGATTATGATCATTTTTCCAATTTGGATCTTTTTTTTTATAGAGTTATGTGTCTTAAAGTCACACAAAGGCGTAGATCCAAAGGGAGACAATGCTGCAAGTGGATCGGAAGGTGACGGACATAGGATAAGCTCCATTAACATCCTTCAAGGTCTAAACATAGTTTTCCAGTTTTTTTATGTATTATTGATTAATGTAAAGGTTATTGTATTTACATATTTAACATTATTAATGGATCGGTTCACCACGAACCCAGGGATGTAGGAATTTTGAACCCCATTAACAATTTAGGTGTTGTGTTCTGATTTTATTTTTAGTTTTTGATATTTTCAAGTAATTTAAATTTAGAATATGAATACGGATGCAACTATAATTAGTAACTAATAAAATTGAGAAATCAATTAAATTTGAAACAATGAATTTGGGCTTTGATCAAACAATGAAATTTTGAGTAAATTGCAAACTTAATTTTAGTTTCAATTCAGTCCTAAATAAGATTCTAATCAATTTTTGAAGTATAAAATCCTTTTAAGTTGATTAAAATTGAAGATCCTTTGAAATGATTAAAAGTGTTATTTTCAAGCATCTATTTTCGGATCAACCAAGTCCATGGGTACATTTACTTCCTAGGTTTTTTTCTCTCATTTGGGACCTACTTTATCATCTCGTTGTTGTGCCTCCTCAAAAGATTTTTTAAAATCTTAGAATATCTTTTTATCTTTTCCATATCTAGAATTGTGTTTCTATATAGCACAATGACTTGTCAAGAAAATCCTTTTGACTACCACATGCTTTTTTGGTAATTTCCTTCATAGTCTCTATTTATTTATTTTTCCCTTTTTTTTGAAATAATCTCAAAGACATGCAAATTTTCTCCCTTGTTCACCTCAGCTATTCTCCTTTGAAAATTAACCATGAATTACTGAAAGGATGACGTGAAATATTCATAAGAAACCAATGCATGGTTTCCTTTAAATATTTCCATGACTAAAGCTTCTATGAAAACATGATTTCCTCTAGAAATAATGTCATCAAACTGCAAAGAAATTTCTCTTACCTGTTCATTCCATTCCTTAGACTTTGTTTTTATAATTAGCATATGTCTAGCATATACCAATATCGTCCATGGTCATAATTGTAGGGTATTTAAAAATTCCTTTTCAATGACCTACCCCATTGTGTTAATGTTTTCTACAACGATGCCACTCCTGTAATGATATTTTCATTTTTTTCAAATCCCCTTTTTACCTCCTTCTTTGCATAGATGCAATTATTTATATTATTGTACAAGCCATGCAATGCCTCTTCTACATAAAAAACTATGTCAAGAGGAATTGTGGCCTTTAATTGAGTTTCAAGCTCTATATTTCTGGCACATACTCCCCTCACTACTTATATAGCCTCTTTTGTTATGTCCCTTAGAAAGGATTACTGGATCTTCTTCATATTGCACCACTTGTGATCCTTTGGCTTTTCTTTTCTTTGTAAGAGTGAAGATGTCTTCTGAAGTTTATTGCAAAATTATGGATTTTTATGTCGACATCTTCTTTTTTTGGTTATGCTTTTCAAGGTTCTCATCCTTGGAATGAATTTAATTTTCACTAAGGGATATTCTTGTGCCACCTAATGATGTCCTTTGTAGGAAATTCTGAATTTCTCTAGCCAATAATTTATCTCTTATTGTGAAGTGGAGGGAGAACATTGAGAGGGTCGTGCACAAGGGCTTCACCGGTTAGAGCTATATTTGGTTTAGCCAAGACTTCTCGAAACTTAGACCTAGATTCATTTGGTGGAGATAACGGAGCACAAGGTTATTGTGAATGTTCGAATATAAATTATTCTTTTTCTTCATGGCCTCCTTTTTAATAATTTCTCTAGGATGTGGAACTGCCCCTTTCTCCTTCATATTCTCTTAAACAAGGATATATTATGTTTGGGTAATCCATACCCAATCATTATCATCATGCATGCGAACACAATGTATATTTAACTATTCTTTAAGGGAATAAAGGTGTCAGGAAACCCTATTCCATATGTTATATTTAATTAAGTGGTGTTTGGGAAATGAAATGAATTTCTATGGGCCAAGGCAACCTTCAAATTAGGCCACCTATTAAAACTTTTGTGTCCCACAGAGACCGCAAAGGAGGGATATACTTTTAGCTTCTTCTCCTTACACTTTAAAGAAATACCGTTGCAAATCTGATATGAAACCTCTTGTATTGCTAATTGGTCTGGAACATAATATGGAAACTGAAAAGGGGGTGTAAGGAGCCCATCGATCATGATAACTGTATATTCTGGATAGAAGAATACGACTCCCATATTTAATATCGAAGTGAGGATGGCATCAAATATTCTTAGTGACATTGTTTCATGTAATTATTGGTAGAGAGAAGGATAAAAATAAATGCATATATCTTGAATATGTGATCTAAAATGATGGGCATACAAGTCTACATATTTCTCATTTACCCTCAAAGGGCTTGAAGGAGACCAGAATTGACAAAAATCTAGACAATTGAGAACACCAGTGACAACATTGAGAAGATAGGAAGCCATGTAAAATGGTTTCCCATGATCGATGAATTTTTTTCTCTATGTCGTTAAATTGCAAAGCAGCACCCGATCTAAGGAGGGAATCTTTTCTTCATCACTAATAAAATAAATTAAGAGGATTCAACAAACATCCACCTTAGAGATTGATATATTTCCATATAGCCTATTCATGAGTGTCATGTTAATGTGGAATCCTAGTCTAAACATTTTAATAAGGATTTCAAACAACTTAGAATCATCCATATTATCCATCAAGTTAAATTCCCAACTCTGTAAAACATCTCTTACTCTCCTTTTGGCCATCTAGGACTCAACTATGTTTGAGTTGTACAAGAAGTCTCGACTGAACTTTATAATAACTTTTGTATGCATTCCAAACAAACAAAGCTATTATTTTTTCCCGATTTAGAAAATAATGAAAAATCCTCGGACTTGGCATGAAATAGATAAGAACTAAAAAAATTGGAAATTGAAGCACCTCCACTTAGGAAAAATTAAATGGAGGCCATATATTTTTATCGCCCTTACATCTTGGAACCGTAGCACTTACACTTTCAATATACCTATTATATAAATGGCATCAACATCAACACTTTCATGCTAAACTACTTAATATAGTGTTGAGTAATGATGAAATTCATCATCTAAGGCATGGGATCAAACACCGTAACTATTATTAATTTTTCATCATCATTGGAATATAAATAGGAATCTACCATCGCCATTGCCCGCTCTCTCACCATGTTGAAAAATTTAAGCACCACGAACGTTGTATACATCATTAGGAGAAATTTTTTTGAGACAAATGACGTAATTGATTTTACGACAACATTCATATGTCCCTTATAAAAAAAAAAGGAAAACTTAGAAAATAATTTTCAAATAAATGAAAGAAGTGTTGATCTTAGTGGTCGCTAGAGTTATCAATTACTAAATATTCAAATCTTAGTGGTCACTAGGAAATATTCATAGACTCACTAATAATGTAATGTGTAAAGAAAGACTATACATGCACCATTGAGGGTTAAAGATATACATAGTTTTAGCTGTGGTGTTCCCTAAGCATAAAGGTAGTAAAAATACTAATGCAAAGGTCTTAGTATTTCAATACAAGCACACACACTATGGCTTCAAGACTTACATAGTTTAGATCCTGGTGATATTTTGAAAGGATTATCCGATGTTTGACAACTATCCAAATTGCATAGATAACATGAAAGGAAATTTTGAAAACATAAATGTTAGTGAGAGTGAGGATTTAAGTCAACATATGAATGGACAATTTTAACATTACTTGTTGGTAATCAACACCAATTGAATAAACTAGCGTAAAGGCCATTAAGATTAAAAATTTCAAATTTCGAAAAGAGTGTGTGAGAAGCAAAACACAATAATGGGTCCCTAAGCATAATTTGTTAAAAAAAAGAATGTTTAGTTTTCCAATAACACATTTTACAAATAATAACATAGGACCCCAAATCTTGAACTAGTTTTATTTGAAATGGAGCATTGTAGTATGCATAATTCACATCCGTTCATATCAAATTAAACACTTCGCAACTATGAAAATCCATTACTAATTAAAATGAATGACTTAAAGACCACTAGGATTTTCTAGTTCTTAATTTAAAAATAAAGATAATTTCATTACCTATTGTCATAGAAATCACTTGTTATGCAAATTTAGAATGATTTTAATTTTCAATGACTATAATTGTATAATGTTAGTCACAAGTTTCCTAGTGGAGCTGTTTGTTGCACTACTTTACATCGAGATGGATCCAAACTTTCTCTTTGTATCAAATAAAATTCTTAGTGACCACTAAACTCCATTACTAGTCTAGCTTAGCATCGGGATCCTATCAGAAAAATTTTCCATTGTAATTACCATCTATTCAATTGTGGATCACTAAGTTCAGAACTATGCAAAATTGTTCTTGAAAATACATGTATTACTTAGCTCTCATTAGTTTGTTTCATGAATTTGTTTGAGCCAAGTGTTGCAATAGATACCCTTCTGAGGGATCAATCCTTAACTAGTTACCATACTATTTACTATAAGTTATTAACAGGAAGATAAAAATTCCACATTTTAATTACAAATGAAATCTCAAAAGAGATGGTGATCTATAATTAGTTATTAAATGAAGTC
Organism: Taxus wallichiana var. yunnanensis; assembly: GCA_018340775.1. NCBI lineage: Eukaryota > Viridiplantae > Streptophyta > Pinopsida > Cupressales > Taxaceae > Taxus > Taxus wallichiana. Next base: position 643,331,857 of record CM031237.1, on the reverse strand, counting down.
TCAAAGGCCATGGTAGAATTCTAATAAATATAATGAACACACTCTTTGTAGTGTTAGTATGAAAATATAGACCTGTGAACCCTATGTATAATTTCTTTTGTTATTAAAGCTCATAATTGTTCATGATATCACATCACCCTATTTCAATATGGTTATTGTCACAAGAGAAGAAACAAAAGCCATGACATCATATAATTTTCACCGTTGATATATCGTTAGCTAATTTAACTAAAACAACTAGAGCTTGTAACTTTAATCTATAAATAGTGTATATGTCTTTCCAGAACTATCAATTAAGTGAAAAATTATTTAGAATATATTTTTCCTAAATTTTCAAATAATAGGTTTTATAATTCCCGATTCACTCATTTTGAAAGAGGAACCTACACAGATGGAAATCTTTACATTTTCACTTTGGCAATCACATATATGTTTTTTTTTTTAAAATCCAACAATTTCCTTATGTAATCAAACAATTATTGTAAACAAGAAGACAATTATTTGTGTTACTATTACCATTTGATCTACTGGAAGTTACTATCATAATTTCATTACTACAATTTAATTTAAAATGGAATGGTTATAGAAACTTACCACTAATGGTCTAAAAGACATAAATGATTAACAACCATAACTAAGAAAAATCTATTTTTCTCAACCTTTTTAGCAACACCCATTTTGTTCACTTCCAATAATCATTGATGTCCATCTCAGGTATTTTACGAATCATTTCTCAGTCCTCTTGTGAATAAATACACATAACAAGTTTTACATTACTCGGAAGCGGGTACACACATATTTAACAAATCATTTAGGGATCGGCAAAATGATGACAACACGGTGTTAAACCCTATCAGTTGAGAAGTGTTTTTCAAAGAGCATTAAATAATAGAAAATAAATTAGGGTTTCATTGAAATTTGGAAGGAGAAAAGATAATAACGCATACTGTTTTTTTACACCTTCACGGAAACAAACCATGCTCAATTTTTTTCCAATCGAAACATGATCTGATTTTCCAATGAATTATTACGCTTACAAGTGTTTTTCCCTTACGCCAATGTTCTCATATGAAGCTTTGCAAATTTAAGTGTCCTTGAAATATACTAATGAATGTCAATTTATAATTTATATGGAATGGACACTTCCAAATGCCACTTTCTTTGGCGCGTGAATTAAAAGAACACATGGATTCCATTAATTTTATTTATTAATGGATATCAAATGACACACATATTTCAAATTTCGTGTGATCTTTACTTTGTTCAGTTAATGGCCAATTAATTTTAGGGGAACCACTATATTAACCATATATGCCACATACAAAAATTATCAATATTAAAAACAATATCATAAAAAAACATCATGCTCAATGTAGAATTTATAATCTTTAAACTAGATAGTGAGTATATAAGTATTCCATACTTTGACTATACTACCAGTGATATGTGGTTCAATTAATTTCTCACATATTGAATTATCATATTGTCCTCAACAAAAAAATACATTTTTAAATTGTTTTGTTACAAAAACAATATCTTTGAATGTGTATGTCAATGATCTTGGTGACACCCATGATGCTGATCACTAACATTATTCTCAAACAAAAAGGAAGAATGCAAAATAGAGAAATATTAGCTAACTACAATGCATGATTTTTTTTCTTTTAATATGGAATGAATGATGCAATATCATATTACTTAGGTTAAAAAATATGTAATTTACCTGGTAAAAAGAATCGACTTGAATTTGTACATCCAATATTTCTCTCTTGTTCCATACTTTCACGCTCCTATTGAAGATTTCCTTCTAAATTTCTTTCAATTTCAAACACAATAGATGCATGCTATTTTTATTATCTCTTTCAAATATCCATAAGAGTTTATTTTTCTCTTCACATTTTTCTCTAAATTCCATTTTTATTCAAAGGGGTTTCTATCTTTTCTCCTTCCAAATTTTCAATGTTGATAGAAGGTATTTTTGATTTCCCTCTCATGTCTTTTTTAGAAGTAGAAGTGGTTGTATTAACCATCTCTTTTCCATTAAAACCAATAACCTTGTGTGTTTTCTATGTAATGCAATCTATATCTTCATAGAAAGTCCATGTTGACTGTGTTGGCAATGTTGTGTTTTGTAATTATTTATCCTTCTTGAGGTTTTTCTTCAACCCGTCCATCTTGTATTTGCATTTCTTCCCAGTGAATGTTTTTCCACAGACTTCATTCAAATCATCTATTATATTATCCCAATGTTTCTTGCCGATATATCCATGGTTTAAATGTTCATACACCTCTTTGTATTTTGAAATAAATGTTTTCACATCAAGATTTGACCACAACTCTTCTTTGTATTCTTTCATCAACTCCTCTTTATTTATATATCTTTCATATGCGTGATTTATTGAAAAATTTCTTCTAATTTTGAATCATCGACATCATCAACAATATATGGAGAATTTAGATCAATTTGTGAATGTGGAATGCAAGGACCCAATTTTTGTGCACCACTTGTATTCTATTCCAAATTTGAGACACTATTTCCATCTAAGTTTTGCACGCAGAAGTCCTCGACATGACAATTAGTTTGTTGTGTTGAAAAACCCATATTGCCTGCATAGTTTCTTGGAGTTTATTCAAAATCTTGTGATTCGAAACGTTAAAACAAGGAAAATGGTGATATTTCCATGTCCTACAAATTTATTAATTACATATACAATCACAAATGAAACAATTTACGTACTCCATATTTTATCTAAACTTAATTTAATTTTCCATTTTCTAAAAATAAATATACAAGGGGTCTTGCGCTCTGTAAAATCACAAAATCAAAACATGTGGAGAACCATTGAAAATTGGTTAATTACCTACTAACAAATGCAATATTTATAATCACAGTGAAATGGGTGTATAAAATAAAATTCTTAAAAGAAAATAACATTTCTTTACCTCTTTTAATTTTATGTAACTTTGTTATTCCCAGTTGTGTATGTGCTCCTTGTTTTGGTGTGGTTTCCTTCAAAATGAATCTACAATTTTCCATTTTATTGCATTAAATAAAAACGTTATCAAAGTTTGTGGGGATTAAGATTTAATATTGTACCACTTAATATTAAATGCAGTACAAAAAAATAAAAACATACTCTCAAGTGGTAGATCTTACATTACACCATTTAATTAACATTTAATGTTTAGAGAAGCGCAATATTAATTATGTAACATTTGACATTACAAAAAAAAATTGTTATTGTATTTTAAATACTTAATATCTCCCCTACACTATGAAATTTATGGATAAAATTATACACACGACAACGCGATCTAAAATTAAGGTCACATTTATAATATAATTTTTAATGTAGAAAAACTACAATTCAACATTGTTTGAGACATAATTTCAATTTTTAATTGAAATTAAGTCTTTAATATTGAGAATTATTAAAAAAACTATGTATCAAGTGTTAATTTACTCAATATTATATACAATTATTAAAAACAAAGATATAAAAAGCTTAGAAACAATTAAATACACATAATTGAAACAAAGCATATACCACCATCGTTAATCAAATAAAGTATAAATTATTAAAAATAAAATTATATTGTTTAAAGATTACGTATTTATATAAAAAAGCTTAGAAAAAATTAATACACATAATTGAATCAAAGCATATACCACCATCATTAATCAAATAAAGACTAAAACTTGAACTCTATACCATAAAATAAGCATAGCTAATCAATTAGAGAATTAAATACATGAACAATTTACATTGACACAATATTAATGGCCCTAAATATAAGGCCAAGTGAAAATTAAAAATTTGTCTTGAAAATGCACATATTTTGTCAAGCGAGGATCGCACTTCGATGTGTGAGGGATATCATTTCAACATGCAAGGATCGTACTTTGACATGCGGGGAATCGTAGTTGATGTGCGAGGGATCACACTTTGTCGTTGTGAGGAATCAAACTTGGTGGATGTGTGAGGGATGAATCTCTCACTCTATGCTTAGCTATCATTTTCACATCCAAGTGTGAGTTTTAAAACTTGGAATTGAGCCCACTCACATATTGAAGTGTGATTGCCAACTTGGCTTCCCATTCCAATCAATATTTAAATTTCAGCGTGTAAAAAAAAAATTACGTCACATTGGCCACTAGGATTATAGAACTATTGAAATCCATAGGGGAAATAAGCCAATGACTGTGTGCATTATAAAAATATTAATATTTCCCCTACACTATGTGGTTTATGGATAAAATTATACACACAACAACGAGATCTAAAGGGTGTAAAACAATTTGTTATATGTTTAAATATTTGGATTAAATGAGGTTTTAAAGATGTTCATATAAGATGTATATTTTTATTTTCTCATTATGATTTCAATTCTCCACACTAATGTTAAAGATTTAAGTTTTCTTTGTACTAATTTTCTCTTTTTATTTGTGGATACAGTTGAAAATGAACTCTATTTTTGAAGAAGGAGCACATGTAGATTTACTATCCAAAGGTGTGAAAGTTACAGAGGGACTAGTTTATCCATCCAAATATACACTCCATTGTAGAGACGTGGGGTCTAGCTTATTCGTTTTCATAATAACAATTATACTCAATGGAAGAGCAAGACTGCCATACATAATTGATGATTATGAAACCATAGCTGAAATTGAAAACAAGGGATACTTTATCCCATGGGAAAGGAAGCAAATAATTAAGAATGTGATTGCAAATGTTTCACATGTGGGGGTGATGGAATTGAAAACATCATGAGTAGTTGTGTGCAAGTGTTTCTAAAAATTTAACCAAACTTAAAGCAAGAAAGCTACCACCTAAAAATAGCTTCCTAACCTAGTTAAAAATGGGAAATGTGTACCATCATGATGAAGAAGTGAGCAGGTCCTACCCTTTAAACATTAATAACTTTGAATCTAATCAAAACACAATGTAAATGCATGAACTCTATTCCCCTTAATTGCCTAAATTAACATTAAAATGGACCTAAGTAGTCCAATGGCAATCAAATTATAATTTCTTGCTTTGATCCTTCAATGGATGCTTGGGTGTGAGGCTTAGCTCTTCAAGAAATGGAGGATGGAGGGCTCAAGAATGACAAAAGGCTATTAGTATGAAACTATGTGCTTACTTTTGTCTCTTGAGAGATTTAGGTGTAAGTAAAAAGGTAGGTGGAGGGTTCTTTATATAGCCCAAAGGATAAAGGATTCAACACATCTTCATGAATGTGGGATAAAGGTAAAACATGATTAGGAATGGATAAGGTTGCTTTATTAAAGGTAACCTTACTTTAGAAGGGTTTAATACATGTTTAGCAAGTCATGGGAGTTAGGGGTTGCTTTAATTAATCAAAGGTGATTAACTAATAGGTAGGTGTGAGCTTATAGCAGCCAATTAGAGGAATATTAGTACGATTTAGGCCATTATAAAGGGGTTAAATCAATTAAATATTGATTTACTAGTTAAATGAAGGGAAAAACTAATTAATTAATAATAATTAATTAATCTAGATAGAAGAGGTAAGAAATTAATGGAAGGTCGTTAATTAGATAATTAGCTGGATATGTGACTTAATCAATTAGCGTATTGTAATTAATTAATGACAACAAAAGGAAATATGAGCACTTTTTGACGATATGTCGTCAATTTTTGAGGAAGGGGATAATTAGCGCAATTTGAGTATTTAAATTGCTTAGGCATAATTATAGGTGTCTACAGTAGTGACTCTAAGATTACATTTAATGAGGATGAGGGTTTGAATTCTACCAGTGATAGCCGTTGTTTCACAACTCCTAAAGACAGGATGAATTTGCTACAGCCTATGTGGTGCTAAAACATAAGTGTCCTCATAAATAAGGTGACATAGCTGAAGGGTTTATATCCCTAATACAAGAACAACATGTTATTTTGGGAATGGTGTTAGGACCCACACACTTTGGTTTTTTTATGGAGAATATTATTAATACATGCCCCGATGAGAGAGAAAATTAGGGGTGAAAAGGAAGTAATGTAGAAGAAATATGGAAGAGGGGAGGGAAGAGATGAGCCTCTAGCTATTGTGTATTGGAACAATTTTGATGTCATCATGTTGCCATAGGAACTACATCATCGGTCCTTATGAAAAATATAAGCATACGAAAATGGTAGAATGACATGAAAAGCCATACTACGAACATTTGTCCATTGCTGGAAGTACCAAATCCATGCAACATACAATAATGCAATGCAATACGAGAAGGAAACAAGCTCATATAACAGGGAAAACAAGTATGAACGCACATATCCAACCCAACAACGGTCAAGATAGTTGTACAAATGTTTTGTTATCAGTGATGAAGAGATCCACAAGTTTGTGATTGATGACAAGGGTTAAAAATGATGCCCAAGCAAGGATACATGCAAGGGGAAATGATAATGGACATAGGGTCCATGAAAAACATTTGTGCGCAAATCTAAACAATACCAGAAACAAAAATGCCCCAGAGTACGATTTAAGCAAGTAGCTAGCTTTGTGAATGGTTGTGAATCTAGTGATCCATGAGTCATATTAATTGGGGAAGATGTGAGACAAACCAACAAGATATGGAGAAAATACCATGCGCAAGACACAAGTTTCAGTTGTAATAAGCAAGTTACCATTTTTGTAGGGTTTTTTTACTTTTTAGGATTTTTGAAAATTTTGTCCTGTTTTTGGATTTTTTATATATATTGTTTTATTGTTTTGCCTTTCAAACCATGGTGAATAGTAGAAGACAGGTGAGAAGAAGAAAGCGAAAGGCCTAGGGGCAACAAAAGTGCCCTAGGTGGAAGAAAGGAGAAATAAAGGACAAATAACGTCCTTGTTTAGTGAAAAAAATAAGAAAAAATAATTATTTGAAAATAATTATTTACAAGAGTGGGAAGAAGAATAAAATTGCTAGGGATCAATAAAATTGTCCAGTGAAGAAGAAAGGGGTATCGACAAAAAAATGCCACAATACAAAGTGAAAAATAAGAGAAAATAATTTAAAAATAAAAATAATTATTACACAAATAATGAGGAGAAAACGGTGATCGAAACGGGTTTCCGGCCTTCCAATGCGTGAAAACAAAGTTAATATACCCCCTTCACTGGGTAAAAATCACAATCAATTCATTTTAACCACTCAGTTTAGAAAAATTACTGTGAGCCTCTAACACTCAAGAGAACCATGGTGATCACACGAGACCATTTGAGGCATGCGGATGCAGTCTGCAGGGGTACCAAAGCGAAAGCATGCGGATGATGGCCTGTTTGTGAGTATCGCAACCCTACCCATTAATTGTGTCATTAATGCATTAAATTAGGGTTTTTAGGTGTAGAAAATGCGTAGGCATGCCTGCGCACAGCGCAGGCATGGGATAGGGCGTGTATGTGCCATTTTGGGGGTGTAGGCATCCGTTTGAGGGTGCGGAGTGCAGTCTACACACACACATGCGCAATCAAAATCACACACACTCACATGCACATGCACACACATGAGCACATGTGCACACATGCGCACATGCTTGGGAATGGGGTGTACACACCAAAAGCATGGTGCATGCATGGATAGTCAAGTGCATGTACGTAGAAGTGCACATGTCCATGCGTAAGTACCAGATTGGTGGCACACATGCCAAAAAGAGTGCGCAGGCACTGAAAGAGGCGCACGCGCCGAAAAACACACGTGTGCAAGAGCAGGTGCTGAAAACATGGTACACACACCCAAAAGGGTGCACAGGCACCCTAGATAGGTAGAAAAAGATAGGAAAGTGTCTAAAAATGTGACACTTAGAAGAATTTTTAGGATTTTTAGGTTAACCCTAAAAAAATGAGTTAGTTTTTAGAAGAAATGCTAGTAACTAATGAGTGGCATGTTATTTTGTAGAGATGGCTACCAAGATTACGGCATACGAGAGTATCACTCTCAAATTATTGAGTTAGAGGGCGTGATATGTCTTGACTGCGATCACCAAGCGATGGCGATACTCACCGAATACGCTAGGCCGAGTGATGGCATAGAGAGAGTCAATGTTTTAGAATGCCCACATGTGAGATGACAATGACTATAAAGGATGTTTGGTAGATTCTACGCATGTCCATGATGGGTACATTGATCAAGTATAGTTCGGATGTAGGTCTAGTTAGAACAGTGTGCAAGTGCTTTATTTGGGGTCGATGACATCCCACATGACGAGATGACTATAGCCTTACATGAGTGCATTTCCAACCCGACATTACATTAGGGACCACTCTATATCATGTCACTTATCAGTGGGTTTCTACTCACTGATAAGACAGGGACTTCGTTCCCAAGAGGATTGCTACCACTAGTTCATGGCATTTACAGTGGTGAGAGATATTGTTGGGGGCAGTGTATACTGGCCCACTTATACTAGGATCTACACCTTATTACATACCATGGTCAGAAGACCATGGGGCTTGCATCATTACTACAGATATGGTCATGGGATCATATAGCTATTAGATGCCCTATGGGCCCATTCCGAGTCTAAGATCCCAAGGAACCATCATATATGGTTTGGATAGCAGCTGATGGAGATGTGCGTGGTCACCTTGGTAGCCTATTCAGATATAGGCGGGAGTTTGATGAGTTATCAGCGATAGACATCATTTGGCGTCCATACAGACACTTCCAGTGGCCAGAGGATGCCACAGAGCTTAGCGTGTGCTTGGTGGAGCACTTTCTCATTGGCAGCCACGCTTACATCATCAACCGTATCATGTTGACAGGTGCCAGCGGCAGCTTGGTCGAGTACAGGGTGTCCCTCAGCTAGATATCTGGCATACTTATAGGGATTCCGAGAGGTAGATTATGGGGCCTCGGGATCAGCAACCCGAGCCAGGGGCTAGTTTCTTACAGGTGGTCCCCCAGGCATGGGACCCATTACGACAGGTTAGAGACCCAAGGACTACAACTGATTATGTAGCGTGGTATGCTACAGTATTACCCTAACATCTTACTATTCCAGAGGTAGCTTGGGTAGTAGGCATTCACCTACCCGTAGAGATATGGCATGGGGTAGAGTGTCAAGCTAGAGTAGTGGCACTGGGACCAAACCTAGAGGATCCATTTGATGGCATCCTCATGATGGATAGGGTGCCCCATAGGCATAGGGACCGAGTCCACACGACCCAACGACAGTAGCCATGTCGTCACCCGAGGTAGGTTTTTTTAGAAGGGGCGGTCTTCTAGAGAACCCTAGTACTCACCCCGAGGCACACATAACCTCACAAAGTGGTACACGAAAACCATATGTGCACAGTACATGTACGGTGAGCTCGTAGGCCGAGAGAGATGCGGATAGAGTGGAGAGAGACAAGGCTCGAGGCTGGTGTGTGATAGCCATAGCAGAGTGAGATGAGGCCCAAGCCCACATTGTGACATTACTATCAGGGTGGATCAGGCTCGGGCCTAGGCTAGCCCAGAGATGACAGAGGTGCATGGAAGAGCTAGATCTGAGAGACAACATCACAGGGGGCTCAGATATTGATCCTCCTACATCGAGTCATAATCCCAAGTGCACATGGTTGTGGCACAGAGAGATCACGTATATGCCTGTTATCAGGGTATTAGCATAGAGGGACCAAGCCCACGCCGAGCTATAGGTGATGACCACAGAGAGGGATTGAGAGGCTACTTCTACGAGATAGGCCGAGGCAGACTCCGGGATGAGTTATAGGAGAGATAGATACATCCCTTTAGGTAGCGCACACCTCAGGTGATGTAAATCTGATTCGTGATGCCACCAGGGTTGGTGGTGAGGCCCTTTTCTATAAGACTACATACTACAGAGAGGTGCTTTGCCGTGAGCAAAGAGTGGCATTTCCACAGTTATCGGATCGAGTGCATCGGCTCTCGACACAGAGGTTCAAGCATTCAACCAGATCCGTGAGACATCCTCTTCCAAAGTAGTTTGGTGAGACCAGCGCCATCCTAGCCTCCCAGAGTTTCGGCGTCCGGAGGACAGGGCACTGGAGCCTCGGTGAGGGCGAGAGCTGTGGTTAACAGCCACTTTTGTATTATACAAATTCTTTTGTATGTATGCCTCTTATGAAGGCTGATTTTTTATGTACAGTGATTGTAGACATGTATTTTTGATGATGCCTCATGATGAAGGCTTGATTCTTTTAGATACATGCCCCTTTTGATGGCATTGTGTATCGATGATGTATTTGTATTGAGCACTGATCAGGACATTATATGTATGTATATAGACATTTTTGATGTATCCTTGTTGTACACCTCAGCTGAAGGCATTTTTGATATAGAGCACAAATTTTTATGTATTCATTTTTGATATAGACATATATTTGGCACACGTATATATATATGAGGACTCATTGTTTTAGCTCATATACACATGGTTATGAGATGATGCATATCTTTGTTTTTTTTATACATGTATATAGATGGTTTTTGCATTGTCTTTAAATTCATGGGGAACCAATTGATGACTAGACATGAATCATGTTTAGTATCTTGAGTGGGCCTGTTTCCTGCATTGGATTCGATGCATGTTATTTTCTTGATTCAGCACTTATGGATGTTGTTATGATGTTATCGATTATGAGATGATGTATTTTATTGTTGTTGTACTCTGATGCATGTGACACGAGTGGGCATAATTCTATGATGTGAAATACCCCTTTTTAGAAATTACTATATGTTGATTCTCATTGCATGTTGCGTTTGTTTAATTCAGCACTTATGGATGATGTGATGATGTTATCTGATTTCGTACATTAGTATGTATCTGATTTCGATGTTTGATGTATACATGTGTTGTGGATGCTTAGATGATAGATCTAGTAGATGATATCAAATGTACTTCTCATGTGTTATTTTGATGTATATGGATGGGATGATATGATGACAAGATAATGCAAGTAAATGTTTTTATAAGATATGTTTTCATACACCGATTTTCTATTGTTTAGGTTTTTGAAACAATTTTCTATTGTTTTTATGTTTTCTCAAAACAATTTTCTATTGTTTCTACATTTTCGAAACAATTTTCTATTGTTTTTTTGTTTTTTAATGGTTTTCCCAAAGCTATGTGTAGGGAACCAAGAAATCATGGATGCCCCCAACATTAGGTGGGAATATACAAGGGTAGAAGCCATGCACTTATGAATAAGAAGGTGAAGTAATTGAGTTTCCCCAGGTGTAAGATGGGAAATAATGAAAGACCTTGTCCCGCATAGACGAATAGAAGAAGGAAAAGCTGGATCAAGGCTGGACAAGATGGCATACACAAGGAATCTTGAAAGTAGAACTAGGTCTAGGCCAAAGAAAACTACCCTTCTAATACTGAATGCCTGTGAACAATGAAACCTCTCGAGGCATCGGAAACCAATTTTCACCCAAGGACCTATCCAAAGTGCCACAATTGTGTGGTTTTCACTAGTGGACGACCTGTTTTCTCTTTTTCTTTTTCTGATTTTTTTTTTGATGTTTTTGTATTTTTTTATGCCATGTTCAAGCATATAACCTTTTAAGATGCATGGCGTTCATGGGATCCTGAGCTCATCACCATTGAGGTGAGCTAGTTTGTATGCCCCAGTGCGCATACTTGGCAACTATGACATAGGGTCCTAACCAATGTGGTTCAAACTTCCCTTTCTTTTCTCACTTTACTCTAGTGTTGAATTGGTTCTCTTTCATAACCAAATCACCAACCTCAAATTGATGAGGGATGATTCACTTGTTGTAGTTTCTAGAGACTCTATATTGATACACCTTCAGGTGATTAAGGGCATGAATGTGCCTCTCATCCAGGAGTTCTAACTCAGCCAGTCTAGCCACTCAATAATATTCATCTTTATCCAGATAGTCTCAAAGAGAGATCCTCAAGGATGGAAGTTCAATCTCTAAGGGGATGATAGATTCTATCCCAAACACTAAGGAATATGGTGTCGCACCCGTAGGGGTGTGAATGGATGTTCGGTAAGCCCAAAGGGCTAGATGGATTTGTAGGTGCTAGTTTCGACTAGTTTTGCTAACCATCTTCTCCATTATCCTGACCAAAGTCTTGTTTGTTGCCTTAGCTTGTCCATTACCTTGAGGGTAATATGGCATGGACCATTTCAATCTGATTTGGAATTGTTGGCAAATACCTTTCACAGTTTTGTTCTTAAATGAATTCCCATTATCTATAACAATGGCTGCAAGAATACCATATCGGCAAATAATGTGATTCATGATGAATTTAGAAATATGTGCTCCTATGACATAGGTTAAAGGGATAGCCTCCACCCATTTTGTAAAATATTTTGTGGCTGTGATGATATGTGTATGACCATTAGATGAGGTAGGAGTAAGTTTCCTTATTAAATTGAGTCCCCACTCTGAGAATGGCCATGGGGTGGTGATCGGTTGCAATGGTTACGAAGGAGCATGGATGAAATTTCCTTAATTTTAGAAAAGCACACATTTTCTAACATAATTGCAACAATCAGTTTCCATGGTAGGCCAATAGTAACCTAATCTCAACAGTTTCTTAGCCAAGACCATTCCATTTTTATGTTCTCCGCATACCCCTTCGTGCACTTCCTTGATTGCCTAGATTGACTTTGTCACATCTAGACAATGTAATAGATTCCCGTCATAGCCACGACAATAAAGTGTACCTCCTAAAAGGGTGTAATGGGCTATCTGGTAAATTAGGCTTTTCTTTTTAGATTGGAAGATATCGGGAGGGAATGAGCTGTCCTTAAGATAGGTGAAAATGGGTTCATACCATGGAGAATGGGGACCAACAACTTCACAAGCTAGACAAGATTCTGGCATGTCATACGCATGTAGGCGTAGGTTTTCTACGAATAATGGCATATCATTTTTCCTTGGTGGAATACGAAGCATAAATCCCACCGTTGCCATGGCATATGCTAATTTGTTCTCCACTCTCGGATTTTCTCAAAGGTAATGCGCACAAAATACTCCTTTAGAGTTTCCACTAACTTTTTGTAAGGTATGAGCTTGTCATCCTTAACCTTATATTCATCATTTACCTATTTAATGATTAACTACGAATCACCTACAACCTTAACATGATGAATATTCCACTTGATGGCTAGCTTCATCCCTACAATAAGTGCTTCATATTCCGTAATGTTGTTTGTGTAAGGGAAGGCCAAGCTAAAGCTTGTGGTATAGGATCACCCGAAGGAGTAATAAGGACCACTCCTGCACCTGAACCATGAAATGTAAATGATCCATAAAAATGTATCTACCACACAACAGATTCTTCAATGTAGAGAAAGGAGGTGTCTAGCAGATCTAGACTCAAAGGTTCCGTGCTTTGCAAGGGTGCTTCCACTAGCTGGTCTATAAGTACTTGTCCTTTAACTAATTTTTGATGGAAAAATTCTATGTCAAACTCACTGAGTAGAATGATCCAATTAGCCATTCTACCTGTGAGGGTAGGTTTGGACAACAAATACTTGAGTGGGTTGACCTTGGATATGAGCTTGATCTTAGTAGATAGCAAGTAATGATGAAGTTTCAAAAGGTAAAAACAACAACCAAGCAAGCCTTTTCAATCTGAGGATAATTGAGTTCATAGGTAATGAGGGTGACTTAGATAGTACACCACTTTCTCTTTATGGCTAAAGTCATTTTGGGTGAGCAACACACACCAATAGCGTATTGTGTAGCAAAATATAGAGCAAAGTGGTTCTCCCAGAGGGGAGGCATGAGGATAGGTGGCTTAGCCAGTATTGTTTTAGCAAAGAAAAGGCTTGCTATTTCTTGGGTCCCCAGATGAAAGTAACGTCCTTTTTAAGAAAATGGGTGAATGCGTGACATTTATCTGCAAGTTGGGAGATGAAGTGGTGAATGGCTTGAATTTTCCCCTGTAAGCTGTGTAGTTGCTTGATATTCTCAGGTGGAGGCATTTCAGTGATGGAAAACACTTTAGTAGGGTCTACCTCAATACCTCATCTTGACACAATGAAGCCCAATAGTTTCCTAGATAACACACCGAAGACACATTTCTTTGGATTCAACCTGACTTTGTATTCACGCAGTGTTCAAAGATACGCCACAAAATAATAGGATGATCCTCTCTTGTTTTGGACTTTCCCAGGATGTCATCTACGTAGTCCTCCATGATATCATGAATCATATCATGAAATATTACTATCATGGCCCACTGATAAGTTGCTCCTACATTCTTAAGGCCAAATGGCATCACCTGATAGCAGAAGGTGCCCCAAGGAGTTGTGAAAGTCATTTTGTGTTGGTCTTACTCAAGGATCATAATTTGATTATAACCAAAAAGCCATCAATGAGTGATAGCATTTCGTACCTTGCTATTGAGTCAACAATCATATCAATGTTGGGTAGCGGAAAATCATCTTTAGGGAAAGCATTATTGATGTCCCTAAAATCTATGAAGATTTAGATACCGATAGGTTTCTTCTGGACAAGAACAATGTTCAATATCCATTCAGAATAATCAATTGGTCTGATGAATCTTGCTGCAAGAAATTTTTCCAACTCTTACTTAAGCAACAAGGCCACTCTTGGATGCATCTTTTGGAGCCTCTGTTTGATAGTCTTAGCGTCTACGTGCACGACTAGGTTGTGCATGACCAAAGCTGGATCCAAGCTAGGCATGTCTCTTTAAGACCATGCAAACACATCAATGAACTATCGCAACAACATAGTGAACGTATTTTGTTCTCTAGCTGAGAGTGATGCCCCCAATTTTACTATCTTCAGATATTCTTCGGTACCAATGTTGACATCAATGGTTTCTTCGACTAACAATTTTGATAAATCCTCCATACGTGTAGGATCAAGAGGTAGGTTGAGATCTTCATCCAAGGATGTCTCTACGAGATTTTCATCTTTGGCGTGGTCACTTTGTTTGTCCTTTGATTTTCTTACTTGTTTTTCAGCCAAAGGCCTCAAAGAGGTTTCACTGTGTGACTTGGACTTTGATTTTTTCCGAGGCTTTTCTTTAGAAATTTTTCCCTCGCTTTTCTTTAGATTTTTATGACCACAAAGTTTATCCTCCTTGCTGAAGTAGGTGTCGGCGTCTAAGTCGATAAAGAAACCTTTCTTGTGATCTCCAATGGGGATTGTATCCCTTATGCCCATAAACTCCGCAATAGCCTTTTCATTCTTGAATAAATCTAGTGGCACGTGACGTTGTTGGTTCCATTCAACAAGGGAAGGGTATACAAGGTCAAGGGTTGGTTCAGTGGGGATTATGGTCAGGACAACATTGTTCATGAAAAGGTTCATGGAGGCCATATCCTCATAGTGGCTACAATGGGAATCCATATCACTGTCTAGGTAATCAAAGCTATCCTCACACTCAGAACAAGTTGCATCTTGATCATTGGGGTGCGCTCCATAAGGATGAATCCCAATGCCGTATCTTTCTATTTTGAAATGTGGAAGAGGGACTGGTTCTCTTTATCCTTGTTCATTCCTCCCACATTTTAGGCCTTTGTAGCCCATGGAGTACATCATTCTACTAGATTTTTCATATTTTGGGGTTCGATAACAAGATGGTTGAATGTCCTCAGGGACCCAAGTTGTAGGTGGATCAAGCAATTATTCCTCAACTAACAAGCCTCCAGGAAGGAACGACCCAATAGTGTGTTCCTCTCTAGATCTCCTGAAGTAGTAATTGGTTCGACCTCTAGTCTTGGGTGATAATGAGAGGCCATAAACCAAAAGCGCTTGTTGTACATTATACTCCCCATAGCCATATTCTATATTTTTCATCTCCCATGAATCAACTAGAGATGTTGAAGTGGATGCCCCATGAGAGTAAGAACTAAGAGAATCTGAATCCACCTGGGATTCCATAGCCTCATACTGAAGAGGAACAACTATATCCACAGAGGGACATGCATATGTACCCTTTCGTGCAAAGTTATTGAGAGCTCTATAATGAGCAAAGGGCTCTGAATCTCCTAGTATTGTAATCGTATGTCCCTCATGCTTCAACTTGATGCATTTATGAAACGTTGATGGCATGACCTACATGGCATGAATCCATGGTTGGCCTAGAAGCATATTATATGGAATTTCCAAGTATAGGATGTGAAACTTTGTCTAAAGACAAGTGGGGCCCACCTCCATGGATAGCATGATGGTGCTTGTTGACTCTCTTTCTGCGTTGTCATATGCAGTGATAGTGATAATATGGGACTCAATATATTCTTCCATATGTCCCAATTGTTTGACCAACTTAAACATGCAGATGTTCAATCCCGATCTGTTATCCACAACCACCTGTTTGATTTTCCTACAGGTGACAACTACCTTAATGTATAAGGGAAGGTTATGTGTAGGATTCTCGATAGGGATTTCCTTATGGTTGAAAGTGAGATTCTCACTTGGTGCAATGCTGGCCACCACGGCTTGAAGGTGTGCAGGTCAACTTCTAAAGGCACTCTCAACCCCTGAAGAGTTTGATACATAATCTGCTTATGCACATTGGATATCTTGAGAAGATATAAGATCGAAATCTTAGTAGACATCTTCTCAAGTTGTTCTAAAAGCTTATATTTACTGGTTTGCAGGGTCAATGGAGAGGGTTCCGGAATCATGAGGTGGGCCCACCTTATTACTGTAGCGCAGTCCTTTCCCTTGATCCGGATGGTATTGACATGGTCGGTAGGAGAGTGAATACATCTGATAAGTGAATTGTAATGATTTTTATCTCATTTGGTATACAAGTAATTCACAGCTTTATAGGTTTGGGATGACTCTCCCCGATATGGCTTTGTCTTTTCGACTTATCATGCATGGGGAAGGGTTCCTTATAAATCCCCATTTTCTCATTAGGTGTTTGTGTTTTTTTGGGGTTATCCACCTCAATCTCCCCGTTGTCAATGAGGTCTTGAATGTAGTGGCAAAGCCACATAAATTTGTCTATTTTATGGCCTTTAACATGATGCATTTCATAATATTCATGCTCCTTATACCATGAAGGTTTAGGAGCGTTGTCATCAAATGGCTGCGTAGTAGGATAGGTCATCATGTGGGCTGCATCCAATTGTTTCAATATAACTGACAATGGTTCATTGAGAGAGGTGAATGTTCTTCAATTTGGTGGTGGTTGAATTGGGCCCTTGGCCGCCTTAAAAGGTTGACTAGTTTGGACCGCTTTGAATGCGTTTGGAATCGCGATTCCGTCTCCCACCATGTTTTTGTTTTTTTGAAGATCTTCAGCTTTTTTGCGGGTTTGACACTTTGGTTGTCTTTAGATTGGGTTTTGAGGGTGTCCTTGGCAATGAGATCCTTTCCTATTTGAATCCGCTTTCTCGATAACCTCCTCAAAAGTGCAGACACAATGCATTTCAAGGTGGAAAGCTATATCTGGGTTGAGATTGGGAATGAAAATATTGACAAGCTACTTTTCAGGGAAAGCGCAAGGGAAGTAACTAGCTATCCCTCTCCATCGTTGGAGGAAGTTGGAAAAGGTCTCATTCGAGCATTGCTTGGATCCACATGAGTCTGCCATGGTGACATCACTCTCTATGTTATATGAGAAGTGACACACGAATCTTTCTGCCAGTTTTGGCTAGGTGAAAATTGATCCTCGTGGTAAGTGTGTAAACCATTCCAATGGTTGACCTCCGACACTCATGGGAAAAATTCTGATGAGGTAATTATCACTATAAGACACCTCTTGACATTCCATGTAGAAATATTTAACATGATCCTTTAGGTCTCTCTTTCCTTTGTATTTGTCAAACTTTGGCATATCAAATTTCTTTGGAAAGGGTTGAAGGTTCATTGTCTTGTCAAAAGGATAGGGGCATAGTTCTTCATATTGATATTTCCGATGCTCCCTATATTTCTCTCTTATAAGCTCATAAGCGTCACTTTCATAGATTGCACTTCCTATACGAGAAACTATTTTTTTAGTGGGAGAAGCGGGGATGTGAACACGATGATACCCTATGTCTTCTTCTCCTTGGTTTTCCCGATGGATTTCATTGATCTTAACCTTCAGCCTCAACTTTTGAACATTTTTGTTTGCATCTTTCTATACATGGGAAGTAAGAAAAGCTAGTTGTTGGCTTAGGTTACTGATTTTCTATTGGATTGTGGCTTGGTTTATAGCCTCTTCTTCTAAAGGTTCCTCCTCTTCATACTATGGAGGTTCTTCCCTTGTCTCATGTTCTATCTTATTTCTTCGTGGAAATTTGATGAGGGGTATTCTATGCCCTACCACTTTATCATTTTCTACGTAAAAAGTGGAAGCATGCCCGCTGTTAAAATATATTCCATATTGATAAGGGGGCATTCTTATTTAGTAGTGTCATTTGTAGGTAGTACTAGTTCATTCTCGAGGGGTAATTTTGCCCCTAATTCGATGACCCATTCCAACACTCTATCTTTATTCCTGAGAAGAAACTTGTCTAGTAGAGTAGGGTTAAAATCAAAGTCTACACATGGTGACTCTAATTCATTTCCACTATGATCGACCATTTCTTCTGTTTCCTTTTCTACAGAAAAAAATGGTCCTAAGTCATGTCTAATGAAGGTTTTGACACTTTTCTCGTTAGAGGTTTCCTAAGCTTGCGCTTGTTGTTCCTCATATGTGTTTTGGGAACCATGTTTTCATGATAGTTTCACTAGGGTAAGTTGTAAAAGTGTCCAAAGCTTAATGACTGCTCCCTAAGTGAAATTCAAGATGTACTTGTTAAAAGTTTGAATAAATCAACAATGCGATAATACCAATGTGATAGAGTGATAAATCACCTATGGTACAAGCATTTGGTATTGAAACTCGTTTTAAATGAAGTACCTCCTAGACTATGTTTCAAAGAGTAGTTCACGTCGCAAGATGATTAACAAGATGTCTCCACTTATGTCGAGTTTAAGGGAATGAACAAGACGTAAGTAAATACAAGAAGTCAATGCAATCTCCCAATCAAGATATGCGATGAGCAAGCTCAAAATCGATTAAGACCTATATCTCAAAAAGTTCTAATTACAATTCGTGAATGACACAACAATATCACCAAGATATGTTAACCCACTTTGCGAGAAAGTGAAGTATTGATATCAAGGTGTTATTGACATAACACGCACAAATGGTAACACCTAGCACTCTTTGAAATTGAGGTAATAATAGAACCGAACTAAAAATCTCAAATTATAGCTAGGAATAGTTTAAAATGTGTGCAACTTAACCATATAATATAGGTATTTATGTCAAGTTTGCAAGAAACAAGACGTAAATATCGAAATTGTAGTCATACGATACAAACAAGCTAACTCTTCTAAGGAAGTCCGCGGTGATGAACCACACCTAACTAAAATGATGATCTTGACATGGGTATCAAGATCACAATGGCTACCAATGACGTGAAAACACCTCCACACACTTTAGACGTTTAACTAATCCAGCCACAAACATGGATGGGCATAAATGGACATAAAAGTGAGAGAAAAAATCGATTGGTAACACAAAGGTAGTCACTCTTCTTCTGATCAACAAATTTTCAAAAGAATGTGAAGGAAGTAAATCAAAAAAGGATGAAAAATGCTGGCCTCACTTCGAAAAAGTTTCACCTCGCCCGAGGCAAGTAAAAACTAGGCAAAAGTAACGCGTCACACGTTTCTTAATGAAAAAAATGGTTCACAACTCAACACTGTTTTAGAATGGTCAAAGTGGGATCCTGGCCAAAGTATATCTTCCTAGGTGGTTCTCTCACCCTAGGTGCTACAAATATTATCCACGAGCGGGATGATTTGCCCAAAAAGTCGCAATGACTAGTTTGGGAGTATCTCAACTTTTCCCCCTTCAAGCACAGTGGGCAATAAATGTGTCCAAATGTGTACTTAAAAGGGTTGTGTAGGGACAACTTGTAACTCTATCTCACAAAGGATTTACTAGTCAAATAGGTAGTGCGGAGAACTTCCTGTTTCGTCCACAAGGTTCCCTCTTGCATGGACTACTTTGGGGTTCCTAGAACCACCCCCATTGTTGTAGCTTAAGGTGTTATGCCAAAGGGGTTATGTTCCAATTGAGCGGAGAGGGACATACCCTTTTCTCGAAACCTACAATATAGTGTTTTGAATATGTTGTTCTTTTTATCTTTTTAATTAGATGTGGTTTGCTTGAACACTATTTAACAACTTGTATAACAATAGTATTAGTAGTTTTCTGACTTTTGTTTCGAATCCTTCATTCTTTGACAAGCGTTTTGGTCCTGTATGATGATGATTAGTAGTTTTCCATCAAAAGAGAAAGCATCATTTCTGATTCTCCAGATCATCCAAGGATGCAAGAGAAGAGCATACGTGATGTCTTCACAAATCCCAAAAGATAACCAAATGGAACAACACTTCAATTCAACAATGCCAAATTAACCAATTCCAAATCAAATACCCCTAACAATCTCAAAGTATCAAAAGGACCTAAGAATCGTTTCTGATTCCCAAGATTTCCCAAGAGACACGAGGGAAGAGCATACGTGATCTTAATCCTATAAGTAAATAATGCAAAATATTACCTAATCAAATACAAACATGTAAAAAATAGCCTACAAAGACAAATATATGATTAGATAAACCTGCAAGAATGTTAGCACATCATTGTTTTAAGTTCAAAAAATGCAAAGGGATACCTGCACCTCTAAAATAGTGCACATGCCTAGGTTAGGGCGTATGCACCACCAAAGGTAGTTTTCAGCACACAGTGTACCTACGCCACTCGAGAGATGTGTGCACCCCTAAAATAGTGCTTGCGCCCTAAAATAGCACCTGTGCCACTCTGTGGAATTTTTAGATCAATTAAATTCCTACGCCACCCGAGAGGTGTGTGTGCCACAAAAACAACATATGCGCTACTCGAGAAAATAGACAAGAAAAATAGATAGAATAACCGTATTACCAGAAAAATATACATGCGCCACTAAAACCACATGTGCGCCTTGGTTAGGGCATGTGCACCAATATGATAGGTTTTAATATGTAGTGAAGGTACAGTATGAAATGACATGTGTGCCTAGGTTAGTACACCCTGCACGCTAGTTAGGGTGGGTGCCCAGGTTAGTGCACTGCACTGTGGGTCGGCAGATGCAATGATAGATTTTAACAACACACCTGCACCACCAGAGAGATGTGTGCCCCCGAAAACTATGCATGCACTCTGAAAATCATGTCTACACTTTGAAAATCATGCTTGCACTCCGACAATCATGCCTGTGCCAAACTTGCAACCAGAGTATGGAAAAAACAAAGAAAACTTCACAATATCTCTAAATTTTGACAAGTTAGTTTAAAAATGGCAATAACCCATTAAAATTAAGGCCATGAACATGAAGTTACACACATTAAATGAGCAAAAATTCCAAAAAAAAGGGACATTAATTACTACATGTGCATATCAAAAATTAGCCAAAACAATGAAATTTAAACTAAAATGTCATGGGACTAAGGGTCCCACCGGGCGTGCCAAATGTGTGCAAGTGTTTCTACAAATTTAACCAAACTTAAAGCAAGAAAGCTACCACCTAAAAATAGCTTCCTAACCTAGTTAAAAATGGGAAATGTGCACCATCATGATGAAGAAGTGAGCAAGTCCTACCCTTTAAACATTAATAACTTTGAATCTAATCAAAACACAATGTAAATGCATGAACTCTATTCCCCTTAATTGCCTAATTTAACATTAAAATGGACCTAAGTAGTCCAATGGAAATCAAATTATAATTTCTTACTTTGATCCTTCAATGGATGCTTTGGTGTGAGGCTTATCTCTTCAAGAAATGGAAGATGGAGGGCTCAAGATTGACGAAAGGCTATTAGTATGAAACTATGTGCTTACTTTTGTCTCTTGAGAGATTTAGGTGTAAGTAAAAAGGTAGGTGGGGGTTCTATATATAGTCCAAAGGATAAAGGTAAAACATGATTAGGAATGGATAAGGTTGCTTTATTAAAGGTAACCTTACTTTAGAAGGGTTTAATACATGTTTAGCAAGTCATGGGAGTTGGGGTTGCTTTAATTAATCAAAGGTGATTAACTAATAGGTAGGTGTGAGCTTATAGAAGCCAATTAGAGGAATATTAGTACGATTTAGGCCATTAGAAAGGGATTAAATCAATTAAATATTGATTTACTAGTTAAATGAAGGGAAAAACTAATTAATTAATAATAATTAATTAATCTAGATAGAAGAGGTAAGCAATTAATGGAAGGTCGTTAATTAGATAGTTAGTTGGATAGGTGACTTAATCAATTAGTGTATTGTAATTAATTAATGACAACAAAAGGGAATATGAGTACTTTTGACGATATGTCGTCAATTTGTGAGGAAGGGGATAATTAACGCAATTTAAGTATTTAAATTGCTTACATGTAATTATAGGTTTCTACAACAGTTGACTCTAAGATTACATTGAATGAGGATGATGGTTTGAATTCTACTAGTGATAGCCATTGTTTCACAACTCCTAAAGACATGGATGAATTTGCTACAACCTACGTGGTGCTAAAACATAAGTGTCCTCATAAATAAGGTGACATAGCTGAAGGGTTTATATCCCTAGTACAAGAACAACATGTTATTTTGGGAGTGGTGTTGGGACCCACACACTTTGGTGTTTTTGTGGAGAATATTATAACTACATGCAATGATTGCTATCTAATTCTATAACACAACAACAAATTTTTCGCCAATTAAAAACTTAGTTTATCTAGAAACAAGAATTGCACTTCATGTGAATGGAAATTATGAACTCCAAGAAATAACCACCACATCAAACAATGACTTCAATTTGAATTTCAAGGGGTTACTACCAAGTTGATACATTTTTGTTCAAAATAACACAATTTTTGCAAAAACAACAATTATAAATGTCTGTGAAGGAGATGTGGCGCACTTTAAAAATTAGATGGAAATACATTTTGGGTACATGTTGATAAATTAATTATGAATTTTTGCAAGGTTTTCTCCATATCAGAAGGATCTCTCATCTAATGGCCTACCAACTAGTTGGCCCATCAAGATGGTTTTTTTATTGAAGTAAGGCTAAAATAAATTCTAGAAGAGTTTCTAGTAGAAATGTGGAGTGCATTTGAAGATCCATTGCCTCAACTGGTATACCTAAATTCAAATGAATCCTCCATATGTAGTAGTAATGAAAACTTGATAAAAAGACCTTACAACGCCTGCAAACGCCAAAAGGTAAATTATACTCCATCTAGTACATCAAAGGCAATGGAAAATAATGAAAAATCATGAGAAGAATTTTTTTTTCTGAAGTTAAGAGAAAACCTTGTTGTAATGAAGGATGTCTTTCCAATCCATCTCTAATCTCTTTCAATCACAGTTGGAATTTTACTCCAGATATGAATGAACCTGCCATAAAATTTTTTTTACTTAATACATTCACTGCAAAGTTTATCAGTTGTGATCAAGGTCAAACCTCTAAACATAGAATAGATAAATTGAAGTTATGTGGAAGGGATGTATGTCAGAATGCATGGTACAAATGTCATGGAATCACGAAAATCACCTATTACAGATATATAAAATCTTGGATTAATGGTGAGAGGAGGGAAGTAAATGGAAATATAGGAAAACAAAAACAAATGCCAAACATTGTTGCAACTATTGCATTGATATCCAAAATGGTGGAGAATAATTTTGATATATCCCCACACATGTCTCGTTCAGTGGGACAAGATGGTACTAAAGTAACAATGAGATCTGTTGCCTACATGTTATAGTTTTTCTTACATACTACAAAATTGTAACGAGGGCCTTTCACTATTGGGCCTTCCTTAAACGTCACAGTAAAATCTCAAGAAAATATGTCAAGAACATTTCTCCCATGTTTCAATCACCAAAAACAACTTCTTTTCCAAATTTGATGAGTACTAAGAGCTTAAGAACAAACGCGAGTTGACCTCATATCCAAAAACATTGGCACAATTATTACATTCAAAGTTTTGGTACAAATTACTATGCACGTAGAGAGCAATCACAAAAAAATCCTAATATGTATTTGAGTATTGTGCATGAAAAAATAGACAAGATGAAAACTGTAATACCAAGGATGAGAAAAAATAAAAATCAATAAGCAATGTTATTAATCTCCCCATCACCTTGACTAGTATGCTAACACATGGGCACAAAATGAGGGGTTTTAGGCACTTTGGTCTCCCTTTTGTTGAGTGAGGAGCAAACTTCACAATAACATCATTGGCATTATGTATCTAAAAGCTAGAAGAACCACTTATAGATCAGTATGGTGATTTTTATATAGTAGTGGGATGTCAAAACACCCATTACATGATGCACTGTTGCAAAATGATGCATATGACAAGTGCAAGGAATACAATAAGAAAAATGAGGTTGCTCATACAACTAATACTATAAGCAATTGTTCAAGTTCATTTATAAAATAACCACCAACTCTCTATTTGCAACTAGATAATGCTACAAATGACAAAAAAATCACACATTGTTTGTGTTTACATCCATGTTGATAGCTAGAACAGTTTTCAACACAATGTATGTGAGTTTCCTTCCGTTAGGTCACACACATGAAGACATAGATGGGACATTTGATCGATTATCAACAACATCATGAAAATTTAATACATTCTCTTTGCCATAAATAATAGAAACTTACAGAACATGCCAAGAGGATTCTACCACATTCACTTTGTACCTTATCGAGGAAGTCTACAACTTTAAGGACTTTGTGGAACCACACTTACTAGATGGTAACCACAAGATCATGAGTATCAATAAACCAAAGATGTTTAAATTATATTTCAAAGACAACAATCCTGTCATGGAGTTCAAAGAATCAATTTTGGAGTCCGTCTAGTCACACTCAATTGAGATCTAGAAAACAATTGATGGGAAACCTTTCTTTCCTGAAGGGGATCCTTCATTGGCACCCTTCAAAGAACCCAAAGAGATGGTAGACATGCAAAGAGACATTTAAGAATACATCACACATTGGGAAAAGAGTTCAACAGATGGTGGAGAAGCATACTATGTTCCAAAGATTGCATATTGGAAAAATGTTCTATGTGCCCTAGAGAATCCCTTTTTCAATTATAACATGACGAGAAGATATTTTTTGGGAAAAAAAATAATTCAGGATAACGCAATGTATGATCAAATAGTGGGTGCATCACATCTTGACATAGATAACTAATATTGTCAAAATGCCCTTTCAAATAAGGATATATAAGTTGGAAAAATGTTCAATGTGCCCTTTCAAATCCATTTCCTCAAAACAACTTGTGTAATGTAATTCTTAACTCTTTTTTTCTTTACGATTTACAAAATGGAAAAGCATAAAATTAGTTGAATTTATCACATGCAACTTGCATATTTACAATATCACGGTATTTTTTATATAGATTTATATAAAAATTATATCAATATATAATATATATATATATAATATTAAATAATTATAAATTTGAAGACTTTCAATAACTAATGTTTTTAAAGGGCAATATTGTAAAATTACCATCATCTAAAAATTGCTTGACAGGCATAAGTGGCTATCAAATTTAACCCTAGGGCTGTTGATGTAACTTCTTGGCACCTAAGCTAATGTAACTTAACAGTCACTATTTTTATGTAGCTTAGCAGTTGGTAGGCTTATGAAACTTTTTATCAGTTGGCTGATGTAACTTTCCAGCCACTAGGATTATGTCACCAAGATGAATCTAATATTGTGTAAATTAGTGACCACTTGGCTTATGTAAGTTAACAACCTATACACTTATGTAAGATAGTGGTTGCTAGGCTTATCATGGTATCATGTAACTTAGAGGCTACAAGGCTTGTGTAACTTAGTAGCCGTAAGGGAAATGTAACTTAGTGGCCGCAAGGAAAATGTAACTTAGTGGTCACATGGAAAATGTAACTTAGTGGCCGGAAGGTAGATGTAACTTTGACCACGCTAGGCTGATTTCACCTAGCATGCACTTTCATCATATAAGTTCAAAAATTCTAGGCTTGTTGAAGATAATGTCCGTGAGGCTTATTTAAGATAGTGGCCACTTGGATTATGTGGGGATTAAAATAATAACAAACTAGAAATCCTAAAATAGTGAAACTAAAATCCAAAAATTGGGATTTATAAATTGGATTACAATAGTGGTTATAATAAATTGGATAGGATTTAGTCCATGCAAACTTGTTCTTGAAATCTATTACCTATTCCTACTATTCAAATTGCCAATCCTCACACTTTTTCTTGAAAATAATTATACTTTTTCGTGTGAGGTATCGTACATTGTCATGCGACGGATTGCACTTCAATATGTGATTCATTGCACTTAGACATGCAAGGGATCTCACTTAGACATGATAGGGATAAAAAAATTTGTGCGATAAATCACACTTGCTAGATGTACAAGGAAATGACTCTCTTACACTACGATGAGCTATCACTATCACATCTAAGTGTGAGTTTTTAAACTTGAAATTATGCTCGCTCACACATTGAAGTGTGATCACCAACTTTTGACCTCCCATTAGAGTCAATATTTGAATTTTAGCATGTAATAAAATAAACTATGTCACAATGACCGCTAGGCTATAAAACTTTTGAAATCTATAGGGGAAAGAATTCAATGACTGTGAGAGGTAATGTGTAGGATAGGACCACTAGTTGTAAAATTCAAGTCAACATTTATAAATTTTATACTAAAAATTTAGAAAAAAGGTAGACAATAACACAAGTAAAATCAAGTCACATGTACAAATCAACCAATAAAAAGATTTAACTTTGACCCCACTAGGCTGATTTCACCTAGCATGTACTTTCATCATGTAAGTTAGCAACCACTAGGCTTATTGAAGATAGCGGCCACGATGCTTATGTAAGATAGTGGATTCTTGGCTTATTGAAGATAGTAGCCACAACACTTATGTAAGATAGCGGTCGTGACACTTATGCAAGATAGTGGTTGCAATGCTTATGTAATATATTTGTCGTGACGCTTATGTAAGATAACCACCACTTGTCTTGTGTGGGGATTCAAATAATAACAAAATAGAAATCCTAAAATAGTGAAACTAAAATCCAAAAATTAGGATTTATAAATTAGATTACAATAGTTTTGAACATGGAATCCAAAATCGTACTATTGGAATCCAATAATAGTGAAATTGGAATAGAATAATTCCAATAATGACAATATTGGAATCCAATATTGCTACTATTAGATTCCAATAATAGTAATAATGGAATCCAATATAGACAAAATGGAATCCGATATATGAAGAAATAGATATGGATTTCTTCCAATACTTGAAATAAAGGAGTCTCAATTTACTGGAATGTGTCCCAATTTACTGAAATAAGCATTAAAATTATTAAACATAAACTTTATTGACTCACCACCTTTGAATTTATTTATAGGGACAAAATATTCTACTCTCATAATAAAAAAAAAATGAACAAATACGAGACTCTTATCAAATGATAATATTGAAGTAGTTGAGTTATTTGAGTGTTATGGGTGTCCTTCAAGTAACAATACGAGTGAATATAAGGTAAAAAGCAACACCTAGCCATCATCTATAGTGTTTTATGATAATTGGCATATGTCCATTCTAAACATTCTAATACAAGCAATATTTAACTTAATCATTTAAATATTTTTATTCTTATTCTTATATAAGATATATTGATGATGAATAGATGTTACATTTATATTTTGTATAGAATGGGAATATGTCCTTTCTCATACATTAAATATAGATGAAGAAGATGTTACCTATATGAAAATGATAAAATAAAACTCTATTATAAGAATGGTTGGTATGAGCATATGTCATTTCTTATGTAGTAAATATGAAGGAAAAATATAGGTTGCATTATCACTTTGATTAGAATGGGCATCTTCTCATTTAAAATATTCTCGAGAATAGGTAGATGCTAGTTCTCATACAACCAATATGAAGAATGAATAAATGAATCTATATCAAGGAAATATATCTGAATGGTAAAACTATATGCAAATTAAAAATATAACCTCTATTCTTCCTCTATAATAACTATATGAAAATGGGAATATGCCCATTCAATAAAAGATTAAAAATGTTTATTTGTATGAGAGAATGGGAAATTTCCCATTTTAAAACAAAATAAATTTTAATCGTATGATTTGTACATGAGAATGGACATCTTCCCATTCAATTCAAAATAATAATAAAAATTTACATGAGGATGAGCATATGCCCATTCTAAACATTCTAATACAAGAAATATTGAACTTAATTTAAAATATTCTCATACAAGAAATACAAAGAGTAATGAGCTTAATCATTTTAACACCCCTATAGACTCTATGAGATTGGAAAATTTCCCAGTCTAAATAAAATAAATTGTAACATCTATTCTTCTTCTATGATTCTTGTATGAGAACAGGCATCTGCCCATTCAAGATAAAAATGTTTGTTTGTATGAGATAATGGATGATTTCCCATTCTAAAACAAATTAAATTTTAACTCTATTCTTATTTTATGATTCGTATACGAGAAAGGGCATCTGTTCATTCAATTCAAGATAATTTTTTTTTTTATATGAGAATGGGCATATACCAATTCTAAACATTCTAATGTAAGCAATATTTAACTTAATAATTTTAAAACCTCTATAAAGGTTGTTATAATGGGGAACTTCCCGAGTCTTAAACACAGTAAATATTTTATTGATTATAGGTAAAGGATGGTTAAGGAGATCCTACCCCGTACAAAGAGTAAGAAAAAGACATGTATCTAAGGCCAAAGGTATACCTATTTAATCCCATAAAAGACTAGTAGTTATAAGGTAGCAACACTTACATCCAAACTAACATGATGATAAGTCATCTAAAAACTAACAACAGAAGACCAAACTAACAACATGTTGGGTCAAAGAATATAAGTCTCATTACACTTGGTGGCTAAAAAATTTTAAAATCTAAATAGTAAATAAATATTTAAAAATACTATAAAAACTTTAAAAAATCAAGTAAATTTTGGATGCCCTACACCTTGGTATTTATAAGATCTTAAAAATACATGTTTGGTCATACAATGTGTTTGGTCATGTTTTTGTTGTCGGACATATTTTTTTGAAACTAAAAAAACTAAAAAAATGTGGGACACAATTATATGCTTTAACCCTGATGTAACCTTGATAAAAAAATTGTTCATTTACAATATCATCCAGCGTCTTCATGTATTTAGTACATTCCTTCAATAATCTATCAATTTTCACTCTTTGTCTCTCATAATCAAGCTCTATAATTTCCGTCATGAGGGTGACACATTACTTCTCCATCTTCTTTTCCTTTTACATTGCATTTACTAGTTTTGCCATTATTTTCAAATGTTCCTTTGTGCTCTTCAAATTCAACACATACAAACTTTTAATTTGAAGCATTGTTTACTTCATGTCGATCATTTCCTTTTTCATGATTTTGCATATTTTTTCGTTTTTTCCATTTGTTAGTTAACCGAATGGAGTTAATTTTTACATCTTTTCCGTAGCTCCTTCAACTCTTTGGATATTATGTTTAACATGTGCTTGTCGATATCCGTGTCTAACTTGCATTGCTCAAAATATTTTCTAAAATCACCGGATTAAACCACAACATATTTAGCTACGAACAAGTCCTTTTGAGTGGATTTTAAAGATTTCAGGTTTGCTACTACCTCTTATGTATTCTATGTTTTGGATTGTGAATACTCTTCCATATCCTGACCTAGAGGGGGGATCTCAATCTTCCTCTTCTCTTTGTTATCTTTTGATTATAAGCATATATCCTCGATCGGGATTCACTTCCACTGTAAGTATTCCCCTCCTTTTATTCCTCCAAATTTATCTTCTTCTCAGTGTTAGGATCTCTCTAAAATTTCCTTTGTTTTCTTTCAGTCACATCCTTCCTTGTTTATGCCTAGATTGGCTCCCATTCCTTTCGATACCTAGACCTCTTTCCCATATTCTTTCCCTCTATTTGGATAGTATGGCTCTATATAAAATCCTCCCTTGGAAATAATTTCTTAGCCCTAGTTAACATAGGAGCCCCAGCCTAAACAAAGCTTTAATAAGGCCTTGGTGTAATGGGATCTTCAAGGTCCATTTCTTAACCTGCTTGATGGATTTTGAAAGAGATTTGAATAATAAATTAGGAAATAAAAATTGATTTCCATGCCTAAAATGGTTCAACATTGGAAATTTATGAATGTAAACCACTTTAGACTTTCCTTCTAAAGTAACATAGAGCATAATAATAAAATTTATCTCATCATATAGATAGGAAAATATTCTTGTTTATACCTAGAAAAATATTGTTTCAAATATTCCTTACCTTCAAAGAAGTTTTCAACCTCCATGCTACAATCCATCTTGGTTTTGAAAATAATCCTTCCTTCCAAAGGGATCCATGTTATCTTAGAAATAATATTTTCCATTATGGAGGAGGAGTATCCCCGCTTGCATAATTTTCCCTCGTTCCATTTTTTTGCAACCTCTAATTTTAGTTTCTTGTCATGACCTTTGAATATTTTTAAAAATCCCACATATCAGCTTTTGATTGTTTCCTTTGCATGTTTGTTTAATTCCATCATGGTTTCTAACTCCACCCTAACAAGATCCCCTCCCATTCTAAAATTTGGAGAAATTTTTTTCTCTACTCTTTACGTCAAGCACAAAATAACAAATTTCCAAACCCTAGGCATCTCGCAAGTACTAAACACCAACAAGTATTCTTTTTGTGAGAAAAACATTTTCCCACAGCTTTACAAAAGCTTATATTTCTAGGGATCGGTCACACGCTCCAAATTAATGGGATAATTAATAGAAAAGTCCACATAGTGATCCCCACATCACTCCCTTCTTTCATGATAATAACCCCATATGTAGTATTGATTAAGTTCCTTTTAAAATTGTAATCACCCCTCCTATAAAAGTTATTATTAAAATTCAAAAAAAAACATTAAGGGGTTAATTTTATGATCTAATATCAATATAAATTAAAAATTTAATGTGTTCTTCCATGCCCCTCATATATTCCACAATATTAAGTTCCATGACATTCACTCCCTTATTCAAAAATTTATCTTCCACCGTATTCTCTTCACGATATACATGTTGTAAGGTGATATAGTTAAAAAAGAGTATACACTACTTAGTTAATTTAATGAAATCTTCCATTGTTACTGAAACTAAATTTCTCCCATTCATGCTTGAAATAATGTTTTTTGAATCACATTCCACAATTAAGGACTTGAATTTTTTTTCCATAGAAATCTTAACACCCCAAAACATGGCAAATTGCTTCCACTACATGGTTGTTTTGACTCCCAAGGTTGAAGAAGTAATCCGGAAAAAATTGTCATTAGAATCACATAAAACCCCTCCACTCCATCTTTTTCGATATTTCCTTTCGTTGTGCCATCAAATTCAAGCTTAAGGAAGCCTTCCCGAGGAGGATTCCATCTCACCCCTTCTCTAGGATTCCCTTGATAGTTTTTCCTTTCATTCAATAATTTCACATCTTATTGAAATATTAATTTCCACGTCTAATATCTCAACCTATTTATTTTTAACAATTAAAAAGTTGTTTATAACAGCTTGAACACACATTTTAGTTATATGTTGATAAGTCTTATTTTTCCCCTTTAAAATCCTTTTATTTCTCTTCTTCCACACTTCCTACCAAAAGTGGTAAAGGCTAAGAAGCCAACATTTTTTTAGGCCTTGACTTGAGAAAGGACACTTCCATTGTGACCATGAATTCTTCACATTTTTTAGACTACCCCACTCAACCATAAGTAAGGATAAAAGATATATAATGATCACTAAGGAGTAAGGGCATATAAAAAAATATGGGTACCATTCTTTAACTCTTTTTCACATAATACACATTGGTTTACCATGTGATAACCTCTTTTAGTTAAATTTCCAACTGTGAGGATCTTGTTTAGCAAAGTTAACTAGAAAAAAAACATTAACTTTGGGAACAATATTTGTGTTCCATTCCTTCACCCATAAAACGTCCTTAGAAGGTTATTCCTCTTAAAAAAACTAGGAATATGCAAATTTAATTGAAAAAAGTGCTCGTCTCCTCCTTATTCCAAATTATTCTATCTTGTTAACCCTAATTATAGATGATTTGATTACTTAAGAATTCATTAAGATACTCCATTGTTGGTGTAATTCCTGCCTCTCCACCCATAGTTTTTTCCAATTTTTGAAATTTATTTCGTCTTTTAGATAATTTCTAACCAAAGTACCATATTTCTTGTCTAATATCTGAGAGGGAGTAGGAAATTTTTCTTTCATAGAGAACTATCTATCCCATTTTTCTTTCCGAACAAGGTCTTGGTTCCATTTCAATTTTTCCATTTACATCCCTTTCCTAAAATATCCTTTGACTAGATGATCATCTTCCATATGCTTGATCCATTAAATGATAGAGGTTTAAAAACCCACCTCCATTTTGAACATCAGTCTAGTACTTCCTTCTAATGATATTTGTTCGCACACTTTATTTTGTAATCAATCTCCAGCTAATTTTAACGATGAGGGATTTATCCATTTTCACCTAGTCCCCTTGCTTTCAGTGCCACTCAATAGAAACCTCTTTTTATGCTCTCTAATTTATCTTCCACCTTTGTGGGTAGTTGGAAAAAAACATTGCATAGACTAGAAGGATTTGTAATGAAATTTTCAAAAGTGTGATTTTTATGGCTTGAGAAAGGAGGTTTTCTTTCCATCTAGAAATTTTTCTTTCAAATATTTTTATTAGAAAGTTCCATTCATTACATTGGGGTTTTCTATCACCCACTTGCATACCAAGATAAAATGAGGGGAAGGTTTTAGTTTCACATTCCAATACTCTAGTTATTTTCCTTCCTCTATTTTACGACGTGTTGAGAAAAAAATCGAACTCTTTCGGTTTTGACGAGATGACTGAAAATTCCATGTAGTCATCTAGCATCAATTTGAAGGAGCAAGCTTCTAGAACTGAAGATTCTCCCACTAAGATTGTATTATCCATGAGGTGTTGGTGGAAGAAATTATCACAATCTCAGTGGGGAGATTCCAATAATATTTCCATTTGAAGTGGTATCATTAAGTTTCCTAATCGGGGATTCAGCTATTAAAATGAAAAGGAAAGAGGATAATGGATCACCTTGTCTTAAACCTCGGAAGCTAGGAAAAAATCCATAAGGTACACCATTGATAAGAACTGAAAAATTGAACTCAAGATATGTAAGCACTAACCATACGTCTAAAAGAACTATCAAACCAAAATCTTCCCAAAGACCTTATCTAAAAAGGCCCACAAAACCCTTTCATAGGCTTTAGCCATGTCTAGTTTAATGATCATTGCCATTTTTTTCTCAGTGTGATTGAGTGAATCATTTCCTAAATAGTAATGATTCCATCCTAAATTTTTCTTCCCATGAAAAATCCTCTTTATTATTCCAAGATTAAGGATGGTAGAAGAAATTAGAGATGAAGTGTTAAAATCTTAGCGTATATTTTATAAAAGGTATTGCAAATACTTATTAATATGAAATTTATGAACTTCATCACATTACTAACCTTATGAATAAGATCCAAAAAAGTGTAGTTAACATCCTTCAACATCTTCTTGTGATTTAAAAATTCATAAACTGCTTTATAGACATTCTTTTTAATGTTTTTCAAAAAATGTTGGAAAAAGAACATCAGAAATCCATTCGGACTTGGAGCCTTGTCCAGACTTAGATATTTAACAAAAAAATCCACCTCTTCATGAGAGGGGGTATTTAAAAGCATGAGGTTTTCCTCTAAAGATACAAGGGATGAGATACACCTAAAGGAAGTCTTTTTCCTTTTCCAAATTTTTCATTTTCTTATCTGACAGAATTTTTTTGAAATAAGAGATAGCTTCCTCCTTTATCTCTTCAGTATCCTCCAGGAGGGATCCATTAGCACACCTAATTTTCCCAATTCTATTGAATCTTATTCTTTTAATAGTTTTGAGATGAAATACTTTAGTATTTTTGTCACCCTATTTAAGACACACTACTATGAATTTTTGATGATAAATTTTTTCCTCCTTAGCTAGTATGATATGGTATACTTTTGAAAGTAATAGATTTTCCATTTCCATTTCCATAGGGTCCATTCCTAGATCAACTTCTTCAATCCTATTTTGAAGTTCAAGCATTTCTTTTTTCAATTCATTTTTCTTCTAGAAAATATTTCCAAAACTATTTTTATTCCATTTTTGAATTCATTTTAACATAGGCCAATTTTTTAAACAATCTATTCGAGTTGTTACCTAAACATTAAATCTCCACCATTCTTTGAATAATTTAGGTAATTATTCACTTTAGAGACATATTTTATGAAAATAGAATGGGGTTTTCCTTCTAGTAGCATCCTTAACCATCAATAAAATGATTATGGTCTGACCCAATCCTAGGTAGAGAAAAAGGAAAATATCTTGTTTGAACCATTCTTTTGATGTAATAACCCTATCTAATATGACTGACAAGTTGGTTACCCTTGTTAGAGTAGGTATTTACCTTAGCTCATGTTCACCTAGGTACTTTATTTACCTTTATTGTATTTATCCTCACCCACTTATGTGTGTGGATATTTCTTTTATCTTATTTAGATATTAGGAGATATTATCTAGTTGTTAGGTATAGTTCTTTCCTTGATCTATGGTATTGACTAGTTCTTTGATGACTAGTTATTTCCTTGATTTATGGCTTGATCTACGACCTTGACTGGTTCAGAGAATCCATTAAAATCCTTAGCCCTTGGTCATATGGTATGGTCATATGAGGGCTTAAAGCTTATGATTCCTACTAGTAGGTGCTTAGCTTTAGCCCCCTTTAATTTTATTTGTGTGGTGAAGGCAACAACAATTTATTTTGTTTTAGTGGCAACTACAATAAATAACAGAGCAAAATAGTAAAAAGCTTGTAACTTTTGATCGATAACTCGGTTTTGAGTGTCGTTTTTACAAAAGTGTTTGTTTTTTTGTGCTCTTTCCATTAGACATATTTATTTTGAGACTTGCACTATACTTATAAAGTGACAAATATGGAGGAGTGTTGTAATCAATTGTGGATGCAATTTCAACTAAGCCCAACATCCTAAATTTGTGGGAGTTACAGTTTGTACCTATCATGGATTCTGAGAATGATATGCTTTTCTCTAAAGTATGTGGACTTCAAGAGGATATTGTAAAATTTGTGGAAGAAAATAGATCGCTCAAGAAGTGAAATTCTCTTCTACAATCACTCATTCATGATAAGGATACAATAATACACTTCCTATAGAACAAACTTGCTAGCCTACAACATCACCATCATATTATGGACAACCATATCCATGCTCCTAGTCTACTTACAGCTATTACTCCTGAACCCACTGACATTGATCTAGCAGTCTTTGAGTCTGTTTCTGCTCTTGATGCTCATACACCTATGAAGCTTGTTACTGCATGCTCTTCCACATTTGTGCCTATTACAGGACCACATGTTGTGTATCCTACTTCTTCTCAGCTGCATGGCTTTTTAAGAAGCATACCACTGTATCTAGTTCTCACATGCTCCATTTTATGGGTCTCACTAGCGGAGTCATTGGCAGACATTCACATGGTATTGTTTCCTCTATTCCACATGTTAAGTGGAATTCTCATCATGACATTGGTTTTCGAGTAGATACTTCATTGGGATCACACATTGACAGAGCTCATTTTTTTGTTCACTCGACTCTTTCTAAGGATCATGAGAAACACATGAGTTCTACACCTTCACTCAGCTTGAGAAACCTAAGATTTCAGCTGTCAGACATGATCAACCTAACACACATTCTGATGTTCTTTTGCATGCACCCATTATGCATTTTACACCAAGTCATATGCAGGCATCTTCTTCATCCATCCGTGTTGATTTGGGGTGGATATCTGATCACTCGTGGTGGCGACATAAGCATTTGTTGAGAGGACTCTACAGGCTTGGCTCCTCCACTATTCATCCTCTTGTTCCACTTTCTATACCTTCTGCATTGTGATGCTTCTTTTTGGGGAATTTTTCTTTAGCGGTGTAGTGTATCTCTCTTATTTGTTGAGAGATTTTGTATCTTTATTTTTGACACTTTTGGCATGTTGTGATGATCTCTTATGGGGATCTATTATGGTGCATTCCAGGTGTTAATTTGTCGATTCGAGTAGTTGTTTTTGGCAACTCATATAGATTTGTAGCATCACTCCACCCATTCAGCAGTATGGGAGGGTGTGGTGTTGATCCTTCTTCTTCGGGTTTCGTGTCCTTGCCTTGTTACCTTGGCTTTTCTTGGATCGTGACACTCTGGATTTTATGTCCTTGCCTTGTTGTTTTGGTTTTTGTTCTTGGATTGTGGCACACCTATTTGCAATAGTTGATTGAATTATGTTCAGTGTTTTTTTCACTTTTGACATCACTCCATTGACAATCTCCTTATATGGAGCTATTCTGGTGAAACCCAGTGTCATTTGTTTTTGAGTTTTGTGATCGAGCAGTGGATTCTGACCACAATGCACACCAAAATTCTTCAATATTGTACAAGTTTTTGAGCCGAGTTTCTTGGGATGCCTTGGAGTGGATATTTACTCTCTTTACTTTGTTGTTACTGGTTTTGGGTACCTTGCAGTGTCCCTTTTTCCCCAGGTTATTGTACATGAGTACCTCATCAGGCCTAGTTGCCGAGACTCATACTGTGGACATGTCACTTCTATTTTTTCCCCTAGCTTCACTTGAGGGGGTGTTAGAGTAGGTATTTACCTTATCTCATGTTCACCTAGGTACTTTATTTACCTTTATTATATTTATCCTCACCCACTTATGTGTGTGGATATTTCTTTTATCTTATTTAGATATTAAGAGATATTATCTAGTTGTTAGGTATAGTTCTTTCCTTCATCTATGGTATTGACTAGTTCTTTCCTTAATCTATGGTATTGACTAGATCCTTAATGTCTAGTTCTCTCCTAAATTTATAGTCTTGACTAGTTCTTTGATGACTAGCTATTTTCTTGATTTATGGCTTGATCTACGACCTCAACCGGTTCCTAGATTGTTATTCCTTACCTATTTAAGCAAGTCCCATTCTCAATGTATTGCATTGAGTTTCATAATAATATATGATATTGTTTCTCATTTGTTTGCAAAGGTTTTATGTAAAGGTATTCTGGAAAATTTCTTTCATCTTATAGATCACGTGGTGTTTGATTAACATCTATGTTCTTGGCTTGGTATGATCTCGGTTATCTGTAGTGCCCACACTTTACACACACAAATACAACAGTAAAATACCAGGATAATTTTTTTACTTACATTGCTCACTACACACAACACAACATGGGCTTCAAGTACAGAACTTGACTCGCATACGACAATCACAAAAATCATCGACTCACATAGACACACGAAAATGACGTAGGCATGTTGACGCTACACTTTTCCCAATGGAAGGTTACTAGTAAAGACCCAACCACAAGAACATGGCTTCAGGAATGGCGAACCCACAACACATCATTTCCTTAAATGTATTTTTGGTTAAAGTTAACATTCCAAGGACATTACGAGCAAGGATAAATTTTTTCATTTGTCCACCTACATTTTCTTAAGCTTATTCTGCGGTTGAAAATACAATTCGACCTTCTCAAGTTAGCTTCTTATACTTTATAAAAATTTCCATAAGTGACATACATATTTGGCATAAATCAAATTGCATAAAAAGTACTTAATCATCTTATTATTATGTAAAAATATTCTTCTCCAACATTTATTTGATGTCTACAGTTTTACCCTTACAACTCAAGCGAAAGTGACTTGATGTCCAAAACGCAATAAAAGGATTTGACAGAGATTTAGATACAGGGCAGCTTTTCACCAAAAATATTTCTCGATTCACACTATATTTATTTCCCTACCATTGTTATTATAATTTGAAAACTTATTGAATTCCTATAAGATTTATATATATCTATATATACATATCTTTTGTTTTCTCAAAGTTTGGTCGCACCAAGGTAACTTATATTCTTTGCAACGCATGATAAAGTTTAATTAAGTTATAAGGACTCCAAGATTGACCTTAATCCTAATCTCCAATCTCGTGTGCAACATTTATATAATATGCTCTTACATCGCACTAAGATCTCATTCTTAGCGTTGTTTTGAAATCAGGAGTTACATAAGTATTTGACTAACATCTTGAAGGGGTACATGACTGGAAGAATTGTAACTATACATGAACCACATTCAAGAAAATACCAAGATGTTATTTTGATAGAAACCAAGGTAGCACTGCTGAATCGTTCCTTCAAACAATGACTCCTAAGGTGCCTTCTAAGGCGGTCTTCAACACTCAACCTGGTGTCGGACCTGAAGAGAGGACATTCTTCTCGTGATTACCAAAACTAGAAGGAAACCGCATACTTTGGGTAGGTTGGACCATGTCATTCCTAAAATATGGGTTCACGACAATGTCGCTAAACCTAATGACTATGATGGTAAACTCGACTAGGGGTTTTATTTACCTAACCTAGGAGGTCTCATCGAGTGCAAAGCTTAAGTTCGTTCTACGGTCTTAAATTTCTTATATGGTAAAAAGGATCACACATACGGGCAAGTTATGCACAAATATTTTATTAGGGTTGAGTGTTCCCATTAAAACTCTTTATTATGTTTGCAAGGTAAGAAGATAACCCATAATTAATTTAATCGTTTATTGAATACTGAGAAGGTACCACAATATCTTAACTTCAATTTCAAATTTACTTTATATAAATCAAACCCCCCTTTTTTTTTTCCATACACAACTAAGAAACAAATTGAACTAGTGATTAGATGCACATTTCCTAAATATCCCTAAAACTAGCATATCATGCATATTAACAAATTTCAATTATAACTTTTCTGTAACAAGAGACTACATTAGGCAGTTATTCATTTTACAATGACCTATAAAAGTTACAATAATAATAAATAAATTACACATCACCTTTTTTTGTTGTCATTCTTCCATCCTGCAAAACCCACGTGAGCATGATATCAGCGATAAATCGCTAGCATGGCATCCACCCTAATCAATCATAATTATCATTTTTCAGTTTCCCATTTACATCTGACAATAATTACAATTTGCAATCGAAATAAAAAGGTCTAGAAACATGTATTCATTGCATTTCATTTTTCTTCATTTTGTAACCCAGGGGAGAGAAAGAGAAGGGAAGAGAGAAAACACCAATTTGTCAAAAATTCTATTTCACACAACAGATACACTAAACGGTTTTAAACAGTTATTTGCATGTGTTAAAAGTTTCCAAGGTGTTTTGGAAACCCTACGAGGGTCTGCAGCTTTATATTTTTACATTTTCTCACTAGTTACAAAACGTTCAAAACAGGCTCGGAGGCTAAGAAACTATTTCCAAAAGTTATCTTCCGATGAGAACGCACATCACAATTAGCTTTCTACGTGTCCCCAGATATACCAAGAATTCAAAGCAACTAACGGAAATGAAAAAGAGCACACGGTTTGTGTTTGGCGGCTAGTTTTCCGGGGCCACTGGTCATAGTTCACCCAGTTGTAAAATGACAAAAGTTAGCTTGAGGGCCCAGAAAACCACGTCCAAAACGATGTTCGATGGAGGAACACGCAATGAGACATCTCCTACTAGTTCCCCTATATGAAGAGAATTCATCAGAGTCGACGGGACTGAGAACTAGAGAACCATTCTTAAACGGCAACAAGTTCTCTGGAGCGACAAGACAAAATTGGACCAGTTTGACCTCGTCAAACTGCGACCGAAGGCCTACAAAATGGCTTCACCAAACTATCCTGAAAAGTGCTCTTTCCTATACTGAAATTTCCATGCAGTTGTCTAGTATAAACGCTAGAGGTTTACGAAGACGGAATGTGATTTCTCTTTCCGGGTTTCAAATGGTGGTCCAAAACGAAAGCCAACTTTCTAGTTTTAACAACTCTCTACTGTTGTAAACCGATGTAACAGGGCTCCTATAAGAGCGTCAAAAGGATGTCATATGATCATTTCAGGTCAAATAAAAATCAAGGTGACTCCTCGTATACCAAGGTACACGAATGAAACTTCACATCTCGTTTCCAGAGTTGCGAAGGGTACTTGGTGAGTCTCCAAAAATTACAAAATTTAACTATTTAAAACAAGGAGAAGGTCACTTTATCAATGGGGATTCAAATTCATCTGGTCGATAAAATGATATTGGAGTGATCAAGAAGGGTAAGAGTTTTCTATATCATCTCGAAGCGAGGGTGATAGTTCATGTTTTAAAGTAGATGAGTTATAATGACTTCGAGAGTTGCGACACGACACTTTATTGTTTTGCAAAGAGTTGAAGGGACATTAAACTGTATTAAAAATCTAATAACTTAATATTCTATTTAGTTGCAAAAGAGAACTAAAACATGAGAATTATGAGAGGTAAGGAAAGAAGAACCATGCCTGGAGAACAAATTCAGTTGAAGCCACAGGCTTGGGTTCAGTCTCTTGCTTGGGCACTTTGTCAACTAGTCCTCGAGCGTCCTCAGCTCCACCATTTTGCATACACGTCTATCAATAAAATTTGTAACTATAGACTTGAAAACCATCCCACTACTCTGATCACATTCCTCCTTCCTTCTGGATTCAACCCACCACTTGCTGAGCATGATCAAATGGTTTCTTATTGTTGTTGTTTGGATAGGATGAGATCTTCCTCCTTTTTTGCGTAGCCTCAAATCTTGCAACCACTAGACCATGATTTTTTTTAAGGCATTTAGTCAAACACTTCACATGCCTTAAGCATGTCTCCACATTTTCCATATTCTCATCTGCTCATCAAAAACCAGAAAACATAATGATTAATTCTAGGCATGATTCTACAAGAGGCACTCATGCCATCGAAGTATTTACAACCCTCATGCACTGAACCTGCATGTCTGAAAGCTAATTAAACCAAAAATGAAGCTTACAAGGTCAGGGTATGTTCCATAAAACCACATCTTTTGAGGCATTCTGCCAAACAAATCTCAGTCCCTTTGCTACACATCCATTTTGTGCATATGCTGCCATCATGGCATTCCATGAGACAACATTTCTTTGAGGCATTAAAACAAATAGTTCAACATCTTTTTAACAGACCCATTTTTTGCATACCTGCTATCATTGCCACCCAGGAGGCCACATATCTTTCAGGTATTTTGTCAAACAGTTCGCATGAGTTGTGTATGCCTTCACATTTTGCATACGTGCCAAACTGGGCACCTGACAAGACATATAAAAAAACTATTATCTTTCCATGATGTTGATGGATGTCCATGCGCTGTTCTAAAGCTCCCACTTTGACAGTGGCTGGGAGGTCACTAGAAAAAGGCTGTGGAGGTCTGGCTTACACGTAACAAACACATTTTCTTGGAAGTTTCAAAGGCCTTTTCAACAAACACACTTGTGCATATCCCGAAATCATTGCAGTCCATGGAACTGCATTTTTTCCCACGCATTTAGATGACCAGTTCACACGTTTCCACGTTTTTACATGTAAATCTACTAGGGTGCTTGCAACTGCAACATCTGACAAAGTTCCTCTGTTTTTTTTTTTATTTACTAGAAACCCATATAGGTTTGGGCGCAGCTGGGAGTATGATGGAAACGTGGCAACTACACAGACCCCAAAATCCTCCATTTTTTTTTGATGCACGTCCATACACTGTCCCCTAAGCTTTTGGCACCTGCAATAACATCTGGCAAACTCCCTCTCTCCAATGAGCTTGGTTTTCCCACGCAGGAGTGTGTGGCGCGGCCTGGGAGAATGCTGAACGGTTGTGGAGTCTGGCTTTACGTGGATCAAAGCATTTGCTTGAAGGTTTTCAAGGCCGTTTCAACAAACTCATTTTTTTGTGTGTAGATCCCTGTGCCCCCAAAACCAGCCGCTCATTCCAATAGCAAAAACAAAACCCTAACTCGCCCAAAAGAATCACGGGCCTCATTTTTTTATTTCCTCCCCTTTGCCCTAATCCACCCCTTTTACGGGATTTTTGATTTTATTTTTAATTCCTTTTAAATTTATTTATCTATTTCTTTTTGTTTGTTTTAATCAAAATGTCACAAAACCCTACAACGAAGTAGACAAATAAATCAACTATAACTTAAACTCAATCCATTACCAGAGGTGAAATTTTGACACAAAAGCGACTGATCGAAGTCGGTGATATGAGTTATAATAGTATTATAAACATTATTTTAATAATTTTACGGCTTAATAATGATAATAATTATTAATCCTATTAATGGCGATGACCAGGTAACTTGACGAACCGAGAACCAGATTTCCCTTTAACCGGATAACCGCCATGACGCTACGGGGTCCACAGTTTGGGGTGTCGACAACGACCCGACAGGCAAGAAGGAGAGGGAAGGTGAAAAATATTCATTGCAACCTGACACGGTCAACAATGGTCAACGAAAGCACATGCACACCATTCTCCCAGACTTTGCAACAAGGTCGGTAGGTTAGAGACTGGGAAACATTGAACGGGGCATTACATTATCGTTCCTTTCAACCCTCTCTCATATTGTACCAGGTGAATTTTTTTCCCTTTCAAGTCAATATAAATTAAGTTTAAGTTCAATAAAATTCATTTAGATCACCCATACCTACAAAAGATAATCCATTAAGCCTCCCATTTTCTCTAAAGGTGAGATAGGGGTATTAAAATCCCCTAAAACCAATTAATCAAAATCATAGATAATGTTCTTAAAGGCTAACAAATTTTTCCTTAGTTTTTTTGTTTCTTTATGCGGGGTGGGAGCATAAATATTTGATATGACCCAATGCTTAGCATAAACAAAGTAAATTTTATCTTTATTATTCTTCTATGATTCCTATATGAGAAATGATAATTTTCCCATTTAATACAAGATAAAAATTTTTGTTTGTAAGAGAATCGACATATGCACATTCTAATACAAGTAATATTAAACTTAATCATTTTAATGCCTCTATAAAGGTCATGAGAATGTGAAACCGCCCATTCTATAACAAATTAAATTTTCCTAAATGGTAAAAATTGGTAAAGTCTAATGTTTTATTAAATGGTCTTAGACCATGGAAAGGTGTTAATGATATGTTTAAAATTTATAATGGTCCTTAACCATGACATAGTGCATTGTGATTTTTAATTATTAATTATTAATCATAGCCTTGCCACCATGTAAACATCCTATTTTAAAACATATCCGGACCACTATTTAATTATAAATTAAAGGTAATTGTTTTAAAACACCAATCTTTGATCGATCATAATTTTCATGCAAGTGGAGGAAAAGTGATAGCAAGCTTATCCACACCACTACGTGGCATAGAGGATATATTAATGACAGCTTAATGTTTTCAAAGGAAGTGGAGTTATTGGGAATGGGAAGCTTGACCGTAAAGTTATTTCATGCGAGTTATTTGTTTGACTATTATTTATTCTTTTGTTTTTGGGATCCCTCTCTTTCATTGGATGCTTTCATCTTGTGAAGTAAAAGATATAAACGAAATTTTTGACAAACACCAATCTGATCACATGCATTCATTTTTCTAACTCTTCTATGTTGATTTATTCTAAGATGAAGAATATCCTTTGGTCTTCTTTCCCTTGCATGGTGGAGAACTATCCATTATAAAACAAAGTAAATTTTATCTCTATTCTTTTATTATGATTCCTATATGAGAATGGGCATCTGCACATTCAATACAAGATTAAAATGAATTTTTGTATGAGAATGCGCATATAGAATGGACATATGCCCATTTAATACAAGATAAAAAAATGTTTATTTGTATGAGAATGGGCATTGCCACGTAAAAAAAAAAAGTAGTCCCCTAGGATTCATGCAATGAAAAACCCTAATTTTGACTAAAATGGGCATGTCTCAAGGTGTGGCACTTGTGCGAATGAGACAAGACTCTAGAGAAGGTTGGCTCCTCTCCTAACTTAGTGAAAAATTCTCCAAAGTGAAAATAATGGTAAACCGATCTAAAACCTACCCCGAAAATTCCAAGGAGACATGGGGAAAATGAGTGCATAAAATAAATCCTACACTAAGGGGGTGATAGCACCAGAACAGGGGGAAAGATATTCTACTGAGGGAGGATGAAAAAGGGAATGGAGTAGGGAGAGGCCAAATAGCTGTGACATAGACCCAGATCCTAACCTATCATCAAATCTCCATGAAACACAACACCCTGCACTTACAAATGTAAAATACATGCACAAAAAACAAACACGAAATGGAGAGGCATAAAGAAACAACAAAACATGAGAAAGGGTTGAAAAACACCACAAAACATGATTTTATTTCTCTATAAGGTGCACAGACCATTACATTGATGCTCAGAGGAATAAATATGATTTTCAGTGTAAGAGAAGGCTTACAACTCATTGGAGTTGGAAAAATCTGCCAGAGTTTCTCTAGCTCCCAGAATGTCTCTATAAAAATGAGGAGGTTGAGTCCTTTTTATAGCCATTAAAACCTAATTTTTCCCTAATTTATGTATTAAATGTCTAACAAGTGGTTGAACCACATCAATCACATTCATTAATGTTATAATCATAGATATGGTTCTTGACATGTATTTTTGTAATCGATTCTCGACAAGAAGCGTTAAATATCTAGAAGATCACATCAAATATTCGATAGGTAGCTGAGATGTATTTTCATGTCTACCCTTTCCTATGATCTGTAAGTCATCCATCCCAAGCTACTCTATTTTCAAGAGTACGAGCCATCCAA
Source organism: Taxus wallichiana var. yunnanensis (assembly GCA_018340775.1). Taxonomy (NCBI): domain Eukaryota; kingdom Viridiplantae; phylum Streptophyta; class Pinopsida; order Cupressales; family Taxaceae; genus Taxus; species Taxus wallichiana. The sequence goes on along the minus strand of CM031237.1, from coordinate 643,287,010 downwards.
CCAGAGTTGGGTCAAATGTTGTCCAACCACACATAATTGTACAACTCAAGAAACCACCCAACTAGATGACCGTTGACCTTTCACCGTGGACCATCCAACCTCGGGGTTAGACATCATCTAACCTCCATCCATACAACTACATCAATGATTGATCCGACTAGCCTCTTGACCCGTCTAACCTAAGGGGTTGGATGTTGTCCATATGCGCTAGTGATCCACCGGACCATACTTGTGGCTCGACTATCATTTGTCCGTACGAAGACCTAGCTAAGAAATGTGGTGACCCAACCAACCAAGGCATCTAAACATATGACATAAAAACCGTTAGGGTTGGATATCATCCATCCTTGAGGAAATCTATCTCTTTCTTCCATCCAACCATGGAGGTTGGAAGACCGTGTATCATTTTTCCAACCCAAGGGGGTTGGACATTGTACGTCATCTATCCAACCCAAGGGGGTTAGACGTCATCTCACTATGGGGGTTTTGACATCATCTTAGTGTCGTCCTAAACCAACATTTCCTTTCCCCAATGTCTAATTACTGAGCCATTATGCTGCCAACCACCCCATATGAATAAATTTGTATCGTCTAACTTAGAGGGTTAGTTGTATGAATTTCATCCATCCAACCCAGGCATCGTATCCAACTGATCACCCTGTCCAACCATCCCAATGGACCAATTGTTGTATAACCTAGTCATCCAACCTATTGAACATTCACCGCAGCAAGCCACCTCTCCGTGAGTTAAATCCAACTTGACCAATACAAATCATGCACTATCTTATTCTTCTGAATGAGGTTGAATTTGACAGCCATCCGCATGTCACAGGATTTGAGCGACTAAGTCCATTTTTGATGGGTTATCCAAATTAACCCGAGAGGTGAATTTGGGATAACGAGCATATGCCTATTATAAACATTATAATATGAGGAATATTGAACTAAATAGTTTTCACACCTGTATAAAGGCTATGAGAATGTGAAACTCGCCCATTACTCAAATAAATTAAATTTTATCTCTCTTGATTCTTTTGATTATGAATGACTTTTTTATGTAAAATGTTTAATGTGAAATGCTACTCCAAATTTGTATTAGATTTTATGATTATGAAATTATTTATACATAGTTGTTGGAAAATAGATATTGCATTATTGCCTTGTTTATTGACTAAATGTACTATGAAGATAAAAAGGATATTTAAAATTTTATCTCTATTGATTCTTGTGATGATTAATCACTTTTGTTCATGTAAAATTTTCAATGTGAAATACTACTAGGAATGCTTAAAAAAATTGTATTTTATTTTATGATTATGAAATTAGTTATTCATAGATTTTGGAAAACAAAGATTACATTATTATGTTGTTTATTTATTAAATGTATTATGAAGATAAAAGGATAAATAACCATTTTATACTCTTTATTTCATAATAATGCAATATGATTATGAGTTGATAATTCATTCCATTTCATTTAAATTAACATTTATACAATTTGATCTTCTCCTATGGAATGCATAAGAGAGTAATCATTACGAAGTGATACATTTGATTGGATACCTCTATAAAGGTTGTGAGAATGGTGAACATCCCATTCTAAAAAAAATAAAATTTTATCTCTATTCTTCTATGATTCCTATATGAGAATGAACATCTACCCATTAAATTCAAGATAAAAATGCCCAATCTAAAACAAATAAAATTTGAAATCTATTTATTCCCGTGATTATGAATGCATTTTTATGTAAAATGTTCAATGTGAAATGATCTTATTTAATGATGAGATTTACATCATTATTAGATGCTACTAGGAATGGTTACCAAATTTTTATTTGATTTTATGATTTTAAAATTAGTTATTCATAGTTGTTGGAAAACAAATATTCCATTATTACCTTGTTTGAAAAAATTACGCCTATTAATTAAATGTATTATGAATATAAAAAGGATAGTCCATTTTATACTCTTTATTTTATAATAATGCAACAAGATTACAAGTTGAATGGGAAGCTTCGCATTCTAAAAAATAGAAAATTTTATCAATATTATTCTTCCATGATTCCTATATGAGAATGGGCATATGTCCATTCAATAAAAAATAAAAATAGTTATTTTTATGAGAATGGGTATGTTCCCATTCTAAACATTCTAAAATAATCAATATTGAACTTAATCATTTTAATATCTCTATAAAGGCTTTGAGAATGAGAAAATGTCCATTATAAAATATAATAATTTTAATCTCTATTCTTATTTCATGATTCCTATATGAGAATGGGAATATGCCCATTCTAAATATTCTAATACTAGCAATATTAAACTTAATCATTTTAATACCTCTATAAAGGCTGTGAGAATGGGAAATTTCCTTTCTAAAAAAAAAAAATTAAATTTTATCTCTATTCTTCTTCTATGATTTGTATATGAAAATGGACATCATACCATTCAATAAAAGATAAAAATGTTACATTATATGAGTATGGGAATATATCAATTCTAAACAATTTAATATAAGAAATATTGAACTTAATCATTTTAATACCTCTATAAATGTTGTGAGAATGAGCAACTTCCCATTCTAAAACAAAGTAAATTTAATCTCTATTATTCTTCTAAGATTCCTAAATTTTATATATAGTGTTCTTCTATGACTCATATATGATAATGAACATATTCCCATTCAATACAAAACAAAGTTTGTTTATTTGAATGAGAATGGGCATATTCCCATTCTAAACATTCTCTTAAAAGTAATATTCAACACAATCATTTCAATACCTCTATTAAGGCTATGAGAATTTTTTATCTATATTCTTCTTATATGATTCCTATATGAGAATAGACATATGCCCATTCTAAACATTATAATACTAGAAATATTGAACTTAATCATTTTAATACCTTTATTAAGGTTATAAGAATGAGAAATTTCCCATTCTAACACAAAAATAACTTTATCTCTATTCATCTTCGATGATTCCTAAATGAGAATGGACATCTGCCCATTCAATATAAGAAAAAAAAAAGTTTGTTTGTTTGTTTAAGATTGGGCATATTCTAATTCTAAACATTCTAACACAAGCAATATTAAACTTATCATTTTAATACCTATATAAAAGGTTGTGAGAACATGACACTACCCATTATAAAATAAATTAAACTTTATCTCTATTCTTATTCTATGATTCCTATATGAGAATGGGCATCTATCCATTACATACAAGACAATTTTTTTTGTTTGCATGAGAATGATCATATGCCCATTCTAAACATTATAATACCCCAAATTATGAACTTTATCTATTATAATACCTCTATAAAGCCTGAAAAATTTGGCAACTTCTCATTCTAAAACAAATTAAATTGTATCTCTATTATTCTTATTTGATTCCTATATGATAATGTCCATCTACCCATTCAATACAAGATAAAAAAATGTTTATCTGAATGAGAATAGACATGTATCCATTGTAAACATTCTAATACAAGTAATATTGAACATAATCATTTTAATACCTCTATAAAGGCTGTAAGAATAAGCAACTACCCATTTTAACATAAATTAAAGTTTTTTTATTCTTCTATGATTCCTATATGAGAATGGGCATCTTCCCATTCAATACAAGATAAAAAATTGTTTGTATGAGAATGGGCATGTGCCCATTCTAAACATTCTAACACAAGTTTTATTGAAATTTATTATTTCAATACCTATATAAAGGCTAACATAATAGGAAACTATCCATTTGAAAACAAAGTAAATTTTATCTCTATTCTTATTTTATGATTCATATATGAGAATGAGCATATGCCCATTCTAAACATTCTATCACAAGCAATATTGAACTTAATCATTTTAATACCTCTATAAAGGTTGTGAGAATGAGAAACTTCCCATTCTAAAACAAAGTACATTTCTAAACATTCTAATACAAGCAATATTAAACATAATTTTTTAATACCTCTATAAAGTTTGTGAGAATAGGAAACCGCTCATTCCAAAACAAATTAAATTTTCTCTATTCTTCTTCTATGATTCTTATATGAGAATGGACATCTGATCATTCAATATAAGATAAAAAAGTTTGATTTTATGATAATGAGAATGTGCCCATTTTAAACATTCTAACATAAGCAACATTGAACTTAATCCTTTTAATACCTCTATAAAGGTTGGGGGAATGAGAAACTTCCCATTCTAAAACAAAGTAAATTTTATCTCTATTCTTCTATAATTCCTATATGAAAATGGGCATCTACCCATTCAATACACAACCAAAAATATTTGTTTGTATGAGAATGGGAATATTCCCATTCTAAACAATCTAAGACACATAATATTAAACCTAATCATTTTAATACCTCTATAAAGGCTGCAAGAATGGACAACTTCCCAATCTAGAACAAAATAAATTTTATGCGTATTCTATTACTATTATTCCTATATGAGAATCGACAACTTCCCTTTCAATGCAACACTAAAAATGTTTGTTTATATGATCATTTTAATACCTCTATAAAGGTCTGCTTAGAATGGGCAACTTGCCCATTCTAAAACAAATTAAATTTTATTTTATTGTTCTTCTATGAATTCTATATAAGAATGGAAATCTGGCCATTTAATACAAGACAAAAAATATTTATTGTATGAGAATGGGCCTATGCCCATTCTAAACATTTTAATACAAACAATATTGAACATAATCTTGTTTAGTACCTCTATAAAGGCTGCATGAGAATGGGAAACTGCCCATTTTAAACATTCTAACACATGCAATATTTAACTTAATTATTTTAATACCTCTATAAAGGTTGTGAGAATGGGAAATTATCCATTCTAAAACAATGTAAAAATTTTATTTATTTTTCTTTTATGATTTCTATATTGAAATGGGCATCTTCCCATTCAATACAAGACTAAAATTTTTTGTTTGTATGAGAATGGATAGAGTTCTATGATTCCTATCTGAGAATAGGCATATTCCCATTCAATACAATGAAAAAATGTTTATTTGTATTAGAATGGGCATATGCCCATTCTAAATATTCTAACATAAGAAATATCGAACATAATAGTTTTACTACCTTTATAAAGGTTGTGATAATGGAAAACATCCCATTTTAAAACAAACTAAATTTTATCTCTATTCTTCTTATATGATTCCTATATGAGAATAATCATATGCCCATTCTAAATATTCTAAAAATAAGTAATATTGAACATAAGAATTTCACTACCTTTATATTCAACTTGCCCATTCTAAAAAAAATTAAATTTTATCTCTAAACATTCTAACACAAGAAATATTGAACATAATCATTTTACTACCTTTATAAAGGTTGCGAGAATAGGCAATTGACCATTATAAAATAAAGTAAATTTTATCTATATTCTTTTTCTATGATTCCTATATGAGAATGGGTATATTCCCATTCAATACAAGACAAAAAGTTTGTTTGTATGAAAATGGGCATATGCCCATTCTAAATATTCTAAAAATTAAATTTTATCTCTATTTTTCTTCTATGATTCCTATATGAGAATGGGAATATGCCCATTTAATACAAGACAACAAATTTGTTTGTATGAAAATGGGCATATGCCCATTATAAACATTATAATACAAGCAATATTGAACTTAATCATTCTAATACCTCTATAAATGTTGTGAGAATGGGAAATTTTCCATTCTAAAACAAAGCAAATTTCATCTCTATTCTTCTTCTGTGATTCCTATGTGAGAATGGGCATATGCCCATTCTAAACATTTTAATTCAAACAATATTGAGCTTAATCATTTTAATACCTCTATGCAAGTTGTGAGAATGCAACGCCCATTCTAAAACAATTATGATTCAAATATAAGAATGGGCATATATGCCCATTCAATACAATACCTAAACTTTTTCTTACAAATGAAATTTTATCTCCATTCTTTTTCTATGATTCCTATATGAGAATGGGCATGTTCCAATTTTAAACATTATAACACAAGAAATATTGAATTTAATTATTTAGATACCACTATAAAGGTTGGGAGAATGGAAATATGCCCATTCTAAAACTATTTTTTTAAAATAATACTATGAGTTTAGTTTGTGTGTGGCTAATATAGAGGAATAATATATGTTAACAGAGATTCTTCATAACATTATCATGTAAAAAATATTGTGTTAAGTTTGTGTTTGGTAATGTCTCTTTAAAAGATATATACATAAATAGTACTATTCATTTTTCATTATTCTAATACCTCTTTAAAACAGTTAAATGGGTCTAAATCAATATTATTTTGTGAAAAGTTGATAACATTAAAAAATAAAATATACCTTAATGGTTAGATTTATTATTTTTCATTTTAATACCATTTATAGAATTATTTTACTTTTGAATCTTATTTAAATGTAAAATTTTGTATTAATATAAAGCATATTAAATCATTAAATAACATTTCTTAGAATACTTGATATAAAGGATATTAAAGAATTAAAGCATGTACCCTTTTGTAGTTAAAAGAATTAAATCATATTTCTCATGATATTTAAAATAGATAATAGGAATAAACATAAGAATTTGTGTTTTCATATAAGTCTAATAATTAATTCGGAACAATGATAACTTTCCAGTTCTATTGAACTAACCTTGTTAAATATTTTACAAATTAGAGAAAGAGAAAATTGTTGCAGTGAATGCGAAAGGATTTGGCTTGTTTGGATACAGAGATTAGGGTGATTTGAAATTTGAGCATGAGAATCTTTTAGTAGGTAAGTTTTGTTTTAAATAGGGAACCTTTTGGAGAAAAACAAGAAATTCTAATGTTTGGGTACTAATAAATGATTACAATGATTGCCATTTGTAGAGATAGATAAAAACATAACTCAGTTTCAAGAACAATTGTAAAAATAGATACAAAAAGTGACATATAGTTCCAAGTTTATCAAATCATATTTTGAGCACCATACATAGGTACTTATTATAGTCATTATCTCATTAAGAATGAAACAATATTGATTTTTGTATTTGTTTTTGTTAAGTTTAAGCATGGAAATGAAAAAAATGTTTGTTATTATTGTTTTCAATAAAACTTATTGGTTATGTTTGTTTTTTGTTAAATTTAAACATGGACAGAAACAAAATGTTTGTCACTTTAGTGTGAAATAAAAGATCATGTTTATACATTTTTGTCTTTATAAGTAAACAAAAAATCAAATGAGATATAGGAAAAAAACTAGATAGTTCAAAGTGTGAAATAAAAGATTTTGTTTATACATTTTTCAGCTTTAGAAGTAAACACAAAAACAAAAGATATTTTTATACCTTTTTCAGCTTTAGAAGTAAACAAAAAAACAAACGAAATATATGGAAAAACCCCGATAGCCTCCTCTTCAATTGATGTATTCAATGTGAGAAAATTGTGTAAAATTCATGGAATATACTTGTTAGTGTGAGTTATCCCGTGTCCTCCTCTCATATTGGAGGGTCATCTCACATGGATTAGGTTTAGGGTTTCATGCGTGTCATGCACTAGGGTTACTCAACACCATATATGTACCCTTTTACTATTCATTTATGAGCATGCTAAGACACTCCGTTGTCTTTCCTCTATGCAAGCTTTGTTTCTATTGGGAAATTTCTTCTATTATCGATCATTTCTTTCTTGCAATTCTGGAGCTATCACAATTCCATTAGAGTGTAACTACTTTTTGGTGCCTCGTTTCTTCGATTTGATTCTTGCAAACTCTTCTCATATACTTCTCAAAGAGTTATATCTTCATTATTATCCTATTAAATCTCTGTATCTTCATATTTCTCTTGTTAAATCTATGTATCTTCATATTTCTCCTGCTAAATATTTGAATGAATAAAAACTAGCCGCAAGAGAGCTAAAATCCAAAGAATATATTTCACGAAGTTATATCTTAATCTTTCTCTTGCCAATTCTCTCGTATCTTCATATTTCTCTTGCTAAATCTTTGTATCTTCATATTTATCCTACTAAATCTCTATATCTTTGCATTTATCCTCTTAAATCTCTATAACTTCATATTTTTCCTACTGAATATGAATGAAAAATCTTGGACATAAGAGAGCAAAAATCAAAACCCGATTCATTCAAATCAATATTTTTATAATGTACATGACCATTAATAATTGCCTCCCAAAAATAGAGCTCGAAAATTTAAAATTTGAATCAATCATGCCATTATAAATGACCATTAACAATTGCCTCCCAAAAATAGAGTGCGGAAAAATTAAAATTTGATTTAATCCCGCCATAATATATGCATCCTATACTACTTGGACTTGGTTAGTCCTGCTATGCTTCTCACTCTTATTCCGGCTTAAAGGCCTTATTTTGTATTCAAGGGTATAGTCCCTTTCAAAAAACTATTTGCCAATATTAAAAAAATATATGCATCCTAGCTAGAAAATACTTTTTAAAATGAAAAGTGTATTTATTATTTCTATAATAATAACTTGAGCTAAAAACGTGAAATGCTTAAATTTTCAAAAATAAAGCCAAGTTATAAAATTAAAGTTTAATTTTATAAATATACTGCAAATTTAATCTTCATAAAATTATAAATCAAAGGATTTCTATTTAAGATATTATATTAGTAATAATTAATAATATTTAAATACAAGTATTAATATCTCATACTAGTAAAAATATATATAGTAAAACTCAACAATACAAAAATTAATTATAATAAATAATATCCTCTCAAATAATATTACTAATATATTTCAAATAATATTTTAATTAGAACAATGTTAATAATATCTAATATTAATAAATACATTAAAAATATTATAAAACTTAAAAATAATTTAAAAATAATTAATTAATAACATAAACTCTATTAATTATAATCATTAGAATGGGGATGTAACCATTCTCCCATAATTATTATGGAGGAGGAATGTGTTACACAGTATGGAAATGATAAAACATAAACTATATCTTTCTTTATGTTTTCCTAATTATGAGGATGGTTGAGTTTATGCCCATTCTAAATATTCTAATACAAGCAATATTTAACTTAATAATTTGAATATTTGTTTGCCTATTCTTATATTGTATACAAGATATATTGATGATGAATATAATGGGAATATGTCATTTCTCGACAAGAAATATGGAGGAAGAAGATGTTTCCTATATGAAATAGATAAAACAAAACTCTATTAAAACAATGGTGATAATAAGCATATGCCGACTATATGTAAATTAAAAATATAACATCTATTATTTCTCTATAATATTTGTATGAAAATTGGAATATACTCATTTAGTAAAACATTAAAAAAAAATTGTATGAGAGAATGGGTAACTGCCCATTCTAAAACAAAGTAAATTTTATCTCTATTATTCTTCTATGATTCCTATATGAGAATGGGCATCTTCCCATTCAATTCAAGATAAAAATGTTTGTTTGTATGAGAATGAGCATATGCCCATTCTAAACATTCTAATACAAGCAATATTGAACTTAATCATTTTAATACCTCTATAAAGGTTGTGAGAATGGGAAACTTCCCATTCTAAAACAAAGTAAATTTTATCTCTATTCTTCTCCCGTGATCCTATATGAGAATGTGCATCTTCCCATTCAATACAAGATAAAAAAATTGTATAAGAATGGGCATATTCCTATTCTAAACATTCTAATAAAATCAATATTGAACTTAATTTGAAATATTCTCATATAAGCAATAAAAATAGTAATGAGCTTAATCATTTTTACACCTCTATTGATTCTATGAGAATGCACGCTTTTTCATTCCAAAAACATAAATTGTAACATATATTATTCTTATATGAGAACATGTGTCTTCCCATTCAAGATAAAAATATTTGTTTGTATGATAGAATGGGAAATTTCCAATTCTAAAATAAATTAAGTTTTAAATCTATTCTTCTTCTATAATTTGTACATGAGATTGGGCATTTATCCATTCAATTCAAGATAAAAATTTCTTCTTCTATGATTCATACATGAGAATGAGCATATTCTTATTCAATTATAGATAAATATGTTTATTTGTATGAGAATAGACATATCATCTAGTTTATGAGAACAAGAAAATGATAAAAAATGGTTTGCTATTCGACTAGAGAAGTTCTTGACATTAAGGGTCATTTTATGGAAGGTTCAAATACAAAAGGTCAAAAATATGGCATTATCTTTAAACCCAAGTCTAAATAAAACTAAAATAATATGTATTCCTCTTACTCATTAACATCAGATATCCCATTAAGTTTTCTATCAAATATTTCTAATATAACATGCATATATTTCCATATTCCATGTAAGGGAAAGAAAACCTAATTATAATCTTCATCTCAAGATGGGAAGTTCCTCATTCTCACAGCCTTCATAGAGGTATTAAAAGGATTTAGTTCAATTTTATTTTATTATAAACTTTAGAATGGGAATATGCCCATTCACATATAAACAAACATTTTTTTATCTTGTATTGAATGGGCATATGCTCATTCTCATATGGGGATCATAATAGAAGAATAGAGATAAAATTTACTTTGTTTTAAAATGTTTAAAATGGTAATCTTCCTATTCTTATACATGAAACACAATATAAGAATAGAGATAAAACGTACTTTGGTTTACAATTGAAAGTTCTCCACTATGCAAGGGAAACAAAACCGAGATGATATTCTTCACCTCAAAATAAATCAACATATAAGAGTTAGAAAAATTCATACTTTTGCTCATATTAGTGATTCGATTTGATGTAAATTAAATCAAATCTAATTACGAGTAACTACTATAATTAATGATATACAAAAGCTAATTTATAGTAAATACATAAGAAAACAAGCGTGTATGATGTAAAACCCTAAGCAAGAGAGGGAAATAGGGAGAATTATTTGATTTCTAAGCATACTAGAGGTGATCCGGGTAGGTAAAAATACTGAAATAGGTTGCCAACAACATCCTTAATGCTCCATAGAAATTCTGAAACTTAGGAACAACGCAGACAAGGTTGCCAACATGAGGGCAAGGGCACTGGGCTTTAGCAATTAGATCTCGGCACTAATTTCCGTGTAAATTCCCAAGAACCGATTTCTTACGTCGCAAGAGGTTCATTGTTATTTCTTATTTATCACTTAGTATTAACTCTTTCATCATTGAAGGTACATATAACCTACAAAACAGAATATCTACTCGCACATGTCCATAAACCACATCAAATATAATAGAAAAAATACATAATGTGGAGTCAAATTGACCTCGGTGGTCACTTGAAGAGTGACCTTACTATAAAGTAGTGCACTACATCTCATATCTCATGTATTTATGTGTGAAAGTGTGTGCAATGATGCTCTTTTCCAAGTTGCACTAAGATAGCGAGCTAGATCTAGAATGCTTTAGATGAAAATGTGTGGGATGGAATAGAATAGAATTCTCCTCCTATGTTGTGTATACTGATGCAACCCTTTTCCCTTGAGTGATTGTGGTAGATGGATGCCTATTATGTACTCGTGTGACTTTTAGATGAAAGCTTAGGTGATAGTAGGCAATGCTAGTGTTTGGTCCAAAATTATGAGAAGTAACTAAGTATATATATTATTTCCTTATTTTAATTTCATAATTAAAAACTGGAAGGTCGACCCATAAGTGAAAAATATTCCCAAAAGATAAAAGAGAACCTAAAAGAGAGTAAAAGGTAATAAATGGTTAGGAGCACTTAGTATGGATAGAAACACCGGGTGCTAGTGTCCTAATCAAAAGCCAATGTCTAAGGCCATAAAATATAAATAAATCAAGTTCCATAAGGGCCATACGGTTTGTCAAACCAAAAAAATAGTAAGTAATAAAGAAAAGAGGCCAAAAATAGTTTTCAACCACTAGTTTTCTTGCTTAGGAATCATGTATACATTAGTATACTTTAGGACCTAGAAATTTACCCAAGTGCATGATTTTGTGTTTACATTTTTCTGTCACTTTATGTTTTTGAGTGAATACTCGATAACATAAAGTATATAAAATATGCGTACCTTATGATCCTATATAATATAGTGTTTTTGACAGTGTGCTAAGTGGACAAGTGAAGTGTAGAGAGATCACAAAGTGAAGCATGGAGACTAGGAAATTGAATTTGGCCCTATGGGTGAAGTGTATACATTGTAGCATGATGTTGTAGCTTGAGTGAGATATTTATTGTTACGTATAAAGATGAACCTACAAAATAAGAGCAAGAAATTAGTCAAAGTTTTGTATATGATAAATCATAGAAACATGTGTATAAGTATGTAAAGATTGTAAAAGTGTGTAAAAGGAAAGTGTGCACCTGATTTATAAAAGAATAAAATATAGAAGGTTATCTTATTTCTTGAGATTGTTGATTTAAATGTTGAAGGTGAGGTTTTTGGGTGATATCACACCAAGAGTGAGTTTTTTGGGCGATCTCACCCTAAGAGTGAGTTTTTCAGAAATCTCATGCCAAAGGAAAGTGTTGGGGAAAGATGTATATTTTTACTCTCATTTCATGACTCTTCCTCATAAGTAATACTAAATATGATACTTCTGATTTGTTTTATTTGTCCCAATTTGTTCGATTAGTTCTTAATTATTTTGATTTGTTTCAATCATAACTAATTCTAGGAGATAGAATGCATTTTGTGACTAGAGGCTAGTACCTATTACTTTAGAAATGATCTGAAAACTTCAGAATTTTTTTTTGTAATAAGAAAATGATTATTTTTCCCCTAGGGAATTAGTGCCGAGAAGAGGACACAATCACCTAGGTGCTACTTGTCTAATACAAGGCACCAATGTATGTTCTATGTGTGAGGTCCAAGTCTATTTCTCAACCGTTCATGACTGTGTTTGTGTGATTGTGTTGATTTTGTATTTGTTCTAATTTCTATTGTAGTTATGAGCTACCGTAGGGATGATTTTTTCAACCAATTTATGCCCCTTGTTTGAGGTACATGTGATGATAGGAGAATGTGGCCTAAAGGAGAGGACTTGAGACCGATATGCATATTTGATAAGTGATACCTACATGGGGTAGGGGATGTTCATGGTAGAAACCAAGGATAGTAAAAATTGTTAGTGTAAAATCTAGAATGCAATAGAAGACAATGTGACAAACAACTAGAAAGATAAGATATACCGTGAAAATTGGTTTTCATACGAAAGACATTGTGCACAATGTCACAAGACAATCAGGAGGAAATGGCTAAAATCATACGGTGAGAACACAATACATAGGGTATATTCCGTAAACAATAGCATAAAAAAACAATAAAGCAAGGAGAATATGTTAGATAATCATGGTTTCATATAATCCTACAAGGAAATATATACACATGAAGCACCTATTAGCATGTTAGAAATATAAATAGTATGTAAAAGTGTGTATATATCAGAAAAAGTTAAGTGACAATAGTAGTAAAGAATGTGACAATAGAACCTGTAATGTGTAAGAGTAGTAAAGGTAGATGCCCCAAGGAGCCATGTCGGGAATGGTAAGGGAGTTAGTGTCAGGAATCATGCATCATGTAAGGAGATGTAAGAAATCTGCATTCACTTCCAGAGACCAAGTGAATGCACATGTGTATATAGAAAAATATATTGACATATTAATTACCTATATAACATAGTAATGAAAGTGTAACATATAAGTAGTATAAGAAAGAAATATTAAATGTAACCAATATATGCAAATGCAAAGATGGTTTCATGGTATGGTATGCAAGATTTGAACATGGAAATATCCACGTTGAGCCCCAACAGATGTGTATGATATGAGGTTCATTTAGAAATGTCCCCTCAATAGTCAAGAATGAACCATAGAAGAATATTATGTCTTCGGGAAATGAGTGTGTCAAGTGCAAGTAGATGTTATAAAAGATATGTCATGAAGTGTAGAGTGTGAAGTGTGTAATGTGAGGTTCATTGATGTAGTGTTCCCTCAACATTCAAGTGTGAGTTCTATCACGAGAGTGTGTCATAGGGTAATGAAGGTATAATGTGTGTACCCAAGGTGTAGGAACACCGAGAAAGATTAATCATGAAGTGCGGAGTGTGAAGTATGTTAGTAGATACTAGAGATAATGGATACTAATGTAAGGGGGTGATAAAATGTTATGCCCCCAAGTGTTCCAGTGATGGAGATATATATGACGAAGTAAGAGAGACATTGTGATGGTGAAGGAGTTTGGAATGTATCATAAGAAAGTATATTGTTGTCACAATGAGAGGTAGAAGCAAGAGTAGGACCAAGGTTGGATTTTGGGTTGACATAATGAATTTTAAAGAGGTTAGTTATCATAGGGTGAACTAGTTGGTCTTACTTGGTTGGTAGTTTCTTATTTCGTAATATTGTAGTAGAGTTGATAGAAGGAGAGGATGAAGAAAATATTTTTAAAGGATGTTTCTTATCTGGAATGGGTAAGGATGTAGAGGACTTTATAGGAGGAGAGAATGGAGGCCAAATTTTTAAAGGAGGTTGCTTAGTTGGAATGGGTAATTTTGTAGAAGACTTGATAGGAGGAGGTGATGGGGTACAAATTTTAAGAGGTGGTATGCCATTGGGTTAGATAGGTGGCTCTAGATTGACTAGAGAAGTAACATTAGTAATGATGGAATGATGCTTACTAGACATTAAGGGATCAAATTTGGGAGCCCAATGGGATTTAACAATTATATATGTAACATATTTTTTAGTAGAAAATGAAATAAAAATATTACACTCAAGGTGCCCAATTAATTTTTTAACGAATTGCAATCATTTTCATGATGTCTATTAATTCTATGATAATTACAAAATTGGAGACTGATGTATTTAGCAAGCCGATAAGGAGGGCATAAATGAGTAGTGTTGGTCGTCAAACTTATACTCATGTTTTGGTTCTGGAAAGATTGATTCATTTGAGAAAACAATGGAACCATATCCAAGTTGTGGGACCTTGCATTCTTGAGAAAGAAATTCGAAGAAGGTCAGTTCCTCTATCTATTTCTACTACTACTACTACTCCTAATGCTGAAAGTGAAAGCTAAGTTAACAATTCCAAGGGACCAAGGATAGAAAGATAAAATGAAAGGAAACTACACTAAAAGGAAATAACAGGAGAAAAAGAGGAATAAAAACTATCCATTCTAAGAAAAAATAAAGGGAAATGCACGAAAGAAGGATAAAGATGTGTAGTAAAACTAAAACATGTTTATCATATCTGTTTCATGGAACACAACTAAAAGGTAACTACAAGGGATGTAGAATGACACAACAAGTACATCATGTAAAAGAAAGGAAATAAGAAAGAATACAAACACGCTTGGGACAAAGAATAGTCACAAAAATGCTTCCATTACTTTTAGAAATGCATAGAATCATTATAATGGTGAAAGAGGCCAATATACATATGCATGAGCCGATCTAGAGGTCTGAATCGAATACGTAAAATATGAAGCCCTTAGAAAAATGCATAAGGATTCAAAAATTTCTAACGTTAACAATGAGCCTAGATCTTACATTTATAGATGTATCATGGAAGAAGAGGAGAAGAAGGAGGGAAAACCTAAATTTGAAATACAACCACCAACAAGAAGCATACAATGCCTATAAATCCACCTATAAATCTATCAAATGTGTTTCCCCAAGTCTGTTTGGCATGTTGGACAAGGGAAGTGGGGGATCAGATCAAATCAAGTGGTTGAAACAATAAGATATGCTCATTAATTCCCATAAAGACATTTTCCCATTTCTCACCTACCAGATCTGCCAAGAATTTGAATTTAAATGTCTAATACTATAACCTATGCTAGCAAAAATGTCATCAATTGAGACTAGGTGAACACTAATTGGCTAAAGGGATGGCCAACTATGCAAATGTTCTTTTCATTTCTTCCATGTGTCACTCATTGATTTGGTGCAAGGATTTGGTGTCCTTTTGGAATGATTAGACTAGTTATGTGTGGTACACTCAAGCATGTAAGAGAATGATGTGGCATAGAAAGGCGATGAGGAGGGCACAAGGTATGCACACAGAAGAATGATGTGTGGGAAGAAGGAAAAAGGAAGGTGTGCATAGCACATAAGGAAAAATTTATGATCAAATAATTTATATTAAAGGTGTAATTATTACAAGATAATGTATAGGGAATGTGAGATGGCCAAGGAATTAGTTGATTAAAGCAAGTGCAAGGCGTGCACGGATAAAATATTTGTTAAGAAGAAGGAAAATGTGTAGAAGATGCCCATGAGGCAAGAGTGGAACAAAAGTAAAAGGAAAATCAAAAGGAGGAAGGGGAAATGCACAAGGGTGAGTGAGGAGACAGTGACCAAGTGAATGTGCCAAGGAGACCACTAAGATGTGCACCACCGTAATGAATATATTTGAGCCATAATATGTATGTAAGTTATCAAAATAACTAGGGAGAGTTATTTGGATAACAATTTTGGTGAATTTCAGGGACATATTTCTGCTAGATGAAGGAGATTAGTATCCTGGAGCATCCATTGGGCATGGATTCTAATGTACTTATGAAATTCTGATTTACAGCTTTGAATAATTTCCCCTTAATTCACTTGAAGGATCTTTTCTTGACAATATTTTGAATCTTGCAAACTACTGAAAATAGAATGGAACCCTAGAAGTAAAAAAAGATCACGCATAGGAAGCATGTGAGAAGAAATAACTATGTACAAACAAACAATGTGCACACGGTGCACTTGGGGGAGTTGAAACTACTATAATATATACAAAAAGATGAAACAAACTTAATGGAAGGGTTCAAGATAGATCCCATTTACTGGGATTTGTTGTGCGCCTCCATCAAGATGAGTTAACTTGAAAGATTTGGCCTCTTTGCACAACCTGATGATGTATGGGTCACTCTAAAGTACGTCAAACTTTGAATGACACCTTGGTTTAGCTTTGTCGGTATCCCATTTCAAAACCAAGTCCCCAATTTTAAAATCTTGAGGCCTGGCATTTTTTTCAAACCATTTATTTTTTTCTTTCGATGTTGTTCAAGATTTATCATGGAAAATTTCCTTATTAACCAGCTCTTCCATTCTCGATTTCTCTTTGGTTTGCACCTTCAAGCTCTAGCTACTGGGAAAGTACCAATGATTTCAACTCCAGCGTTAAAGAAAGGGTAGCCTCTCTTCCATAGATAATTTTATAAGGAAAATTTCCTATTGCCTTTTTAATTGTGATTCTATCTACCCAGAGAATGCTCAAAACCTTTATATGCCACTTGCTTTTGGCTAATGTTCATTATGTGCTTCATAATCATGATCAGGTTTCTTGTTTGTTGACTCTTCCAGACCATTTCCTTGGGGGTAATAGTTGGAAGAATTATTTAGGTAGATGCCAAGATTTAGAGCCCAATCAATGATTTTAGTGCTAAGGAAGGATTTTGCATTATAAGAGATAATGGTTTGAGGAATGCCAAAATTTATGACTATCCCCTCGAGAAAGTGAAGGATGACGTACTCGGTTAATTATTTTAGCGCGACCACTTCTATCCATCTGGTGAAGTAGTCCGTAGCTGTCAGAACCCACTTGTGTCTAACGCTTGAAGGTGGATTGATCATGCATATGAAGTCAAGACCCCATTACGCAAAAGGCTGATCTGTTTGGATTGGGTCGTCGGGAACTCTAATGTTGTTAATCTCTTCTTTCCTATAAAGAAGGTGCATTCCTTGAATTTTTTGACCCACTTGTGTGCATCTACAAATAGATTAGGCCAAAAGATACCTACCATTATGATCTTCAATATTGTAGTCTTAGAAGAGAAGTGTCCACCAGAGAATCCATCATGAAATTATGCTAACACTTTTTCAAATCTACCTTTCATTGATACACATTAACAACACACCATGAATATTTTTCTTAAGAAGTACATCAATCAAAGCATAAGGGACAAATTGTAACCTTAGATGTCTTCTATTTTCCTTGTTTAATCCAGGAGGGTATGCACCCTTGGAAATGAATGTGATCATGTCCTTCATCCAATCACTTGTGCTAAGATCTGTATTCTACTCAAGTTTTACATGTGGGATAGCTTCATCAAGAAATAATGAATTCTGAAATTCATTGTGTGCATCATTAACAAGTTGTTTATAGAGTATGCTACCTTTTACCATCTTTGTGGTTTTGATAGTCACGTCATATTCCATGATTTTGGTCACCCATCGTGCTCTCTTCTCACTAATTTTTGCTCCCATGATGAAGTCTCTGATAAAAGAGAGGGAGAATAACACCTTAATACAATTTTTGGTGAGCATAATATTGAATTTCTTGAGCCTTTCCTTGATGGAAAAGACCTACTTCTCAATGTGACTATATTTTAATTCATAATCTTTTAGCATCCTGCTAAAGAAAGCTACTAGTTTTTCCAACCCATGTTCATTTTTTTATGTTAGTACAAAGGTAACACTTACATCAGTGCCATAAGAATAAAGGATAAACATGTCATCAAAATAACTCTCCTATTATTTGGAAACTTTCATACATCTTCAGGCTCTAAACTCTTTGTTGCAAGGTTGTATGCACTCAAGTTCACTTGGCACATTCCCATTGGTTGCATTTCCACACACGCTTCCCCTTACGCCCTTTCATATTTATTTCTTATTTGTTTTACTCTTCCCTTACATGTATATCATATGCATCCACCTTCTTCCTAGAATTTGTTCACCCTCTATGCATGCCTTTCACTTTCTTCAATCAGCTATGTCCCTATCCTTCTCGTACGCCCCACACATCATATTGTAATGGTTTTACCTTGATCATGCATTATTTGCTCACCAATTTGCCTCATTTCCCTACACACATCGCATGTGCATTTTTTCTACCTTCTTCTTGTGTCTCATTCTTCTGTGTGCATATCTTTGCGCCCTCCTCTACATCTTTTTGTGCCATGTCATTGTGACATGCTTGAGTGTGACACACGCAACCAATCAAAGTGTGCCAATAAGGCATTGAATCCTTGAAATAAATCATTGATCGACACATGGCATAAACAACAAAATATTTACACAAATTGGAAACCCTTTCAACCAATCCACACACACCACATGTTTCACATGCACCGATGACTCTAACAAACTTCTGAAAACCTTATATTTTTCTACAGAGCTTCGATCAGCATGTACCCAAACTTATCGATAGATGCTGATGTATGCTATAGTGCTTGACATTTAAATTCAAATTTTGCAGACCTAGTAAGTGAGAAATGGGAAAATGTCTCTCTGAGCATTAATGAGTAGATCTAATTGCTCTAACCACCCAATCTGATCTTATTCTCCTTCCTTCCTTCTCCAAATAGACCTAGGGATGTGTGTTTGACAAATTTATAGGAAGAGTTGTAGGCATTGAATGCTTCTTGTTGGTGGTTGTATTTCAAATTCAGAATTTCCCTCCTATTTTTCTTCCATGGATTCATCTATAAATGTAAGAGTTAGGATCATTTTTAACATTGGACATTTTTGGATCCTTACGCACTTTCCTAAGGACTTCATATTTTCTATATTTTGAGTCGCAGACCTCTAGATCTAGCTATCACATGTGGATATCGACCTCTTTTTCCATTGTAATAACTTTGTGCATCTATGGAAGTAATAGAAGCATTGTTTTTGATTGTTCTCTATACTAACATGTTTGCATTCATTCTTCTTTCCTTTCTTTTTCATTGTGTTCTCATTGTGCCATTTCATGTCCCTTGCAGCTCCTTATCTAGTTGTGTTCCATGAAACCGATCCGGCAAAATATGTTTTAAGTTGTGCTACATGTGCGTAGCCTTCTTTCATGCATTTCCCTTCATTTTCACTTAGAACATATAGTGTTCATTCCTATTTTATGGTGTTATTGCCTATTTGTGTAGGTTTTCTTTCATGTTATCCTTCTATCCCTAGTACCTTGACATTATTATCTTAGTTTTCCCTTTCAGTACTAGGAGTAATAATAATAGTAGCAGTAGCAGGAGAAATAGGTAGAGGAATTGGTCTTCTTTGGAGATCCATCCTAAGCATGTGAGGTCCCATAACTTGGGGATGGTTCATGTTTTAAGTTATGTTACACGTGCCTAGCCTTCTTTCATGTATTTCCCTTCATTTTCACTTAGAACATATAGTGTTCATCCCTATTTTCTAGTGTTATCACATTTAAGTGTAGGTTTTCTTTCATGTTATCCTTCTATCCCTGGTCCCTTGGAATTATTAGCTTAGTTTTCCCTTTCAGCACTAGGAGTAATAGTAGTAGTAGAAATAGATAGAGGAACTGGCCTTCTTTAGATATCCATCCCAAGCGCACAAGGTCCCACAACTTGGGGATGGTTCCATTATTGTCACAAATAACTTGGTTCTTCCAGATCCAAGACATGGGTGCAAGTTTGACGACCAACATTTTTGGCACATCTTGTGGTACTAACAACAATAGCTTATTAGTATTTCATCCTTTGGAGTCTCAATTCAACACATCCGGTGACTTCCAACATTTTTAGATCTCTATCTTAACAACCCTAGCTACCTTTCATGAGAAGAGTACATATAAGGAGAAGTACAGAAGTTGAAGATTCTTTCAAGTACCTCCAGCTATCCCTAAGAATATTTCATTCCAGAAATCCCCCTGCATGCATCTCCATCTCCAGTGTACCACACCCATTCAACTCCTCACAATAGATAACCAAGATAACCAATGCACCCTGCAATGGTGCATCAACCACCTCCTCCACTAAGTAACTTTGCTAGCTTAATTGGAGGAAGTCCCCTAGTTTTGGTTGTGTAAGATGATATGCCAAATGACGTTGTCAAAAGTATTCCATAATTTACTGGTGAGAATCAAGTCACCCCTCAGGAGCATATCCAGGATGTAGCAAATGTATGTTCACTCTATTTGATCAGACATGACGATGTACCAGTTAGTCTACTTGTAACCTCTTTCAAAGGAAAATCACTTCAATGGTATCGAGGCTTGAGACTTGGATTTATATCCACCTAGGATGAGCTAGGAACAACTCTTTGCAATTATTTTGAAGATAAGTCAGATCACCTATCTTTGGTGGAGCAACTGACAACAACAAGGAGGGTTCCCAACAAGCAAATGATTTATTTCAACATCAGATTTCAAAAGACTTGGGATAGAATCCCTCTTGTGGTAATACCTATAGCCCAACATGATTTTCTATATTATCTAAAGGTGTTGAACAATGACATCTCAGTCATGATTCAATCTATGGGAGGTAGGACTTTACTAGCTGCTTATAATATTGTAGTAAGGGAAAAAAATAGTATTATTCAGTGGGAAATATAGCTCCTAGACCGCTTATTCCCTTGTTCCCATAATTTTCACAAGTGCCCTAGCCTTCGATTGCCTGTTCCTATTCTTGAGAGAAGTGTGCAACTTGGTGCATCAACATCCTACTCTCTAGCATAGTAGAAAGAAGATGAAGAATGGAATACTCTAATTAGAAAATTTTCAAATAAATTCATATCATTAGAGAAACAACAGGAACAATCCTATGAGTCAATTCTAATTAGGCTATAGACACCAAAATTGGGTAACACTCCCCTTAGCCCCTTATCGGATAACCAACTTAAACATGGGGAACCTAACCATGGCCCCTTTCACCCCACATTAATAATTATTTTAATTAAATTAAATAGCCATCCTCACAATATCCATTATTTTATTACCTTAATAGACCTAATTTCTACCTCACCTAGACACCTCATCCAGCCACCTCACCCTAGACCTATTCTTGGCATGTTTCCATAACTAACAATAACTAAGTCTTACTTTCCTTAATGAGATAAGATTTGGTCTAACCCTAAAATCAATGCCTAATATTTCTCTAACCACATTCCCACTCATTGGAAGGGAATATTCTATTATGATTCAGGAAAACAAACCAACTTGGCCCAATAAATTAGAAAGATCTACCCATTTTAGTAGACCTAAGGAATCCCGTATTAACCGGTGTCGGTCATATCTAAATCGATGCCAGTCAAGACATAACCATCTTCAGTTACCATTGATTCACCTTAGCAACCTTATTTGAGAGGTTGGCACATTGTAAGATCAAGGAAGAGAAAGAGGAGTTGCATGCAGGTAGAACCAAGGTCTTTTGGTGCATCCAGAATCCGAACCATTATCTAGACAAATCTAGAAGCATTGCACCCAAGGTAACATTCCGAGAAGCACTACCACACCACCAAAACCATTTCTCGATTAATCGTCACCTCCATCCAGCCATCGAACCTACATCATAGTAAGTATCTTATTAACCAACATTCTCCTATTTTTGT
This sequence comes from Taxus wallichiana var. yunnanensis, assembly GCA_018340775.1. Taxonomy (NCBI): domain Eukaryota; kingdom Viridiplantae; phylum Streptophyta; class Pinopsida; order Cupressales; family Taxaceae; genus Taxus; species Taxus wallichiana. The sequence continues at coordinate 643,264,722 of CM031237.1, read as the reverse complement.
TCTAGTAGGCTCTGTTACCTTTGTTATTAGTTTCTACTTGAACTCTCACTTCCCACCATTTATCTCCATACAAGTTTGATCATTCCTTCACCCACACCATAAAATCACCCATACCTCAGTTATACACCTCTGAGTATTTCCAACACCTCCCCAGACTTACACCCACTCCTCACCATCCCCGAGTTAGTCTCAGAAAAATCCCTAAACCATGAAATATTGAGTTATTGAAAATCCACAGTAACCATCATCAGTCATACAAGACCAATTCTGGTCTCTGTGTTTTATACCCTGCCTAAGAACAAAGCCAAACAACCTCCTACCCATTAACCTAAACAACCCAGAATCAGACCTTGAAAGTTACCTCATCCTTTAGATCCAATTAAAGCCTAGCATGTTGTGATTAGATTTGCTTAATGCAATTGAATGATATGCCCAAATCATATCAAATACAATACAAATTTACTTATTTCTTGCATTAATTTTTTTTAAACAGTGGATTGATAGCCATCTAGGAAGTATCACACTTCCTGGAACTAGCATATGCTAGGCAGTCCATTGTCATATATCATTTAACTTCTCTTTTGTGGTCTTGTTTTCTATTAACAAGTAGTTCCTCTTGGCCAAAAGGAAGCTCTCACAATCATCACTGGATCGAGAAATCGAGCATGCATAATAACCATCAACCAACCCATTTAACATGTATTTCCCTAGTGAGTAACCCTATCTATTTCGTCATTCAAAATGTAAATAAAATAATGAAACATTTTGGCATGCTCAATGGGACCCATCAGGGTTTCTATTGCATTTTCTTCATTTCTAGGAAAAATTTGTGTGTTTGTTTCCCTTTAAAAGGCTTACACAAATAATTTTCTTTGCCTAGTAATCCTCTCTTCTTTCTAATTACTCTAAAAGAAACATTTATCTTGGTGCATTTAAAAGGAATCATTCTTCTTTCTTTCTTTTTACATTTAGCAAAAGAGCATACCCTCTCCTATTCATCCTTTGCTTCATCGAATGTAATCTTTTCAATTTTGGCTTAAAATTTGATACATTACATTCTGATTGGCTGTATTTAGCTCACATTAAAATGAGGACAACATATATGCTGGAAGTCATACCCAGCTGATGGTTGACACAAAGAATCGTAGAAAGCACATTCTCTCTCTTTCTGTGTCTTACCAAATTACACAAAATTGGAATATACACATCTTTCTTAAACAACATCTTACCTAGGAACACCTGTCCATGATCATGCAAAAGCATTGGTAGGTACTCCCCATCTCGTTACCTTTTTCGAGTCATTATCTCAGAGGATAGCCCACCCCTGCCATGACATACCTGAAACCTCTCATTCTAGATATCCTTCTTCATAGGAAGCCTTCCTCACCAAAACTCTATTCTAAATTCATGAGTCAGTCTTTTAAATAGCATAAGCTCAAGACATTAAAAATCACTTGCTAGGTATGTTTTTTTAGTGTTTTATTGACATGTGTTTTAAGGTGTGAGGATACACTTCTCCATTTTTCCATTATGTTGCCTTACACACTCCACAATCACAGTTGGATTATTCTGATTTATTTTGAGTGTGTCGGGAATTCATTGCATCATCTCCAGACCTCTGGGTTGATTACTTATCTCATTAAAATTCACAATAATTCATTTTTCTACATTTTTCAATTTTCATAGTAACCAACATCAATTACCCCCGATCGGCATTGGTTTTTCTTAACCAAAGATCAATTTTTTGTTATTTTGGGTTAAATTACCTAAATTACCCTTATTTCATTTTCTTTCTTTGACAAAGTTCATGTGAGGCTCTATAGTCTCTCTACTTTGATAAACAATCATCGTACAACTTGTTCATCTAACTATCACCAGTCTTTACTTCATTTGGTAAAATTGTTCTTATCTCATAGTAATCGACCTCTACCCCCCGAATCGGCATCGTTCATCCTTAACTGGTCATTTACCCTGTATTGAACATCAACTGATATATTACCCAAATCTACCTATAGACACTTGTTTTCATTATTCTCACTACTCCTTATGTCATCTGTAGGATACATCATCACCTGATATACATTCATTCACATGGTTTTGACTTGTAATCAAGCTAATACTCTTATATTTCACACAAGTTTCCAACCACTCCCGCCTATCCCTTCACCACCATATTTCCTATCACCCATGGATCCAACCCTACCTACCACCATTTATGTAGGAGACGAGGAATTCACACAACTCCTTTATCATAATCCTATGGCCTTATAGTTCTACCTTTCCCATTCTTCCACCTGAGACTCCTTAAGGCAGTTTATAAATGGCATGCATGTATCCATATCTCCTACCCTTATTCCTACTTCTACATCAACCCCTAATAATGCATGGTTTGAAATAATCTCTATCTTCCTATGTGGATGCATGAAGTTTTATATTTATCAGGTTGTTGTCGTTAAACCTTTCTCTATGGGCATGAATCACGTTGAGCTCTGTGTCGGTTGTAGTTTCTCTTTCCATGCGTACTTGTTGGTTGTTTGGTCATAGATGATGGGTTTTCCCCTTCTTTTATTTTCCATGATCATGCCTTCTTTGTTATTTTTTCTCAAAGCATCCGTAGACACATGGTCATCTTTAATTGGACGCGGCACAACAGTCTATTTGGTGAACTTGTCACTTTTGTTACATTTGTAAAAAATGCCAAATTGGTCCCATGGCTCTGATAATTTCTAATTGGCTATTCAACAATATGAAGCGGCGAAGAAAATTTCTTACTTTGACCTCGAAGATGTACACGTGTCATAAGACAAGCGGTTGTGGGAAGGTGGGCCCTTTTGGAATTTTGAGGCATTATGGTGAAAGGCATAAAAGTGTAAAAGGAATGCCTAGAGCCTCGTAAATGGACATGTGGCTGTTTTTTTAGTTAAAAGTGGGGAGACAGTGGGTCATGGAGGACTTTGGAACTTTTATCCTTGTTTTGAAAAAAGGAGTAAGGTATAAAAATGAAGCGCAACCATGTAAGTGCCTAGATAAAGCCACATGTTGAGTCTACATCAAATATAGGAAGGTGGGTCGCTAGAAGTATTTTGGAAATTTTGGCTTTGTTTTGAAAAGGTAAAAAGGTGTAAAAATGAGTTGCGACTCCACCAACACCCTAGGAAAGCCACGTGTTAAACTTATATTGAAAGTGGGTGGGTGGGCCAAAATGTTTAAAAGCACACAATTCCTCTGAGTGGCATAAAATGTAAAAGGCCCCCAGGCCCACCTCAACTAAGATCTTTTCCACGTGGATGACCCAATTTCAAAATTGTAAAAAATAGAGTTAACGGTTGTAAAGCAATGCATTTAATTATGCCACCATTAATGCTCTTATTGTAAACAAAGGACCTTGGGGGATGTGAATATATTCATCTTTTATTGCTAATTTGATGATATTTCATCATTTTTATCTATGAAGTGCTTTTGAAATATTGTGGGCTAAATTTGTTAACCAAAAATGTGTGAAAGTTCCATCTTGAATCAGAATTACTCAAGCACCTCTAGAAAAACCAATAAGAGTTTTGAAACTCCTGTGTTTTGTGTTTGTTTCCATCAAAAAATCAGTTGAAGTAAAGTTAGGGTTTTTAAATAAAGACTATGTCATTTTCTTCCTTGGGTATGTCGGGGTCACAAGTGACCTCGACAGGATAACAGATACAGACTTGATGAATGCCGACTTGAATGATTTTCATCAACAATTGAGTAGTGCCCACATGAGTGAATCCTTGAAGGTAATTCATGATAGTTGTATTGCCTTGGAGTGCTATTCCACTTTCTGTCCAATGCCCAGAGTTAGTGTGGTATTGTGCAATGAATTATGACTCTGAGAAGAGAGAGGTATTAGATGGGAGTGGGGATGCGGTGTTGACATTAACACTGGCAGCCATAAGGGTAATTATGAAATTACCTATAATTGCAAACCCCATTACTATTGGTATCAAACTTTCCTTGGAGGATTATGAAGTAAAAAAGAAGGAATTTACAAAGATGATAAACACAAAATGGCTCCTTACAGATAGAAAGGCATCTACCAAAATCCCCAAAAGATTGGTTAGGGCTCAATTCATTGAAGAGGTTGAAGATATCATTGTGCTCCTGAGTTAGATGGTTGGTTTGGAGACTACAAATGAATTTAAAGAATGGATTTCCACCTACATATGGATTATCTTGGAAAGAAAAGGAGATATTTGTTGGGATACTTTTGTTTCTGATGCAATTCATGATCATATGGCCACCCTGGCAGCTAAAATTGAAATGGGGAAACTATAGACTTGGAGTTTTATATGATGACTTATCTGGTATATAATGTTGCAGCACATAGGCATTTCCCGACATTATCACCACAAGATGATGTTAAATGGTGCCCAATGCATGAAATTTTCCCCAATTGCAATTAACTAATTTGAGTGGAAATATCATATTAGTAAATGATGCTTTCATTGCACCAATTATTTGCTTGTTCAAACCAGAATGGGGGTAGTATAGAATTTCTGAGCATGCAAGGAAAGCAATTATGGAGTATGGATGTTACTTCATTCAATACAAGAAGTTCACTTACATCAGAGTTAGTGGTTTTGAAGGAAAACCTTTCAAGTTGCCAAGGTATGTGGATGAAAAGCTTTGTTTATGTGAATTGGCAAGGCAATTAGTGCCTGTGCACAAGCTAATTGCTGGGAGGCACAAAATGAATGTTAAATTCCCTATTAGAATTGGTAAGTTTTCTTGCCCCTCCATTATAAAAGCTAGATTGATTGGAGAAGAAATGAAGAGCTTGGCCATGGAGACATTTGTAGCTAGGCCTAATTATGACATTTGGTGGGTGGTTAACAATGTGGCTAATACTTTCGAGCATGAGCCTCACTTTGAGGACTATTGGATGAATTGTAGAGATGAAGAAGATGTTAGGTTGAGAGATTTTTCAAGGATGACTTTGTCACAAGTTGTGGATTTCAAGGTTGTCATCATTCCAGAAGGACTTGTTGATGATTTAAATATAGTAAGTAAATTCTATATTGATCAGAAGGTAGAAATTCAACCCATAGCTCCCCAAGTTGGGATGAGGAAGAATCTGATGATCCTTATATAAGGATAATAGATGTCATGAGGAGAACGGTGATTTGGTTGACCCAGATAAACATTGACCTATCAATACAAACACAAAGATTCTAAATCACTTCAAAAGTCTTGGAAACTTGGATGATGATCTCCCACATCTGAGGGAGGGTGCTGATAAGATTGACCCATTAGGAGGAAAATCTCCTTTATTTCCCTCTAGAAGGCCTACTGCTGGGCTTATCGATGAATGGACAACAACCACAAGTGAGATAGTACTTCCATGTCTGCCCTCAGGTAGAAAACTAAAAGAATGCTCTTGAAATCCATGGAAAATGCCCCAATTACTCCTGCAGTGCCACTCTAGGAAAAGGGAAAGGGTTTAGATTCACATATGGTCCTCCCAAATGTTGTGCTAGAGCAACATAGTACTGAGAAGTTAATGAGTGCAGCTATCACAAGTGGTCATAGTCAGCCCAAACAACACAAAGAAGAAAAAAGGGCACCACCTGAGTTGTTGAAGTTTGAAAGGGCACACAAGAAGCCCAAAATTGTCCATCGAAAGTCTTGGTGAGGGTAGGTTCCCATACACCAAATAAATTCAAGCATAGAGATGGGGTAATTGATCCCCAAGAAATGGAAAGAACTATTAACATTGAGAAATAACAGGATACATCATTATTAGATATGAAGCAATCAAGTCCTCTAATCCTCATTCATTCTTTGTGGAGAAAGAAGTAAAGGACACTCAAATTTCAGTTCCTCGGGGGATGTTACAGTCAATATAGTGGACAGCCAATTTGTTACCTTAGGTATGGACATTCCTAAAGCTCTACTTGTTAGAGATATTAATACACCTCCAGTACAAACAATGAATAAACTTGAAAATATGCAAACTAAGGTGATTGATTTAGATACTATTAAGGGATTTTCTATGTTGGATAAGCTCAAGTTATCCATGGAGGAACCATTTTTAACACCAATAGGTAGTATTGAAAAGGATAAGGGATCAGAAGGAGATACTCATGTGTTGGCAAGTGAAGAGATGGTTCAAAACACAAGAACTTCTTTCACAAAACAATTATTGTCGGTATCAAGAAAATCTGAACTAGTGGTAGAAAAGGATATGGATATTGAATTAATAGTAGAAGATATTGTGCCCATCTATTAAGGTGGTTGAGAGTGATAATGTTCACCAAGAAGAAAAAATGTCTTTTGAAGATAAATTGAAAATGGCACAAGACTTAATTGCTGATGAAGAAATTGTCATTGGTGGAGAATCACAGTTTTCAATGGGGAGTGTGGATCCATTTCCATTAGATCAACCTACCATAACATTTCTCAAGGTGCCACTTGGAAAAGAGGATAGTGATTTGGCAACTCAACCAATCATGGGAGAAAAAGAGCCCATTGCCCAAATTTCAATACAAAAGGGCAATGAAGTGAAATTTCATACCACTATGTTTTCAGCCGAAGAAACAACAAAGGAGGGCCCTTTGAAAATGGAGGCTGATTAGGTTAAGGATGACCAAAATGAAATGCCAAGGCAGGAGGAGAAGCATCCAGAGGAATCAATAACCCAGATTGAGACAAGTGCTCCAGAGAAGACAAAAATATTGACACAAAAGGAGAAAGAAGTATCCATGTAGATGATAGTTGTACCTAACAAAATCCAGCAAGGATTGCAAGAAACAAAGGCTGAAATAGGTTTGAGGAAGGGTTTGATTAGTGAATTAATGTTAAGTGAAGAAACAACCCTTCCTATACAAGCAATTGACCTCACTACCTTGTCTTTTCCAAAGGAAATAAGAGCCCCAAAGAAGGCCAGAACCATCACAAGAACCCTTATCGATTCATCATGGGGCAAGAACTTTGGAAATAGTAACCCCTTTTGAGGGGAAGACAAGAAAAGATATAACTGATGATGATTACAGTATTTAGGTCATCCCCTTGGGTAAACCATCAAGGGAACAACTAAAGCAGGGAGTGTTTGAAGTTGTAAGTGGTCTTCTACAAAAGGTAGATGAGGATGGAATAACAAAGAAACAACTTAAGGAGCAAGTTAGAGCCTTAAATTCATGTTTTCAACATAGATGACAGGAAAACTAGTCAGGAGCTAGCAGGTGCCTCTATGAACACCCTTGAAGGTATGGAAAATTGAATAGTGTTGTTAAAAGGTCTAAGCAGTGGACACTTGGGTTGGGTGATTAAATAAGAAGGGAAAGGAAGTTATCACTGAAGCAAGGACAAGATATGAAGATCTCAAAAGTCACTTAGATGAAATTGATGGAGTAATTGAAGACTGTGACAATGAGATCTTTTACTTGGAAGGAATTCTCCCCAAGCTTGACATATAACAAGGCTCAATGAGGAACTAGTTGAGCAAGAAGACATTGTACCAATAGAACACAAAAGGAGCTAGTATGCTCTTGAAGAGATGAAAAAGATCAGATTGGATACCCTAAATGAAATCAAGAAAAAACTTGAAGTCAAGAAGGACTGGGTTGATGATTTACTTTATGCCATTGATAGAAGGCTAGAAGACATGGTGGTGGATAAATTTAAAAAGAGTTATGGGGATTTAAAATTGGATTTCTTACTTAGTTCATTTGAAAGTAATATCTAGGCAGATGACTTCTCCTATGACACTATTGAAAAAATGATGAAAATTGAAAATAGGATTGAGGAGTTGAAAGCAAGGCCATTAGAATACAAGTAGAAAATGGCTCAATGTTTGGACATAGTATCAAGACAAACATTGATTTTCCATCACCACCTGGACCGAATGAAGATGAAATGAATGAATTGTTCAGAAGATATGATGCTTATGTGGCCATTTTCCAGAGGAGTTGGATGTAGAGGAAAAGGATGAAGAGAAGGAGGCTACAAATACAAAAGAAGAGGAGCATGCTTGAACACTCTCTTCCTCATTTTATATTCTCTTTTCATACTTCATTGAACTGATACTATGAATTGATGTTTTTGCTACATTAAATGTAGTTATCTCTTTGAATTTTTATTGTTTCTTTGTTTCAATTGAAAGTAAAAAATGTAGTAGTTCATAATAGATTTGATTAAAATCTCACATACATTTGGAAAAGATATGTGAACTATTGACATACTTGTATTGATTGCAATTTGAACAAAAAACAAGATAGGGTTCTATAGGGGCCCTTTCCCATGACAAAAAGAGATGTACATACATCAGAGATCAAAACAGTGGAAAGAGAATAGTACTCAAACATCCTTTAATCCTACTTCATAGCTTCCCCTCAGCAGGGGAAGTCTATTCAAAAGTTTTTCTTCCTAGGTACAAACTCATCAGAGCCCCATGTTATTTGTATAAAGATAATCGACCCTTCTAGGTCCTGGACATCCCCATACCCATTAATGACTCCAAGGTCATCCTAGGGTGACCCATAATCTCCTCAAGCTTGAATTTATTTTGATAGGATGATACCCAATCTAGGAGGTCCAGACCACCTGAAAAGAAATTTGTTTTCCCCTTTCCCTTGTGAAGGGCCAACGTGACAAGATTTATTTGAAGAGGGGGTGTTTGAAGTGTTGAGAGGGGAAGATGTTATAGGTTGGTGACTGGGTGAAATGTGAGGTTTTGAACTAGTTCATGTTTCCCACTTCTTGAGAAGGGCATATTTTCCATTAGAGAAGGAATTGGTTGAGGACCTCAAAGTTCCCATTCAAAATGAGGGGCATAATGCATCAAATGCACAGATAGCCAGTTGTAAACCACCCTCTACTATCCTAAGATAAAGAAAGTGTTTCCCTCGAATGGCGAGCAAAGATAGATTGGTCCTCTTCTCCATCCGAGATGATGACAGGAGAATGAGTGTGTGTTTCACCCTTCCTCTTGCTTGAGGATGGTGTTGATAATGGACATGATGGAAAGGGCACATTTTCTTCCTATTTCTTTTCTAGGAATTGAACCCTCTTCTCCAATTCACTCACTTTGTTGGAGATGGTAGGCACTGTATCAATGGAGGTTTTTCATACAATATGTATGACTCCTTAGGGATTTATTTTGAAACAAACTCTTCATTGCATAAAAAGGGACATTGAAAATGGTCTTCCCAGAGACCTAAGGCCTCCTTTCAAACCAGTATCTTTTCAAATCCTCAGGCATTTTCATGTGCTCCCATCTAAAAATATGGAAATACATGACTTGGAAGGAGGTGAACACAAGATTGATTCTGATCAACCTAGTTAAAAGTGCTATATGGACCCGTTGATATGTCAATGGTCCTTTGGTGTCTCTTGCACATTCCACTTCAAACAAGGCTCTAACAAAAGCTTCATCCGGGCCACTCAAGTCAAAAATATGATTCAAATCTTCCAAGGAAATCTCCTTTAGGTTGTGTGCCATGAGTGTCTTTTCCATTTCTCCTGGTAGAATCTTCTATACTCAGAGTTATGAAAGAAATACATAATTGCAAAGGAACAAAACTGAAGTTTTATAGCCCAAAGGAGACACATATTTCAATTTGGAAAAATATTTCCCATGAGGTAGGAGGGATCTTGCTCAGTTTGCACAAGGGAAATTTAAAGACTAAAGGAAAGTATAAATGAGCAGAACTAGTAAATCATGGTGATTTGATAGACATCTGTATAGCATTTAAGCCAGTAAGATGAGAAGTGAAGTGCACTGATCCTGAGAAGGATTTCAAGAGATAAGCGTAGGTGTGTGTCATGTCAACAAACATCTAGAAATGCTCAGTGATCATTTGAGATGATTGCTTAATCAAGATCTGAGGGGGATGGTTCAAGTAACCTATTGAAAGCAATAACCGAGACATCCCAGTCAGATACAAGTGGAGCCCATCAAAATGACTCATGTTTTGAACACTGACAAGTATAAGATGAAGTGCATGAATACCATTTTCTAGAATGAATGTGTAACAAAGAAGTATTCCCTTGAATATTCTTGTTTTTGGGGGAAAAGAGATTTGAATTGAAAAAGGTCATATAAAAGCATGTAAAAGCGATGAGAGTAGGGGGTTGTTTAATTTTTATAAAAAAGTTTGAAAACCATCTTCTTGAGAAACCGTCTGAGAAACCCATTTATTTCTTGTGCCTTTAAATTTAATCATGTCAAGCTAGTTGCAAGTGTACAACCATTGACAAGCTCTGAGATTGTTACTGAAACTTTCCCCAATTGATGAATTTAATAGGTCTTGAATTAATCTATGTTAATCATGGGCATTATTGTGTTTTCTTCATTTCAGAATGTTTTCAAATAGTTTTTCTTGTTCCTATTGCAATCTTATGTTAGAATCTCTATAAGTCACACAAGATCTCATCATGTGTTAGTATTGTGGCATTTTTAATTTCATTATGAGAAGAGCTTTCATCTTGTATGTAAATAAACAATTTAAAATCACTTTACTTTCATTATGTTGATAAAGATTGTTTGTTAGTCTATGAGTGTATCTTAGACATGATGAACCAGGGATTTCTAATGTTTAATTGAGTCTTTAACATGAGCCTTTGTGTTGAATTCTTGAAGAATGTATGAAATCGTGCACCTCTGGGCTTCCATTGTTACACACCTTCTAGTTGAAGGAATATTTTGGCTATCTCGAAGCATTTTGTTTTGTGAATTTTCTAGTATTTGTTAAAGGTTCTCAAAGATATGATATAATCAACTTTATCCTTCTTAACTTCCCACCAAAAAACATCTTAAATGATGAATTCTACAAGAACTACCCTTTTTGTACTATGTATCCATAAATGAACAAATTCTAATGCCAAAATATGCAAAAACAATCAAGTTTCAATTAATGTCTCTAGTAACCTAAACCTTATCTAGAAAATATCTCCATTCTCTAGAAGTGATAACTCGTGAGAGTTAGATTATGGTGTATTGATCATATTTTCTTAAGGTCATCCTAAAAAATATGTGCAAAGAAATATTTATTGATATTCCTTCATCAATATAGGTTACAGAATGGGTCCTCTCACCCTGGTTGAAGGCACAACCTAAAGTAGTGAGGGTAGATCAAACCCTTAATACGGTGCTATCCATTTTTTCAAATGTCTGAGTGATAAAGATTTAGCTGAATTTCATCCCCAGCTATAAAACAACTTATATTATGATTCATCTATCTCTAAGCATCTTGCTTGATCCGTGATGCTTCTCAACACCTAAGGGAGAATCAATTTGGGTACCAACACCAATTTGGTGCCATTGGGGACTTATTTGCACAAATGCATACACAAACCAACCTTGGTAATGCTTCTTACATGATTTAAGTGCAAATACGTTGTTTAAACATCATTCTTTGTTAAGATTTGTAAGAATTGTGTGAGATCACAACTTCATTGTGTAATATTTCCAGTTTCTAGTGGTTATTGCACTAATTTTGTATCGTCAAGTGATAAATATGGGTAAAGGAAGGTTGGATCTGCTAAGATTTGTGGGAATTAAGTATTGATAGACATTTGACAAGTTTCTTATAGTGCATTTGCACAACTAAGGTGAGAATCCTTAGTGGCGACTCCATTTTGGTTTGAAATTTGATAATTACTAGTGTCTTAGCCCATGTCAAGTGAAATTTGTCATTAATATTTGCAAAGATGGAGGGAAGAAGATCTTTCTTCACTAGGGACCCTACTAGGAAGTTATTTCCAGAGTTGGGAAAGGAAAATTTAGAAGGAAGACGAATCTGGAAAGTAGTAGGAGATCACGAGTCAAGAAAGGAGATTCCAATTGTGGAAAGTGAACAACCTGTAGTTGAAAATTACCATACGTCTTCAAGTGACTCTGAACCAAGCAGTCCTCGTGTAACTTTGAATTCTCCAACTGGAGAGGGCCCATCATTTGTGTCTGAAAAGTGTGCCTCTCAGTTTTTTCTATGTCCTCCAAAGTTGATAGGGCTTTCCATGAAGTTGAGTCATTAGAGAATATCTATTTTGAAAGCTATACTCCTGTGCTCCAAAGACCCCTCATTCCCTATCATTTTGATTCTCCTGTAAATTCACCACCTCAAGGAAATATGGCCCAACCTCCACCTAGACCTCCTTTTGTTGTCAACACTTTTGGACCTATAAATTTCAGAGGTATGGATGGATATCCTAATATGGTGCCACAAGATGTCAGAAATAGGTTGCCAAAATTTCAAGGGAATAATGCCATCACTAGTGACCAACATTTAAAACTCTTTGTCAACATGATGGAAGATTTTGAAATTGAGTTTGAAGACATGTATGTAAAGTTGTTTATTCATACTCTTGAGGAGGATGCACATGACTAGTACAAGTCTTTACTAGATAATTTGATAGATTCATGGACTGAGATGAAAAATGCCTTTAGATTTCAATATGGGGACAAGACAGACCCTAGGTTCCTTTTATCTGAGTTTGAAAATATAAAGAAGAATCCAAATGAATCTATCCATGATTTCAATACTAGGTTTAATAAAACCTTGAAAAGGTTACCTATAATCTTAAGGCCAAGTGATGAATCTTGTTTGATCAAGTATTTTGATGCTTTTGATAAAAAGGTTGCTTATTACTTAAGAGATAAAAACCAGGAACATTGAGGCAAGCCTTCACTATGGCTTTACAAATTGAGAATAATATCAAGGTAGTTGGCAAGCCTCCTAAGAGGGAAGGTGTTAAGTTGATCAATCCTAAAAAGCCTCAGTCAAGCAAGGCTGTGGATCTAGAAGAGGTTGTAAAAACTTTTTGGAAGAGAATTTGGATATCCTATAAACTCGAGTCAGCAAGGCGGATTAAAGAGATATCTATAAAGTTAAAGAGATATCCTATAAACTGGCCGAGCGAGAAAAGGGGATAGGACAAAACTCCCAAGGTCAACATAAGCCACAAGGTTAGGAGAGATTTGGAAATCACCCCAGAGGTGATCATAGACCAGATGACCAAGGAAAAGGGCCCATGGGGTTAGGAAATAGACAGCCTCAACCTAAGAAAATAGATTGGTTCTAATCCTTTAACTATCTAGGATTTCTACCGTGGAAGAGGCCCATGTTATGGAATGGTGTGATAGGTGTTTCTTGCCACATTCCCCATGTGATGTAAACAAGGAAATTGAGGAAGTAGATGATGATGATGAAGCATATGGTGATGTGTGCATGATGGAGTTCCCTGTAAGCTCACAACAGGGGGAAACCTCAACTAAACTGATAAGTGCAAGAACTATTGAAGACTTCTGGGATTGTGTCCACTAGGTATTACCTCTTCCCCCATTAATACTTTTGAAATTGATATGGTACAAGCATTTGATTTTCCCAATCATGATTTTGAATACTTGAGGGCATTGATGATTAAAAAATATGATGGGGGAATTCCTTCAGAAGAAGACAGAAAGAAACTGCTGATGAATGCAGTAGTTTCTCAAGAGAAGGAATATAATACTAGAAGTAAAGTATGTCAAAGGGGTAGGGCCACAAGCCAAGCCAAAGATTCCAATCCTTACCAATATCCCTAAGGAGACCCCTAAAAAGGATACATCTAGAAAGGCCTAATTTCCCCAAATAGAACTTGTACTCCTCCTCATGCCCAGACTGTCAAAACCCCCATACTGTTAGATGAAATTGTAAACCTTCCTCCTAATACTACCCTACCCAAATATATTCCTTGTGACATAGCTCAAATCTTAAGCCAGATCAAGGTTACTGTCCCAATTGTTGAATTACTTAGGATCCCTGAGCATAGGAAAAGGGCATTTGAATATTTGGGATTCAAGGAAGAAAATATTACCCAGGGAAAAAGTGTTAATAATGTGGAGGCCCCTCCTATTATTGCATAAATTGGAAATACCTCAAGCATTGGAAGAATTGGGTGAATCACCTGAGGTGTATCTAGGAACTTCTTTGGTTGAATCTCAACTAGATGTGGATCCATTTTATACCACTTTGATCATTAAAGATAGGTTGGTACATAATTGTATGTTTGACTCAGGAGCCTCATGTAATGTAATGCCTTTAGAGGTGATGAATGAGTTAAATATCAAGGTGATAGTAGGATTTTGGAAAATGTACTGCTATGGATTCAAGAGAAGTGCCAGTAATTGGATATGTCAAAGGATTAGTAGTGCAATTGGTAGCTTATCCGGGAAAATGCTTGACCATGAATGTAGTTATCGTGGATTGTCCTGCCAAGTGGGGGATGTTGTTATCTAGAAAATGGGCAGCTAGTGTGGGTGGAAGCATGCAAATGGACATGTCATACGCCACCATACCAATTGAGGGAAATCTTGTGAAGTTATATGGTGAGAATAAAATGCTACATCTGATTGAGGATCCTAATAATGCTTCTTATGAAGTATTGTATGTAGATGTTGATGTCGATAACTTTGTGGGCTATGCTGATTGTAAGGAGCATAAAATTGAGGAGTGCAAGTATCCTGAGTAGGTAGGTTCTCCTTGGACTTTGATGTTTGATGGGGCATGTTCTAGATTTGGTAATGGCGTGTTAGTGTTGTTTTGATATCTCCAAGCCAAGAGGAGTTTAACTTTTCTTTTAAACTCAATTTTGAGTGTACAAACAATATTGCAGAGTATGAAGCATTATTGTTGGGTTTAAGGATTGCTTGGAAATATGGTGTCAAGGATATTATTGTTAAAGGGGATTCAGAGCTGATAGTCAAGCAAGTTAGAAAATTGTATGCAACAAAGAATCAAAGAATGAAGCAATATAAGCATGTAGTTTGGGACTTCATTGAAATGTTTGATTCTTTCAATATAATACATCATGATAGGAAGTATAATATTGTAGCAAAAAAATTGGTAGTATTGGGATCTAGGTTTGAAAATTGTACAATGTCTCCCTATTGTGAATATGATATTGAAATATTGACTAGGCCATCTGTCCTTGACAATATCAAGCACTAGAGGTGTTTGAAGATGATGCCTAGGTCCAAAGGTTTCTACAGAATAAAGGAGAATTTTCCAATCAAAGTATGGACTGGGAACCAATGGTTTTGTGCAAAGTGAAGGAAAAGAGACCTTATTTGGTAAGGACATTATCCAATTGAAAACTAATACTATTCCCAGAGGTTTGGTTGCACTGGAATCAAATTTTGATAATGTTGACTACATTATTAATAGACACATGTCAGCTTCGAGGGATGTTGAGGAACATAACCTAGGCACAAAAGATAAACCTCAAAAAATATGGTTAGGTAGCAATTTGAGTAAAGAAGAAAAGCAATCATATATCCAATTATTAAAAAAGTACCAGGATTGCTTGGCATGGTCATATTCAGAATTGAAGGCATATAGGGAAGACCTCTTTCAGCATGAAATACCCTTGGAAGCCAATGCCAAGCCATTTAGGTAGAAACAAAGACCAATTAATCCCCTCCTTTCCTCAAAAATGCAAGAGGAGTTGAAAAATTAAGGGATGGAGGAATTATATAACCTACAAGATACTCCTCATGGGTAGAAAACCTGGTACCTGTTTGAAAGAAAAATGGGGATATAAGATTGTGTGTTGACTTCAAAAATTTAAATAAGGCATCAATCAAGGACAACTATCCCTTGCCAAATATGGATAACATGTTGCAATTAGTTACTAGTTCTGAGTTGTTATCCACTTTGGATGGTTTCTCTGGGTATAACCAAGTGGTTGTGAAGCAATCAGAGAGAATCAAAACCACTTTCACCACTCCATGGGGAACCTATGTGTATGTCAGAATGTTCATTTGGCCTGATGAATGCCAGAGCCACATTTCAAAGAGAAATGGATATAACATTCTCTGGATATATAAATGACTTCATTTCCATGTATCAAGATGATGTGACATTTTTTCAAGGAAAATAAGTGATCACCTGCAACATTTAGAAAATATGTTGTTAAGATGCAGGGAATATGGTATATCATTGAATCCTAAGAAGTGTCCATTTTGGGGTTCAAAAGGAAAAGTTTCTTGGACATATTGTGTCAAAAGAAGGGGTCATGATTGATCCCAAGAGAGTGGAAGCCATTAGTAAAGTTCCTATTCCAAGAACCAAAAAGGGAATTCAGTCCTTTTTCGGGAAAATAAATTTTATTAGGAGATTTATTTCCAACTTTTCTAAATTAACTATCCCAATCACCAATATGTTGAAGAAAGATCAGAGTATCAAATGGGAAGAAGCAGCTATTCAAGCCTTTACTGGGATTAAGGAAGCATTGAAGAATGCCCCTATTTTAGCAACTCCTAATTATAAAAAGGCTTTCCAAATGTTTTCCTTTGCTTCAGAGAATACTATTGCATCTGTTTGTTACAAAAGGATGATGAAGGAGCTTGAAAGACCAATTTCTTTCTTTAGTAAAGCATTACAAGGAGAATAATTGAAGTATACTATCATGGAGAAACATGCCTTTTCTTTGGTTAGGGCCACAAAAATATTTAGGCCATATATTTTGAGCTCTAAAGTCATAGCTTATGTTCCCCATACCATGGTTAAGGATATCCTATCAAAGATGGAAATTTCAAGTAAAAGATGTTGATGGGAAAATAAATTACAAGAATATGATATGGACATCCAAACTAAAAATTGGTCAGAGGATTGGGCCTAACAAAGCTAATGGTAGAAAGCAACCTACAAACAGTTGAGATAAATGAGGTTGAAGAAGAAAGATTGAATATTCTTGAGAAATTGAAAAATTCTGAATGGTACAAGGATATTATTTTTTATCTCAAACATCTATAGTGCCTGAGTATTTAAGCAAGAATCAAAAGAGAGCACTTAAGTTAGCCTCCCAGAAGTACATCATCACTGATTATGGGTTAGCTTGGAAGAACCCTGAGGGAGTTCTCTTAAGATGTATCACTGAGGATGAAGCCCAAAATAATTGATGATTTCCATGGAGGAGTTTGTGGAGGGCATTTTGTTGGAAGAGTCATAACCCATAAGATCTTAAGGGTTGGTTACTGGTGGCCAACTCTTTTTAAAGATACAACTTTGTTGGTAAGAAAGTGTGAGAGTTGTCAACATTTTTCAGGAATATTGAAAGCTTCAAGATCCCTCCCTTTGCATCCTGTATCAATTGAAGCCCCATTTAAGTAGTGGGGAATGGACTTCATTGGTGAGATTTCAGATTCTTCAAGTGTAGGCCACAAGTGGATATTAGTGGCCACTGATTACTTCACCAAGTGGGTGGAGGAAATCCCTACCAAGAAAGCTACCCACCAAATTGTTATGGACTTCATTCTAAATCATATAATTTGTAGGTTTGGAGTGCCTACTAAGATAGTTGCTGACAATGCTATGATTTTTCAAGCCAAACCTTTGGTAGCCATGTGTCATGAGTATGGGATCAATTTAGCATATGCTTCAAATTATAATCCCCAAGGTAATGGACAAGTAGAATCAAGCAACAAGAATTTGTTGAAGATAATCGAAGGACCTTGGAATTAAACAAATGGAAGTGGGGTGAGCAGTTGAAGTTTGTTGTTTGGGCTGATAGAATTACTTGTCAAAAGAGCTACTAGAAAAATTCCATTTGAGTTGGTGTATGGAACTCAAGCTCTACTTCCCTTGCATATGCAATTATCTTCTTACCAATTTATCCAAAAATTGGAGGACTAGAGGTTAGTCCCTATGATGCTTGTATTAATCAAATTGTTGAATTAGATGAAGAGAGAAGAGAATCCCACCAAAGACATGTGAAGTTCAGGAGAAATTGAAGAAATTATTTGATAAAAAGGTAACTCCAAGAGCTTTCAGTGTGGGAGATCTTGTGCTATTGTGGGATAGCAAACATGAGGATAAGGAAAACATGGAAATTTTGATGCATTATGGATGGGCCCTTATTCTATTGATATTAGGATTGGTGAGCACACTTTTTTCCTAAAAGACTTAGATGGGGAATTGCTTGAGTTTCTGTTAATGGCAGCACTTGAAACATTTCCTTGATTGATTTCTCATAATCAAGGTACACATCATTGTACAGTGTATAGTATTTTGTTTTGTTTTTATTTTCATGTTTTTCTTTTCATGTTTTCTCTGGTCCCTGGTGACCAATTTTTGTTGGTTTCTCGGTTTGATCTTGGGAGGTTGGTTATGTTTTTTTCTTTGGAGGTTGGTTCTTGACTCCGTGGCCCAATGGATTTTTGGCACATGGTCTGTTGTTTTTGTATTATGTTGTTCTTGTGGCACTCACTAGGAGTGCCCATCCCCGTATCAGAGCCGATGTTGGTGCTTGGTTTTAACCTCACCCCTTTTCGGAAAAGATTTTTTTAGTCTACATGGTTTGAAATAATATTTGTCTTCTTGTGTGGATGCATGAAGTTTTATATCTATCAGGTTGTTGTCGATAAACCTTTCTCTATGGGTGTGAATCATGTTGAGATTTTTTCATTTTGTAGTTTCTCTTTCTGTGTGTGCTTGTTGGTTGTTTGGTCATAGATGACATATTTTTCCCCTTCTTTTATTTTCCATGATCATGCCTTATTTGTTATTTTTTTCCCAACATCCACAAACACATGGTCATCTTTAATTGGACGCGGCATGATGGGTCTATTTGGTGAACTTGTCACTTTTGTTACATTTGTAAAAATGCCAAATTGGTCCCATGGCTCTGATAATTTCTAATTGGATATTCAAAAATATGAAGCAATGAAGCAAAAAATTCTTACTTTGACCCCAAGATGTACACGTGTCATAAGACAAGCGGTTGTGGGAAGGTGGGCCCTTTTGGAATTTTGAGGCATTATGGTGAAAGGTGTAAAAGTGTAAAAGGAATGCCTAGAGCCCACAAATGGACACATGGCCATTTTTTAGTTAAAATTGGGGAGGTGGGTCACTGAGAGGACTTTGGAACTTTTAGCCTTGTTTTGAAAAAAGGAGTAAGGTATAAAAGTGAAGCGCAGACCCCACAAGTGCCCAGATAAAGCCACGTGTTGAGTCTACATCAAAGATGGGAAGGTGGGTCACGAGGTATTTTGGAAATTTTGGCTTTGTTTTGAAAAGGTAAAAAGGTGTAAAAATGAGTCGCGACTCTACCAATGCCCTAGGAAAGCCACGTGTTAAACCTATATTGAAAGCGGGTGGGTGGGCCAGAATGTTTAAAAGTACACAATTCCTCTGAGTGGCATAAAATGCAAAAGGCCCCCCAGGCCCGCCTCAACTAAGATATTTTCCATGTGGATGGCCCAATTTTGAAATTACAAAAAAAAGTTAACGGTTATAAAGCAATGCATTTAATTCTTTCACCATTAATGCTCTTATTGTAAACAAAGGACCTTGGGGGATGCAAATATATTCATATTTTATTGCTAATTTGATGATCTTTCATCATTTTTATCTATGAAGTGATTTTGAAATATTGTGGGGCTAAATTTATGAACCAGAAAGGTGTGAAAGTGTCATATTGAATTAGAATTGCTCGTGCACTGAAAAAAATTGGTAAGAGTTTTGAAACTCCTATGTTTTGTGTTTGTTTCCATTAGAAAATTTGGTTGAAGTAAAGTTAGGGTTTTTAAATAAAGACTATGCCACTTTCTTCCTTGGGTATGTCGGGGGTCACAAGTGACCTCGACAAGATAACAAATATAGACTTGATGAATGTTGACTTGAATGATTTTCATCAATGATTGAGTAGTTCCCACATGAGTGAATCCTTGAAGGAATTCGTGATAGTTGTATTGCCTTGGCAGGTGCTATTCCACTTTCTATCCAATTCCTAGAGTTAGTGTGGTATTTCACGATGAATTATGACTCTGAGAAGAGAGAGGTATTAGATGGGAGCAGGATGCGGTGTTGACATTAACACTAGCAGCCATAAGGGTAATTCTGAAATTACCTGTAATTGTAAACCCCATTACTATTGGTATCAAACTTGCCTTAGAGGATTATGAAGTAAAAAAGAAGGAATTTGTAAAGATGATAAACACAAAATGGCTCCTTACAGATAGAAAGGCATTTGCCAAAATCCCCAAAAGACTAGTTAGGGCTCAATTCATTGAAGAGGTTGAAGATATCATTGTGCTCCTGAGTCGGATGGCTGGTTTGGAGACTACAAATGAATTTAAAGAATGGATGTCCACCTACATATGGATTATCTTGGAAAGAAAAGGAGATATTTTTTGGGCTACTTTCATTTCTGTTGCAATTCATGATCATATGTGTTTCTAAAATTGAAATGGGGAAACTACAGACTTGGAGTTTTATATGATGACTTATCTAGTATATAATGTTGTAGCACATAGGTGTTTCCCGATTATCACCACAAGCTGATGTTAAATGGTGCCCAATGCATGAAATTTTCCCCCAATTGCAATTAACTAATTTGAGTGGAAATATCATATTAGTAAATGATGCTTTCATTGCACCAATTATTTGCTTGTTTAACCAGAATGGGGAAGTATAGAATTTATGAGCATGCAAGGCAAGCAATTATGGAGTATGGATGTTACTTCATTCAATACAAGAAGTTCACTTACATTAGAGTTAGTGGTTTTGAAGGAAAACCTTTCAAGTTTCCAAGGTATGTGGATGACAAGCTTTGTTTATGTGAATTGGCAAGGTAATTAGTGCCTGTGCACAAGCTAATTGTTGGGAGGCACAAAAAAATGTTAAATTCCCTATTAGAATTAGTAATTTTTCTTTCCCCTCCATTATAAAAGCTAGATTGATTGGAGAAGAAATGAAGGGCTTGCCCATGGAGACATTTGTAGCTAGGCCTAATTATGACATTCGGTGGGTGGTTAACAATGTGGCTAATACTTTCGAGCATGAGCCTCACTTTGAGGACTATTGGATGAATTGTAGAGATGAAGAAGATGTTAGGTTGAGAGATTTTTCAAGGATGAATTTGTCACAAGTTGTGGATTTCAAGGTTTTTGTCATTCCAAAAGGACTTGTTGATGATTTAAATACAGTAAGTAAATTCTATATTGATCAGAAGGTAGAAATTCAACCCATAGCTCCCCCAAGTTGGGATGAGGAAGAATCTGATGATCCTTATATAAGGATAATAGATGTCATGAGGAGAATGGTGATTTGGTTGACCTAGATAAACATTGACCTATCAATACAGAACACAAAGATTCTAAATCACTTCAGAAGTCTTGGAAACTTGGATGATGATCTCCCACATCTGAGGGAGGGTGCTAATAAGATTGACCCATTGGGAGGAAAATCTCCTTTATTTCCCTCATAAGGCCTACTACTAGGCTTATCGATGAATGGATAACAACCACAAGTGAGACATGTACTTCCATGTCTTCCCTCAAGTAGAAAACTAAAGAATGCTCTTGAAATCCATGAAAATGCCCCAATTACTCTGTAGTGCCACTCCAGGAAAAGGGAAAGGGTTTAGATTCACATATGGTCCTCCCAAATGTTGTGCTAGAGAAACATAGTACTAAGAAGTTAATGAGTGCAGCTATCACAAGTGGTCATAGTCAGCCCAAGCAACACAAAAAGAAAAAAGGGCACCACCTGAATTGTTGAAGTTTGAAAGGGCACACAAGAAGCCCAAAATTGTCCATCACCAAGTCTTGGTGAGGGTAGGTTCCCATACACCAAAGAAATTCAAGCATAGAGATGGGGTAATTGATCCCCCAGAAATGGAAAGAACTGTTAACATTGAGAAACAACAGGATACATCATTGCAGGTATGAAGTAGTCAAGTCCTCTAATCCCTCATTCATTCTTTGTGGAGAAAGAAGTAAAGGACACTCAGAGTTCAGTTCCTCGGGGGATGTTGTAGTCAATATAATGGACAACCAATTTGTTACCTCAGGTATGGACATTCCTAAAGCTCTACTTGTTAGAGATATTAATACACCTCAATACAAACAATGAATAAAATTGAAAATATGCAAACTGAGGTGATTGATTTAGTTTATATTAAGGGATTTTCTATGTTGAAAAGTTCAATTTATCCATGGAGGAACCATTTTTAACACCAATAGGTAGTATTGAAAAGGATAAGGGATCAGAAGGAGATACTCATGTGCTGGCAAGTGAAGAGATGGTTCAAAACACATGAACTTCTTTCACAGAACAATTATTGTTGGTATCAAGCAAATCTAAACTAGTGGTAAAAAGGATATGGATATTGAATTAATAGTAGAAGATATTGTGCCCACTCCTGTTAATGTGGTTTAGATTGATAACGTTCACCAAGAAGAAAAAATTTCTTTTGAAGATAAACTAAAAATGGCACAAGACTTAATTGTTGATGAAGAATTTGTCATTGGTGAAGAATCACGCTTTTCAACCAGGAGTGTGGGTCCATTTCCATTAGATCAACCTACCATAACATTTCCCAATGTTCCACTTGGAAAAGAGGATAGTGATTTGGTAACTCATTCAATTGTGGGAGAAAAGAGCCCATTGCCCAAATTTCAATAGAAAGCGCAATGAAGTGAAATTTCATACCACTATGTTTTCAGCCATAGAAACAAAAAAGTAGAGCCCTTTGAAAATGGAGGTTAATCAAGTTAAGGATGACCAAACTGAAATGCCAAGGAAGGAGGAGAAGCATCCAGAGGAATCAATAGCCCAGATTTAGACAAGTTCTCCAGAGAAGACAAAAATATTGACACAAAAGGAGCAAGAAGTATCCATGTAGATGATAGTTTTACCTGACAAAATCCAGCAAGGATTGCAAGAAACAAAGGTTGAAACAGGTTTGAGGAAGGGTTTGATTAGTGAATTAATGTTAAGTGAAGAAACAACCCTTCCTATACAAGAAGTTGACCTCACTACCTTGTCTTTTCCAAAGGTAATAAGAGCCCCAAAGAAGGCAAGAACCATCACAAGAACCCTTATCGATTCATCTGGGGCAAGATATTTGGAAATAGTAACCCCTTTTGAGGGGAAGACAAGAAAAGATATAGCTGATTATGATTACAGTATTCGTGAATCCCTTGGTAAACCATCAAGGGAACAACTAAAGCAGGAGTGTCCAAGTCAGTTGTAAGCAGTCTTCTACAAAAGTTAGATGAGGATGTAATAACAAAGAAACAACTTACGGAGAAAGTTAGAGCTTTAAATTCATGTTTTCAACAGATGATGACAGGAAAACCACTTAAGAACTAGTAGGTTTCTCTCTGAACACCCTTGAAGGTATGGAAAAATTGAATAGTGTTGTTAAAAGGTCCAAGTAGTGGACACTTGGGTTGGGTGAAATTAATTGAGAAGGGAAAGGAAGTTATCATTGAAGCAAGGACAAGATATGAAGATCTCAAAAGTCACTTAGATGAAATTGATGGAGTATTTGAAAACTATGACAATGAGATATTTTATTTGGAAGAATTCTCCCAAGCTTGATCATATAATAAGGTTCAATGATAAACCGGTGGTTGAGCGAGAAGGCATTGTACCAATAGAACATAAAAGGAGCTAGTATGCTCTTGAAGAGATGACAAAGATAAGATTGGATACCCTAAATTCAATCAAGAAAAAAATTGAAGTCAAGAAGGACTGGGTTGATGATTTACTTTATGCCATCGAAGAAGGCTAGAAGACATGGTGGTGGATAAATTTAAAAAGAGTTATGGGTATTTAAAATTGGATTTCTTACTTAGTTCATTTGAAAGTAATATCTAGGAAGATGACTTTTCCTATGACACTATTGAAAAAATGATGAAAATTGAAAATAGGATTGAATAGTTGAAATTAAGGTCATTAGAATATAAGTATAAAATGGCTCAATGTTTGGACGTAGTATCAAGAAAAACATTGATTTTCCATCACCGCCTAGGACCGGATGAAGATGAAATGAATGAATTGTTCAGAAGATATATGCTATGTTTCAAGATTTCTAGAGGAGTAGGATGCGAGAGGAAAAGGATGAAAATAAGGAGGCTAAAAATATGAAAGAAGAGGAACATGCTTGAACAATCTCTTCCTCATTTTATATTCTCTTTTCATACTTCATTGAATTGATACTATGAATTGATGTTTTTCTACTTTAAATTGAGTTATCTCTTTGAATTTTTACCGTCTTCTTTATTTCAATTGAAAGTAAAATATGTAGTAGTTCATAATAGGTTTGATTAAAATCTCACATACATTTGGAAAAGATATGTGAACTATTGACATACTTGTATTGATTGCAATTTGAACAAAAAACAAGACATGGTTCTATAGGGGCCCTTTCCCATGACAAAAAGAGATGTGCATGCATCAAAAGATCAAAACGGTGGAAAGAAAATAGTACTCAAACATCCTTTAATCCTACTTCATAGCTTCCCCTCAAAGCAGGGGAATTCTATTCAAAATTTTGTTCTTCCTAGGTACAAACTCATCGGATCCCTTGCTTGCTTTTGTATAAAGATAATCGACCCCACAGTCCCTAGACATCCCCATACCCATTAATGACTCCAAGGTCATCTTAGGGTGACCCATAATCTCCTCAAGCTCAACTTTCTTTTGATAGGATTATACCTAATCCATGAGGTCTAGACCACTTGAGAAGAAATTTTTTTCCCCTTTCCTTTGTGAAGGGCCGACACTCCCGAGGATTGCTCAAGAGGGGTGTTTGAAGTGTTGAGAGGGTAGATGCTGCAGGTTGGTGACTGGGTGAAATATGAGGTTTTGAACTGGTTCATGTTTCCCACTTCCTAGAGAAGGCTAGATTTTCCATTGGAGAAGGAATTGGTTGAGGACCTCAAAGTTCCTATTAAGAATGAGGGGCAAAATGCATCAAATGTGTGGATAGCCTTGTTATAAACCACCCTTTGTTATCCTAATCTGAATAAAGTGATGCCCTCGAATGATGAGAAGAGATATATTGGTCCTCTTCTCCATCTGAAATGATGACAGGAGAATGAGTGTTTGTTTCACTCTTCCTTTGGCTTGAGGACGATGCATATAATGGACATGAGGGCAAAGGAACATTTTCTTGTTGTTTCTTTTCCATGTATTGAACCCTCTTCTCCAATTCACTCACTTTGTTGGAGATAGCAGGCACTATATCAATGGAGGTTTTGTCATACAATATGTATGACTCCTTAGGGATTTATTTTGAAACAAACTCTTCATTGCATAAAAAGGGACATTGAAAACTAGTCTTCCCAGAGACCTGAGGCCTCCTTTCAATCTAGTATCTTTTCAAATCCTCAGGTGTTTTCATATGCTCTCATCTAAAAAGATGGAAATACATGACTTGGAATGATGTGAACACATGATTGATTCTAATCAACCTAGTTAAAATTGTTATACGGACCCGTTGATATTTCAATGGTCCTTTAGTCTCTCGACACATTCCACTTTAAACAAGGATCTAACAAAATCTTCATCCCGCCACTCGATCGAAACTCTAATTCAAATCTTCTTAAGGAAATATCCTTCGTGTTATGTGCCATGAGTGTCTTTGCCATTTCTCTCTTGCTTAAATTTTCTATACTCGAGTTATTAAAGAACTATATAACCGCAAAGGAAATAAACTAAGTTTTATAGCCAAAGGAGACAAATATTTCAATTTGGAAAAATATTTCCCATGAGGTGGGAGGGATCTTGCTCAATTTATACAAGAGAAATTTAAATACTAAAAGAAAGTAGAAAGGAGAAGAACTTGTAAATCATGACGATTTGGAAGGAATCCTATATAGCATTTAAGCCAGTAAGATGAGAAGTGAAGTGCACTGATCCCGAGAAGAATTTCAAGAGATAAGCATAAGTGTGTATTATGTCAACAAACATCTAGAAACACTTAGTGATCATTTGAGATGATTGATTAATCAAGATCTGAGGGGGATGGTTCAAGTAACCTGTTAAAAGCAATAACCATCCCAATCAGATACAAGTGGAGCCCATCAAAATGATTCATGTTTCAAACACTGGCAAGTATAAGATGAAGTGCATGAATACCATTTTCTAGAATGAATGTAAAACAAATAAGCATTCCCTCGAATATTATTTTTTTGGGGGAAAAGAGATTTGAATTGAAAAAGGTCATATAAATGCATGTAAAAGTGATGAGAGTAAGGGGAGTGGTTTATTTTTTATAAAAAAGTTTGAGAAAACCAACTTCTTGAGAAACCTGTTTATTTCCTATGCCTTTAAATTTAGTCATGTCAAACTAGTTGCAAGTGTACAGCCATTGACGAGCTCTGAGATTGTTACGAAACTTTCCCCAGTTGATGAATTTAATAGTCTTGAATTAATCTATGTTAATCATGGGCATTATTGTGTTTTCTTCATTTTAGAATGTTTTCAAATAGTTTTTCTTATTCTTGTTGCAATCTTATGTTAGAATCTCTATAATTCACACAAGATCTCATCCATGTGTTAGTATTTTGGAATTTGAAATTTCATTATGAGAAGAGCTTTCATCTTGTGATGCAAATAAATAATTTAAAATCACTTTAATTTCATTATGTTGACAAAGATTGTTTGTTAGTCTATGAGTGTATCTTAGACATGATCAACTACGGATTTCTAATGTTCAGTTGAGTCTTTAACATGATCCTTTGTGTTGAATTCTTGAATAATGTATGAAATCATGCATCTATGGGCTTCCATTGTTATACACCTAGTTGAAGGAATATTTTGGCTATCCCAAAGAATTTTATTTAATGAATTTTCTAGTATTTATTAAAGGTTCTCAAAGATATGATATAATCAAATTTATCCTGATTAACTTCCCACCAAAAAACATCTTAAATGATGAATTCTACAAGAACTGCCCTTGTTTGTACTGTATACCCATAAATGAACAAATTCCAATGCCAAAATATGCAGAAACAATCATGTTTCAATTAATGTCTCTAGTAACCTGAACCTTATCCAGAAAATATCTCCATTCTCTAGAATTGATAACTCGTGAGAGTTAGATTATGGTGTATTGATCATATTTTCTCAAGGTCTTGCTGAAAACTATGCAAAGAAATATTTACAGATATTCCTTCATCAATATAGGTTACAGAATGGGTCCTCTCACCCCGGTGAAGGCACAACCTAAAGCATGAAGGGTAGATCAAACCTTTTATATGGTGCTATCTATTTTTTCAAACATCTGAGTGACAAAGAGTCAACTGAATTTCATCCCTGGCTACAAAATGACTTATATTACAATTTATTTGTCTCTAAGCATCCTACTTGATCTGTGATGTTTCTCAAAACCTAAGAGAGAATCAATTTGGGTACCAACACCCGCCATGACCACTACATCTACAATATCACTCACACCTATAGTATCTATTGTCCCCTCATTGACCACCCATACCATAACCCCATCCACACCTATTGTCTCACAAATACCCATTGTAACACAACCGCCCGTGGTGTCAGTGACCCCTACTCCATTCAAAAATCTTTTCCTCTCCATCCCTCAAACACTTAGCCATATCGCTACTAGAGTCACTACGACCATCCCACCTACATACACATACTATCAACAACCCCCTATCTCGTCTGTCACCCATTCTAGATACATACCCTCTATATCAGTCCCCTATTCTCAACCTCCCTATTCGGAATCACCATACAATGGAATTCCGCCCACGTCACAGTTTAATACTGGCCCCCTTATGCCATAGGAGGAACCCTTCCACCACAACCTACCGGTGGCCTCATAAAATCAATGATGGAAAGGATGCAGACATTGGAAGTGTCAGTTTCTGGATCACGTAATTCTATCACCTACGATGAAATCTATAATGAGCCCATTCATCTATCCATCCCTATTCTCCCATACCCCGTACATTGGGAAATGCTGAAATTCAACCGTTTCAATAGTAAATAAGACTCCGCAACAACATTTACAAGATTTCAAACATGGGTGTTACCTGATCACCCATGATGATGCTTTACTCCTACGGACCTTCCCAATTTCCCTTACAGGACCTGCATTGGACTGGTACAATGGGCTACCAAGACACTCCATCTACTCATTTAATCAAGTATCCCAAGCCTTCTTATATCACTTCTCCATCAACATTGTTAAGAAGGTTACCATGACTGATCTTTATTCCACACAACAGTATGATGATGATTCTATCACTAAATTTTTCGCTCACTGGTGCAGTCTAATTAACCAGCTCACATTTCAATTACCTCAAACTAAACTCATAGAGTTGTTTACTTGGGCTTACGTAAGACACATCTCACCAACTCTGTAGGTGTAAACCTTTCACACTTTTGACGAGGCATTCACCATGGCATGGAAATTGGAAATTCGTGCTATCGAAGAGAAGAAAATTCAACTTTGTAATAAGAACATCGCATTCAAATCAAATGATGTTTCTTCATCTTCAAAACCTAAAGGATCTACCAATGCCATAGTTCTCAACGCTAGTCCCCTCATCAATAAAACCCATCCAAACCTCTTTCTAATCTCTCTCCTATCCAAGCTTTCCAGTTTAGATGAGAACAATGAAAGTACACTTCGATAGGAGAATCTTATTCTTCTATTTTGGAAAATCTTGTTAAGGCTGGTGCCATTACCCTTCCACCTATAAAACCACATACTAGTTTTGACCCTGAGCACCCCATGCTCACGTGGTATAAGGAACATAATTTTTACAACTATCATCATGTCAAAGGCCATAGCGGTAATAACTGCATCACCTTCAAGAATATCATCCAAGAAATGTTAGACAACGAAGATCTAGTCTTGGATAGCTTGAATGCACCCACTAACCAAAACCTACATATCTTCAAGAAACCATTTCCTAATCATGCCCCATCTTCCAACCAATATGGTGACACTTCAAACAATGATAAAAATTTCCCCAAGGTCCACATCATTTTCAATGACATACCAGTTGCTTCCCAATTGCCTCATGTTCCTTCCATAGATGAAATCTTATCCCGAGCTCCAATTCTTGCACAAGAACTGATTTCATCTACTCCTCCACCCATAGAGGAACCCCCTTCATTTTCTCCATCACCCATGGAAGATCTTATAATTAGCACGCCACCTTTGACCCCTCAAATTTATTAGAAATTTTTAGTGACACCTATCCTACTCATAGGAGAGGCATGTCCATCACCTACACCATCAAAAGGAGAGTCCACCTCGTTTGGCCCATCCTCTCCTCTACCCTGGGGGATTCTATAGAAGTACCACTACCTTTAGATGACCATTCACCATCAGACCTTTAAGATTCCACTGATCTACTTTTTTCTCTCGTACCCATAGAGTCTAAGGATATCCATTTCCTCGTGTCTCAAACACATTTAAAGGGAATTGCAACTCGATCCATGTCAACCCCACTTACAACAGCACCATTGTCACACTTGGCTTATTTCCTGGACTATGTCGATAGAGCATTACTTTTAGGACACCTTCTACTTCCTGCTTTCAACACACAAATGCAGTCCTCCCTTGCTAATATGTTCTAAAAATGTAGTAGAGTATGAATCATTGATGATGGCCTTCTCATTGCTGAAAGGAAGAAGATTAAGATGTCAGGATATTTGGGGACATAGAATTGGTTATCCATCAAGTTGCCAATAAATTCCAAAAATGAATAATCTTCTCAAATCTTATAAACATAGATTTTGGGACCTCTTTGAGAGCTTTGATGCTCTGAATCTATAGGTGGTCCCACAAAGAATGAATAGGGAAGCTGATCAAATGGTTGTGCTTAGTTCACAGCTTCTCTCTCTATTCAAGAATTTGTCAAAGGAAACTCTCAACACATTAAGATGGTAATCGACCATCCATTCTAGATAGCAATTCCCTCTAGAAAGTGTTTGATAGTGATGCACAAATTATCCAGTTCATTCAAAATTAATATGAGTTCTCATTGAGCATACAAGCTTACTTGCATGACAACTATGGTGACCAAATAATATAGCAAGACAAACAAGTTTCTTAAAGGGTTGGTCACCTTATAGAAAATATTTATCCTTGATGATGAATTCAAGGGAGAAGAAAGATATATGCATGCCATGCAATAAGACTACTCTCCAGTCACTATTACACATAGAAAGGAGTTGTTTCTCAAGAAATCTTGTGTGCACAAAGAAAATCGGCCTTCATCTCTATCTCGTAATAAATACAATGATATATTTTCATGGGACTATGAAGACCTCAAAAATTTTGATCGAAGTGTTTCTCAACACTCCATTGATCTTGATCCTGGTGTCAAGCCTATCAGAAAGAAGCAACAACCAATCCATCCAAAGATAGAACCCCTCGTGAGAAAGGAATTATCCAAAATTATTGAGGAAAAATTATTTTTCTCATCAAGTACTCTACCTAGGTCTCGAATCTAGTTTTAGTGCGCAAGAAGAATGGTGAAATCAGACTATGTGTTGATTTCATATATTTAAACAAGGAATCTCTAAAGGATCATTATCCTTTACCTTCAATGGAGCATATTTTACAAACCGTGGTTGGACGCAGAGATTCCCAATGTTAGATGGGTATTCGTGTTTCAATCGATCATAGTCAAGGAAGAGGATCAATTCAAAACAACATTTACAACTAGATGGGGAACATATGTGTATCAAAATATTCCCTTTGGTCTCACAAATGTGGGTACCAAATTTTAGTGCACCGTGGATAATGCCTTCAAAGGATACATCAATGAGTTCATATTGGTTTACCTTCATGACATAACAATATTCTCAAAGCAGAGTACGATCATGTGGCACATCCGGAGAAAGTGTTTAAGAGGTGAAAATGTATTAGGTGTCTCTTAACCCCAAGAACTCGCAATATTTTTGTGGTTCAAGGCATGCTCTTGGGCCATGTGGTTTCAAAGTATGACATCACAATTGATCCCGAGCATGTCTCACCCATCCCGGCTCTTTCCCTGTTGGTGCACAAAAAGCCTTATAGTCCTTCCTTGGTAAGATCAATTATTTTAGGCATTTTATCCCTAACTTTGGAGGACTAATTTGGCCAAACACCTTTATGCTCAAGAAGGACATAGCCTTCGAGATGGAAAATACAAGGAAGAGGGAGCTTCAACATAATCAAGATAGAAATTGCTTGTGTGCCAAAGACTCATAAACCAGATACTCAAAGGATTTCATCCTTTATACTTATGGTGTTGATGCCGTTGTTGTTGTTGTCTTAACCCAAGAAAATGAACAAGCGATGGAACAACCAATGGATTTCTTTAGCCAGATGTTGAAGTATTATGAATTAAACTACAGTCACACATAGAATCAGTTCTTTACCATCATGATCGCACTCAAGAAATTAAAAAGTATGCTCACCATAATTCATATCAAGGTGTTAGTCTCCCACTCTACTGTTAGAGAATTTATCATGGGAGAAGAAATCAGTGAAAGGAGAGCATGATGGGTAACCAAGATCATGGAATATGATGTGACTATCAAAGCCAAAAAATTGGTAAGAGGTAGCGCACTCTGTAGGTAGATTTTTGAAGATACGCATAATTATCCCGAGGCATAATTATTTCTAGATGAAGGTCTCCTACACGTAAAAATTAAGTAGAATACAGATCCTAGCATGTGTGAATGGATGAAGGACATGATCTCATTCCTTTCCAAGAGTGCATACCATCCTAGTTTTAATGAAGTAAAGAGAATACATATGCGGTTACAATCTATCCCTTATGTTTTGATTGAAGGACTTCTCTTTCGAGAAGAATCTTGCTTTGGCATGTTTGTTAAGATGTATTAACAAAGGTACGAAAAAATTGTTAGCAAAATTTGATGATGGATTATCCGGTGGACAATTCTCTCCCAAAACTATAGCAATGAGTATTATAATGGAAGGTATCTTTTGGCCTACTCTATTTGCATATCCAAACAAGTGGGTAACAAAATGCAAGGAATGCACTTTCTTTGTAGGTAAAAAGAGATTATTAGCACTTCCCTCTGACCAATCCAAGAGCATCGACCTTTTGTGCAATGGGGTCTCAACTTCATATGCATGATCAATCTAACTTCAAGCACTAGACACAAGTGGGTGTTGATAGATATGAATTATTTCACCAGATGGATAGAAGCTATTGCACTTAAAGAATTAACCACGTCAGTCATCCTTGAATTTCTCAAAGGTATAATCACAAGGTCTGGCATTCCTCAAACCATTATCTCTGATAATGCAAAATCCTTCCTTGGAACCAAAATCACTGATTGGGCTCTAAATCTGAATCTATCTACTGACTTCTTCCAACTATTACCCTCAAGGAAATGGTTTGGCAAATCAACAAATAAGAACCTGATCAAGATCATGAAGTGCACAATGAACATTAGCCAAAGACAGTTGCATACAAAGGTGTCATGCGTGCCCTGGGTAGATAGAATCATAATAAAAAGGCAATAGGAACTTTACCTTATAATCTTGTCTATGGAAAAGAGGATACCCTTCCTTTGACACTAGAATTTAATTCATTAGCGCTTTCCCGAGAAGATAGAATTTGAAATCAGAATGGAAGAACTGGTTAATATTAAAAAATCAAGAAACTCTGCCATGATCAAGCTAGAACAACATCAGCAGGAAACAAAGAAATGGTTTGATAAAAAGGTCAGGCCTCAAACTTTCAAATTTGGGGACTTAGTCTTGAAATAGGATGCTGACAGAGCTAAACCAAGACACCATTCAAAGTTTGATACACTTTGGAGTGGAACTTACATCATCATTTTATGAAAATAAGCTATCACTTTTGAGTTGACTCATCTTGATGGAGGCGCACTGAAAATCCCAGTAAATGATATATATCTCAAACCCTCTCATTAAATTTTTGTATCACTCTATGTATATTAGAGTAGTTTTAATTCCTCCAAGTGCGCTCGAATGCACATCATTTGTTTGTACATAGTTCTTTCTTCTCACATGCTTCCCACGTGCTCTCTTATTTTCCTTCTAGGATATAGGTCTTCTTCCAATAGTTATAAGATTTAGAATAGAGTCAATAAATGATCCTTCAAGTGACTTCAGGGGTAGTTCTTCAAAGTTACAAATTAGAATTTCATGATTACATAGTAGACTCCATGCCCAATGGATGCTCTAGGCTACTGATCTCCTTCATCTAGTAGGCATATGGCCCCAAAAGTTACCAAAACTATTATCCAAATAACTCTCCTAGTTATTTAGACAACTTGCGTACATCTTTTGGCTCAGAACTCATTTTTACAAGGTTTTGTGCGCTCAATTTCACTTGGAACATTCCTATTGGTTGCATTTCCCCTCATGCTTCCACTTCTCCCCCTTCATTTTTATTTATTCTTTGCTTCACTCTTCCCTTGTGTGCATCTCCTACACGTCTACATTCTTCCTAGTAGTTTTTCACCCTCTATGCGCACCTTGCACTTACTTCAATGAGCTAATTCCATAACCTTCTCATGTTCCCCACACATAATATTGTAATGGTTGTTCCTTTATCATGTGTTCTCTACTCACCAATTTACCTCATTTCCCTACACGCGTCATGCGTGCCTTCTTTCTACCTTCTTCTCGCACCTCATTTTTCTATGTGCATTATATTTTTCCCTCCTTTGTACCTTTTAGTTTCACATCATTTTAACATGCTTTAGTGTGCCATATGCAACCAATCAAAGTGCCCTAATAGGGTGCCAAATCCTTGTAACAAATCAATGACTAACACATGGTAGAAATGACAAAACATTTGCATAGTTATCAGCGCTTTCAGCCAATCCACACGTGCCACATGTTTTACATGCACCAACAACTCTAACAAACTTCTAACAACCCTATATTTTACTAAAGATCTCTGATCGACGTGTGCTTAGACTTGTCAGATAGCTACTGATGTAGGCTACATTGTTATACATTCAAATTTGAATTTTGGCAGACCTAGTAGGTGAGAAATGGGAAACGTATCTCTAAACAATAATGAGTAGATTTGATTGCTCCAACCACCCAATTTGATATGATTTTCCCTCCTTCCTTCTCCAAATAGACATGGGGATGTGCATTTGATAGATTTACAGTGGATTTCTAGGCATTGAATAATTCTTATTGGTGGTTGTATTTCAAATTCATATTTTCCCTCCTTATTTTCTTCTTCCATGGATTCATCTATAAATGTAATATCTAGGCTCATTTTTAAAGTCATATATTTTTGGATCCTTACGCACTTAACTAAGGACTTCATTTTTTCTATTTTTTGAGTCACGCACTCTAAAACCAGCTCTCACATGTGGATATCGGCCTCTTTCACCATTATAATGAGCTCAGCATTTATGGAAGTAATAGAAGCATTGTTTTGTGACTATTCTCTATCTTAACATGTTTTCATTCCTTCTTCTTGCCTTTCTTTTGCAAAGCGCATGCTCATTGTGTCATTTCACGTCCCCGTAGCTCCTTATCTAGTTGTGTTCCATAAAACTGATCTGGTAAATACATTTTAAGTTGTGTTACATGTGCATAGCCTTTTTCATGCATTTACCTTCATTTTCACTCGTAAAAAATTGTTTTCATCCCTCTTTTTGGTGTTATCACCTATTAGTGTAGGTTTTCTTTCTTTTTATCCTTATAACCTTGGTCCCTTGGCATTGTTAGCTTAGTTTTCCCTTTCAACACTAGGATTTGTAGTAGCAATAGAAATAAATAAAGGAATTGGCCTTTTATAGAGATCTGTCCCAAGCACTCAAGGTCCCACAACTTGGGGACAGTTCCATTGCTATCACAAACAACTCATTTCTTCTAGATCTGAGACATGGGTGTAAGTTTGATGACCAAAAAAACCATTTGAGTAATTTGGGTTGATGAGTGCTGGCACATAAGAAATTTATTGCTTGATTTTTTGAAGCTTTCCCTCCCCCTGCTATCCATCTAAAATTTATTTCCTTCTTGAGCATCAGGGTGATTGACCTTACCAATCCTGCAAAGTTAGGAATAAAATGCCTAACAAAATTAATCTTACCAAGGAAGGACTACAAGGCCTTTTTGTGTGCTAGTAGGGAAATATCTAGGATAGATGAAACACACTCAAGATCAATTGCAATGCCATCCTATGAAACCACATGGTCCAAAATCTTTCCATTTACCACAAAAAAAATTCACTTCTTGGGGTTAAGAGACACCTCCTGAACTTTTTTACATCTCTCAAATAATTTCTTTAGGTGTGCCATATGATCCACGCCCTACTTTGAGAAGAATATAATGTCATCAAGGTAAACCAAGATGAAATCATTGAAATAATATTTGAGGGTAATGTCCATGGCATGCTAAAGCGTTGCACCTCGCATTTGAAAGATTGAAGGGCATTTTATGATATACATATATTACCCACTTGGTTATAAATGTCATTTTGAGTTGATCCTATTCCTTGACCAGAATCTGATTGAAACATGAATATCCATATAATATTGAGAATCTTTGCATGTTGGTCGCAGCCTCAAAATATGCTCCATTGAAGTCAAAGGATAATGATCCTTTAGAGATTCCTTGTTTAAATCTCTAACATCAACACAGAGCCCGATTTCACCATTCTTCTTACACACCGAACTAGATTCGTGACCCAAGTAGATTACTTGATGGGAAAATAATATTCGCCTTAATGAGTTTGGATAATTCCTTTTCATAAAGGGCTCTATCTTTGGATTGACTAGTTATTGCTTCTATCTCGAAGGGCTTGATACTGGATCAAGGTAAATGGAGTGTTAAGAAACACTTATATCAAAACCTTTAAGGTCTTCATACTCCCATGAGAATATATTGTTGTATTTTTGACAAAGAGAGAGATGAATGCATGTTTTTCCTCATGCATGCAAGATTTACTAAGCAACAATTCCTTTCCATGCATAATAGTGACTGGGGAGTAGTCTTCTTACGTGATGGGCATATACTTTTATTCAAAATTTAATTCATCATCAAGGCTAAACATTTTCTCTAAGGTAACCAGCCTTTTAGGTAGCTTATTTAACTTCAGTTGAATCACTTGATCACCATAGTTGTCATGCAAGTCAGCTTGCATACTTGATGAGAATTATTCTTCATTTTTATTGAAATGGATGATCTACACGTCACTATCAAATACTTTCAAACCGGTGTTTGTTTTCTAGAATGGATGGTCTCGATCACCATATTATTGTGCTGAGTGTTTCCTTTGACAAATTCCTCAGCAAGAGAGAACTATGAACCAAGCGTGACCATTTAGTCATATTTTTTATTCATTTTGAACCACACCACCTTCATATTTAGAGCATCAAAGCTCTCGAGGAGATCCCAAAATCTGTGTTTAGAAGCTTTGAGAAGTTTATTCTTTTCTTAGAACTTGTTGGTGACCTAGTGAATAACTAGTTCTATATCTCCAAAGATCTGGAATGCCTTCATACTTTATCTTTTTAGAAATAAGTAGACCATGCACTAATGCCTCATACTCGCCACATTGTTGGAGCATGTAAACTATAACTGTAGTGGAGAATAATTTCTCATCTTTAGGAGAAATGATAATGACTTCTGCTCCCATGCCATTTCTACTTCGGATACATCAAAGAGTAACTTCTATAGATCGAGTTCTCTCCACTTTGCTTGAGTGTGCATGTAAACATAACTTCTACTTCAACAATGTAGTAAGTACCAAGCCTAGTTTCATAATCTTCCAGGTTCCTCAACATATGGATCAAATTTATGGTACCTCTCTTTGCACTCATCAAGTACTAGATCAGAATAGAAGGTGGAACAGGTTACTCTTCAAGAATCGAATCTTGTTGTTCTTGGATTAAACATTTGGCTTAGAGAGGGGATGTGATATATGAATCTACATGATAGGAAAATATTATCTCCAAGTATATGGTAAATCGAGTACCATACCTTATGTTGAGTAACATATGGGACCAATTAGAAGACAAGTAACCAAAAATCTTAGTGGTAAAATCTCTTGAAAAACATAAGGAAAATAGAGGGAGCAGACCAGTGATTGACACATCGTGATTTATTGTTAGATTTGGACATGCATGGAGGGTTACCTCAAGATCCTTGATTATTCCTAGGGTAGTGACAGTTGAACCATAGAGTTGTAGGATTCCTTTTGTTAGGGGTTGTACTTAAGACCTAAGACATCATCAATCTTCTTAGGCATGAAAAAAATATTAGCACCTAAGTCAATTATAGAGTTATGGACAAGATGTTTGCCTATGATCAGGGACATATATAAGGGTGGAGTTTTAACAACTTTACTTAATTTCTTCTTCTATTCTTAGCAAATGTTGAGAGAATCACGCAACTTATGAATAGTTTGATCGTAACATGGGAGGTGCACCGAGATCTTTATGAAACAAGTCGCACTAGGATGGAATGGTCAAGGCATCCCACATTATAACATTTATGTTTATATTTTTCATCTAGTCCACAATGTTGAATGGAAAACCCATTGAATTTTGCATTTAAGGAACAAAAACATCATTTCTTGGTTGCTTAGGTATAAAGGAAGGAACCTTAGTTGTCACAGAGGTTTGACCTACCAAAGGAGGGGCATGCACCACTTCTAGAGGATATTTACATGGAACCTTGGGTGTTGGCGCTTGAGTGCTTACTGGATGTCTTAGTTACTTCCTTTTTCTTTTGAATGTCTACTTGTGTTGCTAGGATTGCAACATGCATGCCAGCCTTGAGCATTCTCTTTTTGTATCTTTTGTTGTTCAAAAATTGGGCACGTGGTCTGCTTGTGTCTTCTGCAGCTTGGTTGATTGCACAAAAGTCTTCAATGCTAAATAACATAAAATTTTCCTCTGAAGGAACTTCTAGCCTTTCTTGGTTATCTACTTTTGGTGCACTTGTTGAAGGCTCACAACTAGAAGCATTATGAATCATGTAGGCTTGCGTGTATGCAATATTAGTGCATTGATATCTGGATATGAGGAATATTGTAAGAAAAACACCATTCGGATGCATGTGCCTAGTTTTTATAAACTAGGAAAAGTTTCTAACTTGTGTTGGGCATTAGAAGAGGTTCTGCAAGAGGAATAACTTGAAAAGGAAAGTGCGCATTAGTATCCCATCTATCATTCTATTGGCTAGGCGCATATCTTTGGTTTCCATATTGATTCTGCCAAGGCTGACTATTTTGGCTATGCACCTAATTAGAAATGCCTCTATAGGCTTGTGCCTGTTGCTTACAAAGATATGACCTTGTTTGACAAATTTCTAATCAGGGTCTTCAATTCTTCATCTTCTTTCTGCCACGTCAAAGGGTAGGATGTTGATGCAATAGGTTGCTCACTTTTCTCAGGAATAAGAAAAGGGCCATAGAAGGCTGGGGTGCTTGTGAAATTTTTGGGAACAAGGGCATATGTATTCTAAGAGCTATCTTTCCCACCTGAATAAGATTATTTTCTTCCCTTACTGCAATACTATAAGTGGTCAAAGTCCTACCTCCCATGGATTGAATCATGACTAAGATATCGTTGTTCAATTCCTTTAGATAATACATAAAATCATTTTGGGCTATAGGTCTTACCAAAAGAGAGATTTTATCCCAAGTCTTCTAAAATATTATGTTGAAATTAGTCATCTTCTCGTTGGGTGCCCTCCTTGTTGTTGTCAGTTACTCCACCAAAGATAGGTGATCTAGACTTATCTTCAAAATAATTGCAAAGAGTTGTTCCAAGCTCATCCCAGGTGGAAATAGATCCAAGTATCAAACCTTGGTACCATTGAAGCAATTTACCTTTGAAATAGGTTGTAAGTATCTTGACTGCTACATTTTCATGTGTGATCAAATAGAGTTAACATACATTTTATACATCTTGGATATGCTCTTGAGGGGTGACTTGATTCTCACCTATAAAGTATGGAATACTTTTAAGTGTGCCATTTGGCATATCATGTTGCACGACTAGAACCAAGGGACTTATTTGAGTGAATTTAGAAAATTTCCTTAGTGGAGGAGGTGGCTGATACACCATGACATCATACGTAGATTATCTGTTGAGGAGTTAAATGGGCATGACGTGCTAGAGATGGATATGTGTGTGTGGATTTTCTAGAATGAACTTTTCTCGGGGATAATTGGAGGTACTCAACTGAATCTTCAACTCTTTGTACTTCTCTTTATATGCACTCTTCTCATGAAAGGTGCTCAGGGCTGCTAAAATAGAGATCTACAAATGTTGGGAGTTGCTAGATGTGTTAAAATGAGCCTCTAAAGGCTGGAAATACTAAGTTCACACATAATAACTTAGCATTAGGAAATTTAAGCTTTCATTTTTGGCTCTACCGGTAATGCTAAAAACTATTGGTCATCAAACTTGCACCCGTGTCTCGGATCTAGAAGGATCGAGTCGTTTGATACAAAAATGGAACTATCTCCAAGTTTTGGGAGCTTGCACACTTGAAATAGATCTCCTAAGAATGTTGGTTCCTCTATCTATTTATACTACTACTGCTACTTCTAGTGTTGAAAGGGAAATCTAAGTTAACAATGCTAAGGGACAAAGGATAGAAGGAAAACATGAAAGTAAACTACACTAAAAGGAAATAGCAGCGAAAAAGAGGGATGAACACTATCGATTTGAGTGAAAATGAAGGGAAATGCATGAGAGAAGGCTAGTGATGAAACCTCTTAGCTCAGCTATCCTTCATAATAAAATCATGTCCAATACTCAATATTAAACCCATAGGTCTCTATTCATGTAAACATGTTTAAGATTTCATGGTGTATGTTCTTGTCTTCTTTATCAATCCTTGGTCTTTTCAAATGATTTCTTCTCTTATATTTATCACCAAAAAGTTTATACCTCCTATATCATGCATGAACCATCATAATACAGCAACATCTCTACATATCAAATCTCAGTCCATAGTACCATGTGATCAAGAACCTTGTGGGAATTATATCTTGAAGGATCAAGTGGGAGTTTGCATTGATATCCGCCATTCAATGAACAAGTATATCTAATACAACTTATAACTCTAAATAGATATTATCCTTACCATAATCCAATCTTTTAGAATGATAATTTATCAACCATTACATCAATTTCCTTATTTTGTTCGTTGTCCTGCTCCTATAGGACCTGTAGAATTCTGTCATTAATATCTCAAATAATATTCAATTTAAACACAAACCATTTAATACCCATTTCTCAAAAATGGATCATGACCTTGCATATAAAATTTCAGGTCCTAACTCTTAAAAACGTGTGAGTTATGCTACTTTTATCAGGGCGGACATTTTGTCAAACAAGTATCATGCAACCTCAAACCCGCTGGTAAAACATATCATATCTAAAACAATACTAATCATAAAATCAAACCCTTCAATACCCATCTGAAAAATTATGTTTTACCTCTATGGTTAAAATTTCAGCTTGTTTCAAGCTCATATACAAAATTTATGAACGTTGTCCTAAACCTGGGTTTGCACAGATCAGATTTTTACCATTTGCTCTCTATAATGCATACAAGTTTTATGTCTTCATCTTAACACAAGGAGATTTCTCCACTTTTCACACCCAATTAGCAATAAATAAAACATATTAACACCTGAAACATGAATCATACATTACCAATCACAGAGTAATTCAAATCATCAACTCTTATTCATTCCCAGAGCTTTCATACAACATTGTTCTCCACTTAATTCTTGCATACCTCCTCTGATTATCACTTTTTCATGCTTATTATCCACCATTCTCTTCTTTCCATGTTTTATTCAACCTCATACTCCCTTATTTCTCCCTTTACCAACTTCAAACAAAACAACTATATATCTCTATGATCTTAAACATAGAACTTATCTTATCTTCCTTGTTGAGATATTTGCTCAACTACATGCTAGAATAGGTGAGTCGGTTTGAATATGGCTTGCACATAGTTGTGCCAACTAGATATGATCTAGGAAAGCTAAAAAAACATATTCAAATAAATCTAATCCCTCTTCCTACGTAGACTTTTATGAAAACAGCCCATATCCACCTAAGACACCCACTTTTACTCTTACTATTGTAAAGAGTTTATTACATGATAATACAAAATTCAAACATAACATAACTGGAGAGAAAATCATTCAAATTCCAAGTACATGTTATTCATGCCTTGTATGCCTTATTCAAACTTTATTTATGCTCTCCAAGCATCATGGAGGATGCTCCTGCATCATACTTCCCCACTAGAAAGAATTTGAACTCCAGTTCAAATGAGGTATCTTTAGTCTTCACTGTACACCTGGATCCCAAGTCTTTGTTTCCAATGTGAGTGTTTGAGTCTCCTTGTTGTTTTTTTCCTTCATTTTCTTGCTTCTCTCTCTCTTTCTTGTATATGTTCTTCCTCAACTTCTTCTCATTTGCAAAACTCCATGCTTCTTCTTTATCATCTAGTATGTCTTCAAAATCTTCTTGTTCTTCATGGATGTCCTTCATCTCAGCAACCTCTACATATTCCTTCTCAGTTGCACCTGCATCATCATGTTTGGAATCATTTATTTGATGTCCATCCTTTTCTCTTGTTCTTGGTGTTTGTAGAGAACTTGTCTTGGCTTCCCTTAAGCTTGTGTTCACCAACTCTTTGTCATGTTGTCCTACATCTTCTTCTTGCATTTTCCATGGCTGCTCTTGTCTCATTCCTTTGGCTTCATTTCCTCCTTTATTTTCTTTTCCTCCATTGTATTCTTGTCTTGTTACACCTGCACATGGAACAAACATGTTAAGAAAACATACTCCCTTTGCTTCTTTGCTTTTCATCCTTGCATTCCTTTCTTTTTCTTGACTTCCCTCATTGTGTTCTTGTGCATTTTGAATGCTTCTCTGCCTCAAAAGTATTTCACCTTCTATGGAGTTCAT
This sequence comes from Taxus wallichiana var. yunnanensis, assembly GCA_018340775.1. Classification (NCBI taxonomy): domain Eukaryota; kingdom Viridiplantae; phylum Streptophyta; class Pinopsida; order Cupressales; family Taxaceae; genus Taxus; species Taxus wallichiana. Next base: position 643,223,035 of record CM031237.1, on the reverse strand, counting down.
TCCTAACTCCTCCTTGCACTCTTTGAGCTTCTTTCTCTTCACCAATGTCTCCACCTTTTTCTTAGTTTCTAGTCTTCTTAACTCATCCATTTTCTCTATGGACTGATCCAAACCTGTACCTACTATAACCAGCTCCTTAGGAGGGTCAAATAGCTCCTCCAACATTCTCATCTCAGCCTGCAATGCTTCTTCATCCATGTCTATGCTTGCTTCATCAAACTTAGGACAAGACTGCCCTTCTCCTTCTTCTAATCTCTGTTTTGGATCAGCATATTTAGTTATCTTCTCTTTCATGCATAGGAGTTCTTCATGCTCTTTCAACCTTCTTGGTTGCATGTTAGTCTTCATTTCATTCCATGATTCAATGTGCCTTTTAATAGTCTCATTAAATGAACCAAATGCATCATTACTCAAAACATTCAATGTCACTTGTTTACCTTCCATCTCTCTTGTTCTCTTTGGAATTTCCTCTGTCCTCTTGGGTGCTTCATGATTTTCTTTCTTTGCTCTCTTGAGCTATGTTGTTGTGGTGATCTCTCTCCATCCTCTGCTGCCCCAGCTATGTGCTTATGCTCATTATGTTTGCATTGTAATCCTTTCATGCTCTTGGCTACCCATACTCTGCTTTGCATGGCTTTAGGCTGATATATGATTTTTGCTCTATCTTTCTTGTGATCTGCTCCTTGTTTTGAGGCATTATCTTTATACCTCTCTCTTTGGCCTTCTTCTTGGCATGCATGGTTCATCATGCATTCTTCTTGCTTGAGGTCTATGCTTTTTTCTTTGTCTGTTGGCTTCTTGAGCCATTTTGGCACTATGTACCCATGATTGGGTATGAGCTTTGGATACTCATTGTTGTTCCTCTTTGTATACACCTGCACATCTGCAATCTCTTCCTTATATTCATAATTAGATTCAACATTCATCATTGCATTTACCTTCTCAAGGATCCTTAGCATGGTTGTTTCACTGATTCTACTTCTCTGGCTTGCAAGTACTTCTTTCTTACTTGTCTTCTCTCTTCTCTCTGCTGGAATGGTTTCCTGAGCGTCATGGAATTCATTTTCTTCTTCCATGTCTTCTTTAGTGTGTGGTAGGTCTGCAATTTCCCCCACATGAGATCTCATAACTTGATCTCTTCTACTGTCCTCTTCACACTCTTCTCTGGGTGCTTTGCTTGACCCATTTCTTACAACCTTCAAGGTCTTTCCTCTGATCTTCTCTCTGAGGTTTTCATACCTGCATACACATTCTTAAACACAATATTAGACAGCATAATTAGAGACAAAAATGTCTCCTTGAGTGTTCTTCTTAACACTCTTTCTCTTCCTTCCTTGAGTGCTTCTTGTGGCACTTCTTCTCCTTTCTTGTTCTCCATCATGAGAACTTCTTTCACCTCTTCTTGTTGCTCATCTGGAAACTCTTCTCTCTTCCTCAAGGCATCCTCCTTGTGCCTTCTATCTCTTTTCACCAATGACCTCACAGGCCATTTTATCTTCCTCTTCAATACTAGGCCACTCTGATGGCTCTCTTCTTCCTGCAACTGTAACCACATGGTGGTCACTCTCTCCAAATATCTCTTCACTTCCTCTATTTATTTTTGAAGTGATAATCCTTCTCTCATCTTCTTCTCTTTTCTCTTTTTCTCTCTCTTTTCTTGTTCCTTTTGATAGCTTAAGAACTTAACCAATTCACACACTGCTCCTACCTCCATGACTGATTCAATCACACACTTTATAATATGGAGTTCTCTGAAAAATATAGAAATAAATAGCTTGAAAACACGTGTTTGTTACCTTGACCTCCTTGGTATTTGATCTACCTTCTATTTCCTTTTATGGTTGTCCTTTGATCTCTTATCTGGCATCCACTTCTCTACACTAGTCTCTTCTTATGCTCTGGAAAGTATGGACAAACATTCCGTCTCCATATTCATCAGCCTTCTAAGGGAAGCATATACTCATCCTCAACCTGCAAGCTGCTATATATCCATTCACTGCTACAATATTAGAAACAATATCCATATACAATTATCATTTAGGAGCTTACAATCTTTTTTTTAAGAGCCTTCTCTCTCTGTTTCTTCTTTCTCTCTCACCATTCTCAATATGGATTCTATCTCCATTTTTCTAGATCTTCACCCAAGTCTTTTTCACCTTGGTCTATGGATCTTCTTAATCCTCACCTAGGTCTTTTTCACCCTAGTATTTTGGTCTTGTCTCACACAAGTCTATTTCACCTTGGTATTTTGACTTATTCTTGAGCTTAACTTGCTCCTGGGCTTCTTCTTCTTTCCACACTATCTTCCTTTAGCCACTCTAGGCCTTAAATACTTGTAGTCTCTTCACCTCAATCACCTGTGATCAACACTGTACCATTCAACATTTCACCATTAGCAAAACATATGAAAACAAAAGAGGTTCTTCTCGCTCTGATACCAAAAATGGTGCAACCTCTTAGCTCAGCTATCCTTCATAATAAAATCATGTCCAATACTCAATACTAAACCCACGGTCTCTATTCATGTAAACGTGTTTAAGATTTCATGGTGTATGTTCTTGTCTTCACTATCAAGCCTTGGTCTTTTCAAATGATGTATTCTCCTATCTTTATCACCAAACAAGGTTATACCTCCTATATCATGCATGAACCATCATAATACAGTAACATCTCTACATATCAAATCTCAATCCACAGTACCATGTGATCAAGAACCTTGTGGGAATTATATCTTGAAGGATCAAGTGGGAGTTTGCATTGATATTTTCCATTCAATGAACAAGTATATCTAATACAAATTATAACTCTAAATAGATGTTATCCTTACCATAATCCAATCTTTTAGAATGATAATTTATTAACCATTACATCAGTTTCCTTATTTTGTTCATTGTCCTACTCCTATAGGACTTGTAGAATTCTATCATTAATATCTCAAATAATATTCAATTTAAACATAAACCATTCAATACCCATTTATCTAAAATGTATCATCACCTTGCATATAAAATTTTAGGTCCTAACTCTTACAAACATGTGAGTTATGCTTTACTCGGGGTGGACATTTTGTCAAACAAGTATCATGCAACCTCAAACCCGCTGGTAAAACGTATCATATCTAAAACAATACTGATCATCAAATCAAACCCTTCAATACCCATCTGATAAGTGATGTTTTACCTCTATGATTGAAATTTTAGCTTATTTCAAGCTCATTTACAAAATTTATGAATGTTGTCCTAAACTTGGGTTTGCACAGATCAGATTTTTACCGTTTGCTCTCTATAATGCATACAAGTTTTATGTCTTCATCTTAGCACAAGGAGATTTCTTCACTGTTCACACCCAATCAATAAAAAAAATAAAACATATTAACACCTGAAACATGAATCATACATTACCAATCACAGATCAATTCAAATCATCAACTCTTATTCATTCCCAGAGCTTTCACACAACATTGTTCTCCACTTAATTCATGCATACGTCCTCTAATTATCAATTTTTCATGCTTATTATCCACCATTCTCTTCTTTCCATGTTTTATTCGACCTCATACTCCATTATTTCTCCCTCGACCAACTTCAAACAAAACAACTATATATCTCTATGATCTTAAACATAGAACTTATCTTATCTTCCTTGTTGAGATATTTGCTCAACTACATGCTAGAATAGGTGAGTCGGTTTGAATATGGCTTGCACATAGTTGTGCCAACTAGATATGATCTAGGACAGCTAAAAAAACATATTCAAATAAATCTAATCCCTCTTCCTATGTAGACTTTTATGAAAACAACCCATACATTTAAATTCCAAGTACATGTTATTCATGCCTTGTATGCCTTATTCAAACTTTATTTATGCTCTCCAAGCATCATGGAGGATGCTCCTGCATCAACTAGGCACATGTTGCATAACTAAAACATATTTATCAGATAAGTTTCATGGAATAGAACTATAAAGGAAATTATAAGGGATGTAGAATGACACAACAAGCATGCAATGTAAAAAGAAAGGAAAAAGAATGAATAAAAACATGTTTAGGAAAGAGAATAGTCACAAAATGATGCTTCCATTACTTCCAGAAATGCATAGAAATGTTACAATGGAAAAAGAGGCTGATATCCACATGCACAAGCCAATCTAGATGTCTGTGACTCAAAATACAAAAATATGAAGTCCTTAGGAAAATGCTTAAGGATTGAAAATTTTCCAACGTTAACAATGAGCCTAGCTCTTACATTTATATATGAATCATGAAAGAAGAGGATAAGAAGGAGGAAAACCTGAATTTGAAATACAACCACCAACAAGAAGCATTTAATGCCTATAAATCCACCTATACATCTATCAAATGTGTTTCCCCAAGTCTTTTTGACATGTTGGAGAAGGGAATTTGGGGGATCGATCAAATTGGGTGGTTGGGACAATCGAGATCTTCTCATTAATGCCCAAAAAGACATTTTCTCATTTCTCACCTAACATATCTATTAAGAATTGAATTTAAATGTCTAATATTGTATCATATGTCATTAGCTATTGATTGAGAATGGGCATACACCTATTGGTTGAAGGGACAACCAACTATACAAATGTTCTTATTTTTTCCGCCACATGTCATTCATTTACTTTTTGCAAGGATTTGGAATCATGTTGGTGGACTTGGACTGGTTGCATGTGGTACACTCAAGAGTGTTAGAGAATGGCATGGCACAGAAAGGCATCGAGCGGGGCTCAAGGTATGCGTGTGAAAGAATGAGGTGCGGGAAGAAGATAGAAGAAAGGTACGTGTAGCACATGAGGTGGAAATGAGGTAAAATGATGATTAGAGAATGTATAGTCAAGGTGAAATTATTACAATATAATGTGCGGGACACGTGAGAGGGCCAGGGGACTTAGCTAATCGACACAAGTGAAAGGCATGAGTAGATTAAATAGCTACTAGGAAGAAGGAGAATGTGTAGAAGATGTGCGTAAGGTAAGAGTGGAACAAAAAGGAAAAGGAAAATGGAAAGGAAGAAGGGCAAGCATGCAAGGGTACGCAAGGAGACAATGACCAAGTGAATGTGCAAAGGAGACCACTAAGGTGTGTGCCATTGTAATGAATATCTCTTAGCCATAATATGTATGTAAGTTGTCCAAATAACAAGGAGAGTTATTTGGATAACAAGTAGTTGAAAATGACCGAGGAGATAAGGAATAATATCATGTTTCTTAGCATTTAGATTAAACTTGAGAGGTACCTGGTAGCAGTAAGACTTGATGTTTACTTATACAAACACGTGTAGAAGACATATGATTAAGATGAGGTGTAGAAGAAGAACTGGACGGGGCTTGAGAAGAATCCTTGAGATGTTGGATTTCAGCTATGAGATATGTAATCATGGTTTCCATAGCTTGAATTTTATCTCGAAATAAACAATATAAATCTTGAATTGACTTGTAAATGGATTGATTGGTTGTGGTGTTAGGACCAATAGAGTCATCGAGAGATGATCAAAGATGATACTTACTTCTACAGTGATGTATTGCGATGGAGATACATATTGTCTAGTTATTTTAAGAGAACATATTTGAAAGGTGGGTATATTTGAAGTAATTTATGTAAGGATAATTTAGGAGCCATGAAAGAAGATTGGATAGAATAGGAAAAATAAGGATCCAAATGTTTGATCACAACCTGGGTTGACCAAATGGTTTAATATAAATTGAATTAAATATAATTGCAGAGTAACTACTATAAAGAATGACATACAAATACTAATTTATAGTAAAGACACAATCAAACAAACATGTATGATGTAAAAAACTAAGCAAGAGATGGAAATAGGAGACTTAGCTGATTTCTAAGTGGACTAGAGGTGATGTGGGCAATTAAAATCTTTGAAGCAGGTTGTAAAAATTTTGTTAATGCTCCCTAGAAATTATGGAACCAAGGAATATCACAAGAAAGGGGTGCTGTAGGAGGCTAGGGGTGCCTAGGCGCTAATGACTAGATCTAAGCATTGGTGGCCATGAAAATTTTTAGAACTGATTTTTTGTGTCATAGAGGTTCACATTGTTTCCTTTTTGTTATTTGATATTTTGAAGGTACCTATAACCTACAAAATAAAATATCTACCTGCACATGTCCACAAACCAAATCAAATATAATAAAAAAGATGTAGAATGTGGAGTGGGAATTACCCCAATGGTCACCCAAAGAGTGAACTTACTATCAAGCGGTGTACTACATCTCATACCCCATGTAGTTATGTGTGAAAGTGTGTGTAATGATGCCCTAGGATTCCCTTGTGTAAGTTGCACTAAGATAGCAGGCTAGATCTAGAATGCTCGATATGCAAATGTGTGGGATGGAATATAATAGACTTCTCTTCATATGTTGTGTATGCATAAGTGATGCATCCCTTTTCCCTTGTGTGAGTTTTTTAGATGGACGCCTTTGATGTTGTCTTGTTCCTTTTGGATGTAAGCTTAGGTGATAGTAAGTAATGTTAGTGCTTGTCCTCTATTTTTGAGAAGTAATTAAGTATATATATGATTCCCTTGTTTGAATTTCATAATTCACAACTGGAAGGATGACCCATCAGTGAAAAAGATTCCCAAAATATAAAATATACCCAAAAAGAGAGAGTAAAAGGTAAGAAAGGGTCAAGAGTTCCCGATGGACAAAAAAGCGCCTAAGCCCTAGTGTCCTAACCGGGAACCTGATCGAGGATCATTTTCAAAAGTTCCCTAAACATCTCTAAATGGTGTCAGTGCAGAAGATCATCTCGAGAGCTTTCCAACGACTGTGAGAACGCGACAAACAAACATCGGGAGCTCTAGATATGTTCAGTCAAAGTTCGATCAATGGGAAAGTCAACTCTGGTCAACTGGTCAATATTTGGACCAATCGCACTGTGACACGTGGCTTGCCAACACTCGTCGAATTCACTCGATTTTCCTATCGGGAGACGACAAGTGGACTATAGGATTACCGAGTTAATTATTTCCATACCACATTGTATGGGTCGAAATTATATTGGTAAGGCCACTTTCCAAATGCCACATGTATATATTAATGTTTAAAACATTAGTATTAAACCATGTTGTTGCTAAGCACGTGGGTGGTGAAGTGGTTGTTTGGGAGGCATTAAGCCTTGCGTGGATGTTTCCACGTGGAAGAAGGAAATTGAAGCGGTTGTTGGGGGTGGTTATAAGCCTAACGTGGTCTTTGACCACCTTATGTGTGTGGAAAGGCTTAAAGCCTTAAACATTATCAAAACCGCCCACCCCTCTTTAAGCGCTTCCTATGGGATTTAATCCCATTAAATATTCAATGCCTCTCCTTATGGGATTTTTATCCCTTAACAAATGTTATGCCGCTGCATGGGATTTACTCCCATTTCCTATGCAATCCGTTAAATTGGAAAATTTATCCCAAATTCTATGCTACGGGCTATGGTATTTTTAGCCTAAGGATTATATGGAATGCATATTTTGAGGGCCCTAAAATTGTATAAATAGGGTACCTAGTTCATTGTAATGGACACACATTACACACAAACTCCGAGACAAGCTCATTCTGAGCGCTAGGGCGAAGTCCGAGCCAAAAGGAGAATGAGAAATTGTTGTGTGAAGACCTAAATTATTTAGGCATTATTATTTTTTATTATTATTGACCTATTTTTTTAGGCAATAATAAATTAAATATTTATGGCTAGGAGTTATTCAAACTACCTAGTCGGCCCATAGCGCCACAGTAAATTACTTGCAAATCTTGGATTGTCGACTGGAGTGCTAGCTTCGCATTGATAGCATCGGGAAGGCCGATCGAAGCCGAAGGAGATTGTGCGTCAGTAAGGTGGAAGTCGGGTGTTATTTTTCACCCTTGTCATCTGAAGGTTTGGTGTACTGATAGGCAAGTAAAATTCCATTAGGTTTTCTTGTGAAAGTACTATTGTAACTTACAAGTTTTGACTAGTGGAATGGTTTGACCACGAACCCGGAGACGTAGGCAATTGCCGAACTCCGTAATCAATCTGTGTGTAATTTTCATTATTGTCTTGCATTATTTTTAAATTGGTTACTTAAAAGGAGTAAATTATCGGCAACTAATTAAATCCTATAAGGGTCTGAGATTAGGTCGTAATAATCTGATTATTTTCGGATCAAGTTTGGTATCAGAGCTAGTTTTACAGAAATGGATCTATACCTTTTCTTCCAGCTGCCGGTTATGCTTGCATTATTGGGCACCATGGTTTGAGTAATGATCACTCGACATCGAGAACATGATCGCTAGATTGTGGAGTTACAAACCCACATAGCTATTGTTTGAGAGCATCAACGCAAGAAACAACGATGCATCGCAAAGTTGCAGAGAAGCTTGGATGCTCCACTTGGGAAGGGGGCTGAAGCCATTCAGCTTGAAGCACCACTTGGAGAGGCAACCTTCACCAGACTCGGTAATATGTCGTCATTGTGACAAAGGGCACGAAACCGAGCAATGCTGGAAATTGTATCCAGATAGGAGGCCTAAGTGGATGTAGAAGAAGGAAAGGCTATTACAGGGCCCAACACCAGCTAGTCAGTAGCACCATTTGCATGAAGATCACCAGTGGAACATCCAGACATCATCCTGTGACATGTGAGTGCCTCTAGACAGTGGATTCCAGTGGTTACACGAGCACAGTTAGTAACCCTTATTCTCGATTGGACTATCGAAGTAGGGTATGTAACTGTCGATGTGGTGCGCCGATTAGGACTTCCCACGACACCACTTCCTCATACCAAGATAGTTGGTACAGAAGATGGTACTCTACATGGAGTGTCTACCAGTTATTGCATTGTGAGCTTCACAATTGGGAGACGAGTTTCCGAAAATATCACTCTCGACATCATCCCTTTGGAGATGGACGAAATGGTATTAGGAAACTTCTACTGACTTGCTCGTCAAGGCTATATGACTGATGATAGGAGTGGAGTGGAGCTTCACCTTAGGCATAACTAGAGGATCGAGTTCACGATAGGCCATGTTGTTTGTATTGCACAAGGTGAAGACAGTGAGACTTTAGAATCATATGTACCTAGGGATCAAGCAGATCCTAGTGCAGAGTCGAGCTCATATGTCTCTGCGGATCATCCAGATCCAGACATGGAGGTCGCGTACATTCGAGCTGACAATGAGGATCCATATGCAGAGGAGTGAGAGCCTAAGGATCCATAGGACACCTATTGAGGTATCCTAGATAGACACCGAGGATTCTACATTTTGGTAAGAAATCTAAGGTGCAAATAAAGTTGACTTTGTTCAACTATTGTATGGGTTTTTCCGAGCATTATTTATTGCTCTTGTTATAATAAAACCATAAACTATTGTGTTAGGTAGAATGTATTGGTAAGACCCCTTTGAGGGCAATGTGTGTATACATCTAACTAGACATGGCACATTAGTTAAAGACCCAATTTTGGGCAATGTTTGTACTCTGTTATACTTGCATTAGTAAGACCCCAGAGGGCAATTATTTTGGTGATTTTTCTAACACCATAAAATGCAGTATATTTTCCTTGTTTAGTCATTGTTCTAGTAGGGAGGAGACAAATGAAGTCAATCCACATTGTGATGCAGTGGAGAAAGACCAATCTCGTCATGCAGAGTCGAGAAATGGAAAAAGAGTTCCTCATCCCAGAAGAAGGAGATTAAGAGGAATTTTTGTGCTCATTGCCAGAGGAATGGGCATCGGGTGGAAAATTGTTGGAAACTGCATCCATCTCGCCATCAGAGTAATGGCAAGCCAAATATGGAATGGAGGCCTATTGCAAAGGTAGAAGAAGTTTCTACTCCACCACCAGTTGACAATTCAACCCAAGACCAGGTAATACTTGAAAGTGAAAGTCCTTTGAAATGGGTAAGTCAACAATTTTTCAATTATATATTGCATAATTCAGATTGAGGAATCGTATGCAGTATTAAGTTTGGAGATCAGATATTGTGAGAAAATGCTGAGAGAAAGGTTTACAATACTCAGTGGATTTTCTTACTTAGAAAATTTGATTAATGCTCTTAACATATCTCCTAATCAGCGTGTGAGTACCTATTACAACTTAGATACAGGATTTGACTCATATAAAGCTTGGAGATTGATCTGCCATTTGTGCAGACAATAGAGTTCACAGAGATCAGCTCGAACTTCATTTTGTGTAGAGGCATTATGACCGTGCAGCAGAATGGTAGCTGAATCACCATTGGCATTGACGTCGGTCGAACTTCATTCTGTGTAGAGGCATTGTGACCGTGTAGTAGAGTGGTACCTGATATTAGTGTGTCAACAAAGAGGAGCTCTAAAAGGATTAGCTCGGAACGTCATTCGGTGTCAAGGCATTGCGACCACACATACGAATGGTAGCTGATCAACAGACTTAGCATCATGCATTGGAGGCTTGAGGTCTTGAAAAATGCTTAGCATCATGTATCGGAGGCGTTGAGGTCTACAGAGACTTAGCATCGTGCATTGGAGGCTCGAAGTCTTGAAAGAGGCTTAGCATCATGCATCGGAGGTGTTGAGGTCTGTAATAGACTTAGCATCATGCATCAGAGGCTCGAGGTCTTGAAAGAGGCTTAGCATCATGCATCGGAGGCGTTGAGGTCTGTAAAGGGACAAGGCATTGTCCATCATTGACATCAGATCAATCAAAGCTCTACGTAACATGGAGTTCCTTCAAACCAGTTTAGATTCTGCGGAATCAACTTGGAACCAGGAGCTGTGTTATAGAGTTAAAGAAGATCCTTGTTGTCAGATATCAAGAAGCTTAGCACCGCATAGAAGGAGCATTGAGGTTTCATACAGAAACTTAGCACCATCAAGAGGAGGCGTGGAGGTCTTCTTCGGATATCGAGTGGAGCAACAGAAGCATCATGGACCCATAACCCACAGTCCCAGGGATCATATCGAGTTTTCAAAGTGATAAGGTTGGAGGAGAAGACCCAAAGGTCTACTACAAAGCAGCACTTTTGAGGTGGCAGCAAAGTTTTTCAGATTCTGGATAGTATGGAAGCTTTTTGGGACAAAAAGCTTTTCTCAGTGGGGAGGTGTGATCAGGGGATCATTTTCAAAAGTTCCCTAAACATCTCTAAATGGTGTCAGTGCAGAAGATCATCTCGAGAGCTTTCCAACGACTGTGAGAACACGACAAACAGACATTGGGATCTCTAGATATGTTCGGTCAAAGTTCGGTCAATGGGAAAGTCAACTCTGGTCAACTGGTCAATATTTGGACCAATCGCACTGTGACACGTGGCTTGCCAACACTCATCGAATTCGCTCGATTTTCCTATCGGGAGATGACAAGTGGACTACAGGATTACCGAGTTAATTATTTCTATTCCACATTGTATGGGTCGAAATTATATTGGTAAGGCCACTTTCCAAATGCCACATGTATATATTAATGTTTAAAACATTAGTATTAAACCATGTTGTTGCTAAGCACGTGGGTGGTGAAGCGGTTGTTTGGGAGGCATTAAGCCTTGCCACGTGGAAGAAGGAAATTGAAGCGGTTGTTTTGGGGGCGGTTATAAGCCTAACGTGGTCTTTGACCACCTTATGTGCGTGGAAAGGCTTAAAGCCTTAAACATTATCAAAACCGCCCACCCTCTTTAAGCGCTTCCTATGGGATTTAATCCCATTAAATATTCAATGCTGCTCCTTATGGGATTTTTATCCCTTAACAAATGTTATGCCGCTGCATGGGGATTTACTCCCATTTCCTATGCAATCCGTTAAATTGGAAAATTTATCCCAAATTCTATGCTATGGGCTATGGTATTTTTAGCCTAAGGGATAATATGGAGTGCATTTTTTTGGGCCCTAAAATTGTATAAATAGGGTACCTAGTTCATTGTAATGGACACACATTACACACAAACTCGGAGACAAGCTCATTCCTAGAGCGCTGGAGGCGAAGTCCGAGCCAAGAGGAGAATGAGAAATTGTTGTGTGAAGACCTAAATTATTTAGGCATTATTATTTTTATTATTATTGACCTATTATTTGTTAGGCAATAATAAATTAAATATTTGTGGCTAGGAGTTATTCAAACTACCTAGTCGGCCCATAGCGCCACAGTAAATTACTTGCAAATCCTGGATTGTTGACCAGAGTGCTAGCTTTGCATTGATAGCGTCGGGAAGGCCGATCGAAGCCAAAGGAGATTGTACGTCAGGAAGGTGGAATTCGGGTGCTATTTTTCACCCTTGTCGTCCGAAGGTTTGGTGTACTGATAGGAAAGTAAAATTCCATTAGGTTTTCTTGTGAAAGTACTATTGTAACTTACAAGTTTTGACTAGTGGAACGGTTCGACCACGAACCCGGAGACGTAGGCAATTGCCGAACTCCATAATCAATCTGTGTGCAATTGTCATTATTGTCTTGCATTATTTTTAAATTGGTTACTTAAAAGGAGTAAATTATCGGCAAATAATTAAATCCTATAAGGGTCTGAGATCAGGTCGTAATAATCTGATTATTTTTGGATCAGAGCCAATATTTTAGGCCATATAAAATAAATCAATTAGGTTCTTTCGGGGTTGTAGTGTGTGTCGGACCAAAGAGAGAGTAAGAGATAAATAAAATAGGCCAAAGATAGTTGTCAAACACTATTTTCTTGCTTACCTATCATGTCTACACTAGTATGCTTTAGGACCTAGAAAATACCCAAGTGCATGATTTTTTGTCTATAATTTCTCATAAATTTCCTTGATATATTTTTTTCCACAAGCCAAAATAGTCCAATTAAAGAGAGGGAGCCTAAAGTGAAATAATAAACAATAATCAAACAAATATCTCACATGCAATAGCTTTGTGGTGAATCTTACCATTCCTAGGAACTCCACCGCCTTTTAAAACATTAATTGTCATTAATATCTCCATTCTACCACATTTCAAAGCATGAATATTTTTTCTCTCACTTTCCCTCCACTTGCATAGAAGTTACAATGAGTGAACTAATACTGGTGTTTTTGAATAATTACCTTTAATTAATAATTAAATGGTGGTCTTGCTATGTTTTATAACAATATGTTTGCATGGTGGTCTAGTTATGACTAATAATTAATAACTAAATAATCACAATGCTCTATGTCATGGTCAAGGACCATTATAAATTTTAAACATAGTATTAACACCTTTCCATGGTATAAGACCATTTAATAAAACACTAGAATTTACCAACTTTGTCTTTATATAGGTATTAAAATGATTAAGTTCAATATTTCTTGTAATCGAATGTTTAGAATAGGCATATGCTTGTTCTCATACCAATAAACATTCTTTTGTCTTGTATTGAATTGGCATATGCTTGTTCTCATATAAGAATCCCGAAAGAAGATTAGAGATAAAATTTACTTAATTTTGGAATGCGAAAGTTGTTATTCTCACAAACCGCATAGATGTATTAAAATGATTAAGTTCAATATTGCTTGTTTTAGAATGTTTAGTATGGGCATATTCCCATTTTCATACAAATACTTTTTTTTCTTGTATTGAATGGGCATATGCCCATTCACATATAGGAATCATATAAGAATAATAAAGATACAATTTACTTTTTTAGAATGTGAAGTTTCCCATTATCACAACCTTTATATAGGTATTAAAATGATTATGTTCAATATTGTTTATATTAGAATGTTTAGAACGAGCATATGTCTATTCTCCTACAAAAAAAAAAAAATTGTCTTGTATTGAATGGGAAGATTTTCATTCTTATATAGGAATCATAGAAGAATAATAGAGATAAAAAAATTGTTTTAGAATGGTAATTTACCCATTCTCACAACCTTTATAGAAGTATTAAAATGATTATGTTCAATATTTCTTGTATTATAATGTTTAGAATGGTCATATGCCCATTCTCATACAAACAAAAAAATTATCTTGTATTGAATGGAAATTTCCCCATTCTCATATAGCAATCATATAAGAATAATATATTAAAAAAATTACTTTTTTAGAATGGAAAATTATCCATTCTTTCATATAATCAAATATTTTTATATTGAATGGGTAGACACACGTTTTTATGTAGGAATCATATAAGAAGAATAGAGATAAAATTTACTTTTTTTTAGAATGGGCAATTCCCCATTATCATGACCTTTAAAAAGGTATTCAAATTATTATGTTCAATATTGTATTGAATGGGTGTATGCCTTTTCTCATATAGAAATCATAGAAGAAGAATAGATGTTATAATTTATTTATTTTAGAATGGGAAGATGCCCATTCAATACAAGATAATTTATTTTTGAATGAGAATGGTAATATTCACATTATAATATAGAAATATTGAACTTTATTTGAAATATTCTCATACACGCAATACAAACAGAATGTCAAGCTTAATCTCTTAAACACCCCTATAAATTCTATGAGAATGAGTAGTTTCTCATTCTAAAATAAATAAATAATAACATCTATTCTTATTTTATTATTCCTATATGATAATTAGCATCTACCCATTCAATACAAAATAAAAATGTTTGTTTTTATGAGAATGGGCATATTCCCATTCTAAACATCCTAACACAAGCAATATTAAACATAATTTTATTACCTCTATAAAGTCTGTGAGAGAAAATTTAATTTGTTTTAGAATAGGAACTTTTCCATTATCACTTCCTTGATGATTTCTATTTGATAATGGGCATATGCCCATTCTTTACAAGATAAAAATATACATTTGTATGAGAATTTGTATATTCCCATTCTAAACATTATAATGTAAGAAATATTGAACATAATAATTTTAATACCTCTCTAAAGGATATAAGAATGGGGAACTACCCATTCTAAAACAAAAAAATTTTAACTCTATTCTTATTCTATGATTCATGTATGAGAATGGACATTATAATTCAATACAAGATAAAATTGTTTGTTTATATGAGGATGGGCATATTCCCATTCTAAATATTCTAATACAAGCAATATTGAACTTATTAATTTTCATACGTCTATAAAGAATGTGAGAATGAGAAACATCCCATTGTAAAACAAATTAAGTTTTATCTAAATTCTTCTTCTATGATTCCTATATGAGAATTTCACATTCTTATAACCTTTGCAATATTGAACATAATCATGTAATAGCTCTATAAACGTTGTGAGAATGGGGAACTTCCCATTCTAAAACAAATAAAATTTTAACTTCATTTTTCTTCTATGATTCCTATATGATAATTTCCCTCTATATGTAGTTATAGCTATACCCACGACAACAACTAGAACTATGTCTCATTCTCATAGCCTTTGTAAAGGTATTAAAATTATTATATTTTATCTTTTATTGAATTGGAAATATTGAGAATAATAATTATAATACCTCTACAAACATATTTAGAATGGGGATATTCCCATTCTAAATAAATTTTAACTCCATTCTTCTTTTATGATTCCTACATGAGAATGGGCATTTTAATATTATATCTTGTGTTGAGTTGGAGATATTGAGCATAATCATTCTAATAACTCCGTAAAAGTTGTGAGAGTGGGGATATTCTCATTCTAAAACAAAGTAAATTTTAACTCCTTTCTTCTTCTATGATTCCTACATGAGAATGGGCATCTTCCCATTCAATACAAACAAACAATTTTATCTTGTATTGAATGGGCAGATGCAATCATAGAAGAAGAATAGAGTTAAAATTTATTATTATTTATAATGGATAGTTCCCCATTCTCATTGCCTTTATAGAGGTATTAAAATGATTATATTCAATATTGCTTATATTAGAATGAAGAATGAATAAATTAATCTATATCAAGGAAATATATATGAATGGTGATATTATATGCAAATAATTGCATACATTTATATTCCTCATTCTTCTACATGTTTCTTTTATAAAAATGTTTAGAATGGGTAGATTTTGATATACATTCTTTCACTAACAAATTTTGTAACAGGAAAAATGGATCTTATTACCACTACCCTATATTAATAAATTCCATTTTTTGATGGTGCAAAAGATTGGGAAAGAAGGGATGAATAATGGTTTGTTGAAGTTCATAATCTTGACAATTATTACAATGATCTATGGTTGTTTCATTCCTTGGAAGACAAACATACATAATTGGTATTCTTTTGAGCATAAAGTGTATATCAGATACTATTGTATCTATGCAAGTGGAAGAAATAGAAAACACAACAAGAACATGCTCAATACTTCAAATGGAGTTACATGTTTCTCTACATAAAAAATATGGCATGGAACAGTTTGTTAAACATCACAAATATTCATGTTATAGTTATGGCTAGAATATAGATCCATACATTGAAGGGGACAAGAGTGGTGTATAAAAATTTAAGCTATTTATGATAGAATTACAACTATATAGAAATAACTTTTTTTTATTAGAGGTAAAAAAGGGTTGAGGGGACCCTACCCCATACAAAATGTTACCAGTTCCTTACAAAAAGGCCAAGGGATATACCATTGAAGCCCTACCACAAACCCAAAGCAACACAAGACCAACAACAAGGAGATACAAACATAAAGGAAAGTATCCAAACAACAAATAAATAGAGAAATAACAAATAGTAGCATTAAGAAACTAACAACAAAATAGCTTAGAACTAACAGTAGAAACCAATATCCCATATTTTATGTCACTCTTTTATCAGGTCCCCACTAAGTTCATGCATCCATTCCATTCTTTAACAAGGGAATCAATGGTAGCTTTCCAAAACTTTATTAGTATTAACTTTATTATTATGCATTTACTTCATTTATTTCCCACAACTTAAATATGGATAAGGAATTGAGCCAAATAAGATTGCATTCCAAAATGTTTATGATGATTAGAAGATAAAAAATTCTAATATGGAAATATAAATTTTAGAATCACACTTTCAAGAGCTAAAGGAGTCTACAAAAGAAAAATCTTTATTAAAGCTAGCATAAACTAAATTAAAAAAATTGAATCTATAATAACCGAGGAGATTCAATTTTTTTTATTTTGTGGGAAGTATTTCACAATTGATATTGTTTGCTTTTATTTAGCTCCTTCAAAATAACAATACTGATCACTTATTCAATAATTGTTAGTCTCTTTGTTAACTTTATGTTATGCAACCATGTGCCTCTTCATTCGGATGCAATGTTTCTTACCTTATAAAAAAATATTGGTGATGTTTTTAACATGGAGTTTGAGCATGAAATACATGATAGTGAGACTTAATTTTACATTATTAATGGGAAACATACTATTGAATCTAAAAACAAATCCTTACAAATCTGGATTTTATATCTTTTCATGATAGAATGAAACAAAGGTATGTTTGTATTCTATCTTCCAGAGAAATGTCATATTAAATATTCAATATTTGTGAAAAACAATATGGAGAAAAAAACATGGGTTTGTAAATTATTTATTAAAAATTTGAACAAATCCATATCAAGGTGGATCTTAAGAGGACACCACAACGTTCTAGTTCTGGTTGTGAAAAGATAAAAGGATGGAAGGTATTTATATTTTGTACTAAATTTTATTGCACATTGAAATCAAATAAATACAAATTTTAATTTTTTTATAACATGTCAAACTAATAAAATTTATTTTCATGTTCACATGCATACATTCAAAAGGAAAATTTTACTTATTTTTTAGAAGAAAAATTTGGATAGTTTGAATGAGAAGATTCAAATTATTCTTATTCTAGATGAAATTTGGGATAAGTGGGTGTTATTATTTTATCTATACACCAATGGTGGGTCAGTTTGTTACCCAAAAAATATACTTGACTCATATTTCAAGCCTTATTCATTAGAATTTCTTACAACATGAATTTTCAAAGGCACAAAAGGTATGACACCTGAAGAATTATATGTCCTTTCCCATAAATGTATAAGTGGTGAAGTTTGGTTCAAAATAGAACCTAGTGTAAATGCAATATCTCTAGATGATTATTGCAAAATAGTAAAGGAGAATAGAGCCACAAGATAAAAATTTATATCTTATATGTAGGAAAGAGTTCTAGAACAAGTTGCTCTTATGGGATGCAATGCATCAAATGTGGTTGAGAAATTTGACATGCATGAGACTCATTTTTCTCAACTATGTCAAGAGCTTAGAGATGAAAAGAAAAAAAAGGAAATCTACTCCATCAGGGAAAGGGAGTCAAGGAAATATGTCAAATTACTCAAAAACCATTGTTGAACTACTTGGATTATATGTATCTTTTATTGATACACGTCATCAACCAAGGGAGAAAGATATATATGAATTCACATTTTAATGTTCTTATCCTTTTTTACTGAGTATAACATTGAAAGGTTTTGAATACAATTTTCTCCACTCATTTTAGAAGTTGTAATTGTTGATTTTTGTAATGTTGTGAGTATTATCTCACAAAAATATATTATAGATCTTCTAACAATCATTGGGTCTAGTACAATGAATTGTGTTTGCATATTTATACTTCCAACAGTACAAGATTACTTATTTCATACTACTATAAGCATATATATGAAGAAAGCAAAAATATATGCAACAATTTCATAAGGGTGCTACAAAATTATGAATGTAGAAGGTGGGTTTCAAGGGATGTCAATAATTTTTACATTTATGGTGTTCATGATTCAACTGATATGGATGAGGAAGATATGGCAATGGAACTAGATTGGAAACATGCAGATCCCTAAGATATTATTAAACCAAATTAAATTTGATTTGTCATCCCTAAATGTCCTTTCAAATATGATAGATTTGTGCATTTTTGGAGCACATGATTGAGAGATATAACTATTATTCATCCCCTATTTTAATATTATATGGTGGGACAAATGCAAAAAGGAAGAACATAATATAAAGAGGACCTAGCTTATCTATGTGATGGATAATCCTAAGCAGGTGATCATGCTTCAACAATATTATAAATATCTAACTATGCCTCCAGGTGAATAACCTCTATGATTTATGTATTGTTTATATATTCGTCTCTTTTATGTAATTGAGAATAGACATATATCCATTCTTAACATTTTTTAATTTATATGTAGTTCTAATATTAAGATGTATTTCCTTCATATAGTTTTCTCCATAGACTATTTTTCAAAATGATATAAATGGGAGAACTCCCATTCTTATGTTGTCACACCTATAATCTACATTCTCTATTTTTTTTTATTAACATTGTTCGAATGGACATATGTTAGTTCTCATACAAAAATATGAAAAAAATAGAGGATAATGTTTAGAATAGATATATGCTTGTTCTCATATTATAGAAAATATGGAAAAAAATTAGAGGTTACATTTTTACTCTTCATAAAATAAGTAGAATCTCCTCATTCCAAATATTATCTGAATGGGAAGATGCACTTTTTCAATAATTTTGAAACCTCCTTTATTTAATTGAGAATGGACAATTGTCCATTATTTACAATTTTTAATTTACATTCTAAGTATCTATGTTCATTGGCAGAAATTGTTGAGCCACTACAAACATATATGAGTGGAGAACAAAGTTCAATCCATGAGGTTAATCAATTAGAGGTGGATATTATTCCTAACCATAACATGATGTCATCCAACCAAAAATATGTTCCCCAATAGAACATGGAACTGATGGTGATTAATATTGAAGCTACATCAAACCCTACACCATGGATTATGACAGTTGGCTCACAAAACATGTATCAAGTACTATTTAAGAATTAATTTTTTTATTAATTTTCAATATTGGTTGGAATCAATTTGTTAAACATATCCTAATTACAATTCTTATGTGTAGATATAACTAGAGAAAACCTAAAATCAATAAAAATATGTAAATATAAAGGTAAAAATATTTTTGTTAAATATTCTCATTGTATTTTAAATATATATAAGTTAATAATGAAGTTTCGATATTATTTTTACACTTTTGCCTCCAAAGAAACATTTGTTTTTATTTAATTAAAAGGATTGTTAGTTCAAAATCATACTTCTCAAAGGTCAAATAAATTTCAATTGAACAATCAATACATTCAACCAAGAATGTATATTGCCCATTTTCTAACAATTGTATCTAGACAGTTTTAAATAACATTTTGGTCTACATTGGATACAAATGCCAATGTAGAAAAAATTGCAATGAAACTATTACACATAATTAAAGTGGAGGTTCATCCTTTGTTTTTCTAGGTTATGGAGAATCTGTGAAAAAAGGAGAAATACTTATTATAAATTTGGACACAATTTGGAAAACACCAAAATTCCTTACAAATTTTAAACTACAATTGTATTTAATGTAATAAAAAAGGAGTTCCTAAAGATAATTTTTGGTGTCTCCAAAGGATTTTTCTGAAAAATAATTTACAAATAATAAATTAATTATGTCAATGTTTTTACAAAACTAGCCTTGATAGGGGATGCAGATGATGTAAGAGAAGTATTAAAGAAATGTTGTATGTTTCAGACAATAGTTGAATAAATCAATATATAAAATTATGTTTATTACAATTTTGTAGTTATTTTACCCATTTTCCATATGATGTGATTATTATATAATTCTTATAATGTTATTGATAGTTTTAAAAATTAATGCTCAAAACTAGCCTTGATAGGCTTTGACAAAAAAGTTTATCAATAAAATCATACACTATAAACTATGATTTAATTTATTGAAAAATAATTGTGTTATTGGTTGGTTTTTCAGATCTCGTTCCACATGGAAATAATTTATTGGTTTTGGGGTAGAATAATTTCTCTTTGGAGTTCTAGGGATTACTAAATTTAGATCACCGACCATACAACCAAATTTTACATATGCATGCTATCGATACTTCAGTCATACATTTAGCCCTACATTGTTAAGGATAACACAACAACATTTTGATATTGGATTGTGGTTTACATACATGCATTCAAGAGAACAACATGCCTTCATTCAAAAATTTGACTAGCTAAGAAATATTGAATTTTTTTGCTAGGGCATAATGCAATGTGAAATTAACAACAAATTTTTAAGATCAAAGAAGGGGAATATTGTGCCAGTTTACATTAAAAACATGCAAAAGGTTCTCGACAAGTATATTCAAATATATGGAGTAGATAACATATTGTTCATAGGTGAAACAACATGTTTTTTTCATGATAGAAATGAGGCACTTTTATTTGGATTTCCCTCAAGTTGGAAATTTGATGGCACAATGCATTCTGATAGAAAAATATTCACACACTTATGTACATGGTTAAATCATGTGGGGCCACACCCAAATTTACGTCACTCTTTGGAAACATATAAAAGAACAATTACTGATTTTGATTGAGTTTACTTGATACTATTACATATATATATATATTATATATATATATATAATATATATATATATATATATATATATATATATATATGTAATAGTATCAAGAAACTCAACCAAAATCAGTAATTGTTCTTTTATATGTTTCTAAAGAGTGACGTATATATATATAGGTTTAATTTTATAGTCTATCTCATAAAAATTCATTTCTTACCTTCATTTTATGCAAAAAGAATTATAACTTGTATTTATCTCATAACAATTCATTTCCTACCTTCATTTTATGAAAATAAAATTGTAACATCTATTTTTTTCATCATTTAAAATCCATGTTATAATTATACTCTTGTCAATTTTTATTGATATCATAAATTACATGCAAAATTACACACAACTATATATATGATCAAAATAGGTAAGAGTGATTGCACAAAAGGCTCAGCATTGGTCCACAATAACAATAAACCACATGCAAATGCATACAACCCCATAGTTTGTAGAAGGTACTCCATCTCATAAGACTTCCACAATAAAAATAAATCACATTCAAAATTTACCCACAAGTATATGATTTGAGGTAGGTAAACAATGTAATTATAGTTTGTCTTAGATGTTATCACAAATTTGTTACTATTGGGTCAAATGGTATCATCATTATATATTTTAATTAATAGAGAAATATTGCATATTATGCCTTGTATAGAATGAACATATGCTCGTTCTCAAACATTAAATATAGAGTTGGAAGAGGACTAATAAATTCAATCTCATAAAGTCAAAATGGAGGAAGAATAAAGATTGTTATGTGATGAGATAGGCTATACATTTATTTTATATGCAAAATACATTGATTATTTATTATGCATTACAAATTTATAAGTGTAAATTAATAAAAATCAATGAATGTAAATTAACACAATAAGTATTTCCTAATCTTACTAAAAATTGTAAACCCCTAAAATTGAAATCCAACAAATATGATATATAATTCTAAAAAAACGTTGTTTGGTTTCTAATAACAACAAAATCAAATTCCAATGTTTGATATAAATAAACCAACATAGCCAATTTAGGTTTTTAATGTAGACTAGAATATGTCCAAATTTAATGAAATTATGGTTATACCCCGCTCTTATCATATTCACACTATCCATAGCTCTATCCTAGCATCACCCCATCATATTCCTCCATTGACTACCATATATCGTACTCATAGGGATTCAAGTGTGCATGCGAGGTCTTCCATTGTTTCATTTGTACAAGTGTAGGGATTGGTTTATTTATAAACTTTCGTGGTAATATTTGGACTTTCCCTTGAGCCATTTTCCCACCGGTTTGATTTTGTGACTCACTCATGAGTGATCTTGGCTTACTCAATAAACTTGGTGAGTGTGATAGTTCGAGTAAAACTAGGTGGTAAGCCATGGAATGTTAAATGCAATCCATAGATAGTGAATGAAAAGTTTCTCATTAGGATGTAAGATTTTCTTTGTTAAACTAACGCTATTTAACTCATTTATAATGTGATACAAGTGATTTGGTTTCAATAACTTGAATGCTTAATTATAAGAGCTCATATATAACAAAACAATATGATTTATTTGTTATATCTTTATCAATAACATTAGGTATTTAATTCCAAACACTTTTTAATGAACTTTAATCATTTATTTTTCTTAATGTCACACTCATTATAACATTCTTATGCATGTATAAAATACAACACATAAGTGTAGACACCAAAATGTTGTTTCACTACCCTTGATTGCCTACGTGCACATTGTCAACCATGGTCCCAGCTAGACCCATTTAATTTAATTCATTTCATTTATTTAAATGACCACTATTATCCTATCACCTTTAATTATTAATTAATTCTTGTTAATTAATATAAATTTGATAATTACCTCTAATTAGATTTCTTTGGGATGATTTTATCCCTAACCACCTAAATCCACATCCCTATGTTTTTCTATCTTTTATCCTACCCATATTTATCTCCTATCTACCCATGACACTTCGCTCAACAAATCTTACCCACCAACATGCTTTAAAGAATTTATCTCAATCCCTTAAATCCCCATATCTCGAGTAAATCAATGATTTTACCATCTAAAGAATGGTTTCCCTCGATCGACGGTGATGTATTTGGGTCATCATCAACCCTATAAGTATGATATCAACCCCCTTTTAAAATGGGACTCAACCTTAGATTTCTTGCACCGTGCGAACACATCTTTGATTCGAGTAATTTTGCAGCTATGTTAACCCTCTTCCAATCCGTTGGAGCTTGTTTTCACAACACTTGTGTGATTTTAAGAGGTTTATTTTAATTATTGTCTTATCTGTGATATAAATTATATCTTTTTATTATCTTTCAACATCTAACATCTTACAAGTTTAGTTGTTGTCGAGACTTCATTATCAACTTGTTATCTTAGTAATTTTTCTTGCAGGTTTCTCATTCAGCCTATCTACCTTTGGATTTGTGTTTCACTTCTCAAGTTACCATCACCCCATCCAAGTCTCTGCCGACTCATTCCTGTGTCACCATACTTTCTATTTCAGATTCCTCTTAGTGTCTATTAGTGCTCTATTTCTGTTCCAGTCTCCAAACATTTTATTATGTCTCTTTATTCTACTTTATTTTAAGTCCAATTCATTCTAATCCTTGTTATATTGAACCCCTCTCATATATTTGTCTCATACCTCCTCTACATGTTGTTATCAGTCTCCTCAGGTTTTTGTGATCTCCCTTTGCACTTTGATTCTCGCATATTTGCATTTATATCTTCCCCGTCTAGATCCACCGGCTTAGGTCATTGTCAACCTACTTCTTTGCAATGTGGGTCGTCGTCGACCCGATTAGGTTAGTTTATTTCAAGTTTATTTAGATTAGATCACTTATTTTCCATCTATTTATATGTCATTTTAAAATTTTTTCTTTGTTAGTTTCTCCATGCTATCCATTCATATTTCATTTATATCATTTTATTTTATCAAATGGGAATTAACATTTGTGATAGGAAGGTAAAACTTCTTACAAACGGCTTTTCGGTAGCCCCGTATATACCATCTAAGCCATTTTCTTCTATTTTTGTAGGTTCATCAAGCTTGCAATGAGAGATCATTCACTTTACGCCCATCTTCTTGCATCTATCATACATTCAAGGTACCATAAACCCTCCACGTTCTGATTTTTTAGTTTTCTTTAGTAATAGATCATTAATTCGAAAAGGAACAAAAATAAATATATCAACATTCGTACATGCCCAGGTGGGACCACCCTTTTAGGTGATTCCTTGCATTTCTTTTCATTTTTTGTGTTTCTTCTATGTTTTCTAGTAGCTTTTATTTTTTTCTTGTTCATGTTGTGCTTGATTGCTTGGATTTCTCTTCACTTGTGTCTTCTTAAATATTAGATAAAAAGGAAAATCGTTCTCCAGGTATTCTTCATTTTTCTTTATTTTCTCCTTTTGCATCGCTTTTCCCTTTCTTGTGTGTTTGTCTTCATCAAACTTTCACATTTGGATTTGGCTTAAAAATAACCCTTTGCATCTCTTACTTGAAAACATAGTTTAAGTAGGGGTTAATTAGTTGCATCTCACATTCTATCACACATAACCAAATTCACACATTAATCTACACATATATACATCTTCCTACTAGGTGGAATGATTGGGATTTGACCACCCAACTAAAAGGCATGGAATTGTTCTAGCCATGTTAGAAATCCTACACAAACTCGGGCCTCATATACCTTTGGGTATATCAAGTAATCTCCACCAATACTACATAAAACCAACCTTATATGGTCGTTTCCTAGGTACCTTTGTTATCCATTTCCCCTTTTCTTTTTCATATCTTATAATTAATGATGTTAATAAAAACCTCATTGCTTGATTTGTTTGTTAATAAATTTTATAAAAAAATATTTTCCCATTTCATGCCTATTAATACCTCTTTCTAGATAACACGAAATGCATCGTATCCAATGATACTTCCTCCTCTAATGATCTTTATATCCCACATTGGATCTCTCAACCTTGTAAATACCATGTCATCCAAATTGATCCCCCTTTTGAAACTTATTTTCCTATGTCCCCTTAGTCCATTTCCCTTGACCAACCACGCCTCCATCCCTTGCTCCTTTAGACAACCCTAGGCCTCCTTCTAGCCCCATTTATAACTTCATATTTCATAGATCTCTCACACTCTATCAATCTTATCTATCCACTCATTTGGTGGATTTTATTCCACCTCCATCACCTCAAACCAAAAATATCCCTACCTCATCCAATATTATCATTATTATGTCAATCTAACCGTCTCAATCTTCCAATACTCAACAATAAATATCCATATCATAAAACAATCTATTCGACCTCAAAATCACATCACATTGTTATCTCTCAACAACAATCATTATCACAACCTATCCCATCCCATCACATTCCTATTCAATCTCCACCCTTTAATTATATCCCCTCTTATCAAACATTACATCCTTATCCATCCACTTCTCATGTTGTGTAACCACAACCATCTACCTCTTATACAATGCCTTCACACCAAAATTCTAGACCATATCCTAATTATACCCTTTATGGAATATTACGCTTCCTTCTTCGACAATTTTATGGCATTTCATCTCATTACACTTCCTCCCATCTAGCCTATTGATAATTTACACCCCAAACCCATTTGGTATCATGAGGTTCATTATTGTAAATATCATCAAGTCATAGGTCACAACATCGAAAAGTGTCATTCTTTTAAAGATAGTGTTAAAAACTTATAAATCATGGGCATCTAAAGATAAACACTCATTCCTCATCTCACAACTAACCCCTTGACATCTTCAGACAACCCTTTCCTAATCCACCACCAACAAATCAAATTACACCTTGCACATATTACAAATTCAATCCCTATGTAATCAATACTATACATCAAACACCTCCATCCCTACCCATCACATCTACCTCATCATTTATTCATACCTTAGACATTTTTCCTATTGCACATATCAAATTACCTTCCACCACTTGTGTTACATCTACATCTATTCATACCTTTACCACATCCACATCAACTTTTTCTATACCTACCACTTCATCCACATCTATCATACCCTAACCTATCATATATAATCCCTTATCCACATTTACATCAAACAAAACTACATCACCCACATCCCTAATTATCCCAATTCTACCCATCTCCCTATCAATTATAACTACCCCTATATCTACCATATCAGAAAATTCACTTATGTCTTCATCACATATACCCACATATTTTCCCATGACCAGATATCGCCTATTTTATCTCAATCTTCTACACTTAATATTCCAACGTCTACTATTACCACATTAACTAATCAAAAACCTAAACAATCCACATCTTGCATATACCTCATTAATCACATCATGTAAACACCCATTTGCCCGTAAATATCCACATGTACACCCACCATTGATCTTGAACCTTCATCTACTTCATCGGATTTGATCATACCTACTACTTCATCTACGCCCATTCCACCCTTACCTATTATGTCATCAATAGAATCAATCCTAATTCATCTTTCTTCATTTTCACCCACACTAATGACATCAACTATTGTGACTACATCGACTTCATCTTATCCTCCTACATATTTTTCATCATTTGAAGATTTTTTGAAAGTATTCCAACTCTCCTTGACTTTGAATGATCCTCCCATATCATCCCCACAACAAGACACTTCCACATCTTCTTTAAGCATTATAAAACAAAAATTACCATCTACACCATTAAAGTTATGGGAAATCTTAGAGATGTGGGACTTGGCCCCTAAGATAACCTCTAGGTTTTATAGAAGCTAGATCTTCTCTGATTTAGGTTGAGATAAGGGTTAGAGAGAAAACAAAATAGTATATAAATTTTATCTCAGGTGATGCATCAAAAATTTACTAAGAAACACAGAGATAGATATCAAAATAACTACTAGGTTAGTCAAAGAACATTGAGCATGATCAACTATTCTGAAGATATTTCAAATCATCAAAGGTGAGATGAAACTACGTGCACAATAAAAAAGATTCATGTAAAATATATAAGGGCATGCAACATGATATATATTTAAACATTCATCAAGAATTGAAATAAGAGAAAACAAAGGAGACAAAATATTGTGAACTTTTCAGTGTAAAGAACAAGAAATCTTATTAATATAGAAAATAATACTTAAGGCCGAAATAACACAGATTACAACACTTATTTACAATAGAGCCTTGTTAAGGCCAATGAATGCAATAGACTGAACCTAAGTCCCTCCTTTCTAACTTTCATTAACCCCTTTTTCTTTTCTCTATCTAAGTATCTCTGTATCTAGCACAAGAACATTCTCTTATAGATCTTCACGGATCTTGCTTCAACGTGCCTCCATTAAGGTTTCCACTACTGAATTTATTTTTACCTACAAAATCTGTGAATGTTAGAGAAAAATCTCAACTACGTGCTTTGGGGATTGATATCACATTCAATATATTGAAAATTGAGCCCTTCACTTCTTTGATTGGTCCTTTTAGTGGTGGTAGCTACATGTGTGACATGTGGAGACCTTGCACTACTTTGGGGCTTCTCCCTTTCTCTCTCTTATTGAAGTTGTGCCTGGGAAACATGTGGAGTCCTACACATTCTTCCCCTTTATCTTTGATTCTTATTATTTGAGGGATTTTGATTCTTTGCATCTTCTCCAAGTTACGCAGAAGGGACACATAGATACCCTTTGCATTAAGTTCCATACTCGGAAAATTTAGTTCAAAAATACAAAAGGGGCCATGTAAAAAAGGTAGAAAAATAGAAGAACCCTGACATAATGTAGAATTAATTCTATAATTATGGCGACTCACCAAGGAATCTATGCCAGTCATGGAAGAATATAGAAATCCTTCCATAAAATTGAAAAATGTGGCTCAAACAGATGCCACTAAGATATTCTTCAAAGCATCCTGGTACTTGACCCATTCGGCCTCTATGGGGTAATTCCTTCATTGTAGAGCCTGAAAGGCTCTATCTAGCTCAATGATCTCCTTATGAGAGAATGTTTAGAGATCTTGCACCATTGCATGCAAATGGAACTCTAGTTTTACTATTGGGTTCAGAATGGCCTCCACCTCAGCTACACTAGAATCCTCCTTTAAATACTAAAAGATAGTCTTATCTTGTTTCTTGGTCGTAAGTAGCTATTGAATCTGGTCCTCTGCTAGGATAGTGGAGTCATCGGGAAAGGGAGAGGGGAAGCCCAATTGAACTAATTCTTTGATTCGCTGCTTCCACTCTTTGATCCCTAATTGGAGCTAGGTCAAGAGATTCTGGCACTTGATAGTAGCCTTGTTACAACTTAGAATCTCACTAATTTTCATCATGACCATCCACTTGTCTATAATACTAGCCCTTACGGGTAGGTGAGTCTGAAGATTCATATAATTTCTAAACCAGCACATGTGATTCAGGGACCTTGGAGGATACAGTGTTGTTGATGGTTGAGGTTGAGGAATCCACATTAGCACACATGCTTTGTGCATCAAATATTAATCTGAGTGTAGGTCTTAGGTCCATTTCCTTGGAGGAAATTCTCTTACAGTATGAGGTGTACAACCCATGTACCAACGTGACAATTACTCCTTTCTCGGGGCTATTGAGCAAGTTTTAGGTCAAATCCTTGACCACATCCTCTCGCTAACCTACACTTTATTTACAATATTCCCTTCTCTCGCCTTTGAGGCACACAACTTGGCCTTAAGCATAGTAATTTCTACTTTCTTAGAATCAGCCTCTTTAAGGATATTTTTCTCCTGATTGAGTGAACTAGCCATAACCTTAGATGCTTCTAGTTCAAACTCTAACATCTTGGTCTCTACTTGAGAATTAGTAAGAGCTTCTTGTAATGCCACCTCTTTTAACTCCTTTTAGGTTGGTCTATTTCCTTTCCCTTGCCTTTGATTTTAGAATTGAGGTGGGCTATAGTGCTTTGTGTTTGTAGGAGGCTAGCCTCCATTTTATTCAGCTTATTGTTGATTTTGAGGTAGTCGGTGGTGACTATGATAGCTATCACACTCATTAGTTTGAACTTATCTTGAGTCCGAAACTGCGTAAGGTCCACCATAACAACATTAATGGAATAATCATCAAGTTGCATCTGTCAAGAAGTTTTAGAGAAATTGGGGGTCATCTGAGTGATGGTTAAAGAGCTTTGTTAATGATTATACAATGACTACATCTTCCTCTCGAGCACTCGCTTCCATTTATTTCTTCTTCTTCTTCTCCCTCCTTTTATCTAGGGCTTCCTTGCCATCTTTTATTGATTCAAAACTCATAGGGGAAGGAACTATCCCACCTAACATTGGGAATCCCGAGGACGACAAATATAGGGGATTATGACTGGTTGTGTAGGGATGAGAAGTTATGACGATGAAGAATGGTTTGTCATAACTATGGGAAAGAAAGTGTTAATGGTGGTGAGAAGCAAAGGAATAAGAGAGGAATTGAGAGGAGGAAGGGTCTAATTTGGAGTGACTAAAATAGCAGCCCCCTGATTGGAGAAGTGAAAGATAGAGGAAATTGATGAACATGAGGAAGTGAATGGGAAAAGGAAGAATATATTGCAACTTATTTCAGCTTCTTCTTGAGAGGACTCGGTGGGTTGGAACCTCACTAGTTGTCATGGAGGGTGAGACCGATGGTTGATTCATGGTGAAACCCTAAAATGGTCCTAGCACGAGTTGTGTTATTGACTCCTCACCCCGAGGGCATAACAATGTTTGAACCATGGGAATGTAGCCTAAGGGATCCTACTTTGAGGAATGGAGGGAGGGGGTGTTGTAGCGTTTGCTATTGAGAGGGGCCATGGGCCTCCATAGTAATCCATGTGAACTATGTTTTAGGGATATCCATTTCCTCCTCGATGTGTGTGTCATACTTGTGCCCAACATCCCAAAATTCTTCCCACTACTCATTAGTGGGCACATCCTCAAAATTAAGGGTCATTTTCCCAATTTCTTTCCTATATTTCCAATAGAATTCAATTTTCTCTATGCTCCATTCCCTACTATGGAGGACCGCCTCAAGCCCTTGGTCATAGTTATAATGGGCTCATACCTATATAGGATCTAGATGAAATTAATCCCATGGTGGAATTAGGATGTCATTTATCTTGACATAAATGTCAAGATTCTCTTCCTAAGGAGACCTTGTGTCCTCAAAAAACTTCCTAAACTCTTGTTTGCAGAAATCTAGAACTCTATTTTGGCCCTCCATCCACCCATTTGGGTCATACCTTCAAGTATATTGGATGAAGGAGAAGCCATAAAAAGCTATCTTCTATGTGAGGAGATGCTCTACCTTACATTTACTTATAGGAATTCCTCCCCTAATCAAGGGGACATTTTCTTATGGTCGGAGTCAAATTTTTCATCAAGGAGCACTACCTATCTAGTTAACTCTAAACCCACCACTCACACCATGAGAATCCTTAGGAGCATGAAGGATTCATCTCTAAATCCATGCAACTGGATCATTGAATGTGGTGCCCTAAAGAAAAATTCATAGGGATTCAAGAGGTCTGATAGGATGGCTTGGACTGAATCATTCATTCTATTATTGACCCCTTCTAGGTCAAATTCACGCAATAGAGGCACAAAAAAAAATAGTTAACGAACTCATATGCATCGAGGAGCGGGACATCACATGAGTCCATGCGAGATATTGAGATGAAATATTGAGGGTCCATCTCCTTGTCCCACAACTTCAGGGTCATGTATTGGCAAAGAACTAGGAGTTTTGATATAAAATGAGGTAGAACAAAAGGAGTACCTAAAGGTGGAGATAATAGAGAACAATGACAAGTACTCACAAATAGAATCTGAAATGACTTCAACAAAGTCGAAACGATACGCTTATTCTTTATTCATGGATCTCATCTAGAAAAGGGACAAATTTCCATTCATGGAAATTTATGTCTTATCCTATCCGAAAATGAATGCCAACATCAAGCACGAATCCCGAGAATCTTCCATGATCATTTTTAGCGGGATTGAGAATCGCAGGGGTTTCTAGAGCTACTCAAATCTGCTTTCCACATTCCCTATTAATGAATGAGTATTTTTTTGGCATTAATCCCAGAAACTTTAAATTTTGGACATGTTGTAGAAGTTGACTGATTGATCATAGGGAAGGGCCAACATATCCCTAATGTTGCGTGGTGTAATTGACACCTATATGCTCTTACCTGTGATGATGTTAGTCTTAGGGTCAAACATTATGCACACATCTGCACGAGATCTAGATATGGGTGCACTAGAGGTACCATGTATTGTGCAAGTGTTGTGGTAAAAATTTTAGAGCCAAAATACTTATAATATCCCAAATTTTGGAGCTTGGTGTGAGCGCTCCTCACGGAACCTTTGGTTTCTTGTTGAGGATAGGATTGAAGACCCCATCCATGAAATATGTGATCATGGAGGGGTCACTGAATTATGTTCCCTTATTAGGGAATCTCATCCTCAAGTGAAGAGATTGATGTAGAAAAGGTTTCCCTATGTATGATTTTGGTTGTGGTAAGGAGCCAGAAGTTGTCATGGTTTTCTTAAAATTGAAGAAGGCTCTAGTTTTTTTAAAATAGGGACTCAGGAACTTGGGCAAGAGACTCTTATCTCTTTAAAAGGAAGCTTTCATAACTCCATAACCTATCTTAAATATCCTCCTCAACTCATTTTAAGTAAAGTCTCACAAATTCATTGAGTCACATCATATAACGATAGTTTGGTTGTATGACCCTTAGCGCTGAATTTATCATTTCCCAAGAGATTTTTCATTAATTCTCCAATCCTTTTCATTAAGTATCCCAAAAAGACGTTGGATCATTTACTTCAGGGAAACATAGGAAGGTACACTTCTTCAAAAATTCAAAAAGTGGAAAAAGGGGTCTCCACATGAGACATGTTTCTAAAGACACTTGTTCAAAGGGGAAACATCATAAAATGAAGAAAAAGAAAAAAGGAGGGGAACTATACATATGATATAAAATACTCAATGAAAATGATTAAGGTGGATCTCATTCACCAAAATTTCCAAGGGCTCACCTTCCATAGTCTTGAGCTCAAAGGCATTGTGTTTCTTGCATGCAGTGATCTTGAATGGCCTATCTAAAGGGGCTCAAATTTTTCATGATTGTCAGGCGTGGAGGCTCTCGCATTCCAATTCAAAACTAAAGTGTCAACGCAGAAAATAGGCTCTGAAGTCTTCTAGTCAAACTAAGTCTTGACAACCTACTGACAGATGATCATGGATTCATGGGTTGCCTCCCATTTTTCTTGAATTTCTATCAATTTCGTGAGTCTTACTGCATCACTCCATGTTCCTCAATCTCAATTTTCTTTAACAATTGTAATGTTGGGAGCTCCATAGTGATAGGAATTACTATACTTTTACCATAGACCAATTCATATGGTGAGGCCTTCAAGATCTATTTGGGTGTGATCTGGTCATCCCATAAGGTCGTCTTGACATGCTCATGTCACGACCTCTTATGTTCATCCCCCATTCTTTTTATAAGTCTGATTAGATTCTTGTTGGTAGACTCTACCAAACCGTTACCTTACGGGTAGTAGTTGGAAGATATTTTTAGATAGATTTCATGCCTCATTGTAAAATTGGACACTTTTTCACCTATAAAAGCCTTGGCATTATCTGATATGATTGTGTAGGGGGTCCAAAGCGTGTAGTGATATCTTGGAGGAGTTCTAGGATCATATTCTCCATGGATTCCTGTAGTATAATTACCTCCATCCATCGGGTGAAGTAATCAGTGGATGTGAGAATCCATTTATGACCCATGCTTGAAACTAGATTAACCATTCTGATAAAATCTAGACCCCATTATGTGAATGTCTCTTCAACTAGAATAGGGTTAAGAGGTAATGTGGCATTCCTCTGAAACCCATGTAGAATTGGAAAATTTTTGCACTTGCTCACCATCACATAACAATCCACAAACAAGTTGGGCCAAAATTATCCCTCTTGTAGGACCTTTATGGTGGTGGTTTTGGCTAAGAAGTGACCTCCCAAGCTTCCATGATGTAACTCATGTAAGACCCTTTTGGTCTCCTCCTTTTCTAGGCATTTGAGCAGATCCCATCAAAGTTCCTTTTGAAAAGGATATTATCAATTATGATAAATTTGGATCCCTGATTTGTCGGTAATATCTTCTCTTTTTAAGAGGAAGGTGACTTGGATACTCACCTATCTACATGAAATGCATCCTATTTGATACCCAACTTTCATATTCGTTCTCTTGGATACGGAGCACCATCTCATATTCTTCATTTGTTGAGGTTGTTAGATCTTGTGTGAGATATTGGCACAAACCTCTTCCTCATACCATATTTGTGGGATTTATTTCAATATCATACTCTAATATCTTAGTGATCCAGTTATCCCTTTTATCAGTTATCTCACCTTTTATGATGTATTCCTTGACACTAGAGTGTGTGACCATAAGCACGACATTTCTATTGGTAACAAGGTGTCTGAATTTATTTAAACCTTTGACAATGGCGTAATCCTATTTCTCCACAAAGTTGTACCTTGTCTCATATCATGGAGGGTTTTTAAAAAGAAAGCAATTGGGTGCTCTTCTCCTTTCACTTCCCTTTCGTTTCAACACGGATGCTACATTTTGCTCTCTCTCATATATACGTACATGATGAAATCCTTGGAGAAGTCTAGGTTACATAACACTTGGATAGATGTAATTTCTCTTTTGATCCTTTAAAGGCATGATAACCTTTGGTGGTCCATTTGAATTTCATATTCTTTTACAACATTAGTGTGATCGAGTGGATCATTCCAGAAAATATGAAATGAATCTGCTGATAAAGTTAATATTTCCTAGGAAATATTGTACCACCTTCTTATTAACAGGTAGAGACAATTCCAAAATGACCCCTCAATGTGTCCCATCGATTGAGATTTTTTTTGCGATAATCCAAAAACATACTTCTTCAGATTCAGAGAGATTCCAAATTCCTAACACTTCTTGAATACAACTTCTAGGGCATTGAAATGATCCTTTGTTGTTTTGGTAAACACCATGAGGTCATCCAAGTATATCAAGATTACCTTGTTAATCATCTCTCCAAATGCGGAATCCATGGATCTTTGAAAATTTAATACGACATTGGTGATCTCGAATGACATCTTTACATATGATAAGGCTCCCCACTTTTTTGTAAAGATTTTTTTATGTCATTATACCTTCACGAGCCATATTTGATTGTAACCCAAAAAACCATCAAGCAAAGAGAATATTTCTAAACCCACTACTATTTGTAGTATTTTTCCATGGAAGGTAAGGGGTAGTGATCCTTAAGGGAAACTTTATTCAGATCTCTAAAATCCACACAAAGTCTAATTTCACCATTTTTCTTCCTTACAGAACCAAATTAGACACCCATGTGGAATTCTTGATTAGAAATATTATTCTAGCCTTTAGGAGATTTGTGAGATCTTCGTCCATGAGAGATTATATCTTTTGGTTCACGGTGTCTCTACTTCGATGCACAAGTTTATTCCTTTTCTTACAAATAAATAGTGTGTTGGATGATATCCTTGTTATAACCATGTAGGTCATCATAATTCCAAGCTATTACCTTATCATACTTATGGCATAGATCCACAAGTATTTATCATTCTTTTTCAGTGAATAAATTCCCAACCTTTATCTTTTCCCATTGGTTACTTCTAGCTCTACATATTCTTCCTTGACCACCACGGAAACTTCCTCATATTTGTATTAGAATCATCAAAATAAAAAGACTTTCCAATGTTATTAGTCCCTTTGGAAGCTTGTTTGTTTTGAGTTGGATGACTTGATCTCCGTATGCTTCTTCAATTTTGGTTGGAGTTGGTCTGCAAACTCTTTAGATTGTTGTAAGAAGAGAAATATATGCTGGTCACTTTCGAAGACTTGCCAATGATCCACATTATCAGGTATAGATGGGCGATGATTAATTTTACCACATCTTGTTTTCCAGTAGATCCTTTGTTGGGTTTAATTGTAAACCGATATGGGCCATTCTATATGCTTCTATGTTTTAGTCCTAAGGGATAACCTTAATGTTAAAGTCCTCAAAGTCTTCAATAAGTTCCCATACCCTATGATGATAGAACGTCATCCTTGGATTTTTCTATGGAATTACTTCTTCTACTGTGTCACTACTAATTCAGAGTCCCCAAAGACTCTCAATTATTTTACACCCTCTTTGCATGCCAATGTCATATCATGGACTAAAGCCTCATATTACGCTTCATTTATGGTGCAAGTGAAGTTGAAGTGAACCACCTGGAGTATATTTTTTTCACTTTGTGAAGATAGACATATTATGGCTCTGAGCCATTCCTACTTTTGGCTCCATCGAAATGTAGAGTCCACATTTGGGAATCCTTCATGAGATTCTTTTCATTTTTACTATTTTCCCTCATAATCTTTGGAATGCTAGGATTCTCATCAAAGATCACATAAGTACCTAACCCAATGGAGTCAAAGTTTCCAAAGGGGTCTCTAGGTGATAAGTCAACCAAATAGTTTCCATTTTGATGGTCGTCTTCATCTATATATGACTCTTCTTCTCGGTGATCATGGCATGTGAGGCTTCAAAACCTAAGGCTACTTGATCTGTTATATGTTCCTCGACAAGGGGTTCTGATAGCACCTTCATTTTGGATCCATATGTATTCCACACGATCATACCAAACCAATCAAGGGACATGTAATATCTAATTTTATCCATGAAATCATAAGATAGACATAGTCTGAAGACTGGAGGAACATTAATAACCACTATATCCTGGAACAATAATGTTAGGGAAGGAATAGAGTTGTAATGGGAGACTTCTAAAAGCACCAATTTTTTTAATTGATTTCCCATCTAGTTTTTTGTCTCCTCTTTTTAGGGGCTCATATTTGATTCCCAAGGCATCCACTATTGCTTTAGGCATAACCATAGTGCTTGCTTTAGAGTTAATCATGGAGTTATGTAATAATTTCTTACCAATTATAAGATTCATGAAGAAGGGTTGGGGTCTTGGTTTACTTTCCCCTTCTTTTTGGTTCATTAGCACTAACTTCATTTGAGCTTGAGTTGTTTTGAGTTTTTCTTTGCCTTTTCTTGGTCATAGTTGGGTTGTCATTAGATTTCAATGCTTCTTGAAGCAACTCCTTTTTCTCTAGAATTCCCAAGATATCCCACAAGGATACATTGGTTGGTACCCTTTTGATTTTCTCCACTATTTTCATTAGCCCGAGTGGTTATTCTTTAGAGACTTACTGGTATTTCACCCTCTCATTTGTTGGGTGGAAGGTACATTGACTCGAGTGATTATTGGAGTCTCTTGTCTAGCTATGGGCTGAGGGGTGGTGAACATCGAGATTATTTACTTTCTTCATTTTTGTTGTAGGAGTAGGGATCATGGCTTCCATCATCCACCTCTTGGAGTGAGTGTTGTAATCTGACTATATTGGATTCTTAGAAGTGGATACGTAATTCATGAATACAAATTATTCTCCTTCAATCCAAGAGAAAAGTGCATGTTCAAGTGAAATATTTGCCTCTGTTCTAGGGAAATTCCTTGCATTTGTGTAACTAAGGCCATGTTTTGAATTTTGGGGATTGGTAAGGTCCATAAGCATTGACCTTATAGCCTTCCAATGTTCTTTACTCTCTACCTTTTTTGTACATTCGCTTGGGGGAAATATCTTGTCATATAATGGATATTGCAAGGAAAACACCAAGCATTTGGATCTTCTGCCAAGTAATTCTTTCATGGAATCATCTCTCTCCCATTAATGGTTGGGAGCACCTAGGTGGTGTCGATCTTTGGGATAATTTGGTTAGATTTTTGTGCTTGAGGTGGCATCTTGGAATTGTGATATTGTGGAGGATAAGTGGGCCTACTCCCTTGGTGGCCATGATAATTTTGTCTTGGGTACACACTTTGACTCCTCTTAAGATTAACTATCTCATTAGAGAAACTCCTAAGGATATTTTTTACTTCCTCCATCTTTGAAGAATATGATGATGTTGTTGTAGGGGTGGTGGCTCCTTGAGAGGATGGGTAGCTATATATGGATGTAGGATTTTGACCAGAACTTGAGGTTTTCACTTGAGGAAGGGGGGATATCTCAAGATATACTGACAAAGGGATCTTTTGGGGAATTTTACTAACATCTATTAAGTTATTCTCATCCTGGACCATAGTATAATATGCTTGTGGTAGGGATTATTCTCCTAATGACTGAATCATAACAGAGATATCCAATTTTATATAATTTATATAAAAAACAATAACCATACCTATAGGTGACCTAGCTAGGGCTGGAATCCTTTTTCATTTCTTATGGAATATGGTATTAAAATCAGTCATAGGCTCTTATAGAGCTTTCTTGATATTGATAAGTTGTTGTAGAAGTGAATATCTATCTCCATTTTCACTGATTATTGTGAAAATACATTTCCTAATTGATCTCAGGTACCAATAGAGTTAGGATTCAATTATCTATACCATTTGAGGTTTTTTCTCTTAAATAAAGCAGCTAGTAACCTTACGGCAACATCTTGCTTTGTGATGTAATGTACTGGGCATATATCCACAACATCTTGAAGATGTTCCTCTAGGGTTTTAAAGTCCTCATCGTTAAACTTAGGTAGTG
Source organism: Taxus wallichiana var. yunnanensis (assembly GCA_018340775.1). Taxonomy (NCBI): domain Eukaryota; kingdom Viridiplantae; phylum Streptophyta; class Pinopsida; order Cupressales; family Taxaceae; genus Taxus; species Taxus wallichiana. Next base: position 643,184,990 of record CM031237.1, on the reverse strand, counting down.
CCTTTAGCACATTTTTGGGATGGGATTCCATGTTTTTTCGATGCACTAACAAGATGAGTAAACTTTTTTGATTCCATAATACAAACTTTCTCGGAGGAGGAGATAGTTGATGAGCCATTATGATAGGCCTGAGAACTTTGGTGGATTGTAAGAAGGTTCTACCAAGTGAAGGTTTTGAAAGAGTTTTTTTGGAGGAGAAAGAGATCTTTGAATTTTTTCACCTCTTATAATTCAAATGCACCTTCTTCTCTTGTTCTTAACCTTGTTTGAATCCTTCTCATGAACTAGAGAGGATTAAACCACCAATACTACTGAAACTAGTAGATATTTGGAATGGATTCATCAGATTTATAGTTTTAGAGCCTCTAAAGGATGGAAATTGATATGTCACACACCAAATCTAACAATATTTGAATTTTAAGATTTCACCGCTTAGCCCACCAAGCATGCTACAAAAATCTGTGATGATTATCTTTATAGATGAATTACCAAAGTTGTGGGAAATCTTAGAGATGTGGGACTTGACCCCTAAGATAACCTCTAGGTTTTATAGAAGCTAACTCTTCTCTAATTTGGGTTGAGATAAGGGTTAGAGAGAGAAAAAAAGTATATAAATCTTATCTAAGGTGATGCGTCAAAACTTTACTAAGAAGCACAAAGATAGATATCAAAATAACTACTAGGTTAGTCAAAGAGCATTGAGCATGATCAACTATTTTAAAGATATTTCAAATCATCAAAGGCAAGATGAAACTACATGCACAATAAAAAATATTCATGTAAAATATCTAAGGGCATGCAACATGATAGATATTTAAACATTCATCAAGAACTGAAATAAGAGAAAATAGGAAGAAACAAAGGACATAATATTACGAACTTATCGAAGGTACGTAAAAATAACTCTTATTTATATAGAAAATAGTACATAAGGCTGAAATGGCATAGATTACAACACTTCTTTACAATAGAGCCTTGCTAAGGCCAATGAATGCAATAGAATGAACCTAAATCCCTCCTTTTTGACTTTATGGAACCCGTATTTCTTTTCTCTATCTAAGTATCTCTCAGTATCCGCACAAGAACATTATCTTATATACCTTCATGACTCTTTCTTCAAGTTCCTCCATTGAGGTTTCCGCCACAAACATTTATTTTTTACCTACAAAATCCTTTACCTTTGGAGTGAAATCTCAAATGCATGCTTTGGGGATCGAGATTGCATTCAATTTGCCAAATCTCGAGCCCTTCACTTTTTTGATTGGTCCTTTTAGTGGTGGTAGCTACATGTGTGACACATGGAGACCTTGTGCTGCTTTGGAGATTCTCCCTTTCTATCTCTTCTTGAAGTTGTGCTTGGGCGACACATGGAGGCTTGCGCGTTCTTCCCTTTATCTTTGACTTTTCAGCCCACTTGGGCTACCTTTTCATGCTTTGGCCACATGTCAAATTCTCGTTGTTTGTGGGCTCTGATTATTTGTGCCTTATCCAATTTTTTCTAAAGGGAAACGTAGATAACCTCCATATTTAGTTCCATACCTGGGAAAAATTTAGTCTCGACAAAATCCAAAAGGTTTTGGGTGAAAAAAGGTAGCAAAAATAGAAAAGCCTTGACATAATGTAGAATTCATTCTATAGGCCCTTCATCTAATACATCTCCCAATGTTTAATCCAAATCCAAACAATATAATCCTCCTAAATTTTATTCATCTTCCAAAACATCTAGTTTACCCATCCAATCTACATCCGCTCTTTCCCCTAAATCTAAGTCGAAATATCATATTAAAACCCACAAGATCTATATCCCTCCCAACACTTCGATCAGGTCCTACATGGATAACCTTAGATATTTAATCCAGACATCTACCATCATGCTTCCATCTATTAAGGAATTTAACCAAAATAGTAAGAAGCCATCATGGTTCAACCCTAATCTTCTTCTTGTCATGGATGCATACTTTTCTCGCTTCCTCATTTTTGAAAAGGTAGCACATGGTTTCCTACTTCTCTCATCTATCTCATCCAATTTATCATCTAGTCTCATCCTAAGAACAATATTGTGGTGATTACCTCATCTCATTAGGGACACATTTTATTTTCTTCCTCAAGGGTAGCGTATATTTTTTATCTACCTCATCGTATTCCTTCTTTTACAAATCATCATCTTATCTTATCACAAATTTAAATTCGATGACCTTTTCCTCCCTCTAGAAAGGAACCAACATGGAAGGTTTTCACTCATCTAGATTTGACCATACATTATCACACATAAGTAGGGGTCAAGAGCATATTGTTTGGCTTCCCTTGATGGTAAACCAAAAGTGGAACCGCTTAATGAATTGCACTTGCGACCATTCTATTGTTAGAATGTCTATCAGTAAGAACTTAGTTGTATCCTTAGATCATTCCTCCATCATTAGCCTCTTCAATATATCATTATAATGATTTGAAAATATGTGGTCTACCATTACTTTCCTCAGCATGACCTTAAATATGGGCACTACATATTTTTTTCATAGTAGTTTCTTTATAGAAAGGTTATCCCTTTTATATGAGGACTCCATGATCATTACAGTCATCTCCCACTTTTTTACCTCTAGGAATCACGCTAAGGGTTCACAAGTGTCTCTTGTACATTTATTATCCCCTTCTAAGTTTTCTATCTATCTATTTCCATTTCTTCCCCATATTAAAATCAAAATTTATGGATTATCTCATCAAAATTCAAGGCTATCAAAAATGATCGCTCCTCGAAGGATAATTGTTCATAAAAAAAATTAAAAAAAATCAAAATCAATAGACCAATCCTCAAGGAAGGATTTCATGTCTCCTTGCCATCAAACTTATACATCATATAAAGTAGACAATACCCTTGAAGTATGGCTACTCTTTGGTATCATGACATTGAATTCTTCCCGCATTGATCAACCTTCCATTTTATCAACATCCTAAGAAAGCTTCTCGCATTGATCAACTTTCTTCTAGAAAACTTCCTGCATTGATCCATTTGCTCTTTCCCTTCCCATAGATGGGACATATATTTATGGAATTCCTCTTCTGGATAACCCTCTTCCTACATACAATTTACATCATAAATCCATTTTTTGTGTCGATATTAGGTTTATGAGATCCTTTCATCCATAATTCCCTCATGATCTATGATATAGCTAACTACCATTGGTTATGTGTTAACACATTTTTTGGTCGCATGTGCCTTACATTACCTGGATACCCTTCTTGTTTACCTCCAATGTGGTTGGTGGCATTGTTTCCCCACACACTCCTTGATATGACATAGCATTGTTCGTACCTTTTGGTCACATATAGTTTGATCAATATATATTATCTCATCTCATATATTGTCTCATCTATCATCCGATTATACCTTATCTATCTCATCAAATCTTATCCAATCTACCTCATATTTTTATATTTTCCTCTTTTTCCATTATTGTGCCCTTTATTGGGCTACCATTATTTCTTTCCTCTTTTTCTTGTGCTCTTCAAGGCACCATTTCATCATCTATTTATCCTTGTTTTCTCTCAAATTCCACCTTTGTGGCCATATTTACTCCCCCTTAGGGCATTTTATATCATCACCCTTTTCGTATTTCACCTTTTTGGACATTTTTGTGCCCTTTTTGGGGCACCATTGCTTCCATTTTCTTCCTTTGTAGATGCGTACCTTTTGATTGATTCCTCATGTATGAAGGATTTCACATTATTTTCACATTTTATTGCACATGGTTTGGTGTTTTCCTATGACCCATTGGTCCTCATGGATCGCACCCATTTGAGAGGTTTCCCATTATATTCCCTCTATTTTACAGTGATTTTTACCCACTCATTGGTTTGTTGAGAATTTTCGCCATCTCCATTGAGACCGTCCTTTCTTCACTACTCGACATGATATCGAAAACTTTCCTTGCTCTATCATTTTTCCTAGCTTTCTTTTCCCACCCAAAGATTCACCATCTACCTTTTTAAACTTTTCATTGATTCCCCTTTATATTATCAATCCCTCATTTTAAGGGGAGCTCATTGTCAATCTTCCATTTTTCTTCATCCTACTCTCTATCTCTCATCATTTTTGTCTCATGGCTTTCTAGTGCAAACCACTTGACAAAAAGGGGCAAATGTAGACACCAAAATTTGGTTTCACTACCCTTGATTTCCCGCGTGTGTATTTTCCACCATGGTCCTAGCTAGACCCATTTAATTTAATTTGTTTCATTTATTTAAATGACCATCTATTATCCCATCACCTTTAATTATAATTAATTATTGTGAACTAATCTAAATTATCTAAATACATCCCCTTTCTAATCATCTAAATATACTTTTTATAGATTTTATCCTACCCATATTTCTCTCTATCTACCCATGACACTTCCCTAAATAGCTCTTACTCACCAACATTATTTAAAGCATTTGTTTTAATCCCTTAAATCCCTATATCTTGAGCAAATCAATGATTTTACCATCTAAATAACAGTTACCCACAATCGGTGATGACCTAGTAGGGTCTTTGTTGACCCTATAAGTCTAATCTGACCCCCTCCAAAATGGGACACAACCTTAGCTTTCTTCCACTATGTGAATGTATCCTCAACTCGAGGAATTTTGCAGTTGTGTCAACCCTCCTATAGTTCATTGGAGCTTTTTTCCACAACACTTGCATGATTTTGGGAGATTTAGTTTTATTATTTTCTTATTTTTGTTATTAATTATATCATTGTTATTATTTGTCAGCATCTAACTTCTTGCAGGCTCAGATACTATTGGGACTTCATTATCATCTTGTTGTCTTAGTCATTTTTCTTGTAGGTTTCTCATTTAGCCTATCCACCTTGGGCTTTGTGTTTTACTTCCCAAGTCATTGTTACCCCATCCAGATCACCTTCAACTCGGTCTTATGTCACCATACTTTCTATTTCATATTCCTCTCATTGTCTGCTAGTGCTTTGTTTTTGTTCTAGTCTCCAAATATTTCATCCTTCCTCTATGTTCCACTCTATTTTTAGTCCAATTAATCCTAATCCTTGTTATATCGCATCCCTCTCATATATTTGTCAAAGAACTCCTCCACGGGTTATTATCTATCTCCTCATGTTTTTGTTATCTCCTTTGCATTCTCGATTCTTTCCTATTTACATTTAGAGCTTGTTGTCCGGATACACCAACTTAGGTCTCCATCAACCTACCTCTCAGGTATTTTGGGTCACCATTGACCCAACCAAGTAATTTTATTTCAAGTTTATTTAGATTAGATCATAAATTTTCTATCTATTTTTGTCATTTTTAGATTATGTTATTTATCATTTTCTGCATGTAATCTAGTCATCTTTCATTTATATCATTTTCTTTTATCAAACAGGGGTTAACATCCATGAAAGGAAGGTAACACTTCTTGGAACCAACTTTTTCGTAGCCCCCACATATACCATCCAACTCATTTTTTCTAGTTTTGCAAGTTCATCAATATTACAACAAGATCATTCAATTTGTGCCCATCTTCTTGTATCCATCATACATTCAAGGTACCATAAACCCTCCATGTTTTGATTTATTTAGTTTTCTTTAGTACTAGATCATTAAATTGAAAAGGAAAAAAAAATTAGATCAACAATAAGATAACAATATAAATGCACACATAATGTTTTCATAAATTAATAATGCACCACTCTGCTAAACATGAAATGTGATGTTTCATTCCTCACCATAGTGAGAATGTGTAACATTATATCATTGTTTCAATGTGACCAAATCAAACCCATTGCACAAGGTGACACATCCAAAAATAATTCTAAATCAAATCAGGTAATCTATGACCAATACTTGTGGTTTGAAATCGTTTCTTATGTAATAAATCACACATGGAAAATATCTCTATCTCTACCCATTTATGGCATATTTATTCCTCCCGCCAATGATACCATTTCTTGAAACTTCATAACACCTACACAAAATTAGAAAATTATACCTAGTGCATTATCCATTCAAAATAATCAAATTGACTAAAATGAATTGTAAGCAACATATATGCAGATAGTATCCCAAAACTATAATATGAATAAGAACATTATCTATTGTTAATCAATTACTCGTAATAATTTTTGAATCCCAAAACATGCCATGATGCTAACTAAGGAAATAAAAATAGTATTATTTGTTGTATTTGGTAAAGAACCACTTAGTCTCATAATGTATTTGAAATAATAAATTCATAATGACAAGATGTGACATCCTTCCCCACTAAGAGAAAGAATCATCATAATGAAATAAATGTGGGTATGATCTATGGAATTCACCAAAATCCTCCTAGGTAGTAATATCCTCCAAATATTAGTCATAGTGTACCTTTCACTTTGATACACCATTGTTTCACAAGTTCATCTTCATAACTTCAAGAACTCATAGGGATTGACTAAAATAAATCATGTATCCTCAACCTATATAAATTTCCAATCAATAAAATGACATATCAAAGTGATAATGTTTCAACAAAGATACATAAATTAAATTAAGAAACTAAGATAGAGCTCAGGGGTAATGCATGTCTATATACCAATGGATTGACCACTTTGAGAACATTGAATGTTCCTACAAAATGAGGTGTTAGTTTTGAAGACTTATCAAAATTAATAGAGATATTATTTTAAATATTAAATAAATTTTATCACCCACTATGAAATATCTAGGAATCTACTTCCTATCTATGTAGGTATTCTTCCTATCTCGCATCCTCAAACAAGCACTTTGTCTAATAAATTTTACCTATTCTTCCATGTCCTTAAGCATATTAATACTTATAACAACCTTATCCTATAACTGATCCTAATTCATAGGTTGTGATATTTTCTACCATATAACACCTCAAAAGGATTCATACCCAATGTTGAATGATGTGAGTTGTGATAAAAATAAGAAAATGGTAAGTACTCCTCCCATTTGTACTTTTGATTGATATAATACATCCTAAGCATGTCTTCAAGAACTTGGTTCACCATTTCTATTTAACCATTTGTCTCTACATGGTAAGTAGTATTAAAATTCAATTTCATTCCCAATTTAGTGTGAAAGTTTTTTCAAAATATTGTAATCATGAGATTATTTAAATTACATAGAATCTTCTTTGGCACTCAATGCACATAAAAATCTCCTAATAAAACCACTTTTCCACAACCGGTGAATCAACATTCAATATTCCTAGAATGAAGTGTGATACCTCGGTGAGTTTATCCATAAACACCAATATTACATTATGTTTTTATTACACATTGGAATTCCTTGAAAAATCCCTACTAGTAACTTTCCACTTCCATTCAAGAGGTTCGTGTGGGTATAAAAACATATAGGATGAACGTGTTCATATTTAACTTACTAACACTTTGAATATATTGAAACAATACATACGGCATAATTTTTAATCCCTAGCCAAATATACAATTGTTTGAGGTGATCCATCTTATTTATCATAACCAAGTGACCTAAATAACAAACAATGTGTGCCTCCTTTAACACTAAGGTCATGAATCCATCAAGTTTAGGTACATATATTTTGTCAATTTCATATCTATCAAATAAGTAACCCGCATATCTATGATCTCAGCTATTAGTCTCCAATGTAGATTTGACATTCCCATAAATAGTATCTAAATATAGATTACTCAAAACTTGTTGTCTAAAATTAGTCCTCACCGAGACCTTGACCACTATATCTTCTCTTTTTCTAAGGACATACATACTTGATTCTCTTTTCCCTTAATGCATATTATTTCAAATTAATAATTGCTTACAAATTATATCTAAGTCCATTGTTGAAAATTTAAGATAGGTTGAGTGAAGATATACTGCAATCTTGAATGATCTATTTTGAGCACACAAGGTTTCCCAATAAGTGATTCCTCCACACTTATAAACTATGTACTATAGTTATGGGATCAAGGTCATCTGAGTATAATTCAACTCCCCTTACCTAATATTTCATGACACATAAGCCACTAACTAGGTTTCCTACATCGAACACCTCCAAAACCTTGACCTGATGCATTTGTGACAACAATGAATTCTCCATTAGGATTTACAACCTTTAAAATTGGGGTATATTTCAAACTTTGCTTAAGAAATTGGAAATATTTTTTACAAATATTTTTCCATACAAACTTCTTCAATTTCTTTTCCAATGAGGTAATATGAATGCCAATCTTTTAAAATCCTTCTAAAATTCTTGTAGTACCCTACAAGTCTCTTATAAGTGTGAACTTTGAGAATATTCCTAGTTGCATGACACTCCATAATAACATGCAGATTTATCATATCAAATAAAACTCCATATACTTGAAAGGATATGACCTAGATAGTGTTCTCTTTTATGGATGAAGGTACATTTCGACAACTATCCATAAATATTGTTTTATCTCAATATTTTCAATACTATATGTAAATGATGAATGTTTTCTTCTTCTTTTTGTGAATAAATGAATATATCATCTAATAAGACTAACACAAATGTGTCTAGGTAGTTTCTTATACACTATTCATTAAATTCATGAAATTTATTAGTACATTCACAAGTCCAAAATGAAGTATTGCAAACTCATAATGACCATACCTTGTACAAAAACTGTCTTACGTATGTTACTTTCCTTAATTTTAAACATATGGTGTTCGATCTTAAATATGTTTTTTTAAATATGGTTTCTCCTCACATTTGATTAAAAATATCATCAATGCATGGTAGTAGATATGATTTCTTTAGTTTTACCCTTTTCAACATCCTATATTCTATGAAAATTCTTAGTGTTTCATCCTTATTTTTCATGAAAATAAATTGGGGTCCCTAAGGTGAAATACTTGGAAGAATCAGTATTTTATCCAAAAACTCCTACAATTATGATTTTACATCAAACAACCTAGTGTTAGTCATTTGATAGGGTGTTTTAGACTTAGGTTATCATTCTAAAATTATTTTCATGCACAAATAAAATTCTATGTTGGAAGCCCTTGTAATTCCTTAAGAAATACATCATTAAAACCTCAAAGGTAAGGGTAATCTTCAATTGTTGGTTATTTTTCTTCACCTACATCATCAATATGTTCCACGTTCACTAAAATTCCCTTTTTATTTTCTTCCTTGAACTATATAGCTGAAATTTTCATTAGCTTAGTGTCTTTATTTATTCCTTAGAAATTTAACTAATTTGTAATATCATCTTAATAGGTCACTATTTTAGAAAAATATTCTACTTTGTTATGATGTCACCATGACCAATTAACCCCTAAAATAATATTTTATGATCCTAAAGGTGAAACATATAGGTTAACCTCTATTGTAAAACATGTTAGCTCTAATTAAGCTATAAAAATATTTCTCTACCTTCTTTTCCATTTGGTTTTCATACTACATTGACTATGTTTTAGCCATATGCCCATCTTATCTATAAATTTTACTCAATATTTTTGGGGCAATTAAGCATTATGTGGATCTTGTTTCAATAAAATAGAAATAGAATTACCAAAATATTTTCCTAGAACCTCTATTTTAGTAGACTAAAATTTTTCTTGACAATTTTCCATTGTTGTGTAAATTCATTAATCAATTACTGATTTTGAGGCTATAAAGGAATTACTCTAAAAAATTTCCTAGTGGGTTTCTAGGGATAATTTATTTCATAATGATCACTTCCACATTTAAAGAATCTAGCTATTGTACTTTTATTCCTCATTTAAATCATCTAGCTACATGAAATCCTTTTCGAATTTACCAAAGTTCTTATTGAATGGTGCAAATAACCACTAATTTGGCCCACTTTCTTGGCCCTTAGAATGCTTTATAAAATAAAAGTACATTTATATTTTTCTTGCTTCATATCTTTTTCAAAGTATTCATACATAGTAGTTGGCCCATGAACATCTACATCATCTCCAATATAAGGCTTCAAACCCATGAATAAATTTCATATATAGAAATGCTTATCCTTCTCGTACTAAGGTACATACTTGATAAGCCTTATTTCTCTTAATGCTAAGTTATTGTAAGGTTTCTTTAGTTCAAGTTTTTAAACTTTCCCATATTTCCATAAAAGTATTATTATGGAAGATTTCATTTCCTAAATAGAGTCACAAATATCTCTTGTGTAGTGTTATCAACATTCAAATTCTTATCATCCTTTTAATTATTTCACCGATCGATACTTCACTTGAAAGATGATATGTTTCCCACAAGTGTTTCCTCGGAGAAACTATAAATATCAAAACATTTCTTCATTTTTATAATACGTGATTAATCTATATACCCTAGTACTTATCTATTGGCAAGAAAACTCTCTTCGATCCTTAACCAACTTTGTCTCAAAACTTTCCCTCTTAGGCACTGTTAAATACTTGATCATGAGAATGTTTTAGAGCCTAATTTTTTTACATCATTCTATTTAGCATCATTTTATTTTATATCTTCTTCATTTGTTTCCTTACATATTTATTAATATAGAAAACTCTTTTCAAGTGAAATAAATTAATCATGGGTGTCATTATTAGCATTTTCATTTCCACTTCCAAAAGTTGATCATGTCCTTGCCATTCCTAATCCTAGGAATGACATCAACACAAAACTTTTAGAAGAATATAAAACATTAAATTCCATATTGTTGAACCAATACTCTAATACCGAGGTGTAACAACCCCTAGCAAGTGATAATAAAACATGACCAAAATATTTTTGATAACCAGAATTTTTAATCACCCTAACACAACTATGATTGATAATAGATGCCTCTCAATTTCCTAGTCCTACACATACAATAAAACACCTGCAAGAATCATAATAATATAATGCAATTAATACAAAGTTATCTATCAATGTACATTTCATTATGTGAATTTACTTTAACTTGTATATTTTGATTGCATTCCCTTATACGTGAATTAACCATGCGTAAAACAAGTAAGTAAAGTTACCTATATGTGTTTCCCTTATAATATTTCATAAAATTGGCTAAACATATTTGTCCATCTAGTTAAGTTTATTTCATTACATCATAATCACAATCCATGATCATAATACAAAATTGTATGGTTTCCATTAATCCACAAGTGTAACACTACTACATAAGTTTACATATCAAGTGTAAAATCCATCTATCATTACATGTTAAATTATCATTCCCTTTACATAGTTTTATATGATACACAATAATTATCAATAAAATATAAGTTTTTCAATTTATTTTCTTGATATAAAATAAAATAGATATTTTGTTTGCAACACAAATATAACATATCATTAAAGATCCATCCTACTATTGAACTATGATGAGAGAGAAATATTAACATTGCAGGACTTTACCTCTAATTATAATCCATATATATCCTTTCACACCTCCCTAAAAGTGATATTAACTTTACCCCTCATGAGAAGGAATATGTGAGAAATAAATAAGATAACAGAGAATACTATGTGTAGTAAAGTCACCCAAAATAGTGGTAGACTTATGAATGGGGTAAGATTATAACATCTTAGAAATAATATAAGTAAAATATATGTTTTAGGATAAAATACTAAGGATAAAAAAATACACATTCCTAATGAAATATGATGATGTACCAAAGAATGAATTATTCCTAACTAACTAATCATGAACGAATACCTTGATTCTATTCATATTCCACTCTAACTCCCTAGAAATTATCATGTTTGATCCACTGCATTATTTTATGAACCCATATATACATGTCACTCCCTAGTAAAATGACACATCTCTCAAAACATCCCCTTTCCCCACTTGAAATTCAAAATAAGATATATCTATCTCTATATTAAAAAATAGGTAAGATTATTAGTAGAGCATTAAGAACACTAACCTTCTTGTATTTCTCATACCAACCATTCACATTAATTTTGTGTGCATTCGATAAATGAAGATAAGTTAATGAAAGGAAAATAACACCAAGTAGTATCCTAACCTAGGTAATCTACCAAAAACACCATGATAAAGCTAGAAAGAGAAATCTAATCTACATGCATCCAACATTAAAACATTAAATGCAAAGAAATCCCTTTGAAATTTGGATGTTCTTTGTATGTGTATGATTTCTCTTAGTATGAACCTATCTTGATCATAAGAAATCAAATGAATGTTATCTCCAAATGAGGAAATAATCTCACCAAAATGGCTTAATGGCCATGTTTGGATCTTCCTTTACTACTCACAAATGAGAAGAATGGATGCAATAATGAATAATCTTTTCAAGAATAAAATTCTCTTATCATGTGCATAATAAAATCACTAGCAAAAGTGTGGTGTAAGGTGTGAAGGAAGGTAGTAGGTTCTTTATATAGCTTTCCAATTTGGGAGAAACTAGAAACCTAGTGAATGTGGGATAAAAGATAAAGTAGAATTAGAAGAGATAAGCATGATTAGAGGGAATTGATTAGAATTAGAAACTCATGGGAGTTGGAGATGATTTAATTAATCAACTAGGATTAATTAATAGGCCAAGATAAGCTTAGAAAGCTATTTGGAGGTTATTTAGGAGGAAATAGGTAGAATTTGGAGGATTTGAAAGAGGGATTTAACCAATAAGAGGGTTTATTGATTAAATAGAGGATTAAAAAGGCTTAATTAACTAATGATAGTTAATCAAAAGAGGATTATGGCATCCGTAAATGACGGAAATGCTAGTTAATTAATGAAGTTTCATTAATTGACCGAGATGAAGGGGAATGTTATCTAATTAGTGGGAAATCACTAATTATAATGAAATTGATGGGAAAGATGATAAACAATGAAATTTTAGTAATTAAATTACGTAGTTGGATTTTAGGTGTCTCTAAATTCTATAAGGATTGTGATCCCCAAATAATAAAAATTAAACCATGAATAGGATGCAAGCATTCACAATCATCTTGGGTGTCCCATACCAGCCAAGGAAGTCATTATTGGAATAATCCTAAGCTTGGTTCTCCATCACATACAAGGACTATAATTTTCTTATAATAGTTTTCATATATGTATTCCACTTATATGTGTTTCAAGGTTTAATAATACTTCATATAAGGTTTATAAACAATGTCAATGAATTACAATTAGTACCTCATATCTCATTGATATTAAATATGTATAGGTATATTATTTCATAATCAACATAATTATTTCATCAATATCATCATTTTTTTTACAAAGTGAATATGCCATAATATTATGAATAATTCATAATATGTAATAAGGGTTGTCATAATTTTCCTATTACATTAGTTGTATAATCATTGTTTTGTTTATCCCAATATATTTAACCTTCTATTTCATATTTATCTTCCAATAATGGTTGTAATATTTTTTTATATATCTTAACGTCATAGTTTAAAAATTTATAATTCATTTTATCAAACTCCTTTATCATAATAGTATGTGTGTTACTATGTCTCTTTATGTCCATATGACTTTCATAGTTTCAATAAATATACATCCAAATAGTCTTTTGATTTATCAAGATAAGACCAAAAAAATCCAATCTTGGTTTATAATCAATCGCATATGCTTTTAAATTTATAATAATTACATCCTTTTTAAAATTCATATGTTTTAAAATAATATAGGGAGAGTCAAACCTGATACCCTCCCTTCACATATTTTGTCTTATCCATTCGGCCTCACTATTTTCCTCTTTTTTTTTCAATACTTATTGATTTTATAATAGTAAAATGTGAGAATTACCATCAAGCCCCTACTTACACACAAGGGAACACAACAATATATAGCATAATGAGATATAAACAAAAACCTAGAATTGATGCTAGCTCATTCATGTGCTACATTTTATTTCTTTTTATGTCCTTATCACTTTCAATGGCTTGAATATGTACTTATGTGTTCCCACTCTATACTAAAAATTGTGTTTGTTTAAAATTTATGTTTAATTTTTGTTTGTCCAAACTTTTATCTATATCATTTTAAAACTCTTATGTGTTTGTTTAGGGTTTACTACATCTTATTTTATAATAATCACCAAGCTAAGAATATATTTTCCACTCTTTCTCATCTCTTCATGTAGTTTTTAATTTAAATGAAATATTCTCTATTTATTTTTAAATCTATGTTTAGATTATTTAGATATTTGTTGGCTAGAAAAAAATTTGAGGAAAAATTGGTGGGTTTCTTGCCAATTCTCTGGGAATCTAAGTCCTCTACTTAACCGATGCAACTTTCGCATATGCATTTATGAGTAAAGGCGTATTTTCTTGGTGGCCTTATGGTTGGGGATCCAACAAGGAAACTCCACTGAGCCTATGGAAAATCTAGCAATTGTTTGATAGAGAGGACTTTGTTTGTAGAGTGAAAAGGGAGTGAGAAAGAGAGATAGGAGAACTAATGTTGTAGGTAGAAAATTATCTTCATGCACACACTTGTTAGAAATTTCATCACATGCATTAAAATCAAGAGGAAACAACTCTACAAGTAAAACAAAACCAAATAGAATTTATAATCACAAAGTATCAAGAAATACCTTAGTCAAAGAAAGATAGAAACTCCTTCTTATATTGCTTGCTCAAACCAAATTTGTACATAGTATGAGAATGGAAGACATTAATAATAGGGTGAAAATGGCTAACTATTTTCACTCACAAGTAAGCAAAATCTCTCTCATGAAATTACAAGAATATAACCAACTAGAATAATTTCAGAATTAGAACCCCTTAGAATTAGGAGCTCATTACAATTTATAGAAGAGGAGAAACTCTTCATCTTCTTGGTGACCCTCCATATGCCTTATTTCTGACTTTAGGCTATTCATATTCCTTCCAAATATTAAGTCCCTTTTATAAAATCAAGGTGACTTAATTTACATAATGTTTCTAAATTCACTTTTAGACAACTTAAATTCGTATCACAAAGTGCAAACCCCAATGAATAATTAGAACATTTTAAGAGAGATAATTTTGGGGGGAAGGAAGAGGAGACAAAGAAGAAGATATGTTGCTTTGGATGAAGTCCAATGATCCTTGTTGATGGAAAAATCTAGTGCCGTGAGACTCTAAATCTTTGAATCTGTTTCCTCCTGAGAAACCCCTTTAAATTGGGTCACAAATGCTTTAGAATGAGTTTTTAAAAACACTTGTCTAATGACTTCACTGATGACCATGAACACCGGATATAAAGAGATACGAACTCGAAATGATCATGTCAGGTTGAATGGACTTGTTTCAGCAATGACCATAACTTCCACCCTTCATATGATATACCTGTGACCTAAACCATGCAATGCTCCAATGTAGTGAAACCTGGATCCTCAAATTTCTTATAACACGAGAGGCTTCCTTTGGAAAATGTATGAACATCACAAGATAAGTGTTTAAAAACACTGTCGAATGATTCCATTGGTGACTATGAGCATCACTCATGGAGATCCCTTTAGGAAAGAATGAAGCTTTGGAACAAACCTTGTCTTGATTCCCTCATACATATTGATTGAGTGTCGAAAGACACTATTGATATCCATGAAGATAGAGACTTCATTGGTCCCCCTTTCCTTGGCATTCATGTGGGATTTCAGGTCATTTAGATCCATGCAGGAGACATCACTATCTTCTATCTCATATTTAGAGGTGAAAGGCTACACCGGCTTCATCCCCTTCGTCCACTTGAACTTCATGGTGGTCCCTCACACTTAGTATTTTTATAAAAATAACTTAATGTTTTTTAGTAAGGGTAGAAAATTTCCTCCAAACTCCTGTAGAGGTTGTCAAATTGATTTCTCCACTCTTAGAATCCTCCTCATGTGAAGATCCACATTTTGGAATGACTTGTTATTTTTAGTAAGTGCCAAAAAATAACTTACTATTTTTAGCAAGTGTGAAAAATCAACCCCTTTGCTCCTTGACGAATAAAGCAATTAGAAACCTTCCTTCCTTTTATGCCCCCTCACCTTTTGGACTATTTTTCTATTTTTGGGAGGTTCTCATGGGACCACTTACTATCTTTATTAAGTGTCAATTTTGGACTAGGATGAAAATTTCAAATACTTTATCCTTGTAATACACCTCCGGTGCTCACCACCGCCTTCGCAATCGCTTCTTCGCTTTGTGACTTTACCAAAATAACAGTCCTCTATGTGAAAGAATTTCTGTTTTTACAAAGTGTTATTTTGGTTGTCATAATATGGAATTAAGTTTTCTCGACATGCTATTTTTCCCAATATCATCCCTCTAAAATATTAGACCTACCCGATTAGTAGTTTGGGAGATTTTAAAGTTTTGAATTTTTGACCTAGTGGAACCTCTGAACATTACAGGACTTTTTTTTTTTCCATTTGTGATGAGAATCACCTTTTTAAAAAAATTTCCTTCTAATTCTACCAGTGAAATTTCTCTTTGATCGATTGTTGACCTTTGATGGGAAATCGAGCTTTTACTTCGTTGGCTCGGAAAGATGATTTCTTCGCTATGAATGTTCTATAATGTGGAAGGAGTGTTTGAAGGTGAGGTATTTATGGTTTCTTTGAGATAGGAAATAGAAGAAAAAAATGGTTTGTTGTTCCGTGCATTGGTTTGTAATATTTCTTTGAATCTCCGTTTCACTACAAATGGAGATTTTTACGAGTTTCTTCTCTTCGTTCTTCACTTCTTCTTCCTTGTTTGATCAACTCTTCTTCTAGAAATATATACATTCATGGAGTGGAGGATAATTTTATGTGATGCATATGGTTCTATGTTCATAAATGGTGAATAATGCACGGGTAATATATAAAGTAATGATATTATGAAGAGTAAGAAGTTAGAATTTAGAAGTAGGAAACAAGAAGGATTTTTAAAAAATCAAAATAAAGCACAGAAGCGATGAGGTGCATTTTAATTTCTATCATGTCCCTTTAGAAAAATGGTATGAGAGGGACATAAATTTTCACATGGAACTTGGGGATGACAAGTGGCGGAGATCCAACGATGAAGTTTTAATCCCAAAAAGTAGGTTGGAAGCACTGAGAGGATGGAAAATGGTCATATGAAGAACCATGGAGCTTTTTAAAAATGGACCAATTAGGGGTGGAGTGAATTTTTTTGTCCCCCATGTCCCTTTTCACAAAGTGAAAAATGGGACATGAAATTGTATGATGCGCCTCACAATGACATGTGGCACAGATCCAATGGTAGGGGATGAAGGCTCCACTAGCTCCCGAGGGCTGTACTGGTAAGTCTAGAGGTTGCATGTGTGTCTAGAGATATTCTAAGGGATGGGAAAAAATTATTTTCCCTCATGTCCCCTTTCTAAAGGGAAAAATGGGACATCAAAATGTGTTAGGTGCTAGATGATGACATGTGTCCTCTTGCAAAAATGGCTAAGTGTCGAACCTTGAGAGTGAACTTGTGAAGGTCGTATCTGAGTCCTGGATGGAGTTTTTTGGATAATGTTTATATTAATTTGACTTAAAATGGCCTTATAAATCCAATTTTTGGGGTATCAGATCTTTATTCCTCTATTTGTTCCCTGAAAAAAGAATATTTTTGATCTAGTCCCTTACGTGTGCATGAGAAAAAATGCATGTAGACCTATTGCACCAAGGTGTTGTGAAACACGTTATTTCTCCATCTTGTAGGGGTTTGAATTCCATTTCCAAATATTTTTTTATCTCATAAATCCATCCAAAGCTCTCGAAATTACTTCCCAAAGTTGAGTTTCTTTTTTGACCCTATGCACCGCTTGGGTCCGTGAACAAAAACTTATTGTAGACCTATTATGCCAAGGTGTTGTGGAAATTTTTATTTCACCCCATTATAGGTATTTGAATTCCCTTTCTGAAGATGTATCCTTTGGTTACTAACTCCATATAGAGCTCCTAGAACCAAGGCCTCAGAACCCCGATTTTGATCAAATTGCCACAACTCTTACAAATCCTTCCTGAATCTTCCAAAATAAATTTCATGATGTCACTAAACCTTCCATTCCCCTCAATTTTAGATTTGGATCCTCATTTCCACTCCATGGGGTTGCACCAGATCCTAAAAAAGCCGATGGTAGCCTTTCCCATTGCTACCCAAAATTAGCATTCTTCACAATCTCCTAATTCACCTAGGGAGCTGAGTTAACATCATCTTGGAGGTAATTGGACTGACTGAGTAGACCTAGGGTGCCTCAAAATGGTAGGAATTGAAATTTTTGACATAGGGGTATCGTTTTTATGCTCGAAATTTGAAAATTTTGATGTTTCAAATTTACATGAAAACAACTCGGCTCTAGTTTGGGGACATGACATGGACTAAGCACAAGTGAAGACATGACATGAAGAATCCTATAATCCTAACTTTACACTACAAATACTTGTGCCTTATCTATGGGGCCCCTGTGGAGTCATATACAACTTGTGAGAGATAGATAGAGAGAGAGAGAGAGAAACACACGTGCACACACACAAAAAAAAAAGGGAAACACACCGGAAGGGGAAATAACACACATCAAAAAAGGGAAATTATATACAAGGGGAGAGATATCTAAAGAGTTGGGGAGAGAATTATACATGTAACCGCAATGGGTTGAGAAAAGTGCATGCCATCATAGAAAAGTGGATTGAAGTCTGAACTTTAAAGCATAAAAACTTTTATTTGATCAAACCATGATTTTGTGATGTCCTTGCATGGCTTGAGAAGAATAATATTGATCATGATTCCATCCTCGTACTCATACTATACTAATAACATTCCTTCATCCATTGAAAATTTGGTCACCTTTTTGAAACTTTTTTATTTTGAAGATTCCTCTTGATTTCCTGTGATCACAAGACACCATTCCTCCATACTTTCAAGTTTGGAGATTTTGACCTTAACATGGAGAAATTATTTGTCCTTGGATTATATCTTAAAATCATATCCTATATTAGCAAGGTACTTAGAAGGAGTGAGGACAAACTAATTTCCTTCCCATTCATGAACTTCTCTTAACATCTCACTCTGTTGTTCAAAGTGATTACTTCCCAAAATAGAGGTTGTATCATTGAGAGGGAAGCCCTTATCAATCTCAGTGAAATGTTGCAATATGGGAACTTGTTCAAGGCACATTGGAGCTTGAACAATAGTGATTGAAATCTGGTTTTGAATTATTTCATAAGAATCATGCATACCCTCACTTTTTTGTCTAGAGAAATTGCTTTCAATATCCAATTGTTCGAATCTCATCTTGATATCGGTCTCAAAATTACAACCTTCAATTTCTTCATAGAGGCACTCTTTACCCTTGAGTGTATTTTTCTACATGAACTCTTGTTATGCACTTATAGAGCATTCCAAAGTGGTGTGACCAAGTTGATTTTGAACATACCCCCAATGTTCTCATGAATTTTCACTTTTTTCTGAACAACTTCCCTCAAGGTGAGTCAACTCAAAATTTTCCCTACCATCTTCCTCCATGGAAAAGGTGTTGTCTTCAAAACTAGAGATGTCCAAAGGAGATTCACAAACTTTTCTTCTTTTTCACTCATGAACTTCTTCACACAATGTGGAAGAAAAAGACATGCTTTCATGTTTACTCTCATCAACCAAAGCATTGGCGAAGACATCAAATTCATCCATCCATTCCATCTCAGCATCAAACATTTGTGAATCAAAATGAGAAGCACAAATTGATTCATACTTTTCCTATATTTTCATAGCCTAAGTTAGGATTTCAAGACTCCGTTGGGGATCTTCAGTTTTTATATAGAATTCAAGATGTCTTGCAAGAATGATTTTTTCCAAGTTCACCATAGGTTCATCTTCATTTTTACTAAAATTTCCTTTATGTTGTGCTTCCAAAATATGGTTGAAGTTATGATCCACATGTTCCCATGATTCATTTGAAACATCCTTGTTCACTCCTTCCATGTTTTGTGTTTCCCAAGATTCACTTCCTTGCAAGCACGGAACACTTGATTCATGACACCTTATGACAAGGAGAAGAGTTCCATGATTTTTGGGAATGGTACTCCTTCGAGCTCAAAATCCATATCATCCTCTTGATGGGACCATGTCAAAGCAACAATGTGTGAATAACTTTCAACATCATCCTGATCATCCATTATTGAATCCTCTTTCTCATATGGATAATTAAAGACTTTGTACTCACTTGTGATCCATTCTTCTCCTTCGGTGAGAAGATATTGTGTTCAAACTATTTATTCTCCTTGGTTTCAGAAAGTAAGTGATATTCTTCCATCAAATCATCCATGATTGAATCAGAAGAGAATCTTATTCTTTGATTATCTTCATGAATCATCTCTACATCACTTGAAGGATCAAAATAGGAGGGAAAACCATCCATGACCATATTGAATTCATAATTTTTGTTCCATGATGTTAGGTGGATCTCTTTCACTTATTTGCACATGTCCATTTCATCACTAATTGAAAAATAAAATTTGGGGGATTATTCATGCTTACTTCAAATTGATCATTTGTGGAGTCTTAAGAAAGCATTGAATCATCCATTAGGCAACAAGAATCCTCTATTGAATATATTACTTCTCGAAGGGGTTATTCCTTGAGCCAAAAAGAGTTGATGAATGGTGGTTCCACCTCCATATATATTTCATCATCTTCTTCCTCGATGTTGCTTTGGAACTTATCAAAATATTTAAGGATAGGATCTTCTTCAAGAGAATCCAAGAATATCCTAGGGATGAGCACCTCATAGCATGGATAATCAATAGGATCTTCTTGAGCTTCTTCATTATGGACAACATGAAGTGATTCAAGATATTCATACCTTCTTTGTAAAGCTAGAGTGTACCTCTAATCTCTTGATAGGCTTTGTGATAAGAATTTCCTTCTATTATGATATGAATCCTTTCCACATATTCCCTTTTCAAGATGTTCATTTATCCATCACCATGTTTAATGAAGCCATTGAGAGAGTGGTAGATAAAGGAAAGTTTTCTCAACTTTATACTGAGTTATGCGAGAGTGTAAAAATATTCTTTAGTGGATGTTGCACCATCTTGTCTTTCGTCATCTTCTTGAATGTTGATTTGATCTTCATTGGAAGGATCAAGGATAGGATTTTATTTAGCGGCATTCAAGAACCTTTCAGGGATGAAAACCATGTGGTATGAATGATCTTCAGGATCTTACTCTATAGGAAAAATCTCCTCTTCTCCTTCCTCATTATGATCCACTTCAAGTTACTTGTATATCTCTTACAAGAATTTGGAATATTCTCGAGCTTCTCACCTTATCTTATGTATCTTTTGAATACTTTCCTCTTCGTCGGAAATAAGTTATTTCTTCTTTCCTTTGTCAACACTAGTATGGAACCATGGTTGATCAACCATATTCTTTTCTCGGTCACAATCTTCTTCTTCATCATCATCTTGATCACTAATTGGTACTTCTCTCCAATCTAGAAATTTATTCATGGTGTGGGAAACGAATGATACATGGTTTCATTCCTTGAAGGAGTGTCCTTCAAAAATGATTTTCTATTGAAATCCATTTATTTTATTTTTTTAAATAATTTTTTTCAATATATTTTTTTAATTTTTTAGACCTTGCGGTTGTATTTTGGGTGTAGATAATGCCATGTTTTCTCCAGGTGGGTACTAAAAACTATTAGAGAAAAAAATTTAGGCGCGAATCAATTGGTGGGTTTTTGTCAACGCTCTCGAGAATCTAAGTCATTGTACTTAACCAGTGCACTTTTCGTATATGCATGCACAAGTAAAGGTGGATTTTCTTAGTGGCCTTGTAGCCATGGATCCAACAGGGGCACTCCATTGACCCCGTGGAAAAGCTATTGATTTCTTTCTAGAGAAGACTTTGTCTATAGAGCGAGAAAGGGAGTGAGAAAGAGAGATAGGAGAACTAATGTTGCAGGTGGAAAATCATATTCCTACACACACTACTTAGAAATTTCATCACATGCATTAAAATAAAGAGTAAAAAACTCTGCAAGTAAAAAAAAACCAAATAGAATTTATGATCACAAAATTTCAAGAAATCCCTTAGTCAAAGAAATCTAAAAACTCCTTCTTGTATTGATTGCTCAAACCAAAGTTGTACATAGTATGAGAATGGAAGACATTGAGAATAGGGGAAAAGTGGCTAATTCTTTTCACTCACAAGTAAGCCAAAGCTCTCTCCTGAACTTACAAGAATACAACCAGTTAGAATAATTTCATAATTAGAACCCCTTGGAATGAGGATCTCATTACAATTTATAAAAGAGGAGAAACTCTTTATCTTCTCGGCGACCCTCCATATGTCTTATTTCTTACTTTATATTTTTCATATTCCTTGCAAATATGAAGATACTTTTATAAAGTCGAGGAGAATTAAATTACATAATGTTTCTAAATTCACTTTTAGACAACTTAAAGGCATATCACAAAGTCCAAACCCTAAAGAAGAATTAGAACATTTGAAGAGAGGTAAAGTTAGGGGGAAGGAATAGGGGAGGGAGAAGTAAAGATGTTGTTCTGGATGGAGTCGATGATCCTTGTTGATGAAAAAATCCATTGTAGTGAAACTATGAATCTCTTAATTTGTTTCCTCCTAAGAAACTCCAAATTGTCTCACAGATGCTTTAGAATGAGTGTTTAAAAAAACTTGTCAAATGACTTCACTGATGAACATGAACACCGACTCTAAAGAGATAGGAAATAATAACTAATTATGTCAGGTTGAATGGAATTATTTTTGCGATGAGCGTAACTTCCACCCTTCGTATGATATACCTATGACCCAAACCATGTAATGCTCCAATGTAGTGAAACTTGGATCCTCGAATGTCTTATACCATAAGAGGATTCCTTTGGAGAACACAGGGAAAATCACAAGATAAGTGTTTAAAAACATTGTCAAATGATTTAATGGTGACTATGAGCATACTCATGGAGATCCCTTTAGGAAATATTGGAGCTTTATGATAAACCTTGTCTTGATTCCCTCGTACATACTGATTGAGTGTCGAAAGAAAATGTTGAGATCCATTAAGATAGAGACTTCATTGGCTCCCCATCCCTTGGAATTCATGTAGGGTTTTAGGTAATTTACATACATGAAAGAGAAATCATTGTCTTTTATCTCATATTTATAGGTGAAAGGTTGTATTGGCTTCATTCCCATCCACTTAAACTTCATAGTCCCTCACACTTACTATTTTTAGAAAAAACAACTTGCTATTTTTAGTAAGTGTATAAAATTTCCTCCAAACTCCTGCTGAGGTTTTCATATTTATTTCTCCACTCTTAGAATTCTCCTCTTGTGAAGATCCACCTTTTGGGATGACTTGTTATTTTTAGTAAGTTTTGAAAAAGCAACTTACTATTTTAGCAAGTGTGAAAAATCAGCACCTTTGCTCCTTAACAGACTGAGGCAACTATAAATCTTCCTTCCTTCTATGCTCCCTTCACCTTCTGGACCAGTTTTCTATTTTTGGTAGGTGCTCATGGGACCAATTAATATTTTTAATAAGTTCCAATTTTGGACCGGATGTACATTTCAAATAATTTCTCCTTGCAATACACCTCTGGTGCTCACCGAATCCTTCCCACCTGCTTCAGTTGGTGACTTTCCCAAAATAGCAGTCCCCTATGTGGAAGAATTGCTATTTTTAGAAAGTGTGCTTCTAGTGGTTGGAATGTCATGGAATGAAGTTTTTTGATATGGGTTTTTTCCCAATATTGTCCCTCTAAAATCTTGGACCTACTCGATCGGTAGTAGTTTAGGAGGTTTTAAATTTTCGACCTAATGCGGCACTCTAAACACGGTAGCCTTTAATGGACCTCAAAAATTCTAGGTTTAGTTGTTTTCTTCATTTTTAATGAGAATCACCTTTTTATGGGTTTTTCCTTCTGATTCTATTGGTGAAATTTCTCTTCGATCTAGTTATCGGTTTGATGGGAAACTGATATTTTTTCTTTGTTTTGACGGAAAGAGGATTTCTTCACTACGAATGTTTTATAGTGCATAAAGAGGGTTTGAAGGTGAGGTATTGATGGATTTTGAGAGAGGAAAGAGAAGAAAAAAATGGTTTGTTTTTTTGTGCACTGGTTTGCAATATTTCTTCAAATCTCTATTTCATGAAAATGGAGATTTTTACTGTTTCTTCTCTTTGTTCTTCGTTTCTTCTTCATTTTTTTATCAACTCTTAATATAAGACCTATATGATGTCATGGAGTGGAGGATAATGTGTTGTGATGGATCTGGTTTGAGGTTCAACAATGGTGAACAGAAGCACAAAAAAAAGTTACAAAGTAATGACAATATGAAGAGTAAGAAGTTAGAAGTTAGAAGGAGGAAGTAGGAAGGATTTTTAAAAAATCAAAACAAAGCATAGAAGGTATGAGGTGCATTTTTATGTCCCTTTGCACGAGGATATGAGAGGGACATCAATTCACACATGACACTAGGTGATGACAAGTGGTGGAGATCCAATGGTGAAGGTTTAAGCCCAAAAGTAGGTTAGAAACACTGGGGGCTAGAAAATAGTCATAGTAAGAACCATGGGTCTTTTTCAAAATATACCAATCAAGGGTGGAGTAAAATTTTGTGTCCCTCATGTCCCTTTGCATAAAGGGACAAAGGGGACATCAAATTACATGGTGCGCCTCATGATGATATGTGGCACACATCCGACGGTAGGGGATGAAGGATCCACTAGCTTCCAGGGGCTATACTAGAAATTCTAGAGGCTGCATTTGTGTCCAAAGGTCTTCTAGGGGATGGGCATGTTAAAATTTCCTTTTAAATCCATTGTTTTGGGTCAATTTCTTGTCCCTCATGTCCCCTTCCTAAGTGTTGAACCTTGAGAATGAACTTGTGAAGGTCGTATCAAGAGTTAATGATGGATCATTTTGGAAAAACTTTATATGAATTTGACTAAAAATGGCCTTTTGCATCCAATGGTAGTTGTCTCGGATCTTGATTCTTCCATATTTTTGCTGAAAAAAGTAAATTTTTGATCGGGTCCCTTACGTATGCATGAGAAAAACTTCCTACGAGACCTATTATGCAAAAGTGTTGTGAAAAACATTATTTCTCCATATTTTAGGGCTTTGAATTCCCTTTACCATGATTTTTTTATCCTAACTCCATACAAAGCTCTCGGAATCACTTCCCAAAGTTCAATTTCTTTTTTTGGTCCTGTGTACTACCCGGCCTTTAAAAAATAGATTGCAGACCTATTACGCCAAGGTGTTGTGGAAATTTTTATTTCACCATCTTGTAGGTATTTTAATTCCATTTCCAACGATGTCTCATTTTTCTTCCTAACTCTATCTAGAGATCCCAAAATCACTTCTCGAAGCTCGACAACTTTTTCAGCCCTTTATGTTGCCTAGGCCTATGAACCCTATTTTTTATCAAACTGCCCCAACTCTTCCAAATCCTTCTTGAATCTTCCAAAATAAATTTTATGATATTACTAGACCTTCTATTCACCTCTACGTTGGAATTGTCTATAGTCCTGAGAAATCCAATGGTAGCCTTTCCCAACACTGCCCAAAATTAGCATTCTTCACAATCTCCTAAAATCACCTAGGGGGATTGAATTGACTCTCCTAATTCACCTAGGGGACCAATTTAACATCATCTAGGAGGTCATTGGACTAACTGATTATATATGGGGTGACTTGAAAGGGTAGGACTTGAAAGTTTTG